>CM035105.1:48596203-49274248 GCA_020205505.1 Panax japonicus | reverse complement strand
AACTCCCAAGTCATTTCCTCCACATCATTGTTTCTCCACAAAACTTTAACTTGGGGTATAATCTTGGAGCGTAGAACATGATCCTTCTTATCCAAGATTTTAACATTCAACTCTTCATTCGTTAAATATTCCTCTATCTGGTTTGGTTCTAACTCAAAAATGTGGTTTGGGTCTTTCACATATTTACGTAACATAGATATGTGAAAAACGTTATGAACACGAGACATACTTGGCGGTAAGGCGAGTCTATAAGCCACAGTTCCTACTCGCTCGAGAATTAAAAATGGGCAAATGAATCGAGGATTGAGCTTTACTCCCTTTCTAAATCTCGTAACTCCTTTCCATGGAGCAACACGTAATAACACATGATCTCCAATATCGAATTCTACGTCCTTTCGATGAAGATCAACGTAACTCTTTTGTCGATCTTGTGAAGTTTTTATACGTTATCGGATCGTTTGAATCTTTTCTATAGTCATACGTACCAACTCTGGTCCCAACAACGTTGCTTCACCCACCTCATCCCAGCATACTGGATAATGACACTTTCTCCCATACAACGCCTGAAATGGAGCCATGTCAATACTTGCTTAATAACTTTTGTTGTAGGAAAACTCCACCAACGGTAAGAACTTGTCCCAACTTCCTTTGAAGTCAAGGACACAGAGTCTTAATAGATCTTCAAGAGTTTGAATAGTCCTCTCCGACTACCCGTCCGTCTGAGGATGATATGCCGAGCTAAATCATAAATCTGTGCCCATATCTTTCTGCAAACTAACCCAAAATCGTGAAGTGAATCTTAGGTCTCGATCAAAAACTATGGATACTGGTATACCATGCAGTCTTACAATCTCATTTATATACATACGATCAAGACGTTCAAGTTTATAAGTTTTTCGTATAGGTAAGAAGTGAGCAAACTTGGTCAATCTATCAGCAATAACCCAAATTGCATCTATGCCTTGAGAAACCTTGGGAAGACCAGTAACAAAATCCATGGTAATGTGCTCCCACTTCCATTCTGGAATTTTAAGTGGTGCAATGGACCTTTTGGTACTTGATGCTCCACCTTGACTCTTTGACAAGTTAAATACCTTGAGATAAACTCCGCTATCTCTGTCTTCATATTGCTCCACCAAAATGTATGTCGAAGAGCATGATACATTTTGGTACTCCCAAGATAGATTGTAAAGGGTGTATTTTGCGCCTCCATCATGATTTTATACTTTAAATCAGGGTCGTTAGGAACACAAAGTCTAGAGTTGATTAGAAGTATTCCTTCTTCATCGATTTTTGCTTCTGAAATAGCACCTTCTTGCACTTTCTTCCTCATATGTATCAGCTCCAGGTCTGTAGCTTGAGCAGCTTTAACATTATCGATTAAAGTTGGTTCTACTCGTATATTCACCATCATCACATGGGTCCCTGTAGTCTTTAACTCTATCTCCATCCTTTATAATTCATACAAAATGGGCCTTTGTGTTGACAATATTTCACTCATACCCGCATATGATCTTCTACTCAATGCGTCAGCTACTACGTTCGCTTTACCAGGATGGTATTGAATGGTATGATCATAATCTTTCAACAGTTCAAGCCAACGTCGTTGCCGCATGTTGAATTCCTTTTGGGTAAAGAAATATTTGAGGCTTTTATGATCCGTATAGATCTCCACCTTCTCTCCATATAGGTAATGCCTCCAAATCTTGAGCGCGAAGATAATAGCTGTCAACTCTAGATCATTAGTAGGATAATTTCTCTCATATTCTTTGAGTTGCCGAGAGGCATATTCTATGACTTTCCCATGTTGCATGAGAACACATCCTAGCCCTTTTCCCGAAGCATCATAGTAGATGACAAATCCCTCTGAGCCAGATGGTATTGTCAGAACAGGTGCTGAAATGAGTCTTCCCTTGAGTTCTTGAAAACTCTTCTCACATTTCTCGCTCCAACCGAACTTTGTATCTTTTCGAGTCAGCTAAGTTAATGGAGTAGCGATTCGATAAAATCCTTCCACGAAATAACCAACTAAGCTGAGAAAGCTACATACTTCGGTCATTGACTTTGGTTGCTCCCAGCTTTGAATTGCTTCAATCTTCGCTGGGTCAACAGATATTCCATGATTTGATATCACATCCCCAAGGAATGCAACTTCCTCAAGCCAGAACTCATATTTCCTCAACTTGGCATAAAACTTGTTTTCACGAAGCTTTTGGAGTATCAGCCTCAAGTGTTGCTCATGATCTTTACGGCTTTTAGAATATATGAGAATGTCATCAATAAAGACAACCACAAAGTGATTCAAATAATCCTTGAATACTTGGTTCATCATATCCATGAAGGCAACATGAGCATTAGTCAATCCAAAAGACATGACCAAGAATTCTTAATGCCCGTACCGAGTTCTGAAGGCAGTCTTTGGAATATCCTCAATTTTAACCTTCAGCTGATGATATCCAGAACGAAGATCGATCTTTGAAAAGAATTGTGCTCCTTGCAACTGGTCAAACAGGTCATCAATGTGAGGTAACGGATACCTATTCTTGATGGTGACATGGTTCAATTCTCGGTAGAAAATACAAAGTCGCATACTCCCATCTTTTTCTTCACGAATAGAACAGGAGCACCCCAAGGAGACGTACTAGGACGAATGAAACCAATGTCTAACAATTCCTGCAATTGGGTCTTTAACTCCTGTAGTTCAATAGGAGCCATTCGATATGGGGCTTTTGAAATGGGTTTTGTACCAGGTTCAAGGTCGATACAAAATTCAATTTCACGCTCTGGGGGTAGGCCAGGAAGTTCTTCAGGGAATACATCAGAAAATTTATTAACAATAGAAATATCATTCAAAACTGACGTATTTTTGTTTAAATTTGTGACATGAGCTAAGAAAGTTTGACATCCATTTTTCAATAAACGAATAGCTTTATGGATTGAAATGACCGTGATTGATTTTAATGGTTTGGTCGCTTTAATTTGCATAATAGGTTGATTAGGAATTTGAAAACTAACATACAAAAACAATCAATTTTTGCATGATGAATATTTAACCAATCAATCCCTAGAATTACATCAAATGCAAGTATTTTTAAAGAAATAAGATCGACAGGTAATGTGCGGTTACCGATTTGAATCAAACAAGACTTATAAACCGTGGATGTAATGAAGGTTTCTCCCAACAGAGTTTCAACCGATAAGTCAAAGTCCAATTTCTCCGTAGTCAAATTTAAACGTTGAGCGCAAGTAGGAGAAATAAAAGTGTGACACCCCCAAATCCTGGTACTTCATTTCCTCAAGATTTGGTGCTCACTTAATAAAAACATTCATTGCTAACTACACAATTATAATAAATTGAATAATAAAACCTGCCCATATAGGATTAAATTTAAATAAAAATCTCCCAGGTTATCTAACCTTGAATTACAAACATTCAAATGTGGAAAATAAAATAAACTTCATTACAATCTTTAAACCAAAGTCTGATAATAAAACTATCAAATTTATTATAAGTCTTCAGTACCTGTTCATCTTTTCTTTTCCCTTATTGGAGCTAGGTACGTCACCAGTTTCAGCTTTAGCTGTAAGAAATTTTACGGGAAATAGTGAGCAAACAAGGCCCACTTGAAATAACAATAAATAAATATTTAAACTTTTACATCAATTGCCAATAATAGGCTCAATAGAACTGAACAATATATTCTATTAACTTTCTGAAAATTATAACATTCACTGAGGGTCTAATGACCACGAATCATGTCCACAGTTATAAGTAATCTTTCAACTTTAACTTTAACAGTCATAAGACTATAAGGAATCCATGTACTTAGGGGGATCAACCCTTCGTACAATGTATTGTGCACAACTATTTCAACGCTAAGCGTAAACCTCTATTAAAAGAGTTGTTCATCTCAGTATTTAGAATACAAGTCCGCACCAAAGTAAGTTTAGTTTGGATAAGCTTTCAAGGAAATTTGGAATTTAACGAACATCAACTAAGGAGTAGTTGAATAAGACCAATAACACTATAGTATAGAATAATAGTGATTGAATCAATCATAGTAACTAAAGTCATGCATTAGGAATAATCTAATAGCATACAATTTGAATAACTATAGAATACCTTGCTTTGAACAATATTAAGCCAAGGTTAATTAGAATTGAATACTAAACATACATGACAATTCAGTTATGCATGTTAATCAATGATTGAAATACAAGAATGACTTGTTCAACATCAAACCAAAGTTTAGACAACTTACATCATTATAAGGTAATCGAATTGAAAGCAATAATTAGCTCAATAAGACAAAGGATTAGAAAACTTTCATCGTCATGAGTAACTAGATACAATGACTTACTCAATCATAGGAAATCTAGCTCTACGAAAGTGTAGAAGTAGCAACTTACAACAATTGTAATTGAATTTGAAAACAATAATATACCAAATGAAATTAAACTCCAACAATGAATTTTTGAGTTAGAGAACTTGCCTTTCTCGTAGACTAAACCGAATCAATTTGAATCACAACATCCTATATACATATGTCATCGTGACATAGTTAGTCAGTATCACATAACTAATACATTCATCATATAGGTTTGATTATTTAATCACATAATCAACTTATAACACAAGTTAATCCTTAATAACATAATTATTCATAGTATAGAAATACTAAAATATATATTTTATAGTCCTACGATCATCACATATTATTTCTTAAAATTTCGTGTACAAAAAGTACATTGTCAGACCATTCTGCTAACTCGCGCTGCGGCGCCACAGTTTACACTGTGGTTTGCGTTGCGGCACGGTAAATGAACTACGAAGCCGCGCTGCGGCGTGGAGATGGCGCTGCGGCGCCAGTAACGTACTGCCGCGCCGCGCCGCGGTGAGAAACTGTAGTTTCGACTGACAGCTTCGGCAACAGTACCAGAAAAACCAATTTGGCCTACAAGCTCGAATCTAATAGATTGATTATCACGTAATTTACATTTAAACTTCATATAAACATATTGTGAAGACTTCTAACATGTTTAAACTCATAAAATAACACAAACATCAAAGTTACAACACCCAATTTCAATGTTTTTGGCAAAAACTCCATTGTTGACATTTTTAATGAAATTCAACACTGTGATTTTGTTTTTCAATCAAAACAGAAATTTCAAAACATCATAGTTATAATTATCCATACTTTATCAAACTCAATAATCAATTTATCAATCTAACAACTAATTAAACCTTAATTTCTATTTCAAATTAAGCCATATTCATACATATTTTCATGTAAACACTGTAATATATTTTCTTCACATAACACATACATAAATGAATTAATTTCTCTATAATCATGCATAAACTCATGAAATAACCATATAATCAATCATCATACACAATTATATACATAACAACAATTTATCTTTTATAAAATTTTCATAGAGAACTTTTTGGAAGAAGAAGAAAAATAGATTTTTTTAAAGAAAAAGGTTAAGCTCCTACTTTTGAATAAGAAGATGATACTCTCCTTTTGATTATCAAGCTTCTTTTTCCCAATTCCTTTATCAAATTCTCTAGCATTCCTTCCTCTCTTCTTTTCTCTCTGTAAACTCTCTTATTCTCATCCACTGAGTTTTTTCTCCCTAACTCTAACTACGTACTAACAATATAACGTATATAGCAATAATATATATTAATTATATAATATAAATATAGATATAACTTATGTCAGTTATATAAGTTTTGAAAATCAAAAGCCATAAGGCTTGTTTGGCTAACATAATAAAAAAATAACCTATTAACTTATATACCTTGTTTGGTAAAGCTAAATTAAACTCTTTTAATTTATTTTGGTAACTCCTTTATAGCAAGGTTATTAGTTACAATTTTATTTAATTAAATAATCAATTTAATCAATTAAAATATTAATCTATTAAATTACTTTAGCACATAATTTAATATCCCATGACTATAATTTCTTTTAAAATTGTAATTTTATTCGACCAACTAATATTTTAAATTACAATTTCTCATTTAAAATATTATAATTTATTTAAATCACTATAAGCTCTCTAGCTTACTTATTAAATCAAATTGGTATATAATCTCATAACAATTAATTTTCTTAACTCCTTAATTATTTATTCAACAAATAATTAATTAAACCACATCAACTCAAATTGCCGTATAATTCAATAAATATTTAATATTTAATTATTTATTTAACAAATAATTAACTAAATCACATCAACTTAAATTGAACAATTATTTATTCAACAATAAACATAATCCATTAAATACTTATATAAATCAATAAATATTTAATATTACACTTTAAAATTCTGGAATGTTACATCATTCCCTCCTTACAAGGATTCTGTCCTCAGAATCACAACTCAAACAAATCATTCGTTACACTCTTCCCTACTAACAAAGATTCTGTCCCCAGAATCGTAGACACAGATTAAACAAATAACTCATGGTACTCTTTCAACATTTTCTCTTCGAGTTCCCACGTAGCTTCTTCAGCGTTGTGGTTCCTCCATATCACCTTCACAGAAGGTATCGCTTTATTCCCGAGCACTTGTTCTTTCCTGTAGACTATCTGGATAGGAACCTTTTCATAAGGCAAATCTTTCTCGAACTGCAACGGTTCGTACTCGATCACATGTTTGTAGTCGGATTTATATGGTTGTAACACCGAAATATGAAAAATATTATGAATGTTTTCCAACTCTGGAGGTAGAGCTACATCGTAAGCCATTTCTCCCGCTCTTCGCAGCACTTCAAAGGGTCCAATAAATCTCGGGCTTAGCTTTCCCTTTTTACCGAAATGAATTTTCCCCTTCCAAGGAGAAACTTTTAGGAATACAAAAGTTCCTACGTCGAATGCACGATCTTGTCTGTGTTGATCAGCATACTTTTTCTGTCTGTCTTGGGCTACTACTAATCTTGTCCTGATGAGTTTAACAACGTCAGCAGTTTGTTGTACCAGTTCTGGTCCTAACAGTTGGCATTCAACGACTTCATCCTAGCACAGTGGAGTTCTGCACTTTCTGTCGTACAATGCCTCGTAAGGTGGCATGCCGATGCTCGCGTGGTAACTGTTGTTGTAAGAAAATTCCACCAACGGTAATTGTTCTTCCCAGCTTCCTTTAAAGTCTATGACACATGCTCTCAGCATATCTTCCAATGTCTGAATTGTTCATTCGCTTTGGCCATCTGTTCGTGGATGATAAGCCGTACTAATTCACAACTGTGTCCCCATGCATTCTTGTAGTCTCTTCTAGAAATTTGACGTGAATCGCGGATCTCTATCGGACACAATTGATACTGGCACTACATGCCTTGAAACGATCTCTTTAATGTACAATCTTGCCAACTGATCAAGATTGAATCTAATCTTTATTGGTTGAAAGTGTGCTGATTTCGTCAGTCTGTCCACTATCACCCAAATCGCATCGCATCCTCTCTGAGTAGTTGGAAGACCCACCACAAAATCCATCGTGATGTGTTCCCACTTCCATTCTTGTATTTCCAACGATTGGAGTAATCCGATGGGTCTTTGATGTTCGGTTTTTACTTTCTGGCATGTCAAGCATTTCGCTACGCATTCAGCAACATCCCTTTTCATGTTTGGTCACCAAAAATGTCTACGCAAATCTTAATACATTTTCGTGCTTCCTGGATGAATTGAATATTTTGAGCTATGAGCTTCGGTCAAAATTTCTTCTTTCAGTTCTAGCATTGCTGGAACCAAAATTCTTCCCTCGAACCGTAGTAATCCTTCGGTATCGACCTTGTATTTTACATCACCACTTTTAACCAGATTCTCTTTGATTTTCCCACATTCTTCATCTTGTAGTTAAGCATTCTTCACTTTATCCACTAAAGTTGGACCAGCTTCTATCTGGAATAATTGTTCGTCAGATTCTTTTGGAAATTTGATTTCTAACTCCAGTTTTGTCATTGCTGAAATAAGCTCCTTCTGAGTTATTATCAGCATCAACTTCTCTCGACCTTTCCTGTTTAAAGCATCTGTAACCACATTCGCTTAACAACAGGTGCTGGTGCTGACGTCCTTCCATCATTACTAAATCTTCTCTTTTTGAAACTCCCACTTTTATTGTCTTGACCATGATTACCACCGAGGTGGTTACCATTTCTAGCATGTTGATTCCCTCCATGTTTGTTGTCACCGCTTCGATGACTGTTACCACTGGTATTTTCATTTTGTCGGCTACTTTCTCTTGGTTGCATTGACCCGTTATTGCGCTCCAATAACTGAGCCCTATTTACAACATCTGAATACAAACACAGTTTAGGAGAAATAAGATATTGACGTATCTCCGGTTTTAAACCTCTTAAAAACATTCGCGTTATTCGCTCCTCATTATCAACTAAATGGGATGCAAACCGGGATAACTTCGCAAATTTAGCCTCGTATTGCGACACGGTCATATTGTTTTGCTCCAACTTGATAAACTCCACCTCCTTCATGTGACGAATACTTTAGGGAAAGTATTTGTCGTTGAACAGCTCTTGGAACTTCTCCCAAGACATCTTGAGTGCGTCAGGCTGGGTACGCTTTACAGATTTCCACCAGTAATCTGCCTCCCCTTGCAACATAAAGGTGGCAAAAGGAACCTTTTGCTCCTCGGAGCATCCCAAGACATCAAATATCTTGGTGATCTGCTTTATCCATGCATCCGCCTTAAGTGGTTTTGGCTCTCCAATAAACTCCGGTGGTCCCAGCTCCTTGAACTGTTTAGCGGTGACCGTCCGAGAGTTTCCAGTGTTTTCACCTACATTTTGGACAGGAGTTTCTCTTGCCTGATGTTGTACGAATTGCAGAAAGCTCCTAAACATTCCGTCGTTCACCATTTGGTCGGTGTTGTTGTTCACCTGAGGATTATTATCTTCATGTTGCACATTATCTTGAGTATTAATCTGTGGTGACTCCACGATCTCATGTGCTTCATTGCTTATCTCAACATTTTCGGATGCCATTTTTCAAACTGCCACAAAACAAGGGTTAATTAATATATCACATATTATCCATATACTCTGACCAACCAGTTAAATACCAAATAAACTTAGGTAGGTCATACTAGTGAATGAATTCCCCGTCTCTCCCCTCCTAGTTCTTATCTCACATCTGAGCCAGGGATCATATCCCTAAGCTTTGATACCAACTGTGTCACCCCCAAAACAGGTATACATCACCCATTTTGAGTCGCCAGATATAAGGTACTGAATACAAATACAACTTAATTATACAACAGTCGTGTGAAATACGACAAAATATAGGCTGTGAGTTTTAATACCAAGTCCATCTATGCACGTAAACCAAAGACGACTTTCAACATAATATAAGCATGAGGATGATGACAATTCAATAAAATAGGTTCAAGAATAAATTTTAAAGATTGATAAGTTAATTTATCCTGAACTCAATAACGTCCAAATTGTCAACATGATACTGCTTTGTGCAGTAAAATTCAAGAATGCCCAGAAGAATATTTCCATGAAAAGATACTAGATGAAGCGCAAATATCAAGGATATTCCACTAATTTCATGGAGTATAGAAGCCAAAGCTTTAACCAACTGAGTATAATAAAACATATGAAACTACATATGGATTTTCACCGCCATGCGGTAATCCACGTATACAGATCATTTCCACAATTTAATATGGAATGAATACACAGGATCATTCACCATGCATGTGGTAATCCACATAGACAGGTTATTCCAACAGAATAATAAAGAATGAAATAACAGAAGGATTCACCATGCGTGCGATAGACTGCATCGACATGTTATTCCCAACATAATAATAAATAATGGAACCAGGTCCGGCGTAAACACACAAACAGAATATTCTGACAGAATAATAAATAATGGAACCAGGTCTGGCGTAAACGCAAAGACAGGATATTCCGACAGAATAATAAATAATGGAACCAGGTCCGGCGTAAACGCACAGACAGAATATTCCGACAGAATAATAAATAATGGAACCAGGTGCGGTGTAAACGCACAGACAGGATATTCTGACAGAATAACAAAGAACGGAATATTAGAAGAATTTCACCATGTATGCGGTACTTCGCATAAATAGGCTATTCCAACAGAATAATAAGAATTAAATAACAGAAAAATTTCACCAAGTATAAGGTATCCCGCGTATACAGGTTATTCCAATAGAATAATAAAGAATTGAATAACAGAAGTTCTCTTCATGAATAAGAAAGAAAGAATACCCCTTATGAGTACAACAAATAATATTCCCTACCTTAGAAAAACTGAATACTGAAGTAGTGAAGTAGCAGAATATTTTTCTTCTTTCTCTCTATAGTTTCTCTCTCTAAAGTTTCAGTGAATTCGTAAGAAATAATAAAGGAATGAGCTTCTATTTATAGGAGAATGGACTGAATAGTAACTAATTCATGAACGGTCTAGATTGATTTACTTTTAAACGGACGGTCCATATTGGTTTACTATTAAAACTTAAAGCAACAGTCCATACTGATTTACTATTAAAACATTAAACCAACGATCCATATTGATTTACTATTAAACTTTCCACCAGCGATCCATATTGATTTACTATTATATCTTCAACTAATGGTCTGAAAAATTAGCACATCTCCTCATGGAATAATATTGTACCCAAAAATGATTTGGACCGAACAGAAATATATCTTACGGGTGAATAGTACCCCGTGAATAGTAACTCGTGAATAGTAACTTATAAATAGTAACTCGTGAATAATAACTCATGAATAATAACTCGTGAATAGTAACTCATGAATAGTACTCTGACACGAAAAGTGTCTCGAATACCCAATTGAACAATATAACCTCCAGACATCAATTATATTAACACAAATAAGTCCAACACAATGGAACTATAAAATTCATCTTTAATCAACACGAACTTATTCATCATTAATATTATAATTCACAATATTTAACAACCAGGTCGTTCCCAGGAAAGAGGGGGCTTTCCGATAAGGATTTCTCCTTATTGGCGCGCAATTAGGTGACCAAACCTCTCATTGACAGAACTTCAAGACATTGTCAATATTGCAAATAATAATATGAATAACTTTGTCGTCTCAATTATTGATTTAATAATATATCATATTATGTAGATGACACTGTAACAATAATTGAATCAATAATATGAGAGATATGATGCAACAATTACTGTAGCAATAATTGAGTATAACTAAGTTACTATTCACGTATACGACATTATTCATGAATACACCATTATTCACCAAAAAAATAAAATTTTCTCCTTTTTGTCCAAGATGTCTATTATGGTTACTATCTTTGATTGTATCCATGTTTTGATCTTTATTTTTGAATTCTACTTCATAATTGATTATTATGGAGTATTATTAAACTTGGATAAACTGTAATATGAATCCCTTATAATTGTCCTTTTGTCTCACTGGATTCATTTTCTTTAAGATATTTTTCATCATTCTAAGTCCTAAATGATGATATTACTGAATATCTTTGGCCTGTAGTGCAAAGATGAATTATTAACTGATGAATATATCTGGCCCGTAGTGCAAAGATGAACAGGTGTTGAGATGAACGTGACCAACTGGTGCTACAAATGAATATCTTTGGCATGTAATGCAAAGATGAATATTTGATTCAAGATGTATATTGATTGATGTTACAAGGATAAAATATTGATGATGGATTTTTAAATCTTAGAAGATAGTAGAATTCATTCTCTACTTGATTCTTCTAATGGATTGATGTTTTCGCTGCAGTTGTTGATCAAAAACTTGTTGTCTATTATATTCTATCAGATTTTTCTCTGTTGAAAACTAATGATAATTTTTTGTATATTATCTAAGTCATAATATTCTTTACTGGGCTAGTTGAGCTCATCCTTTTCCTTTTTGTTCCCTTTTTCTTCTCAGGAGGTGAGAACATAGCAGGAACTAGCCGGGGTATGGAGTGATGATAGTTGTTTTAGTAGTCCTCACTATTTTATAAAATAATGTATCAATAATTGTAATGAGGACTCCTTTTGGGTTTGTATACTGTCTATTAGACAATATTTGTATTCAAACTCACAGTATATGTGTTGTCGTATTTTGCACGACAATTGTATTAATGACGTTGTATTTGTTTCTGTACCATGTATTTGACGACTCAGGATGGGCGATGTATACCTATTTTGGGGGCGTCATAATAGACAATAAGTTTAAATGCAGCGGAATAAGTAATCCATTAGAAGAGTCAAGTAGAGCATAATATCAACTATCTTCTATGATTTAAAAGTTCATCATCAATGTTTTATCGCTGTAACACAACTCAATAAATAATCCACATCATCGAATTATCCATGCACTACAGGCCAAGGATATTCGTTAGTATCACATCCACGAATTATCCATGCACTATGATCCAAAGATATTCATTATTATCACCAGTGGTCATGATCATGCCAACAACTGTCCATCAATGCACTACGGGCCAATGATGACTTTTACCACATCATTTGTAACATTACAAGTCATGATTACACCGCTCCATATTTCCTGGTCATAATCATACAAATCAACAGTCTATCTATGCACTACGGGCCAAAGATGGCTTTCATCATAATATAAGCATGAGGATGATGACAATGATATAATCATTAATCAAACGAAATCAAGGATGAATATTAAAGATTTTTAATTTCTCTAGAGTTTAAAAATGTCCAAATTGTCAACATGATAACTGCTTTGTGGAGTAAAAATTCAAGAATCATATTCATGTATCTAAAATAATTTGGATAAAAAAGAAATCAATTTTTATCATGAATAGTACCCCATGTGAATAGTACCCGAGTGAATAGTATCCCGTGAATAGTACTTTGTGAATAGTACCCCGACATGAAAAATTAAAATTTAACAAGAATGTTCAGAAAAATATTATTTTTAGAATGATACTAGATGAAACGCAAATTTCAAGAATATTCTACTAAATTCACGGAGTATAGAAGCAATACTTATCAAAATAAGTGCAGAATTCGGAATCTGAAATGAAATAATCTTTCTTATATACTACAGAGTATGAAAGAAAATATTATTTCTTAATAATATTGAAAGAAAATAATATCTCTTATCTTAAAAGGAGAGTATTTCTGACTAGTATAGCGGGGATATTTTTGAAGAAAAACTTGCACTATTAGCTACACTCAAAGTTTCCTTAACTCAAAAGAAATAGGCTCAATATTATAGAAGAAGAATTCTATGATTCTGGTGTGATTATTATATATTTCTAAACTAAGCATCCTATTTATAGGAGAATGGAAGGATACTATGTAGGAAGAAAATCACGGGTGAAGTTCGGTTGAAACTTTTGAAAAAGAATGATTTTACTATGCTGCATTATGCAAAAAATATTCTAATAAAACGAAAACTTTAAATAAAATAAAATATATTCTATTTATAATATAATAAAATAAAACTTATATTATATATATATATAATTCGTATATACATATATACTTTATACTTATATATATAAGTAATAAAACAGAACTGAGATAACTTTCTACTGACGATTTTGAAAAATGAGAAAGTGGGGGTCCATGTAATAAGCCAAATTTTTAACAAATACTTCAAAAAAAAAAAACTCCTCTATTTATCTTAATTCACTTGGCTTCACTAAACACATTTTTTAATAACATTTATTCATCATTAATATTATAACTCACAATATTAACAACCAGATCATTCCCAGGAAAGATGAGGCTTTTTGATAAGGACTTCTCCTTATTGGCGCGCAATTAGGTGATCAAACATCTTTACTCGACAGAATTTTCTAAACATTATCAATAATGCAAATAATAATATGAATAACTTTGTCATCTCAATTATTGATTTAATAATATAAAATATTATGACAATAATTAAATCAATAATGTGAGATACTATGCGGCAATTACTGTGGCAATAATTGAATAAAACTTAGCGAGTTCTCATGTAAGCATCAATAATCAAAGATACTGTACAATACCGTGTGCTACTGTGCAACCACATATATTACTGCACTTCTATCACCGGGTATTTCAATAGTTTAACGGTAAAACTTTTGCTGTTATTTTTATAAAAAGTTATTTTTGTTGTTTTCTAACTCTGACAGTAATTCCGTTGTAGGTTCCACCAATGATTGTGCTGTAGTACGAATATTCCTCGACCAAACGAATCTTTTATGACAACTTGCTTACTTTTCAAAATTTTTAAATATTACCCACAACTATAACATTATATCAAATCCACACCTTATTATTCAAAATAATATTTAGAGAAAGATTAATCTTTATTCAAAAAAGTTGGGGTCTTACAACCTCCCATTCTTATGAAATTTCATCCTAAAAATTGGTGTATGTACCTGGTATGTCGAAGAGGTGAGGATACCTTGATTTCATTTCAGATTCTAACTCCCAGGTTATTTCCTCAATATCGCTGTTTCTCCACAAAACTTTGACTTGAGGTATAACCTTGGAGCGTAGAATACATTCTTCTTATCCAAGATTTTATCAAGTACCTCTTCATACATTAAATCTTCCGCTATCTCGTCTGGTTCTACTTCAATAATATGGTTCAGATCTTCCACATATTTACATAACATAGATATGTGAAAAACGTTATGAACATGAGACATACTTGGCAGTAAGGCGAGTCTATAGGCCATAGTTCCTACTCGGTCGAGGATTTCTGTGACACCCCTAAATCCCGGTACTTCATTACCTCAAGATTTGGCGTTCACTTAATCAAAACATTCATATCTAACTACCCAATTATAATAAAAATTGAATAATAAACCTTCCCTTAAGGGATTACATTAATAAAATCTCCCAGGTTATCTAACCTTTAAATACAATTATTCAAATGCGGAATTTAAATAAGTTCATTACAATAATTCAAATAAAGTCTGATAACAAAATATCAAAACGATTACAAGTCTTCAGTACTTGTTCATCTTTCCATTTCCCTTACTGGTGCTAGGTATGTTGTGAAACCCCAGATTTTATGAATAAAGAATTAATTTTCTTGAAATAATTTTTTATATTATGGTGTGAATTTGAGATAATATTATAGTTGTGGGTAGTATTTATAAATTTTGCAAAGTATGCAAGTTGTTATATTATATTCGATTGGTCAGGGAATATTCTTTGTGTCGGAAAATATTCGTACGACGGTACAATTATTGGTGGACCCCACAACAGAATTATTGTCGGATTGAGAAAATGACAAAAATATTTTATTGAAAATAACAGCGGAAGTTTTACCGTTGATACTGTTGAACTACTGGGTAGTAAAAGTACAGTAATACGCGTTGTTGCATAGTAGCACACGGTATTGATTATTAATATTTATGTGAGGAGTTGCTCAGTTTGATTCAATTATTGTCGATTAATAATATGAATTATTATAGCGATGATGACATTTTGTTTTATTCGTATTATTAACGTAATAAAACAGAAACATCTTTTTATATAAAACAGAATACTTTATTAAAGTTATTTTATAAATAGAATATATTATATTTTATTATGCATAGTGTTGCATAGTGTTTGCATAGTAAAAATCTTTTTATATAAATAGAATATATTATATTTTATTTAAAAGATTTTTCTTTAAATATGGACCGTTAGATTAAAGTAAATCAATCTGGACCGTTCATGGATTAGTTACTATGCATTCCATTTTCCTATAAATAGAAGTTCATTCCTTCATTATTTTCTTACGAATTCACTGAACTCTAGAGAGAGAACTATAGAGAGATAGAAGAAAAGCTTTTTGCTACTTAACTTTTCTTTTCTCATATCCAGTTTCTGTTACGGTAAGGGGTGTTATTCTTTCTTATTCATGAAGAGAACTGTTGTTATTCTATTTCTTATTATTCTGTTGGAGTAACCTGTATACGCGGTCTACCCTATACTTGGTGACATTCTTCTATTATTCTGTTGGAACATCCTGTCTGTGTGTTTTACACCGGACCTGGTTCCGTCTTTATTATTATTCCTTTGGAACATCCTGTCTGTGTGTTTTACACCGGACCTGGTTCAGTCTTTATTATTATTATGTTGGAACATCCTGTCTGTGTGTTTTACACCAGACCTGGTTTCGTCTTTATTATTATTCCGTTGGAACATCCTGTCTGTGTGTTTTACACCGGACCTGGTTCTGTCTTTATTATTCTGTTGGAACATCCTGTCGGTGCAAATTTTGCCTGACCTGGTTCCGTTATTATTATTCTGTTGGAATAACCTGTCGATGCGAAGTACCGCATGCATGGTGATTTCTTTTGTTATTCCATTCTTTATTATACTCAGTTGGTTAAAGTTTTGACTTTTATACTCCATGAAATTAGTAGAATATCCTTGATATTTGCGCTTCATCCAGTATCTTTTCATGGAAATATTCTTCTGATCATTCTTGAATTTTACTCCACAAAACAGTACCTTATTAACAATTTGGACGTTATTGGTTCTTGGACAAATTAATTCTTGAACTTGTTTTATTGAATTCTTATATCATTGTCATCATCCTCATGTTTATATTTTTTTTGAAAGTCATCTGTGGCCTGTAGTGCATAGATGGACTTGGTGTGATTATGACCAGGGATTATTCGGTGTAATCATGACCGTAATGTTACAAATGATGTGGTAAAAGTCCTCATTGGCCCGTAGTGCATTGATGGACAGTTTTTGGCATGATCATGACCATTGATGAATACACAAATATCCTTGGCCCGTAGTGCATGGAATTTGTGGTCGTGACCCTAATGAGTATCCTTGGCCGTAGTGCAGGGATGATGTGGATTATTTATTAAGCTGAGTCTCAGCGATAAAAGTGATTAAAAACTTTTTAAATCATAAAAGATAGTAGATTCTATTCTCTATTTGACTCTTTTAATGGATTGCTTGATCCGCTGCTGTTAAACTTGATGTTGTTATATTTTATTAGTTTAATACTGTTGAAGGCGAACGATAATTTATTCTGCATTATCTTAGTCATAATATTTCTTACTGGGCTAGTTGAGCTCACCCTTTCTTTCACTGTTCTCTTCAGGAAATGAGAACATAGCAGGGACGAGTCGGGGAACGGAGTAATGGTCCAGAGGATAGCATTAGTAGTCCTCACTATTCTGTGAAATAGTGTGATAATAATTGTAATGAGGACTCCTTTTGAGTTTGTATAATCTCTAGTAGACAATATTTGTATTCAAACTCACAGTTATGTTTTGTCGTATTGTACACGACAGTTGTATTAGTAAGTTGTATTTGAATGATGTACCATGTATCTGACGACCTAAGATGGGTGATGTATACCTAATTTTGGGGGCGTCACATATGTAACATTCCAGATTTTTTAAATGTAAATTATAAATATTTATTGATTCATATAAATATTTATTGGATGTGGTTATTATTGGATAAATAATTGTTCAATTTGATTTAGTTAATTATTTATTTGTTAAATAACTAATGTGACTTATGTGATTAAGTGAATTATTTAATAAATTGTTATTTCATAAAGAGTGACAGATAACTATGTTATAAAGAGTTATTAAATTAAATTAAAGTAGTTTAATTTAGCTCTTTGCCAAACAAGGCTTAAGTATTAATCCTTAATTTTTAAATGGGTTGCCAAACGAAGCCTTATGGCTTTTGGGTTTCTTTTGAATTTAAATGATTAATAAAATAAAACAAATATATAAATAAAATATATTTATAAGTTATACTTTATATAATTTATGTGTTTTTGGTAACTGGTAGTATTTAGTAGTATTATAATGACCACATGCGTTTCTTTTATTTACGCTGGCTTATCAGTTTTAGAGTATGCATAGATTATCATTTGATTTTTAGTTTACGCATTTGTCTAAACCTAAGCCTAAGTAAGAAAAGGGAGAGTCTGAAAGAGAGAAGCAAGAGAAAGACAGGTCTTTGAATTCTTCAACTTTTATCAGTGATTTACAAGTGTCTTTTAAAATTAAAGGTATGTTCTATAAACCTTATCATATATGTTTTACAGTATATAGTCTCTGTGAAATTGTAGCTCTCAGTTTCTTAAAAATCACTGTGTATCAGAATGTTACCAAAAATCTCTTGAAAAACAATGTTTGTATAATTAGTTAGAGAATTGTGATAATATATGTAATTTTAATTGTTATCACTAGCATGTGTGTGTGTGTGTGTATATATATATATATATATATATATATATATATATATATGACTATATGCTAATTACAGGCTAAATGAAGAAATTGGTTTTACAGTGATTATATATGCGCGTATATGATTTGTAAAGATATCAAAATTAATATATGCTAATTGTGAAATTGTGAAATTTAACTAAGAATGGGTATTTGGTCATGAATGTAAGATCACATAGTTTAAAGAAATCAATTTGGTTGCTACCAGTAGAATTTCAGTTCATCGTGTCAAGAAATATATCAATAATGGAGTTTTTGTTTTAAAAAACAGTGTTTTCAAAGAAATAGTTTATGATATTGTTGTTTAGTGGTTTAAATTAGTATATGCATGTTGGGTAATGTGTATATGTACAATTATCATAAGTTATACATGTTAATTAGTGTTAGAAATTAAGGTATGGACAAAAATTTAGTTGTTCTGTTCTTCGTGGGCTGCGTTCTGTTAGTTTTCGGCGCCCCAACGCTAAAAATGGAGCCCTAGCGCCAAAAATAGCGCCCCAGCGCTGACATTCGCGTCCCAGCGCCAATCTCTCCCTATGGCGCCACTGTATGACTTAGTTCTCGTGACGCGACGCGGGGACAGAAGTCTGAGTCGGACAGTTTTGGGCTTCTGTAGTAAAATGGCCATAACTGTCTCATACGAACTCCGATTGAGTTGATTTAAGATGTTCCGGAACGAGGAAGAGTAGACCTACAACTTTCAAGCTTTACATTTTTTAATGTGAGGTCTGTAACAGTAGTCAAAATGGTCATCTTTAGGACTATTATGTTTTCGGGGGCAATCGGAGGGCGTCGGGCATGCACATATGCATGTGTAGTGCTCCTGACCATAAAAGATGATGTCCTAAGTTATAAAACATGTATGTTAGTAAATATAATGATGTTTAACATTAATAAATAATATATTAGATAAGTTATAGAATCATAATAAACATACACAAGAGAGGCAAATCGGGCGTGTGACGATTGAACGTCGAAACGCCGTGCCAAGTGTTAATGAACTTAAAAAGTGTTTCAATTCAATTGAAATGAATATTATAGGATATGAAATGAGTTTAATATAAAACCAATAAGTAGTCCTAGCAAGACTTAAGCACTTGAATGAACTTCGAGTTTGACTAAGAAGAAATATAGTGAGTCATAAGTCGAAAAGTTAGCACAATCTAATTGAACATTGTGTGCTAATTAATAGGAAAGATTATGAGATGTGGAGTAGAGTTTACATTACAATTACTATGTGTTGTTATTTGACTAATAGTTGATATATATGATTATATAATTGTGTAGGGCATGTGAAGTGCAGATAACTGTAAGCTGTTAAACTATTATTGGTAAACAACGATCAAGGCAAGTCTTTCGGTTCCTATTTTCTACGTGGAATTGATGAACTGTTTTAAATTGCGTGATATGTTATACATGTTGAAATCATGAAATGTTAAAGTCAATATATGACTGCATTGTTTTGGCTAAGTAATGATGGTTGAGTAAGGAACTCAATCTTTATATTTGCTATGTGAATTAAAAGCACGTATGCCATGTTACTTTAATGAGAAGTATATTGAGCATGTTATTATGTGCTATGTGATGCATAAAAACTGTTAGACTTTGTCGAGCTGTCGAGCTCACTCTTGCAAATAACCACTTTTGCAGGTTAAGATTTTAAGGTAAATATATGTGCTAAGTGAGTTATAGAGATCTATATTCACGAAGATTACTTATGTTTTATGAGAAATGTATTTCATATTTTGAATGTAACATGTTGTTGAATTGTAAGTTGAGCTATCCAATGTATTTGGATATTTAGTTATGATGTAAGACTTTGTATAGTCATTTTGTTGTAACGATTCATGATATAAGATTGAATCAAAGAGATGTAATGTAAAGGTTGCGATTCAGGGCAAGAAAGAAGGAAATGTATAAACGTTTTAATTATTCCGCAATTTTAGTATTTTTAATATCGAATAATGATGTTTTATTAGAGATTTAATGTATGGTTAACGACCGAAGTCGAGATTTAAATGGTATGAATTTTGGGGTCGTTACAAGATACGTCTGTAACGATCCAAAATTTATTATAATTATAATATTTATTGAGTTATATAAATATTATTTGAAGTGTTTATTATTTTTATGGATGTGATGGTTGTGAATCTTAATCTTAATTTATTAGAGAATTTTCTAAATTAAATTAATTTATAATTTAGAGGTTTGTATTATTAACATGAAGTGTTATGTGGTTGTATTGAAGTAATAATTTAGATGGTATATTAAATTATTAAATAAAGTTATAATAAAAATTATAATTTGGTGATATTTGCTAAATGGCTATATTTAATTAAAATATAGTATGTGATTAATTTAATGGGTTAATGTTTGACATGAAATAGTATGTGATTATAATTATAAACTAAAGTATTTATTAATAAATTAAAGAGGATTTTTAAATTAGTTTTTGTCAAACAAGGCTTAAGTATTTTAACTCTTAAATTTTAAATGATTTGCCAAACAAGCCTTAGGCTTTTGAAATTTCTAGCTTTTGAAGTTAAATAAAATAAAATAATAATATAATATATATTTATATTATATACGTTATAACTGATAATGTAATTAGTATTAGCATTATTAGTGTTATCAGTTTATTTCCTTGCGCTTAAGTGTTAGCTACACTACGTAATTTGGCATTTGGGTTTAGCTAAGAACTGAGAAGAGAGAAGAGAAGTGTCTGGGAGTTGAGAGAGTGATTGAGAAGAAGCTTAGGTTTTTTCAAGCAATTCCAGTGTGTTTAACAAGATTTCTATCAAGTAACAAAAGGTATGTTCTACTATTTTGACATTATTTGTGAGTATCTCAGTATAATTGCTATACTCTGTGAATTAAACTTCTTCCGAATTTTGTTATGTAACTTAGTTATGATGATTACATGTGTATATGATGATTATATGTTATGTTTAGACAACAATTGCATGCTAATTTTGATTTGTAGTAGAAGAAAATTACGACAGTGTATGTTTATATGCATTTTTTCATATGTTCATGAAAAGTATCAATTTTAGTGGCCAATTCATATGAGAAATTGTAAATTTAAGTTAGTACTCCCTCCGTCCCAGGATAAAAGTCCTTATTACTATTTTGAGTTGTCCCATGTTAAATGTCCACTTTCTTTTAATAACCAAACTTTTACACATTTTTTCCCATTATGTCCGTAGCATTAAATATCTCATACTTTTCTTATTCTAATTCTCTCTCCATATTTAATGACACTATTATGGACAATTTTGTCATTTTATTTCTCTTCTTAATATGCGTGAAAAGTCTACCAGGACTTTTATCCTGGGACGGAGGGAGTATTTGGTAGTTCATTGAGATACGAGCATAATGTAGTTCGAAAGAGATGATTTGGTTAAGAAATGAAATCATAGTGATGATTTTTAGGGATGAATATCAAAAATGGAGTTTTATATGAAAAACTTGAAATTTGAGAAATTAAAATAGCTTTAGTTAGTGTTAAATTGTTCTAATTGATTGTAAATGTGAGCAATCATGTTTATGATAGTTGTGTATTTATCTTACGTGTTATTATCACTGTTTTTGGGTGAAATTTGTGCTTGTTGAGCTAAAGTCAGCTACTGTTCATCAGCCTCTCTGCGTCTATCTGAACACCGGCGCAGCTGCGCCGGTGCCAAGGCAAAAAATGGCACAGCGGTACCGGTCCTAAGCCTTTGTATGGCGCAGCTTTGGGATTCTGATTTTATGATATTGCTGCAGCCTTGAGTTAGCATCATGGCAGGGTCTGAAAGTGTGTTAGCATGCTAAAAATGTAATGTTAAGGCTATTATAATATAGTGAATTAAGATTAGTAAGTTCAAAGTTGTAAAATGGTTAGTAAATCGGGAACGCGTTTTGTGGTAACTTAGTATTAATAATGAGATTTAATCAAGTGTTGCGAATTAAAATCTTAAAGTTTCTGAAATGTGAATGGTATTGAACATGTTATGATATGATTAGCCTATCTAATAGGTATTGTGGTTCTAAAATTATATGTAAGTGATCGTGAGTTTAACTCTATAGCTTACGCTCAAGAAAAGTTTTCTAACTCTATATTTACATTGAGCAAGCCTTTTATCCATACATTTATGTTGAGCTAGTTCTTACTTTAAATGAACTATCGTATTCTCAATCATGATTTGAACAATTTGGCCATATCATTATTTTACTCAAACAAGTTTGAAGTCCAATACTTATTGATGCATTCTAACTTGTTTATTATTAGACAAGTTTCGTTATTGTTATTCAGATATTGTGAATGCAGTTTTCTTAAATTCTTATTTCAAATGTTGAACTGTTGTAGTTCATTTGCTTAACACAATTCATTCTAATGATAAGTAAGCTTTATTTTCAGCTTGCTATTACTTAAATCTTTATTCAATAATTTTATAGTCCTAGCTTAATTTTGTACAAGAAAGGTTTATTATTGTCATTAAATACTTATGCTTTGTAGTTGTTCCTAAGCATGAGATCAAGCATAGTCAGCTCGCTTACATTTTGTTCATTGTTTCATATTATGTTCAATTGTGGTATTATCAAACACTATTGATTCAACTAGTCCACTAGTTGATGTCCATTGAACTTCAAATTACCCTTGAAAGCTTATCTAAACCAAACTTTATTTGGTGCGGACTTGTACACTAAATACTGAGATGAACAACTGTGACGAACGAGATTTTTGAAATTTAATTTTAATATTTATTGAATTAAATAAATATTTTTCGATGATTTAATTATTGGATTAAATAATTATTTGATGCAATTGTGATAGATTAATTTAATTATATGTATTACATTTATTAAATTAATGTGGAGAATAATTATTATTCAAGTATGTAATTAATTGAGTTTATTGAATTAAATGAAATATTTAATTAAACATGATGTTATTTTAATTAAATTAATTATTAATTAGAGAGTTAATAATTTGACATTATTAATTAATGAGAAAATTAAATATATGACTATATGAATTTATGAGAAGTTATTATATTTTATTTATATTAAATAAGATATTTGATTATTGTGCAAGTGGGTGTGACATGAATTAACTATGTGATAAAGTTTTATTAAATTAAATGGTTTTTGAAACCTATTCTAGCTAGGCAAACATGGCACTAAAGGGAGTTGGGGCCAGTTAACCCATGACTGGGTAACTGACCACCAACGCGTCAGTTGTTCATTATTTAGTTTACGTATTCTTTTATTTCTTCTTCATTATTTGCCTAAGTCTAGAAAGCATAACAGAGAGAAATACAGAGAAAGAGTTGAGAAGTCAGAGTTGTTAAGAGGATTTTGAGAGTCATCTGAGAAGGAATTCATCTTCCATTAATTATACTCTGGGTGATTTTTCTTCCCAAATTCTATTTTACGTCATTAAGTTTTTATAAGAAAATGGCTTTCAAAGTTTCTGTAAATCCTCTGTGATTGAGAAATGAGTAATATTTATGAGTTATTTATGGGTTAAGATGTATCAAATCGTATTTTATATATATATATATATTGCATGATTCCATATCATCAGTTTCATAATATTAAATCGTATATGATTTCTACAAAATTACAGAGTATGGTTTTGGCCTTATGGCCTTATACGTGATATTTTATGTATTGATCATATATTATCCCTAAATTTTACACTCGTATATCATTATGCATGTTGATACGAAGAGACCAAAGTTTAAATAAACGGATTCGGTGTTATAACGAATCTGTAGTGACAATTTTCATGTTTTATTTTCAAAACCTTCAAGAACATCAAGAACAGTGGAAGTAAATGTGTTGATTTTACAAATTATGTGTTGTAACTTGTTAAAAATCATGCTAGATGGGTTAAGTAATGATTATATATGTATTACAATGATTGGGTAAGTCTAAATTCATGTAAAAATAACTAATTGGAAGTTATGGCCATATTTATGTATAATTTTACATGTGATTGATTTTTGGCTTAATTTGGCCTTGTTATGTTAGCGAACTGCAGAACTGCAGAAAATGAGAATGGGTAACCCCGTCCCCGGTGGACGTTACCAAACTAAATTATCCCGCCCCGACAGTTAAAAAAATAATAATAATAAAAAAAAAAATAAAAAAAAATAAATATTTGATGAGAATTATTATTAAAATATTTATAAAATAAATTAAATATTTTAATTGAGATATTTATGGAATAAAATAAATATTTGATGAAAATTATTATTAAAATATTTATAAAATAAAGTAAATATTTTAATTGAGATATTTATGGAGTAAAATAAATATTCGATGGAAACTATTATTAAAATATTTATAAAATAAATTAAATATTTTAATTGAGATATTATGGAATAAAATAAATATTCGATGAAAATTATTATTAAAATATTTATAAAATAAATTAAATATTTTAATTGAGATATTTATGGAATAAAATAAATATTCGATCAAAATTATTATTAAAATATTTATAAAATAAAGTAAATATTTTAATTGAGATATTTATGGAATAAAATAAATATTCAATGAAAATTATTATGAAATAATTTATTCGAGTGTAATAATAGTAAGAGAATGAAAATATTCTAATGATTTGTTAAATAAAGTGGAGTTTATATTAAATAATTAAGTGAAAATGTAACTAATGAATGTCGTGAATACATATGGTATGTGTGTAGGATTTGTGGTGAATGAAAATAGTAATCATTTAGCCTACGCACGAGGCAAGTTTCCTAACCCTACTTGTCATTACTGTTCAAGTTTATTATTTACCTCGAGTAAATTATCATTACTATTATTCAAGTTCGAATGTTATATTAAAGATTTATTATCTTTTCAATGCATGATTCAGTTATACAATAATTGTTCTATTGTATACTTCTTGAGATTATTATTCGAATTGAATATCATTATTGTTGAACCTTATTAGACTAGTGAACTTTATTAATTCAACTAGTCCTTAGTTGATGAACGTTCTAAATTTCAGAACCCTTATTGAATTATCCAAACCAAACTTCCTTTGGTGCGGATTCGAATGTCAAACAAAGATGAACGACCTTGTAAAGGGATTTATTTATGCGTTAGCGTTAAGATATTGTGCACAGTATGGTACTAAGGGCTGATCCCCCTAAGTACGAGTAGAAAGGTCCATAGTCTTATGACTGTTAAAGGTTTCAAGTATAACCCTTGATAACCTAAGACATAGTTCAAGGTCTTATGACCCTCAGAAATCTTTTGATTCTTGTTATTCATTCTTGATTCAAAAGTTGAGCTTTTATTCAGATGTCTTTGATTCACTCACATGTTATTATACTGTTATTTCATTGTTATACTTGTGGGCATTTGTGCTCACTCTTGCGTAATAATAACATTGCAGTTAAGAACGAAAGAACCGACGAACCTTCTACTAGTAAGGCAAGGGCAAGGTTAACAAGTGATGAAGGCTTGTTGTTTTATATGGTGATGTATTTGTTTAAGACTTAAGTTAATGATGTTGTTTAAGACTTAATTGTTTATGATTCCGCACGGATGTTTAGGGTTAGACTAACCTGGGATTGTATTTATTATGTAGTTGATGTAACCCCATAAGGGGAGATTTATTATTATTTTTATCTATTGCATGGTTTGCATTTATTATGGGTAGATAGATATATGATATCTGTACAGTGAACACCAAATCCTGTGGAATTGAAGTACCCGGATTTGGGGGTGTCACAGGTTTGTATCAAAGCTGTAGGTTATGAACCTTAGGTGGGGGAACAACCTTAGGTAGTAGCCTTATAGAAAGAAGATAGTGATGGAAAACTCTTATCGAGTTATAAGAAATGAATTTATGTAATTTATTAAAGATAATAAAAGACCTTATGTGTATATGTGTTAAAGTATGCGTTAGATGATACGACTTAGTAACTAAAAGTTAAAAATTTTTGTTGTCAGGATGTCGAATGTTGGAGAAGCTAGTCAAGCCGGGGAGGAAGAACCCTGAGTACTTATAGTACCTACAGAGGAGGAGCCCCGAGACATTCATGTCGTTAGGGAGCAGCTGGTACAGAGGGAGTCATCTCCATTGATCATCGTTGTTGGTCAGGAGCATGAGCCCGAGATTGATCCTGAGGAGGATCCTGAGGAGGAATTTGTTGAAGAAGAGGAAGAGGAAGAAGAGGAGTTACCACGGTACACCGTTGATGCTGAGATGTATGACACGTTATACGACCGTAACGTAGAGTTACGAGATGAGGTCCAGGATTTGACTGAGCGAGCGGTTATTCAGCATATTACTCTAGAGCAGAAGGAGAGGGAGATTTCGACTCTTCACTCTCGACTGGCAAATGTAGAATGGGATTTGGTCCATGAGAAGGGTCAAACTAAAGATAAGATCGAGGAGATAGAGAAACTGAAGAAGGAACGGAAGGAAACCTCCGAAAGGCTGAACATAGCAGAGGAAGGCTGGGTAAGAGAATCGCGTTGAGCTGATCGTGCAGAGGATGATAGTCGTGTAAAGAAAGCGAAGATTGGGGAAACGTACTCTACACTTAACAAGGCAATGAATGAGACCCAAGATCGAGTTTTTAGGTACCCAATCCAGTTCGAAGGACTACCATTGTACATGATGGATCGCAGGACGATGTATCGCATCTTTGAAGAGGAGCGTAGCAAGGCTATTCAGAACCTTAACCAGCAGTGATATGATTTGCTTAATTATGTAAAGAATTTAATTAGTTTCTAGATGTAAATTCTGACGTGTTTATGAACGAAAGATAATTTGAATGTTTTAATCCTGTGGATTCTTTATTCCAGGATAGTTGATGTAAATAGCAGTTATGCTATCGTTTAATGTTAAAACTTTTGATTTGAATGAAAATATATCAAGTTGTTTGAGATGATGTGTTAAATGAATATGTTAAATTGTTAAGTAATGCCTTAACTATTTAGAGAAATAAATAAAGTTCTAATAAGCGTTTATTTAACAGAAAAATGCCGCCAAGGAGAAGACAACAACGTTACCCTGCTCAGGAAGAGTCAACCAATAATAACAATAATGCCAACGCTAATCCCGTTCAGCAGTTGGTGAACTTACTGACTGGAGCCATGAATAACCAACCTCAAGTTCCACCAAACACAACGTTTAAGGACTTCAAGGCGGTGGGACCGCCAGAGTTCAAAGGTTCCATGAACCCAATCGAGGCTCAAACGTGGGTTATGGAGATGGAGAAGGTGTTTGACGTCGCCAGAGTATGGGAAGATCAGAAGACCGCATATGCAACATTCATGTTGAAGTCTAAAGCCAGCTATTGGTGGCAAACAAACAAAGTACGGGGAGGAGAAGGTGTAATAACCTGGGAGAGATTTAAGGAGATGTTTTTCGAGATGTATTTTCCGACTAGTTCGCAAAACCAAATGGAAGTTCAGTTTTTGGAGTTGAAACAAGGGAATATGTCCGTAGCAGATTATGCGGCAAGGTTCAACTAATTGGCTAGGTTCGCCACGTATCAAGTGCATACTGACGAGAGAAAGGCAAGACATTTCGAGCACGGACTGAAGCCCTGGTTGTATAGCAAGGTGTCAATATTCCAATTGAACACCTTTGCTGGAGTGTTAGAGAAGGCCATACTCACTGAAGGTGGAAGCGATGCGGTATCTAAATATAATCAATATCAGAAGAAGAAAAAGAGTGAAAATGAAGGAATTAATAAGACTGGTGGAAGTAGCACGGGAGGTAATAATAATCAGAAGAGAAAGTGGTCTGATAACTCGTCAGTTAGAAGTAAACAAGGATGGCAAAAGAAGAAGATTGAAGTGTTCTCAACCTGCGGAAAAGCTCATTTGGGAGTTTGCATGAAGGGAAAATGAGTATGCTACAATTGTGGTCAGGAAGGCCACATAGCACCTAACTGTCCAAACCCAAAGAAGGGTGATTGTTTTACTTATGGTTCGAAGGACCATCTGGAAAGAGATTGTCCCAAGATGGGATTGGGAGGGTCAGGATCAGGAGGAAATCGGGGAAATAACAGTGGAAATGCCTTAACCATCACCGGACCAACCGCAACAAACCGACCGACCGCCCGAACTTTCAATATAACGGTGCAGGATGCAATCCAGTCTCGTGATGTGGTGTCAGGTATCATTCCGATCAATGAAATTAATGCTTATGTTTTATTTGATTTGGGTGCTACTTGTTCCTTTATATCCGAAGACTTTGCTAATAGTTTAGATTTGCTTATGGATGAGTTGGAATATCCCATGAATATAGAAATTGTGAATATGGAGATAATTCCTGTTAAGTATGTGTTTAAGAACTGTAGAGTGGATATTAAGGGTAATATCATGAACGTAGATCTTATCCCTATTCGACTTGGGGAATTTGACGTTATTTTGGGAATGGACTGGTTATTCAATTACGGGGCTGTAATTGATTGCCAAAAGAAGCGTATTAACCTTATGACTCCATCAAAGGTTGTGTTTTATGGTAGCAAGTCGCCTAGACAAGTGAGTTGTCTGACGATGATGCAGGCCAGGAAGTTTTTAAAATAAGGCTGTGTAGGATACTTAGCTTATATAGTCGACAGTCGAAAAAAGAATCCGAAGGTAGAATAAATACCGATTGTGAGGGACTTCGTCGACATTTTTCAAGACGATTTACCAGGACTTCCACCAGATATAGAGGTAGATTTCGTAATCGATTTGGCGCCCAGAACTGCTCCAATATAGAAGGCACCATACTGAATGGTACCAGTAGAGATGAAGGAATTAATGGTACAACTACAAGAATTATTGGACAAGAAGTACATTCAACCGAGCGTATCGCCGTGGGGAGCGCCGGTGTTGTTTGTTAAAAAGAAGGATGGATCGATGTGACTCTGCATTGACTATAGAGAACTGAATAAGGTAACGATTAAGAACATATATCCATTACCGAGGATCGATGACCTGTTTGATCAATTGAAGGGAGCGATATACTTTTCCAAGATAGACTTGAGAAACGGTTATCATCAATTGAAGGTGAGGCCGGAGGATGTACCAAAGACTGCATTCAGAACACGATACGGTCACTACGAATTTTTAGTTATGTCGTTTGGTCTTACGAATGCTCCTGCAGCATTTATGGGACTAATGAATGGTGTGTTCAAGCCGTTTTTGGACAAGTTCGTAGTGGTATTTATAGATGACATTTTGGTCTATTCGAAAACCAAAGAAGAACACAAAGAGCATTTGAGATTAACGTTGGAAGTATTGAGAAGGGAAAAGTTGTATGCCAAGTTTTCAAAATGCGAATTTTGGATTGAACGAGTGCAATTTCTTGGGCACGTGATCGATAAAAATGGAATTTCGATAGATCCATCCAAAGTCGAAGCCGTGATTAACTGGGATCAGCCGAGGAATTAACGTTGGAAGTATTGAGAAGGGAAAAGTTGTATGCCAAGTTTTCAAAATGCGAATTTTGGATTGAACGAGTGCAATTTCTTGGGCACGTGATCGATAAAAATAGAATTTCGGTAGATCCATCCAAAGTCGAAGCCGTGATTAACTGGGATCATCAGAGGACACCATCGGAAGTACGAAGTTTTCTTGTATTGGCAGGATATTATAGAAGGTTCATACAAGACTTTTCCAAGATCGCAACTCCGTTAGCGAATTTAACTCGAAAAGATGTGAAATTTGTTTGGACGGATAAGTGTGAGGAAAGTTTTCAAGAATTGAAGAAGCGGTTGAGTACGGCCCTTGTGTTATCTCTTCCGGATGATACAGGAAATTTTGTTGTTTATAGTGATGCATCGCATAAAGGACTTGGCTTTGTGCTGATGCAAAACGGCAAAGTCATTGCGTATGCATCACGACAATTGAAGGATTACGAGAAGGGATATCCGACCCATGACTTGGAGTTACCTGCAGTTGTTTTTGCTTTGAAAATTTGGAGGCACTATCTCTATGGGGAGAAGTGTGAAATATATACGGACCATAAGAGTCTGAAATATATTTTCACGCAGAAGGACTTGAATATGCGTCAAAGAAGGTGGTTGGAGTTAATTAAGGACTACGACTGTGAGATTTTATACCATCCGGGTAAGGCGAATGTCGTTGCCGATGCCTTAAGTAGAAAGGGTCGGGAGAAGTTGATGATGTTTACTGCTCAGGACGAGCTAATTGCAGAAATGGAGAAACTGGAATTGAAAGTGAAGCATCCTATGGAGATTGATGAGAAAATATTTCAAATGCAATCTGGTATAACCCTACTGGATTAAGTCAAGGAGGCTCAGATTCAGGACGAAGAATTTAAAAATGTGACAAAGAAGATATCTGAAAGAACCGAACCAAGATTTAAGATGGATAAGGAAGGAATACTGAGATTTGATAATAGAATATGGGTACCACCAGTTCAAGAGATTAAGGAAGATATTTCAAGCGAGGCTCATAATTCACGATATTCGATTCACCCTGGTAGTACCAAGATGTACCAAGATCTTAGACAACATTTCTGGTGGCTGAATTTGAAGCGTGATGTTGCAGAATGTGTTGCCAAGTGTTTGACCTGTCAAAAAGTGAAAGCGGAACATCAGAGACCGAGTGGATTGTTACAACCGTTAGAGATCCCAGAGTGGAAATGGGAACATATTACAATGGACTTCGTGGTTGGCCTTCCGACGACTCAAAAAGGCTACGACGCAGTATGGGTTACGTTGACCGACTGACGAAATCTGCACACTTCCTTCTGATCAAAATAAGATTCAACTTAGATCAGTTGGCGAGGCTATATGTAAAAGAGATTGTTTCGAGGCACGGAGTTCTGGTATCAATTATTTCAGATAGGGATCCGCGCTTCACATCAAATTTCTGGAAACGTCTTCAGGAATGCATGGGTACGCAATTGCGAATAAGTACAGCTTACCACCCTCAAACAGACGGACAGAGTGAGAGAACGATTCAGACATTAGAAGATATGCTAAGAGCCTGTGTGATGGACTTTAAAGGAAATTGTGATGATCACCTACCATTAGTAGAGTTCGGCTACAACAACAGTTACCACGCTAGTATAGACATGCCGCCTTATGAAGCGTTATACGGCAGAAAGTGCAGAACTCCGCTTTACTGGGATGAAGTTGGTGAAAGACAATTGCTAGGGCCAGAATTGGTACAGCAGACGGCAAAAATAGTCAAAGTAATCCGAGCACGACTGGTAGCGGCTCAAGATCGATAGAAGAAATACGCTGATCCACATCGTAAAAATATCGAGTTTGAATCAGGTAGTTATGTTTTCTTGAAGGTCTCTCCCTGGAAGGGGAAGATCAGGTTCGAAAAGAAAGGGAAATTGAGCCCAAGATTCATTGGACCCTTTGAAGTACTGAGAAGAATCGGAGAAGTTGCGTACGAGGTAGCCTTACCCCCAGCACTCGAGAATGTCCACAACGTCTTCCATGTTTCTGTATTACGACCCTACAAGGCTGATTACAAGCATGTAATTGAATATGAACCCCTACATTTTGAGAAAGACTTATCTTACGAAGAAATTCCTATCCAAATTGTCGACCGAAAAGAACAAGTTCTCAGAAATAAAGTTATATCTTCTGTTAAGGAAATTTGGAGGAACCACAACGCTGACGAAGCTATGTGGGAACTCGGAGAAATATGATGAAGAATTACCCTCATTTATTTACTTAATTATGTGTAACCGATTCTGGGGACAGAATCTTTATAAGGGGGGAAGAATGTAACATGTTGAATTTATTGAGTCGTGATTCTGGGGACAGAATCCTTTTAAGGGGGGAAAGATGTGACGAACGAGATTTTTGTAATTTAATTTTAATATTTATTGAATTAAATAAATATTTTTCGATGATTTAATTATTGGATTAAATAATTATTTGATGCAATTGTGGTAGATTAATTTAATTATATGTATTACATTTATTAAATTAATGTGGAGAATAATTATTATTCATGTATGTAATTAATTGAGTTTATAGAATTAAATGAAATATTTAATTAAGCATGATGTTATTTTAATTAAATTAATTATTAATTAGAGAGGTAATAATTTGACATTATTAATTAATGAGAAAATTAAATATATGAGTATATGAATTTATGAGAAGTTATTATATTTTATTTATATTAAATAAGATATTTGATTATTATGCAAGTGGGTGTGACATGAATTAACTATGTGATAAAGTTTTATTAAATTAAATGGTTTTTGAAACCTATTCTAGCTAGGCAAACATGACACTAAAGGGAGTTGGGGCCAGTTAACCCATGACTGGGTAACTGACCACCAACGCGTCAGTTGTTCATTATTTAGTTTACGTATTCTTTTATTTCTTCTTCATTATTTGCCTAAGTCTAGAAAACATAACAGAGAGAAATACAGAGAAAGAGTTGAGAAGTCAGAGTTGTTACGAGGATTGTGAGAGTCATCTGAGAAGGAATTCATCTTCCATTAATTATACTCTGGGTGATTTTTCTTCCCAAATTCTATTTTACGTCATTAAGTTTTTATAAGAAAATGGCTTTCAAAGTTTCTGTAAATCCTCTGTGATTGAGAAATGAGTAATATTTATGAGTTATTTATGGGTTAAGATGTATCAAATCGTATTTTATATATATATATTGCATGATTCCATATCATCAGTTTCATAATATTAAATCGTATATGATTTCTACAAAATTACAGAGTATGGTTTTGGCCTTATGGCCTTATACGTGATATTTTATGTATTGATCATATATTATCCCTAAATTTTACACTCGTATATCATTATGCATGTTGATACGAATAGACCAAAGTTTAAATAAACTGATTCGGTGTTATAACGAATCTGTAGTGACAATTTTCATGTTTTATTTTCAAAACCTTCAAGAACATCAAGAATAGTGGAAGTAAATGTGTTGATTTTACAAATTATGTGTTGTAACTTGTTAAAAATCATGCTAGATGGGTTAAGTAATGATTATATATGTATTACAATGATTGGGTAAGTCTAAATTCATGTAAAAATAACTAATTGGAAGTTATGGCCATATTTATGTATAATTTTACATGTGATTGATTTTTGGCCTAATTTGGCCTTGTTATGTTAGCGAACTGCAGAACTGCAGAAAATGAGCATGGGTAACCCCGCCCCCGGTGGGCGTTACCAAACTAAATTACCCCGCCCCGACGGTTAAAAAAATAATAATAAAAAATATAAAAAAATAAAAAAATAAATATTTGATGAGAATTATTATTAAAATATTTATAAAATAAATTAAATATTTTAATTGAGATATTTATGGAATAAAATAAATATTTGATGAAAATTATTATTAAAATATTTATAAAATAAAGTAAATATTTTAATTGAGATATTTATGGAGTAAAATAAATATTCGATGGAAACTATTATGAAATAATTTATTCGAGTGTAATAATAGTAAGAGAATAAAAATATTCTAATTTAATTAAGTAATTAAATTAGAAGGGTAATGATTTGTTAAATAAAGTGGAGTTTATATTAAATAATTAAATAAAAATGTAACTAATGAATGACGTGAATACATATGGTATGTGTGTAGGATTTGTGGTGAACGGAAGTAGTAATCATTTAGCCTACGCACGAGGCAAGTTTCCTAACCCTACTTGTCATTACTGTTCAAGTTTATTATTTATCTCGAGTAAATTATCATTACTATTATTCAAGTTCGAATGTTATATTAAAGATTTATTTTCTTTTCAATGCATGATTCAGTTATATAATAATTGTTCTATTGTATACTTCTTGAGATTATTATTCGAATTGAATATCATTATTGTTTAACCTTATTAGACTAGTGAACTTTATTGATTCAACTAGTCCTTAGTTGATGAACGTTCTAAATTTCAGAACCCTTATTGAATTATCCAAACCAAACTTCCTTTGGTGCGGATTCGAATGTCAAACTGAGATGAACAACCCTGTAAAGGGATTTACTTAGACGTTAGCGTTAAGATATTGTGCACAGTATGTTACTAAGTGCTGATCCCCCTAAGTACGAGTAGAAAGGTCCATAGTCTTATGACTGTTAAAGGTTTCAAGTATAACCCTTGATAACCTAGGACATAGGTCAAGGTCTTATGACCCTCAGAAATTTTTTGATTCTTGTTATTCATTCTTGATTCAAAAGTTGAGCTTTTATTCAGATGTCTTAGATTCACTCGTATGTTATTATACTGTTATTTCATTGTTATACTTGTGGGCATTTGTCCTCACTCTTGCGTAATAATAACATTGCAGTTAAGAATGAAAGAACCGATAAACCTTCTATTAGTAAAGGCAAGGGCAAGGTTAACAAGTGATGATGTTGTTTAAGACTTAATTTTTTATGATTCCGCACGGATGTTTAAGGTTAGAGTAACCTGGGATTGTATTTATTATGTAGTTGATGTAACCCCATAAGGGGAGATTTTCTATTATTTCTATCTATTGCATGGTTTGCATTTATTATGGGTAGATAGATAGATGATATCTGTACAGTGAACACCAAATCCCGTGGAATTGAAGTACCCGGATTTGGGGGTGTCACAGGTTGGTATCAAAGCTGTAGGTTATGAACCTTAGGTGGGGGAACAACCTTAGTTAGTAGCCTTATAGAAAGAAGATAGTGAAGGAAAACTCTTATCGAGTTATAAGAAATGAATTTATGTAATTTATTAAAGATATTAAAATACCTTATGTGTTTATGTGTTAAAGTATGCATTAGATGAAACGACTTAGTAACTAAAAGTTAAAAATTTTTGTTGTCAAGATGTCGAATGTTGGAGACGCTAATCAAGCTGGGGAGGAAGAACCCCGAGTACTTATAGTACCTACAGAGGAGGAGCCCCGAGACATTCATGTCGTTAGGGAGCAGCTGGTACAGCTGGAGTCATCTCCATTGATCACCGTTGTTGGTCAGGAGCATGAGCCCGAGATTGATCCTGAGGAGGATCCTGAGGAGGAATTTGTTGAAGAAGAGGAAGAGGAAGAAGAGGAGTTACCATGGTACACCGTTGATGCTAAGATGTATGACACATTATACGATCGTAACGTAGAGTTACGATATGAGGTCCAGGATTTGACTGAGCGAGCGGTTATTCAGCATATTACTCTAGAGCAGAAGGAGAAGGAGATTTCGACTCTTCACTCTCGACTGGAAAATGTAGAATGGGATTTGGTCCATGAGAAGGGTCAAACTGAAGATAAGACCGAGGAGATAGAGAAACTGAAGAAGGAACTGAAGGAAACCTCCGAAAGGCTGAACATAACAGAGGAAGGCTGGGTAAGAGAATCGCGTCGAGCTGATCGTGCAGAGGATGATAGTCGTGTAAAGAAAGCGAAGATTGGGGAAACGTACTCTACACTTAACAAGGCAATGAATGAGACCCAAGATCGAGTTTTTAGGTACCCAATCCAGTTCGAAGGACTACCATTGTACATGATGGATCGCAGGACGATGTATCGCATCTTAGAAGAGGAGCGTAACAAGGCTATTCAGAACCTTAACCGGCAGTGATATGATTTGCTTAATTATGTAAAGAACTTAATTAGTTTTTAAATGTAAATTCTGACGTGTTTATGAACGAAAGATAATTTGAATGTTTTAATCCTGTGAATTCTTTATTCCAGGATAGTTGATGCAAATAGCAGTTATGTTATCGTTTAATGTTAAAACTTTTGATTTGAATGAAAATATATCAAGTTGTTTGAGATGATGTGTTAAATGAATATGTTAAATTGTTAAGTAATGCCTTAACTATTTAGAGAAATAAATAATGTTCTAATAAACGTGTATTTAACAGAAAAATTCCGCCAAGGAGAAGACAACAACGTCACCAGGCTCAGGAAGAGTCAACCAATAATAACAATAATGCCAACGCTAATCCCGTTCAGCAGTTGGTGAATTTACTGACTGGAGCTATGAATAACCAACCTCAAGCTCCACCAAACACAACGTTTAAGGACTTCAAGGCGGTGGGACCGCCAGAGTTCAAAGGTTCCATGAACCCAATCGAGGCTCAAACGTGGGTTATGGAGATGGAGAAGGTGTTTGACGTCTCCAGAGTATGGGAAGACCAGAAAACCGCATATGCTACATTCATGCTGAAGTCTGAAGCCAGCTATTGGTGGCAGGCAAACAAAGTACGGGGATGAGAAGGTGTAGTAACCTGGGAGAGATTTAAGGAGATGTTTTTCGAGATGTATTTTCCGACTAGTTCGCAAAACTAAATGGAAGTTCAGTTTTTGGAGTTGAAACAAGGGAATATGTCCGTAGCAGATTATGCGGCAAGGTTCAACGAATTGGCTAGGTTCGCCACGTATCAAGTGCATACTGACGAGAGAAAGGCAAGACGTTTCGAGCAGGGACTGAAGCCCTGGTTGTATAGCAAGGTGTCAATGTTCCAATTGAACACCTTTGCTGGAGTGTTAGAGAAGGCCATACTCGCTGAAGGTGGAAGCGATGCGGTATCTAAATATAAACAAGATCAGAAGAAGAAAAAGAGTGAAAATGAAGGAATTAATAAGACTGGTGGAAGTAGCACGGGAGGTAATAATAATCAGAAGAGAAAGTGGTCTGATAACTCGTCAGCTGGAAGTCAACAAGGATGGCAAAAGAAGAAGATTGAAGTGTGCTCAACCTGCGGAAAAGCTCATTTGGGAGTTTGCATGAAGGGAAAATGAGTATGCTACAATTGTGGTCAGGAAGGCCCCATACCATCTAACTGTCCAAACCCAAAAAAGGGTGCTTATTTTACTTGTGGTTCGAAGGACCATCTGGCAAAAGATTGTCCCAAGAAGGGATCGGGAGGGTCAGGATCAGGAGGAAACTGGGGAAATAACAGTGGAAATGCCTTAACCATCACCGGACCAACCGCAACAAACCGACCGACCGCCCGGACTTTCAATATGACGGTGCAGGATGCAATCCAGTCTCGTGATGTGGTGTCAGGTATCATTCTGATCAATGAAATTAATGCTTATGTTTTATTTGATTTGGGTGCTACTTGTTCCTTTATATCCGAAGACTTTGCTAATAGTTTAGATTTGCTTATGGATGAGTTGGAATATCCCATGAATATAGAAATTGCGAATAGGGAGATAATTCATGTTAAGTATGTGTTTAAGAACTGTAGAGTGGATATTAAGGGTAATATCATGAACGTAGATCTTATGACTGTTAAAGGTTTCAAGTATAACCCTTGATAACCTAGGACATAGTTCAAGGTCTTATGACCCTCAGAAATCTTTTGATTCTTGTTATTCATTCTTGATTCAAAAGTTGAGCTTTTATTCAGATGTCTTTGATTCACTCGCATGTTATTATACTGTTATTTCATTGTTATACTTGTGGGCATTTGTACTCACTCTTGCGTAATAATAACATTGCAGTTAAGAACGAAAAAACCGACGAACCTTCTACTAGTAAAGGCAAGGGCAAGGTTAACAAGTGATGAAGACTTGTTGTTTTAAATGATGATGTATTTGTTTAAGACTTAAGTTAATGATGTTGTTTAAGACTTAATTGTTTATGATTCCGCACGGATGTTTAAGGTTAGAGTAACCTGGGATTGTATTTATTATGTAGTATATATAACCCCATAGGGGGAGATTTATTATTATTTCTATCTATTGCATGGTTTGCATTTATTATGGGTAGATAGATAGATGATATCTTTACAGTGAACACCAAATCCCGTGGAATTGAAGTACCCGGATTACAACCCTATTGTTACGATTAGGGTTTAACTTACGCGAAGCGTTAAAATGTTTGTGTAAAATACATTGTACGAAGGGCTGATCCCCCTAAGTACGAGGTCCTTATTGTCTTATGGCTGTTAAAGTTGGAGTTGAAAGATTACTTGCAACTGTGGACGTTGTACATGGTCTTATGACCCTCAGTGATGTATATTCCATATTTTGGATTCCAATTTCTGACTATCATTGTTAGAGTATTATTCAGTCTTGATGAGCTTATTATTGGCAGTTATTATTGTTATACTCCTGTTGATTCTCTATTATATCCAGTGAGCAATTGTTTTGCTCACTCTTGCATATTTATAAACTCATTGCAGCTAAAGAGGAGAAGGTAGGTGAACCTTCAACTAGCAAAGGAAAGAGAAAAATGTACAAGTGATGAAGACTTGTAATTTTGACTGTGATTATGATGTTAGACTTTTATTATGATGATCCTAGACTTTATTTTAATGATGTAATGTTATAATTTTAATTCCTCATTTGAATGAAGTTTAAAGGTTAGATAAGCTGGGCTGTTTTTGAATTTAATGATGAAACCCTATTTAAGGGGAGGTTTTATGATTCAAATATTATTTTATTTGGGTAGATAGTATGAATGTTTGAACAATGAGCACCAAATCTTATGGGAATGAAGTACCTAGATTTGGGGGTGTCACAGGTTGGTATCAAAGCCTTAGGTTATGAACCTTAGGTGGGGAAAAGCCTTAGGAAGTAACCTTTGAAAAGATAGTGGTGATTAACTCCTAACGAGTTGTAAGGAAGAATTAATAAAAACACTTATGTGAGTATGTGTTTATACTTATGTGCTCGTGAGTGTCGAGTAGTAATGATTAATAATTAAAACTTTAAAAATTTGTTGTCAGGATGATTAATGTCGGAGAATTTAGTCAGGCTAGGGAGGAGGGACCTCAAATGCCTATAGAGGAAGAGCCTTGAGACATTCATGTTAGTTGGGAACAACTACTGCCACGGGAGTCTGCCTCGTTGGTCATAGTGGTTGAAGATGAGGATGATGATGTGGAGACGGATGGGGAGGATCCAGTTGAGTTGCCACATGAGGATGAGAATGACGAGGACGAGGAGGAGGAGACTCCACTAACCTCGATAGCTGATGAGTGAGTTTTATACACATGAATTGGATACATTCGGGCTTAATTTATTGTTGTTTTCAAGTCTTTTAGGATGTTTTTATGTGTTTGTGTCTATTCATGCATGTTTTATATTGTTTTGTAGGAATTGGGACAGAAGTTACTTGGATCGATGTTTGGGGTGGCTAGATTCGCATTTTCGGATTGCCATTTACACAGCAGTCACTTCAGAGCCAATTTGACTATAGCTCCGGATATTATTTCACGAAACTTCAAGAATGAAAGTTGTAGATCTACTTTTCCTCTTTCTGGATCATCTTGAATCATCTAAATCGGAGTTCGGACGAAGAAGTTATGGCCATTTTCCCAAAGGACGTCAGAGCAGAAAATGTTGGAAAAACAGAAAGCGCCTAGGCGCTCCAGCCAAGGCCAAATCAAGCGCCTAGGCGCTCCAAGTCAGTAACCTTAAGTGCCTAGGCGGTCCAGACAGTACATTTTCAAGCGCCTAGGCGCTAGGAAGCAGAGTTTTGCGTTTTGGGCGAATTTTGACACCTTTTTGACTCCAAATTGGATTGGGTTTGTTCCTAAGCTAAAAATTGGACTTGTAACCTATAAATACATAATGTAAGGCATAAAATAAGTAGAGATTACATAGTTTAGCTTGGAGATTATATAGTTTAGCTTAGAGATTACATAGCTTAGCTTAGGGATTACATAGCTTAGATTAAACACTCCTTTAGATTAGAACATAACCCTAGTTCTAATTAGATTTGGAGATTGAAGCAACTTGGAGACCATTGAAGATTCAAAGGAGGAGCAAGGAGGGAGCGTCAAGTCTACTGACAATAGATTATTTCTTCTCATCTTCTTCTATCTTTATCTTTTAATGTGTATTCAATTGTGGATTCTTAGTTTAAATTCAATAATCATGAACTAATTCTTTGTTTGAGATTACAATGGATCTTATTGTGTAGTTTATTTTAATATGCTTCGTTATCAATTAGTATTTTCTATTGTGAGGATTGTCTATTATGATTTGGAATTAATTGTTTAATTGATTGGCCATCAATTACCGTGATAATCTATATGAACTCGAGAGATGAAGTATAGATTTAGATCTAATCATGATAGCATGTGTTCAGGATTTTGTTAGTAGCTTAAACTTGATGAGTGTTAAGGTAGAGATATGCTTGACGCCGCATGTAATCGGATAGAGAACTTATTCTTAAACTTTCTTCAATTGTAATTCACATAGAGATATAGTGGGTTAGTTGGTTAAGGTGTTTAACGGATTTCTATCTTAATTGTGGATTGACGTTAATACGGTATTAGTGCATCGAGAGGTGGTTAATACTACTTTCGTGTTCTTGATTAACAATTTGGGATAGAGAATAATTGATGAGAAGTGTGTTAACTTAAATGAAACAATAAGTGAAGTTGTGATCTTAATTCTCCATAATCTGATTTTTAATTAGTGGTAATTAGAATTAGTTTAGTTAAATATTTTAATTTATAACATTAACTTCATTTGTTTAAATAAGATTGAGTTGGTTACGGGTTAGTACTTGGTGATTTTTATTAAATAATTCTCTGTGGGAACGATACTCAACTTATCACTTTATTACTTGTTGACCACGTATACTTGCGTGTTGTGCGTATATAGATTTTACCCAACAAGTTTTTGGCGCCGTTGCCGGGGAATTAGTTTAATACAGTTTTACCAATATTAGCTTCAATCAAATTAGTCTTAATTTAAATATTTTTGTTTTTATTTTTAATTCTCTTCCTATATTTCTCTCTTTTCAGGTACCATGGATGACTTTGCGTATCAATGGCCATACACGAACATGACTCAACAAAAAGAAAAGGAGATTGACAGACTCGCGACACTTTCCGCAATGTCAGCACAAATTAAAGAACTTTCGAGGGAGTTGGGCGTTATCGCAGCCCAACAGAGTCAAAGGATGGCAATCATGTGTGACTATTGTGCTGGCAACCATCCGAGTCATCAATGCACCGTTAGTTTTGGGCGGCGAAAACAAGGTGGTGTATACCTCAACCAGTATGCATATGATAATTACCATCAAGTTTGGGGGTATCACCCGGATTCTTCATGGAGCTACAACTATCAGGACCAATACTCTGCTCCAAATCCAACATATCCATCAAATTTCTCAATTCCACCTCCAATGCAACAAGAAGGCAATTCAGATTTCAAGGAATTCATGTTAAGGATTATAGCAGAACAAGAAGAGATGATAATGAGTCAGGAGTTATCAACCCAAAATTTTAATAATCGAATGGAACAACTCCTCACTGCCTCAACCAATGGTCCTCAATACATAGCTTCCGAGACTGAAACAGAAAGTTCAAGGTTGGAGGAATTGGTGTCCAAGTTCATAGAATCAAATGAGGAGAGAATGAGTAATCATGCGAGGTCAATTCAAAATCTTGCGGATCAGATAGAGCAAATGACCAAAGCCGTAAGCAACCTTCCTCCAAACACTTGGTTTTATGACATGGATGACGAAAGTGATGAAGAACCTGAACCAAATCTACAACTAGATGAGCCTCGAGATGTTGAAAAAGAGGAGACAAGTAGGGATAATGACAACAAGGTCGGTGAAGAACTAATTGTGAGAACCAACGATGATGAGCCGATGTTATTTATGCCTCAAGTGACTTCTCCTCCACAGTTCAAGAATCTGGTTAGATTTGCAAAACCTTGTCCAATTGGTAGTCATGTCATTGGCAATACTCCATGTGACGTAAAAGCGAGTACAACTTCGAAGCCATGGTGCGATGAGTTGGAGAAGATAGAAGAAGAGATTGTTGTGTCTGACAAGCCTCAATGCCAGAATATATTCGCAGACACAATGGAGAAAACGCCTAGATGTTGGATGTTCTTCAATCTAATCTTATATAAACAAAGCATGCTAGGTGACTTTAACATGATGGCTATCACAAATGGGAACCTACCAAAAGCTATATTATTTCCGATGGATGGAGGGTTCCTCAATTTTCGTAGGGGAATTGGATAGAGAATTGAAGAAGTCAGGCTGAGACTATAAAACAAGCGCTTATTGGGAGGCAACCCAAGTTTAATTTTTATTTTTAGTTTTTATTAAGTTTTATATTAGTAGTTTTGAATTTGCATTTATTTAGGATTTAATAAAATTGCTTCTATCATGGTTTTACAGGTTATTCAAGTCAAATTCAAGTGTGGTGCCCAATTTGTTCCATGTGCTTAGCCTTTTCTTCAAACTTAGCGGGCAAGGAGGACGGTTGCTATATTTTCAAGGAAGTCCTCTGCTTTAATTTTTTCTATTTCAGTCATTGAGGACAATGTCTAGTTTAAGTTTGGGGGTGTAATTGTCCAGCTCCAGTTCATGCATGTAGTATTCATCTAGTGCATTCATATAGTATTTAGTTGATAAGTTTTTCATGTAGTTTGCATTCATTAAAAAAAAAATTAGTATTTGCATGTTTCCAGCCGTTAGATAGTTTAAGTCTATTTTGGCCAGTGATGAGATTGGAATTGAGTAGACAAGTATAGTATTGTCTGTTAAGACTTTGATGTGATTTCTTGTCATGATTTGAATCTTTACCTGTTTGAAACTGATATAATAAGGATAGCACAGTAAAAATAACTATGTTGACTGATTGACTTTAAATTGTCACATAATGGACTTCTAGAGGATAATGCTAGTTTGAAGGAATGAAAGACATGAATAGGCGGAGATGGCTAAATTTTGATAAAAACTTAAGTTTGGGGGGAAAATTTGGGATATATAAGCTTCGTTAAAAAAAAAAGAAAGAAAAAAATAAGATAAAAATAATACCTTGGCAAGTTTTGTTTCGGGGCCTTTGTTACTTGAGCAAGTACGCCCGAAGGGGTATCTTAAAACCTAGCGCCCTAAGGTCTTATATGGTCTGGGAGTCGTTGGTCGAAAGCTCTCTAAGGGGTGACACTGTTAGCCTAATGGAATGAGACATTGCACAGTCATGGTTAAAAAAAGGAAAAAAAAAAAAAAAAAAAAAAAAGAAATATAACAAAACGGGAAAAGAGCAAAAAGCCCCCGTGATGAAAAGTAAAGCATAAGTATCCCGGATTGGACTCTTGAACTTGGTGGATGTTTGACTTTAGTTGGATCTAGCTTGTTCGTGAATTTTGTGAATTTGCACTGTATGATGCCTTCAAAGATATCTATTATGTCTTAAATTTAACTTTATATCAGTTAACATTGTTGTGGAGCACACACGCACTATATCTGTGATAACAGTATAAGATTTGATGATTGATTGAGAAATTACTGATTTGTTTAAATATGATGTATTTTCATGTTTACTTGATTTCTCTAAGGACGGTTAAATAGACTTGTTTCTGTCATTACTGTTGGATTCGTAGGAATATAGATTAGTTTCATTACATTGCATTGCATAACATTTTTGTGTTTTTGCTTGAGGACAAGCAAAGGTTTAAGTTTGGGGGTATTTGATGAGTGAGTTTTATACACATGAATTGGATACATTCGGGCTTAATTTATTGTTGTTTTCAAGTCTTTTAGGATGTTTTTATGTGTTTGTGTCTATTCATGCATGTTTTATATTGTTTTGTAGGAATTGGGACAGAAGTTACTTGGATCGATGTTTGGGGTGGCTAGATTCGCATTTTCGGCTTGCCATTTACACAGCAGTCACTTCAGAGCCAATTTGACTATAGCTCCGGATATTATTTCACGAAACTTCAAGAATGAAAGTTGTAGATCTACTTTTCCTCTTTCCGGATCATCTTGAATCATCTAAATCGGAGTTCGGACGAAGAAGTTATGGCCATTTTCCCAAAGGACGTCGGAGCAGAAAATGTTGGAAAAACAGAAAGCGCCTAGGCGCTCCAGCCAAGGCCCTCCAGCCAAGGCCAAATCAAGCGCCTAGGCGCTCCAAGTCAGTAACCTTAAGTGCCTAGGCGGTCCAGACAGTACATTTTCAAGCGCCTAGGCGCTAGGAAGCAGAGTTTTGCGTTTTGGGCGAATTTTGACACCTTTTTGACTCCAAATTGGATTGGGTTTGTTCCTAAGCTAAAAATTGGACTTGTAACCTATAAATACATAATGTAAGGCATAAAATAAGTAGAGATTACATAGTTTAGCTTGGAGATTATATAGTTTAGCTTAGAGATTACATAGCTTAGCTTAGGGATTACATAGCTTAGATTAAACACTCCTTTAGATTAGAACATAACCCTAGTTCTAATTAGATTTGGAGATTGAAGCAACTTGGAGACCATTGAAGATTCAAAGGAGGAGCAAGGAGGGAGCGTCAAGTCTACTGACAATAGATTATTTCTTCTCATCTTCTTCTATCTTTATCTTTTAATGTGTATTCAATTGTGGATTCTTAGTTTAAATTCAATAATCATGAACTAATTCTTTGTTTGAGATTACAATGGATCTTATTGTGTAGTTTATTTTAATATGCTTCGTTATCAATTAGTATTTTCTATTGTGAGGATTGTCTATTATGATTTGGAATTAATTGTTTAATTGATTGGCCATCAATTACCGTGATAATCTATATGAACTCGAGAGATGAAGTATAGATTTAGATCTAATCATGATAGCATGTGTTCAGGATTTTGTTAGTAGCTTAAACTTGATGAGTGTTAAGGTAGAGATATGCTTGACGCCGCATGTAATCGGATAGAGAACTTATTCTTAAACTTTCTTCAATTGTAATTCACATAGAGATATAGTGGGTTAGTTGGTTAAGGTGTTTAACGGATTTCTATCTTAATTGTGGATTGACGTTAATACGGTATTAGTGCATCGAGAGGTGGTTAATACTACTTTCGTGTTCTTGATTAACAATTTGGGATAGAGAATAATTGATGAGAAGTGTGTTAACTTAAATGAAACAATAAGTGAAGTTGTGATCTTAATTCTCCATAATCTGATTTTTAATTAGTGGTAATTAGAATTAGTTTAGTTAAATATTTTAATTTATAACATTAACTTCATTTGTTTAAATAAGATTGAGTTGGTTACGGGTTAGTACTTGGTGATTTTTATTAAATAATTCTCTGTGGGAACGATACTCAACTTATCACTTTATTACTTGTTGACCACGTATACTTGCGTGTTGTGCGTATATAGATTTTACCCAACAATAGCTGCTCGAATGTACGATGAAGTCTACGATCGTAATGTGGAACTTCACGATACAATTAAGGAGTTGCAGGAGATAGTAGCTGAACAACAAAATGCAATGAAATAAAAAAACGGCGAGATCCACGATCATGAAGAACGACTGACAAATGTCGAAGAGAAATTAGTACAAACTGAAGGAGAGAAAGAACAACTGATCAAAGTGGTCGCTGAACTGAAGAACAAGCTAAGAGAAGTAGTTGCTAAGAGGGCAAGAGCTGAAGATGTTTACGAGGAAGCTTTTCAACGAACCAGATTAGCAGAAAGAGACGCACAAGCAAAGAGGATGAAGATGGAAGAGATGGATAACGTATTTAACACCACAATTAATCGAGCTCAAGATCGGGTCATGGGATATCCAATTCAGTTCAAGACGATGCCATCATACGTATTAGATCGCAGAACAATGTTCCGGGTCATGGAAGAAGAACGTGATACAGCTAAGAAATATCTTAATAGAACATCGTAGTTGTTGTACGATGAATGAAATGTTAAATAAATTGTAAATCCCAAGTGTTATGAAACCTATGGGATATGATGATGATGTTATCCTACAACTGTTATGGTTCGGGAAAGTTTGTAATTCAGGAAAATAATGTAAATAGCAGTGATGCTATTGTTTGATGTTTTATGATAAATGAATAAAAGATATTGTTTTATTCAAAGTGTTAAGTGTTATGTGATAAACTGTTATAATGTGCAACTTAAGTATGTAATACTTACAAAGGGTTGAATAAAAGCTAATGGGTGTATTTTAACAGAAAATGGCTTCAAGACGTCAACCACCACGACGAAGAACTGTTGAGGAAAACAACAACAATGTGGAGGAAAACCCAGTTCAGCAGCTAGTGACAATGCTGACGGGTGCTTTGCAGAATCAACCTCAGAATCAAGGTACTACATTTAAGGACTTCAAGGCAGTTGGACCACCTAAATTTCGTGGGTCCATAAATCCAGTCAAAGCACAGACCTGGATAATGGAAATCGAGAAGGTTTTTGAGGTGGCTAGGGTAGAAGATAATCAGAAAACTGCTTTTGCAACATTCATGTTGAAAGCGGAGGCTAGCTATTGGTGGCAGGCCAATAAAACTCAGGAAGGACCAGGAGTGATAACCTGGGATAGATTTAAGGAGTTGTTCTTTGAGACTTATTTCCCAGAGAGTTCGAAGAGTCAGTTAGAAGTTCAATTTCTGGAACTGAGGCAGGGAACGATGACGGTGTCTGAGTATTCTGCTAAATTCAACGAGTTGGCGAGGTTTGCACCTTATCAAGTTAGCACGGACGAACGTAAGACGAAGAGGTTTGAACAGAGACTGAAGCCCTGGCTGTAAAGTAGTGTTTCCCTGTTCCAATTGAAGACGTTTGCATCAGTGATGGAGAAAGCAATACTCGCTGAAGGTGGAGGCGAGGCAGTGACAAAGTTCAATCAGGAACAGAAGAAGAAGAAGAAGAATGAGGTGGAAATCAAGAATGGAGGTGGTAGTGGTGGAAACAACAACAACAACAACAGTAGTTTAAAGAGGAAGTGGAATGGAAACATTGGTGCTGAAAACCCATAGGGTAACCAACAAAACAAAAAGTTTGAAGCATGTGCGACATGCGGGAAATTTCACAAGGGTGCGTGCTTGATGGGGAAAAAGTTTGCTTCAATTGTGGCCAGGAGGGTCACATCGCCCCAAATTGCACTCAACCAAAGAAGAATGTGTGCTTCACGTGCGGATCCAAGGATCACTTTTCTCGTGAATGCCCTAAGAAGACGGATGGAGTGACTACCAGAAGCAATGGAGGTAACAATGGAGGTACATGGGCCATTGCAAGACCTGCAGCATCAAATAAGCCCACAGCCAGAACCTTCAACATGATTGTGCAACCAAAAGATGTAGTGTCAGGTATTATTCCAATCAATGATATAAATGCTTATGTATTATTCAATTCGGGTGCTACTTGTTCGTTTATATCTGATGAATTTGCTAAGAGGTTAGAATTGCCTAGAGAAGAACTAAATTTTCCTTTGAACATAGAAATTGTGAATAAGGAAGTAATCCCTGTTAGATTCGTATACAAGAACTGTAGGGTGATTATTAAAGAGAATAACTTGTTGGTAGATTTGATTCCGATTAGACTTGGGGAGTTTGATGTTATTTTAGGAATGGATTGACTGTTCAAATATGGAGCGGTAATTGATTGTGACAAGAAGTGTGTAAACCTTATGACCCCGTCAAAGGTAGTATTTTATGGTAGCAAGTTACCTAGACAAATGAAATATCTGACGACTATGCAGGCCAAGAAATTGTTGAGTCAAGGTTGTGTGGGCTATTTAGCTTACATAGTTGATACTCAGAAGAAGGGTGTGAAACTAGAAGAGATACCAGTGGTGAGGGAATTTAAAGACGTGTTTCCAGAGGATTTGCCAGGACTTTCGCCTGACAGAGAAATAGAGTTTGTGATCGACTTGGCGCCGGGAACAACACCAATATCGAAGGCCCCGTACAGAATGGATCCAGTAGAAATGAAGGAAATGATGGTATAGTTGCAAGAGCTGCTGGACAAGAAATATATTCAACCAAGCGTATCACCGTGGGAAGCGCCAATGTTATTCGTGAAGAAGAAGGATGGGTCAATGCTTCTCATAAAATTCACAACTCTTAATCTATACATCCAAAAATCGCCATTTTTGGACACAATCAAGAAAACTCATCAAATTATCATTTCAAATTTTTCCAGAATTTTTGAAGGTCAGAAAAATTAAGAAACTGAAAAACATATCAACCCTTAAAATCCCTTATTATCCCTTAACTCAAAAAACCAGCACTTCTGACTGGATATCGGATATGACGCTGAAGGAAACTTGCACTGATGAATAGCAACTCATCAAGTATCTAAATACTCACAAAATACACTCGATAATCTAGAGAGAAAACTTATGAATTCTGGTGTGATTTTCAATTCTAACTTAGCCCTCTATTTATAGGAAAGTGTTAGCACGTTGAAGCAGACTTGACCTGCAACCTGATGGCTTTACCTGCTACTATTGCCACCCACCACATTTGAAATAAAATTCAGCACATTTCTTCATCAACCACAAGTGGGGCCCACTCAATTCTAGAATTTTCCACCAAAATCATTTATAAACCCAATTTCCGAATCAGTCACCTCTTAAAATTCATAACAAATCATACGTTCATTTTTAACGGTTCAAAATTTGTGGACATATACTCAACTTATATATGTATAACATATCCAAAAATCACAACGATCCAATGGTCGGATTAAAAATTATAACTCACGCAATATATCTCAAAAACACTGGTTTAATTTTTAATACCTCCATTCCAACAAAAATACTTATAAAACACCTCAACATTAACTCCTTCATTTTTAACCACAATAAATATATCCAATATTTATATCCACATAAAATAAATATTTCCTTATCATATGAATCAATAATTAATTATTCACAAATAATATTATAGAATCACATTTATGACAACCAGGCCGTTCCCAGGAAAGAGGGGGCTTTCCAATTAGAATTTCTCCTTACTAGCGCGCAATTAGGTGATCAAACCTCTCCTTGACAGAACTTTCTAGACATTGCCAATAAATTATCTAATAATATTATTCAAATAATATGAATTATTGATCTGATAATGGAAAATACTGTACAGTGACAATTATTGAAACAACAATAATATAAAATATCAACGCAACAATTATTGAATCAATAAAAAAAATATTGAACAGTAGCTATTGTAATAATTATTGAGTAGTGCATTCTTACGTAAGGATCAATAATTCATCAATACTGTGCATCCACGCGTATTACTGTATTTTAACCACCGGGTATTCCAACAGTGTTAACGGTAACAACTACGTCGTTATTTATAAAAACTCAAACTTGTCATTTTCTTCATCCGACAGTTATTTTGTTATGGGGCCCACAAATGACTGCGCCGTCATACGGATATTCCCGACAAAAAGAATATTCCCCGACAACAATGAGTATTTTATAACCACTTGCGTATTTTGTAAAAAATTTCATATCTCACCCTTAACTTTAAACTTTTATCAATTTAACCATTTACTGAATAATAATTATAAAAAAAATTGAACACTTATATTTCATAAAATTCGGGGTCTTACACAAGACTAAATTCAAAATCACACTTTTACCTTATCAAAAATACTCAATCTTCATTTTAGACACCATCCTTCATTAAATTAATTCCATGTGATGCATGCATGTGTGTATGATGTAACTCTTAGAAGGAATTTTTACCATGAAAATCAAGGAAGTTCATTTTTTCTTTTTCTTTTTTTATTTCTTTTTTTTCATCATTTTTTTCCAATTTTGATTCTTGACTTATGCAATATCTCATTTTCTTAGGCTTTTCAGAGTCACCCATGTAGAGCGAGCGTTGGACCAATGACTTCCAAACCAGATGACTTTAGGGCACTAGGTGTAAAGACACCCCTAAGAGCTTATTTACTCGAGTAACAAAGGCCACAAAACAAGACTAGTCAAGCTGCTTTTATCCATCACACTTTTCAGCGTGAATATAGATGTTTCCCGATGCTTAGATACCCAGTTATTTCATTTAATGGACATTGAAGCAGTTATTTATTCCTTTTTTTAACTTTCTTTTTCAAAATTTTATGTTCATTTTTTTTTGAAATTACTCGAATCATGGTTTATACTCCACAACTAAGAATTAGTGCAAACGTGAAGTGCAAAAATGTTTGTGAAATCAATTTTAATCCAGATGGTGTTTCAAACTAAGATTTTGTATCTTATCAAAAATTCAAGAGTTCTAAATCTTTCAATCTTACTCATGAGTTTTGCTCCACAAACACTTATTAGAATTAATTCAATCCATAAAAAATCAAACAAAATTTTTATTACTTTTTTAAAAAAAATTAAATTTTTTTGTTATGTTTTTTACTATTTTTTCCTAAAAAGAAAAAAAATATAATACAATAATACAAAACAAACTCCCCCCATACCTAAATCAAGCATTGTCCTCAATGTATGCAAATGAAGAAAAGAGAACAAAGATGTGAAAGAATTGTACCTTGTATGAGGGCCATTTGTTCTGCAAGAAAATGTGGTGAGAAAGAAAACAAATGTACATATCTATAAATTTTAAGCATCCTAAAAACTATGCAATTGTAAATGATCAGTGATACAAATAGACAACATATAGTGGATTTTGTATGGTTTTCAGGAGGTATGGGTAATTGGAAATAGTTAGAATTTGCAACAGAAGAGCAATTGTGAGCATACCCGACTGATTCTTTTAAACTTAAGTCAGGGAATGATAACGAAAAATGATAGTTCCTTTTGAAAAATTCTAACTTCATAAAATCTATCCAAACTTGCCATCCAAATTCGCTACTAAGGGGCACTAAAACATTTTCATCATTTTGAATAATTGTTATACAAAGATGTTTAGACAGCACTGGATTATCACATGCATTATCTGAAATGGGAGATATGATCTCATTATCTAAACATGGAAGATTATCATTGTCCACAGCCTTTGGTTCATTTGTTAAATCACATTTAGTGTTTCTGGAAGACGCTTCGGATGGACCCATGGTAGACATAAAATGATCATAAGAGGATTTAAGGTCAATTTGATTATCTTAAAAATGTTCAAAATGTGTCAAACTTGATTCAACCATAGGTTCCAATCTAGAGTAAGATTTTTGGGTTGTTGAGTCCAACATCTCATTGACCTCATTCAAGTATTCAGTTTCATCCCAATTTTGACCAAAATGATTTAGACAAAAGTTAATAATTTCATCTTCCCCCGTAACTTCATTTCCTGATATTTTCTGAATCATGTTTACTTCAACGGACTGGTCAAACAAATCACTAGGTTGCTCTCCCACATTAAACACATTTAAGTCAATTGTCATGTTTCTAAATGTCAATTTCATTAGCCCATTTCTACAATTAATTAACGCATTAGAAGTTGCTAGAAATGGTCTACCTAAAATGACATGAATTTGACCATTGGGATTGACAACAGACTGAGTTTCAAGAACAATAAAATCAACAGGGAAGACAAAATCACCAACACTAATGAGTACATCTTCAACTATTCCTTTTGGCACTTTAATGGAATGGTCAGCTAGTTGGAGTGTGATACTTGTCTTTTTTAACTCCCCTAAACCTAAGGTTTGGTACACAGAAAATGGTAATAGGTTCACACTAGCTCCTAAATCAATTAAAGCCTTTTCAATTAAGGTGTCACCTATGATGCATGAAATAGTAGGACAACCAGGGTCCTTATATTTCACAGGGACTTGACATGACAAGATAGAACTAATATGGGCTGTTAGAAAAGCTTTCTTAGGAACATGAGTGGTTCTTTTATGTGTGCACAAATCTTTTAGACATTTAGCATATGGGGGAACTTGTTGAATGCTATCTAGAAGAGGAATGTTAATTTTCACTTATTTGAACACTTCTAGAATCTTGTCCAACTGGGTTGACTGCTTGTTCGAAATAAGTCTTTGAGGGAATGGAGCTTTTGGTTTAAAGACTTTTTCATTTAATTCAGAAGATTTGGTTTGATCATTTTTTGACACAAGCTTAGTAGATGGACCTACTGACTCAGAGTATGTGGGCTTTTCAGGCTGGGCTGACTTTGAAGATGGATTGTTAGATTCAATATTTAAAATTTTCTCTTCTTCATTATCAATGCCAGCTTGATTATTAAAATAATTTCCAGACCTTAAAGAAATTATAGAATTCACATGATTGACTTGGTTGTTTTCAAGTGAATTAGCATGATAAGGTTTTTGATTAGGGACTGGAAATTTTGGATTGGTCTCGGGTTGACTGGGAAGCTTACCCTTCTCTCTTTCACTAACTATAGTGGCCAATTGACTCATTTGGATCTCTAGGCGAGATAAGGTTTGCTTAGTGCTTTGCATGAAATTATTAAAATTATTATGAGATTTCATTAAAGTTTCTATGCTCTTCACTAAAACGTTAAGTCTCTTCTCACTTTCATTAGAAAAACCTGGTGGATATTGCGTTATTGAACTTGAATTTTGGTACGAACCAGGGTTAAGCATTTGGTAAGGTTGAAAAGATTGATTTAGAGACTGATTGACCTGATTTGAAGAATTATTTGGGTAGGGTCCTTGGTTTCATGCAAAATTAGAATGATTTCTCCAACCTGGATTATACGTGGGTGCAAATGGGTCATTCCTAGGTTTTTGAAACATTGCATTAACTTGTTCATATTCTTCTGGTTGGGGCATGACTCTAGAACATTCATCAATCACATGGCTTGGTGAATTACTTAGACACAAAGGTGTTGGTGTTGAGACTTGGTTCATGTGTGATTGTCCCCTAGTTTCTAAAGCTTCAAGTCTTTTAAGTACACCAGCCAACTTAGCTTCGATAGAAATTAAATTGTCAATTATATGAACACCCCTAGATGAACTAGGTTTATCGGTCTCTCGGGTGGTTTCCCATTGCATGGTTATTTCTGCTAAGTCTTCTAAAAACTCCCAAGCTTTTTCCTCATCATTATTCAAAAAATCCCCTTGACACATTGACTCTAACATTGTTTTAGTGGGATAGTCTAAACCTTCGTAAGCTATTTGACACAATCTCCATTTCTCAATTCCGTGGTGTGGACACTGGGATAACAAATTTTTAAATCTATCAAAATATTTCCAAAAGGACTCTTTTTCAAGTTGGTAAAATTGATGAATTGCAGTCCTAATTTTAGCAGATTTATGATTTGGAAAATAATTTTTTAGAAATGTAACAACAAATCCCTCCCAGGTTGATATAGAATTATTTGGTAGGCTATATAACCATTTTTTAGCATTATCTTTTAAAACAAATGATATAAATCTTAGCCTAATTGAGTCATCAGACAATTGTTGAATTTTCATTAGGGCACAAACTTCCTCAAATTCCTGAATAAATAAATATGCATCTTCTATCCCTATGAACCTAGGTAACATATTTATAAATTGTGGCTTAAGTTTAAAATTGTTACCAGTTACCGGTGGTAGACTGATACATGAAGGTTGGGCAGAGCGGGAAAGAAGTTTTCTCACTAATCGGGATATTTCGTCCCTAATCCACACTTTTTGCACACACTACTTAACAAATAAGCAGATAAACACAAAAAACAGACAAAAAATAAAAAATAAAAAATAAAAAATAAAAAATAAAAAATAAAAAATAAAAAATAAAAATAAATTTACTTCTAGGGTCAACCTAAATAAAATCTAGACAGCTCCTAACTGTTCCAAGTTACACCTCAAGGTCCACCAAATTCAAAATTAATCACACCACTAGCCAGATAAGTGTAAGAAAGGCGGGAGTCTCTCCGTAGAAACGGTGACTAATTGAATAACCACAAAATCTTTAGGCGTATACCTTTTGAACCACTTGCCTAGACGCCAGTAGTTTGATTAATTTAAAATTCTGACTCCTCTTGGACTTTCTTGTCCTAATTGAGCTCGAGAGTCCTAGGGGCCAACGTCTACTTGATTTTATTAGGTCATGGTTATGTAAAATGTAAATTGGGTTGTTTGTGGGCCAATAAAGGGTGATGAAATCCCCACCTTATCTTGTTACGGGTTGTGCCCTTATTGTTAGATTAAAGATGAAAATGCACAAATAATAAAAGAAACTGTAAATAAATAAAGTGTCCTAAAACTATGTGAATTACGAAAGAATGAGAAATTTTGACGTACCTCAATCCTCCAGCAATCACCACAGTTTATATTTGACAAAAATAAATAAATAAAAACCTAACAGGATGTGCTCTACGTGAGTGAATGCATGAATGCGGCAAATAAAAAAATATTAATAATAAAAAAAAAAACTAAACTATTTTTTTTAATATTTTTTTAAAAAAAATAATATGGGGATACGAAGTACCGAAGAAAGCGCAGCAACAAAATCTTTATCTATTCTCTCCTTCGATCCGCTTTAATAATCCCGGAAGAAGAAAAAAAAATTAGAGTTAAAACTAATTCGAATAAATAAAAATTAATTCTAGTCCTCAGCAACGACGCCAAAAACTTGATGTGATAAAAATATGTAACTGCAAGTGCACAGTGTCTAATTGAAGAACTGATAAGTACAGGTCGAACCCACAGAGACTAGATTAATTTTAATATTTCCTTACTATCTATTTTAGGCGAATTACAAATAAATATGGTGGAGAGAATTTATTAACTAAATTATTCAAACTACTAATTAATAAAGGAAACTATTAATAAGAAAAGATACCTAGGAATCAGAATCCACCAAATATTAACATAATAAATAATTTCTTATTTCCTAAATAAATTCCCAAATTATTCTTCATTCCCTCTAAAAATAATGATTCATATAATTAATATGGGCAAGCATAAGTTATGAAAAATTCACAGATTAACTATAACTTATCAAAACCTCGCAATCAATATAAAAATCATATTCAATTTATACAGAGGAAAATATGAAGGTGAAAATAATTAGTCATTAATTATGGAACGGAAAGACAATATAATTATGAAATACTTAGTTTCATCATAATCCTAGGTATTAGAAATTTAGCTAGCCATGGAATTAAAAACAAAAACAAATAATATTAGTACTACAATTCGCATGAAATAAGAACAATAATTAAAAAGAGAATTTCTATTATATAAATAAAAGAAAGTTATAAATACTCCCTGACAGTATGTTCCACACGTGATTGGAATAAGAGAGACAAACTCTAAATATCTTCTCCCTCCTACACTATTGAAAAACTAAGAAAAATAAAATAACAAGTGATGTCCTTCTCTCTAAAACAAGAGGCCTATTTATAGGGAAAACAACTTTGAACCCTAATTGAATTTGGACACTATTGTTCCCTTTCCATGTAGGATTCAACTTCCTATTGACAATCAACTCCTCAAAAAGATCTTCTAGATAGACTTTTCTTTCTCTTTTTGGATCTGACTTGCACACCAAGATTGTTCCACCTCTTTCCTTCTCCTTGTAGAATTCTTCTTGGATAATTCTTATATGAATAAAAGCATTAAATATCCTTTGATCACCAAGATTTTGACTTTATTGCAATAAATATTAAATCCTACAAAATAAAATAAAACATATTAATTTAATAAACTAATATAATTAAAAGGACAAAATTAGGGATAATACGTGAAAAAACATAAGCCAACTGATAATTGTGGATATCAGTTAACAAAACCAATAGACGTCAGTTACAGTAAGCCAAATGCCACAATACCTTGTTTGGCTAACCACATTTTTCCTCTACTAGATTATTTTAATAATTTTATATTATATGATTTCATGTGTTACACTCTAAATAATTTAAATAACTTTATCTTAATTAATTTAAATAACTTATAATGGTAATTATAATAATTATAATGTTTATTATAATTATACTTATAATTAATAAATAATTACATATATCTAATTTAATTAATAAATTTGAAACATCACTTTATTTAATTTATTATTTACTTTAATATTAAACCATTCCTTTAATTTAATTATTTCAATAAATTAAATACTCAAAGAATAAAATTTACCTTTGCTTTAATTTAATTAACATACACATGTTACTAAATTATTATACCACAATTTCATAAATTATTTATTTTTCTCAATAAATAAATTATTTAAAATATTTATTTAATTCAATAAATATTTAAGATTAATTACAAGATTCCTTTAATTTCTTCAATAACTGACTTAACTATTAAACCTCAATTTCCCAATATATGAATATATATTTCTCTTCACATCAGAACTCATATTTCAAAATAAGTAACATGTATATATACATACTCAAACTCAAAACATCTCATAATAAGAATTTTAATTATTAAATTCCTATTTTAATAACTTATAAAAATTCGGGTTGTCACATCCTTCCCTCCTTATAAGGATTCTGTCCTCGGAATCACCGAAACCCCACCTTACTCAGGTTTTCCTCAAATCTATTCATTGAATAACTTCAACACATTACCTTAATATAGGTTTTATATTTCCTACTCCCACCATTCTTGATAATAAATTCTTGTAAGTTTTATTTCATAACATTTACTTAGACTCAATTATATTTGAGTATTACGTATTCTTTGACCCGTTCATTATTTTTTTTTCTAAGGATCATTATCATATACTATATGATCAAACTCTCGGGACATTACAGTGATAAGTGGATTTTATATCCATGAATCGATGTCCATTTCATGCTTAATCGTTGTTACTTTCGTATTTTCATGTTTGTTTTTACTCGTTTTGTGTTCTTTATTGTGCAGGGTGGTTGTTGTGGCAAGTAGTGAAGAAAATGAGGCATTTGGAGCACAATTGAAGCAAGTTTGGAAAATGGCCATATTCAGTTAACAAGAGTCATGCCCGCCGGGCAGGCCTCTTTTGCCTATACACCCCCGCCGGGGCGAGGGTCCCGAATTTTGGGACGTCCTAGCATGCTTCGAACTCTGCTGGAAGGTGAACTTGTGGACTTTGGATATCATATGGACTCTCTTTGACATGGGATTCGGCTGGAACATTATGGGAGATATATATGGCTCAAAAAACAACGAATTGAGGGGGATTTCATTAGATTATAGTAGAGTAGAATAGGAGAAAATGCTAGTTCTAATGAGTTTTGGAGAATGAAGCAACTTGGAGACCATTGAAGATTCAAAGTAGGAGCAAGGAGAGAACATCAAATCTACAAACAATAGATTATATATTCTCATCTTGTTTATATCTTTGTCTTTTATTGTTTATTCAATTGTGAATTCTTAGTTTTAATTCAATAATCATGAACTAATTCTTCGTTTAAGATTACAATGAATCTTATTGTGTAGTTTATTTTAATATGCTTCGCTATTAATTATTATATTCTATTGTGAGGATTGTTTATTTTGATTTGGACTTAATTGTTTAATTGATTGGCCATCAATTATCTTGATAATCTATATGAACTTGAGAGATGAAGTATTGATTTAGATCTTATCATGATAACATGTGTTTGTGATTTCTGCATAGATGGAATTCATGATTCGTGTTTAGGATAGAGATATGCCTTTACGCCATATGTAATCTTATAGAGAACTTGTGCTTTAAATCCTTTTTAATTGTAATTCACATAGAGATATAGTGGATTAGTTAATTAGGGTGTCTTGCTTAATTTTATCATCTGTGGATTTAAGTGAGTATGAGTATTATGCATCGAGAGACGGTTTTATCTGCTTTAGTATTCTTGATTAACAATTCATGATAGAGAATAATTGATGAGAAGTGTGTTAACTTAAATGAAGCAATAAGTGAAGTTGTGATCTTAAATCTCCGTAATCTTTATTTAAATAGTGGTAATTAGAATTAGTTTACATATAAATTGAAATTCATTCGTTTAAATAAGATTGATTTGGTTACGGGTTAGTACTTGGTGATTTTTATTAAACAATTTCTTGTCAGAATGATACTCTACTTTCACTTTATTACTTGTTGACCACGTATACTTGCGTGTTGTGCATAATTAGATTTTACCCAACAAGTTTTTGGCGCCATTGCTGAGGAATTAGTTAATATATTTTTGCCAATATTAGCTTCAATCAAATTAGTCTTAATTTTAAAAAAAAAATCTTTTTATTTAATTCTCTTCCTATTTTTCTTTCCTTTCAGGTACCATGGTGGAATTTAATTATTAATAGCCGTATACGAGAATGACTCAGCCAAGGGGAGCGGGGATTTATGATCTCAATGCATTTTTGCATTATCAGCGCAGCTTGAGACACTTTCGAGGAGGTTGGACGTTGTTGTAGCCCAACGTAATTAAAGAATAACAGTTAATTTCAATTATTGTGCTGGTAATCATCTGAGTCATCAATGCACCATTAGTTTTGGGCCGGAACAACATGGTGGTGAATACCTCAATGATTATACATATGCTAATTATCATCACATTTGGGGGTATCACCCAGATTCGTCATGGAACTATACATATGAAGACCAATACTACGCTCCAAATCCAAAAAACACACCGGAATTTTCATGTAAACCTCCATTGCCACAAGAAGAAAAGCCAAATCTGAGGGATGTAATATTGAAGGGCATAGCAAACCTAGAGGAGATGAGGATTAGCCAAGAGTTGTCAACCCAAAATTTTAATAATCGGATGGAACAACTCGTCATTACCTCAATCAATGGTCCTCAATACATGGCTTTCGAAACTGAAACAGAAAATTCAATGTTGGGGGAATTATTGTCCAAGTTCGTAGCATCAAATGAGGATATGAGAATTAATCCAGAGCGGTCAATTCAAAATCTTCAGAATAAGATAGATCAAATGACCAAAGCAAGACAGATCAAATGACCAAAGCCGTAAGTAACCTTCGTCCAAACACTTGGCTTTATGACATGGATGGCGAAATTGATGAAGTGCCCGAGCCAAATCTACAATTGGATGAGCCACGAGATGTTGAAAAAGAGGAGACAAGTGGAGATAATGAAAAAAAGGTCGGTGAAGAACTAACTATGAGTACTAACAAGGATGAGCCGATGTTATTAATGCCTCAAGTGCCTTCTCCACCAAAGTTCAAGGATCTGGTTAGATAGAAGAAGCCATGGTGCGATGAGCTGGATAAGATAGAAGAAGAGATTGTTGTGTCTGACAAGCCTCAATGCCATATTCTATTCGCAGACATAATGGAGAAAATACCTAGATGTTGGACGTACTTGAATGTGATCTTATCTAAAGAAAGCATACTAGGTGACTTTAATGCAATGACTATCACAATTGGGAAGCTACCAAAAGCTGCGTTATTTCCGATGGATGGAGGGTTCCTCAACTATCGAAGAGGAATTGGATAGCGTTGACCAGACAAAGTCAGGCTGAAAGACTGTAATTCAAGCGCTAACTGGGAGGCAACCTAGGAATTTTTATATTTATATGCTTTACTCGTTTATTTAGTAGATAGGAATTAGTTTACTTATTAAGTTCTATTACTAATCCAAGTGATATTCTAATCCATGTTGTCTCTCTTCATTGCAGGTATTGGAGGTTCAATGGATAGGAAAATGATCGTTGCCGCCATCGTCACCATCATCTCACGCTTAGTTGATTACAGGAAAGTTCTCTTCTACTTATTGATATATTCTTACAATGAGGACATTGTAATTTCTAAGTTTGGGAGAGTTTAGTTTGTTTTATTTGGCATTTTATGTTCGCATGCATACTATTATTAGTTAGGTTTGCATTTGTTTGCATGTAGTTTTAAGCATTCATGTAATCATATAGTTCCATAGTAGCTTAGGTGCATTTTTAGTTTTATTTTTTTATGTTAGCATTCATATTATGTTTGACTTATCTAAAAAAAGAAAAAAAGAAAAATATAAATATATATATATATATATATATATATATAGTTAACTATTGTGTTCATTGTGCATATGTCCAACAGTGTTGTAGCTCATTTTATTGTGGTCGATGATGAGATTGAGATTAAGTAAATAAATACAGTATTCAGTAGTAGAACTAGGATGTAGTTTTGAATCATGACTCGGATCTTGTTCTTGTGTGAAACTGGTATAAAAAGGATAGCGCGTAATAACTTTTGTGTTGACTGATTAGTTTAAATCAATACATAAATAGTTTCTAAAGGATAATGCTAGCATAGATAAGAGAATGACAAGAATAGGAAGTGAATGCATCAAATTAGGCAAGAACCTAAGTTTGGGGGAAAATGTAGGGTGTATAAGCTTCAAAAGAAAAAAAAAATTTGGAAGCGAGTTGAGTCTTGTGGTGAGTTGAGGAGAAATACTCCCCATAAACACAAGCTTGAGATGGAGCGTAAAACGCACTCACCAACCATCTATCTAATAAAAGAAAAAAAAAGAAAGAAAAGAAAAATAAAGAGAAGACGGGAAATAAGGGAAAAGAGCCCCCGTCAGTGGAAAAAGAGAGCATGAATACCCTATTCGGACCCCTAATCTTGGTAATTGTTTGATTTGAGTTGGAACTTGTTTATTTTTTGAAATTTTTGAGTTTATGCTGTATGAATCCTAATAAGAGATTGGTTATATGTTGAATTTGAATTTGAATCAGTTAGCATAAATGTTGACCACACACACACGATATTAGTGATGATACGTATAAGATTCGAGGAATTGATGAAAAGTTATTAATTTGTTTTAATATGAAGTGTGGTAATGTTTGTTTGATTTTTCTGAGGCTGGATGAATAAATCTGATTCTATGATATTGTTGGATTTTTAATCATTTAGTTAGATACATTATTACATACCATTGCATTGCATAGCATGTAGTTTATTTTATGCTCGAGGACTAGCACGGTTTAAGTTTAGGAGATTTTGATAAGTGGATTTTATATCCATGAATCGATGTCTATTTCAACCTTAATCGGTGTTACTCTCTTATTTTCATGTTCGTTTTTACTCGTTTCGTGTTCTTTATTATGCAAGGTGGTTGTAGTGGCAAGTAGTGAAGAAAAGGAGGCATTCGGAGCACAATTGAAGTAAGTTTGGAAAATGGCCATATCCAGTTAACAGGAGTCATGCCCGCTGGGGCGGACCTCTTTTGCCTATACACCCCCGCCGGGGCAGGGGTCCCGAATTCTAGGCAGTCCTAGTATGCTTCGAACTCCGCTGGAAGGTGAACTTGTGGACTTTGGATAGCATATGGACTCTCTTTGACATGGGATTTTGGCTGGAACATTATGGGAGATATATATGGCTCAACAAACAACGAATTGAGGGGGATTTCATTAGATTAGAGTAGAATAGAATAGGAGAAAAATGCTAGTTCTAATGAGTTTTGGAGAATGAAGCAACTTGGAGACCATTGAAGATTCAAAGTAGGAGCAAGGAGAGAGCATCAAATCTACAAACAATAGATTCTATCTTCTCATCTTGTTTATATCTTTGTCTTTTATTGTTTATTCAATTGTGAATTATTAGTTTTGATTCAATAATCATAAACTAATTCTTTGTTTGAGATTACAATGGATCTTATTGTGTAGTTTATTTTAATATGATTCGCTATCAATTATTATGTTTTATTATGAGGATTGTCTATTTTGATTTGGACTTAATTATTTAATTGATTGGCCATCAATTACCATGATAATCTATATGAACTCGAGAGATGAAGTATTTATTTAGATCTTATCATGATAGCATGTGCTTGTGATTTCTGCATAGATGGAATTCATGATTCGTGTTTAGGATAGAGATATGCCTTTACGCCATATGTAATCTTATAGAGAACTTGTGCTTTAAATCCTTTTTAATTGTAATTCACATAGAGATATAGTGGATTAGTTAATTAGGGTGTCTTGCTTAATTCTGTCATTTGTGGATTTAAGTGAGTATGGGTATTATGCATCGAGAGGTGATTTTATCTGCTTTAGTGTTCTTGATTAACAATTCATGATAGAGAATAATTGATGAGAAGTGTGTTAACTTAAATGAAGTAATAAGTGAAGTTGTGATCTTAAATCTCTGTAATCTTAATTTAACTAGTGGTAATTAGAATTAGTTTACTTATAAATTGAAATTCATTCGTTTAAATAAGATTGAGTTGGTTACGGGTTAGTACTTGATGATTTTTATTAAACAATTCCTCGTGGGAACGATTCTCTACTTTCACTTTATTACTTGTTGACCACATATACTTGTGTGTTGTGCATAATTAGATTTTACCCAATAGAAAGCACGACTATATTGAGTCTTAAAAGGTTTGTAAAAGCAATCATTTCAATTTTTGGTGATGAATATCTGAGATCTCCCAATAGTAATGACATCGTTAGATTGCTATCAAAAGCTTAAGAATGTTGTTTTCCTGGGATGTTGGGGAGCATTGACTGCATGCATTGGAAATGGAATAATTGTCCGGTTGTGTGGCATGGTATGTATTCTGGACATGTGCATGAGCCAACAATTATTTTAGAAGCGGTGGATTCATATAATCTTTGGATATGGCATTCATTTTTTGGATTACCATGCTCTCATAATGATATTAACATTTTGGAGAGATCATCTATCTTCTCTGCTCTAATTGAAGGTCGTGCTCCACCTGTGAACTACTCAATTAATGGAAATGAGTACGTAATGGGATATTACCTTATTGATGGCATATATCCCCCATGGGCAACATTAGTTAAAACCATTTCGGCACCCCAGGGAAATAAAAGAAAACTTTTTTCTAAGACTTAAGAGGCGCTTAGAAAGGATGTTGAGAGAGTATTTGGGATACTCCAAGCACGTTTTGCGATCGTTCGTGGTCCTGTTCGATTTTGGGATCAAACAACACTAAAAGATAGTATGACTGCATGCATAATATTACATAATATGATCGTTGAAGATGAAAATCAAGAACCAACAACTTATGATACACATGTCGAGATTCCAACTGTAGAAGTGTCTCATGAGCGTACCCCACAATTACATGAATTCATTGAAGTCAATCATCGCATAAGGGATAAACAAGTTCATTCTAAACTTCAAGAAGATATTATTCAACACTTATAGTCACTACATGGCAGAGCGTAATCTATTACATTCTACTACAAGAATAAGCAAATCCTGATTCTCTAATAATAAGCAAGTCAACTACTAAATGTAACTCTTTTCATGATTTTTTTCTTGCGTTGTTTGTAATATTCAGCTACTTCAGGCTCCATGTTATCGGTGTCAATCATCATGATCCTTTCATCCTCTTGTACTTTCATTATATTCAACTTCTCTTGCTCTTGAAAATATATTTTGTCCATGTTCACTTATCTCTTTTGTTGGTTCAATTTCATCTGATGCTCGAACTTCTCAAACTTCAATTCCATAGGTGTAGTAGTATCATCGGTTCCTTTTCTCTTTTTAAATAATGCTTTTGTAGCCTTTCTTCCCATTGTCCTCTCTAATCATACAGAGATTGTATCTTCAATATCATCATCTTCACCCAAATTTACTTCTTCGACATTTGATGGAAAAGATGCTACTAGACTTACTTTCTTGTATTTTTCTATTTTTTTCCACTATTATCTGTTCTCCATTTCGGTGCATCCTTTAATATTCTCCAACAATGCATATATCCAAATGGTTGGTTTTGGATACTTTTGAACATCTCTAATGCTTGACATATCTATTTTTAAAATTATTTACATTAAGTATAAAATATAAGAATAAATTTAATGAAATTTTACAACTTAAAATTGAAATACCTTATCTTGTTCACCTACACCACTTTGTTGCATTCTTTCAATTGAAGCATAATATCCACAAAATTTGTTCACCGCAAGTTGAATTGTTGACCAACGTTTTGCCAAAGCAGTAAAATTTTGTCCAGACTCAAAATTTTTATATTCATGAAAGTATTCGTGAACTCTTTCCCAATATCTTCCATGTATATGATCATTTCCTTGAATTGGATACATGTTTACATTAAGCCATGCGGAAAAAAGAAAGGTATCTTCATCAATTGTGTAATTTCCCTTTCGTCATGTTCTTTTATTGTACTCATTTTTGGGAGTATGAATTGGTACATCAGTTTGAATTGGAAATTCATTCAACAAATTTGGATCATCAAGTGAGAAACCTTCAGATAATAATGAAGAACAATACATTGGAGAACCATGATTTTCTATCTAAAAAATAAATTAAAGAGATATTATCAATAAAAATACAATAATTAACAAAATGCTTATAATTGCTAAATGTTGAAGTAATTGATTGAGAGATGGTAAAATGTGTTGAATAATGGTACATATTTATAGATTTTCATTTTATATCCGTTGATTTCTTTTTTTTACCGTTCTGATAACGTTTTATTACCGTTGATTTCTTTTTTATTACCATTCTGAATTTTTAGATCTATCCGTTGCCCCTCCCCCTTCGTCTCCTTCATCTGTGAACTCCTCCTTCTCCTTCATCTCTTCTTCAACCTCCCTTCTTCTCCTTCTCTATTTTTTTTCTAACCGAGCCTTTTATTTAAATATAATATAAATTATAGTCTACGAAATTTATGTTCGTTAATTTGGTCGATTTGACTTGCCGAAAAAATGGCCCCACTAAATTTACTCCATCTGCTGGAGCGAAATTTCCATCCTAGACTAAAGGGAGTGTATTCAATTAAGATTTTTAAAGACTTTTTTAAGTGACAGACTTTTGTAGAATTTGTGGGTTTTAATGATTTTTAAAGACTTTAAAGACTTTTTAAAAATGACTTTTATAGACTATGAAATAAGTACAGACTTTTATAAAAATTTTATTAAAACTGTGATAGACTTTTGTATATTTCTAATATATCTTGCAACTTATATTTGTTAATTATCCCGTGTGTATAACTTCTCCCTCTTTTTTCATAAACTAGAGTAAATCTCATTATTTCATTAAATTATTGTGGCATGAGGTTTAATATATGTTGAAAGCCTTCATATTATTCTACTCATTTCATGATACATTTGGATACTCGGATACTAATAAAACTTTAGAAACTACAGACACAACACAAAAATTAATCTCACTTTTCATTGAGCTATATATACTTTATGCATATGCGTACGTTTTTTAGTAGGAATACCAAACTCTGTTTTTCACAAAATAATATTGTAAGACCCCGAATTTTATGAAATAAAAGTATTCAATTTTTTTATTTAGTAAATGGCTAAATTGATAAAAGTTTAAAGTTAAGGGTGATATATATAAAATTTTCAAAATAAGCAAGTGTCTATAAAATACTTATTATTGTCGGGGAATATTCGTTTGGTCGTGGAATATTCTTTCTGTTGGGGAATATTCGTACGACGACGCAGTCATTTGTGGGTCCCATAACAGAATAACTGTCGGATGAAGAAAATGACAAATTTGAATTTTTATAAATAACAGCGTAGTTGTTACCGTTAACACTATTGGAATACCTGGTGGTTAAAATACAGTAATACGCGTTGTTGCACAGTAGCACACGGTATTGCACAGTATTTTTTTTAATTATTGATTCTTACATGAGAAGGCACTACTCAATAATTATTACAGTAATTACTGTTCAATATTTTATTTTATTGAATCAATAATTACTGCGTTGATATTTTATATTATTGTTGTTTCAATAATTGTCACTGCACAGTATCTCCATTATCAAATCAATAATTCATATTATTTGAATAATATTATTAGATAGCATTATTGGCAATGTCTAGAAAGTTCTATCAATGAGATGTTTGGTCACCTAATTGCGCTTCATTAAAGAGAAATCCTTATCGGAAAGCCCCCTCTTTCCTGGGAACTGCCTGGTTGTCATTATTGTGATTCTGTAATATTATTTGTAAATAATTAATTATTGATTTATATGATAAGAAAATATTTATTTGATGTGGATATAAATGATGGATTTATTTATGTGGTTATAAATGAAGGAGTTAATGTTGAGGATAGTATTTATAAATTTTACAAAGTACGCAAATTGTTATATAATATTCGATTGGTCGGGGAATATTCTTTTTGTCGGGGAATATTCGTATGACGGTACAATCATTGGTGGACCCCGCAACGGAATTATTGTCGGATTGAGAAAATGACAAAAATACTTTATAAAAATAACGGCGGAAGTTTTACCGTTAACTGTTGAAACACCCGGTGTTAAAAGTACAGTAATACGCGTGGTTGTATAGTAGCACACGGTCTTGATTATTGATGCTTACGTGATAAGTCACTCAGTTTTATTTTATTGATATTATTAATGTAATAAAACAGAATACTTTTATAAAGTTATTCTATAAATAGAATATATTATATTCTATTATGTATAGTGTTGCATAGTGTCTGCATAGTATTTTGCATAGTAAAATCTTTTTATATAAAACAGAATACTTTTATAAAGTTATTATTATATTTTATTATGCATAGTGTTGCATAGTGCCTGCATAGTGTTTTGCATAGTAAAATCTTTTTATATAAAATAAAATACTTTTATAAAGTTATCTGTTTTATTAGACAATAATTAGAATATATTATATTTTATTATGCATAGTGTTTGCATAGTGCCTGCATAATGTTTGCATAGTAAAATCTTTTATAAAGTTATTCGTTTTATTAGATTATAAATAGAATATATTATATTTTATTTAAAAGATTTTGCTTTAAATATGGACCGTCAGATTAAAGTAAATCAATCTGGACCGTTCATTAGTTACTATGCAGTCCATTTTTATATAAATAGAAGCTCATTCATTCATTATTTCTTACGAATTCACTGAAACTCTAGAGAGAGAAACTATAGAGAGAAAGAAGAAATGTATTCTGCTACTTCACTACTCATATATCCAGTACTATTCTTCTAAAGGTAGGGAATATTATTTGTTGTACTCATAAGGGGTATTCTTTCTTTCTTATTCATGAAGAGAACTTCTGTTATTCCATTCTTTATTATTCAGTTGGAATAACCTGTATACGCGGGATACCCTATACTTGGTGAAATTTTTCTGTTATTTCATTCTTTATTATTTTGTTGGAATATCCTATCTGTGCGTTTTACGCCGGACCTAGTTCCATCTTTATTATTATTCTGTTGGAATATCATGTTTGTGCGTTTTACGCCGGACCTGGTTCCGTCTTTATTGGTATTCTATTAGAATAACCTGTGTATGCGAAGTACCGCATGCATGGTGATTTCTGTTATTATTTCGTTCTTTATTATTCTGTTGGAACATCCTGTCTGTGCTTTACGCATGACCTAGTTCCGTTAATTATTATTCTGTTGGAATAACCTGTCTATGTGAAGTACCACATGCATGGTGATTTTTTTTGTTATTCCATTCTTTATTATACTCAGTTGGTTAAAACTTTGACTTCCATACTCCATGAAATTAGTGGAATATCCTTGATATTTGCGCTTCATCCAATATCTTTTCATGGAAATATTCTACAAAGCAGTATCATGTTGACAATTTGGACGTTATTAGTTCCTGGATAAATTAATTCTTGAACTTGTTTTCTTGAATTCTTATATCATTGTCATCATCCTCATGCTTATATTTTGTTGAAAGTCATTTGTGGCCTATAGTGCATAGATGGACTTGGTATGATTATGACCAGGGATTATTCGGTGTAGTCATGACCGTAATGTTACAAATGATGCGGAAAAAGTCCTCATTGGCCCGTAGTGCATTGATGAACAGTTTTTGGCATGATTATGGCTATGGATTCTCTTCGGCCAAGGGTGCAAAGATGAATTATTTTATGGCATGATCAGGACCGTTGATGAAAACATAAATATCTTTAGCCGTAGTGCATGGATAAATGTGGTCGTGATACTAAAGAATATCCTTGGCCGTAGTGCAGGGGTGATTCGATGATGTGGATTATTTATTAAGCTGAGTCCCAGCGATAAAAGTGATGAAAAACCTTTTAAATCATAAAAGATAGTAGATTTTATTCTCTACTTGACTCTTTTAATGGATTGCTTATTCCGATGCAGTTAAACTTGATGTTTGTTATATTATATCAGTTTAACGCTATTTAAGGCTAATGATAATTTATTCTGAATTATCTTAGTCATAATATTTCTTACTGGGCTAGTTGAGCTCACACTTTCTTTCACTGTTCTCTTAAGGAAATGAACGTAGCGGGGACTAGTCGGGGAACAGAGTGATGGTCCTAGATGGTGCATTAGTAGTCCTCATTATTCTGTGAAATAGTGTGATAATAAATATAATGAGGACTCTATTGAGTTTGTATACTCTCTAGAGGACAGTATTTGTATTAAAACTCACAACCTATGTTTTGTCATATTTTACACGACTGTTGTATAATTATGTTGTATTTGAATTTTGTACCATGTATCTGGCGACTAAAAATGGGTGATGTATACCTAATTTTGGGGGCGTCACAGTTGGTATCAAAGCTTAGGGATATAATCCCTGGCTGAGATGTGAGACAAGAACTAGGAGGGAAGAGACGGGGAATTCCTTCGCTAGTATGACCTACATAAGTTTATTTGATATTTAATTGGTCGGTCAGAGTATAGAGATAATATGTGATATGTTAATTAACCCTTTGTTTTGTGGCAGTATTTAAAAATGACATCTGAAAATGTTGAGATAAGCAATGGAGCACATGAGACAGTTGATTCTCCACAGATCAATAATCAGGACAATATGCAACATGATGGTGATAATCCTCATGTAAACAACAACACTGATCAATTGACGAACGACGGTACGTTTAGGAGTTTTTTAGAATTCATGCAACATCAGGCGAAGGCGACTCCTATTCCTAATGTAGGAGGAAACAATGGCAACCTACGGTTGGTCACCGCTAAGCAATTCAAGGAGCTGGGACCACCGGAGTTTTTGGGAAAGCCAGAACCACTTACGGCGGAGACGTGGTTAAAGCAGATCACCAAGATTTTTGATGTCCTGGGATGCTCCGAGGAGCAAAAGGTTCCTTTTGCCACCTTTATGTTACGTAAAGAGGCAAATCACTAGTGGGAATCTGTAAAATGTACCCAGCCTGACGCACTCAAGATGTCTTGGGAGAAATTCCAAGAGCTGTTCAATGACAAGTACTTTCCGGAAAGCATTCGTCACATGAAGGAGGTAGAATTTATCAAGTTAGAGCAAAACAACATGACCATGTCGCAGTACGAAGCCAAGTTTGCCGAGTTGTCCCGATTTGCGTCCCAATTGGTTGATAATGAAGAGAGAATGACGCGGATGTTTTTAAGAGGTTTGAAGCCGGAGATACGTCAATATCTTATCTCTCATAAATTGTGTTTATATTCAGATGTTGTTAACAGGGCTCAGTTAATTGAGCGCGATAATGAGTCAATCAAACCAAAAGAGAGCAGCCGACAAAATGATAATACCGGTGATAACAGTCATCAAAGCGGTGACAATAAGCATGAAGGGAATCAACATGTCAGAAATGGTAACCACTTCGGTGGTTATCATGGCCAAAATAATAAGAATGGACATTTCAAGAAGAGGAGATTCAACAATGATGGAAAGACGTCAGCACCAGCACCCGTAGCTAAGGAAGGAGAACGACCACCTATCATATGCTTCAAATGCGGACATGAAGGACACATCCGTCCAAACTGTACGCAGCAATCCAAAACGTGTTTTAATTACGGAAGAGAAGGTCACCTAGCTCAATTTTGTCATATGGTGAAGTCAATTCTAGTTGGGATAGTGATGCCAAAGGATGTCCCAGACAAGCCAAAGCCGGTAGTTTAAGAGAGAGCGTTTTTTTCGTGACGAGGAACCTGAATAAAATTATCACGGGTATGTTAGTCATAAACTCTTGCGAAGTCTATACCGTGTTAACTACTGGTTCAACTTACTCTTTTATTTCACCTAGTTGTGTTCAATGTTTGAAGTTAACTCCGGAGAAGTTAGACTTTGATATATCTGTTGGGAGAAACCTTCGTTACCTCCACTATTTATAAATCTTGTTCAAATCAACACTTCCAAGTTACCTGTCAATCTTATCTCTTTGAAAATACTTGCCTTTGATGTGATTTTAGGAATCGATTGGTTAACTACTCATCATTTTTTTCGTAAGATTGTTAGCTTTCATATTCCTAACAAACCTGTTATGTAAATTCAAGTAACCAAACCACTAAATTCAATCGTTGTCATATCAAGCCATAAATAAAGAGCCCCAATCCTTTCGTTGTTAACTTTCTTGTATGGAATGCACCGAAGCTAGACTTTCTGTAGGCAACGTCGTGAATGACGATGGAAAGTTGATAGGTATCAATGTGATGTGTTATCCAAGTCTTGGATGAGAGTCACAGTTTTGAATGGTATTTCTATTGTTAATAAATTTCTTGAAGTATTCTTGAAGACTTCTTAGCCTACCCCTAGAGCGTGAAATCAAATTTTGTATTGACCCCAGTACAAAACCCATTTCTAAAAGCCTCAAATATTTCTTCAACTAAAGCGAACGTAACATGCGCCAAAGGCATTGGCTAGAGCTGTTGAAGATTACGATCGTACCATTCAATACCATCGTGCGAAAGCAAACATGGTAGCTGACGCGTTGAGTAGAAGATCGTATGCGTTTACAAGTGTGATGTTGTTAACACAAAAACCCATTTCGTACTACTTACAAATGATGAAGATAGAGTTAAAGACTCTAGGGACCCACGTGAAGATAACGATATACGATTAGAATAGACTTGAATCGATAAAGTTAAAGCTGCTCAAGCTATATACTCAGAGCTGGTGAATGTGAAGAAGAAGGTACAATAGGGCGTTATTCTAGAAGTAAGAATCGACGAAGAGAGGAAATCTCAACCCTCGATTTAATTGGCCCATTTGAAATCTTTGATCGAGTAGGAACTGTGGCTTATAGACTCGTTTTATCGCCAAATATGTCGCGTATTCATAACGTTTTTAACGTATCGATGTTACGTAAATGTGTGGATGACCCGAACCACATTATTAATTTAGAACCGGACGGGATAGCAAAAGATTTAACGTACAAGGAGATACGTGTTAACATCTTAGATAAGAAGGATCATATTCGACGCACAAAGATTATACCTCAAGAGTTAGAATTTGAAGTGAAGTTAAGGTATCCTCACCTCTTCGACATACCAGGTACGTACGTAAATTTCGAGGGCGAAATTTCATAAGGAGGAGAGATTGTGAGACCGCAGATTTTATGAATAAAGATTTAATTTTCTCAAAATATTTTTTTGAATATTATGGTGTGGATTTGATATAATGTTATAGTTGTGGATAGTATTTACAAATTTTGCAAAGTACGCAAGTTGTTATATAATATTCGATTGGTCGGGGAATATTCTTTTTGTCGGAAAATATCCGTACGACGGTACAATCATTGGTGGACCCCGCAACAGAATTATTGTCGGATTGAGAAAATGATAAAAATACTTTATGAAAATAACGGCGGAATTTTTACCGTTTACTGTTGAAACACCCGGTGTTAAAAGTATAGTAATACGCGTGGTTGCATAGTAGTACACGGTATTGATTATTGATGCTTACGTGATAAGTCACTCAGTTTTGTTTTATTGGTATTATTAATGTAATAAAACAGAATACTTTTATAAAGTTATTCTATAAATAGAATATATTATATTCTATTATGTATAGTGTTGTATAGTGTCTGCATAGTATTTTGCATAGTAAAATCTTTTTATATAAAACAGAATACTTTTATAAAGTTGTTCTATAAATAGAATATATTATATTTTATTATGCATAGTATTACATAGTGCCTGCATAGTGCCTGCATAGTGTTTTGCATAGTAAAATCTTTTTATATAAAATAAAATACTTTTATAAAGTTATCTGTTTTATTAGACAATAATTAGAATATATTATATTTTATTATGCATAGTATTTGCGTAGTGCCTGCATAGTGTTTGCATATTAAAATCTTTTATAAAGTTATTAATTTTATTATATTATAAATAGAATATATTTATTTTATTTAAAAGATTTTGCTTTAAATATGGAGCGTCAGATTAAACTAAATCAATTTGGACCGTTCATGAGTTAGTTACTATGCAGTCCATTTTTCTATAAATAGAAGCTCATTCATTCATTATTTCTTACGAATTCACTGAAATTCTAAAGAGAGAAACTATAGAGAGAAAGAAGAAAAGTATCCTGCTACTTTACTACTCATATATCCAGTACTCTTCTTCTTAAGGTAGGGAATATTATTTGTTGTACTCATAAGGGGTATTCTTTCTTTCTTATTTATGAAGAGAACTTCTGTTATTCCATTCTTTATTATTCTGTTGGAATAACCTGTATACACAGGATACCCTATACTTGGTGAAATTCTTCTGTTATTTCATTCTTTATTATTTTGTTTGAATATCATGTCTGTGCGTTTCATTCCAATAATATTTTTCTCTTTTCATCTCAGTATACAATTGCATGTCTTATTGTGTATTCTTCTTATTTTCTAGTTTGAAGATTGGTTAAGCAGCTAACATGTTGGGGAGGAAACATGGTGATGTAGTCTACGATGAAATTTGCAACAATATTTTTTCCACGGGCAATGGCTGCCCAGATCTTGAGAAACATGCATGCCGACAAAAAGTCAGCAATGCGATGATTTCGAGCAACCCAACTGCAGTTCCACCGCAGCCAAAGTGATTGATTTGGATCGATAGAGGTACTTGGTCACCGGAATTTGTGGACATTGATCGAGGATTAGGAGGAAGTAGTTGTTGCAACATATGGATTTTGGAGTGTTCAAAGTATGGTGGACATGGTGTCACTAACTAGCATTTCGATGTACTCCACACCTTGATCATGGCTTTGATGGTAAATAAGTCTTTGATCCGTCCAGCAAGGGGATACATATGATTTAGTGTCCGTGAGAGTGATTGCTTGAATAAATTTGAATAAGAAAATAATAATTAAGGGGAAGAGATAATTGAGATAATCGTGGGCCACGATTAAAGGATACTCAAATGTATTAATTTTGTAAATAAATATGAAAAAATATATTAATTTTATAATTATTTTATCAATGCACTATTATTGTAAATATTTCTAAAAATATACTAAAATATGTAATTAATCCTTAATTTTATCCACATATAAATTAAATCCAATTAGTTTTAAGGCCCAAATTTTACCAAATTTATTTATCAATGACATAATAATACTTATTAGCCCATATAATTTGACCCAATAAAAGACAAATTCCATCTTTGTGTTTAATATTTGGAAGTCTTTAGAGATGAGGTTAGACTTTGGATATGAGTTGATAACTATAATTCTTCTTCTAAAGTTTGTTAAATTCTACCGTTTGATAGAAATTTGAAAAATCTATGACTTTTTGAATACCAAAATACTTTTATAGACTTTATAAAAATCTTAATTCAATATCACCTAACTTTTAAAGACATTAAAAAAGTTATAAGTTGTAATTGAATACCAATAAACTTTTATAAACTCTTTAAATATCTTGATTAAATACAACCAAACTTTTAAAATCTTTAAAAAAATTTAAAAATCTTAATTGAATATACCCTAAATATAGTCTGAAACTGACTTCATATATGTAAGAGACAAGGGTGAGAGGAATTGGAAAAGGCTCACGGAGAAGAGGAAAAGCTTGTTGGGGATTTGCCTAAATGGTTAATAACCAAGAACCAAGTGAGCAGATCTCATGTCCCACTTAAATTTTGACACATATTTTTTTATTTAATTTTAGAATTAATTAGTGTTAAATAAAAGACTAAGGGGGTGTATTCAATTATGATTTTTAAAGACTTTTTTTAAGTGACAGACTTTTGTAGAATTTATGGGATTTTAATGACTTTCACAGACTTTAAAGACTTTTTTAAAATGACTTTTATAGACTCCATGAAATAAGTAATAGACTTTTATAAACTTTTTATCAAGGCTATGATAGACTTTTGTATACTTCTAATATGTATCTTGCAATTTATATTAATTGTTAATTAGCCCATGTGTACAACATCTCCCTCTTTTTTCATGAACAAGAGTAAATCTCATTATATTATTGTGGCATGAGATTTTATATATGTTGAAAGCGTTCACATTATTCTACTCATTTCATGATACATTTGGATACATACATAATACAAAAACTAAGCTCACTTTTCATTGAGCTATATATACTTTATGCATATGCGTACGCTTTTTAGTAGTAATATCAAGCTCTATTTTTCACAAAATAATATGACAATGAAATACATATATATTTGTCATGCAGGAATACATACATACATACATATATATATATATATATATATATATATATATTTGTCATGCAGGAATAGAATCACATGTTACATTATTTCACTATGATACACCAAAGACACTTGAAGACGAATATGGAGGATGTCTCAAAAATTAACAGTAATTTCCTTCGTTTAAAATGGCAAAAAACTAAAAAAAATATACACATCATATATTTTCTATTTTCATATATTATATATACATAATCTTTACAACTAATATGAGAGTTTCATGATTTTATCTCATTTTTGTTGAACAAATCTCTTCCCTCTTTCTATTGGAAGCTTTCGAACGGCTGCTTTTTCCCTCACTAATTTAGATTAGGTCTAGTTATTTGTTTACTTATTAATATATCTTGTTAATTCTCTTATTATAATAAATTTAATTATTTTTATGGCCCAAATTTTATCAAATTATTTAGGGTCCTTAACATTAATATACAACAATTAGAAAGTATTTACAAAAATAAAACACAAACAAAATAATTACAAAAATAAAACAACACAATATAAAGTTGCTAAAATCACGTATATACGTTAGTTACAGACTCTTTTATACGCAAAAAACCGCTCCTAATCTCCTACATTCAAGCAACTGAACAAAACATGTAACTTTGATATCGGAGAAATCAAAATCTTCTGGCGCGACACAGCACTGAGATCAGAGAAGACAGAACTTTTCGTCGCGATGGCGCGCTGAGATCACAAAATAGCATACAAAATCAACAGCAACTTCAAGTTCAGTAACCAAAAACAATCGAACTACCGTGATTGTTGAAGTTCAGTAACAAAATCGCAGCAACTTCGATAAAATCTGAATACTGAGGTAAGTGATTCATATACATATAGTTACCTCTGTTTTCTACGAATTCCTATATTGATAACCTTTCTTAAGTTTTTCACGTTTAAAATGGTTACTACAAATACCTATAACGATTGTTTTATTCATTGATATGTTTTATATTATGGTTACTAAATAAATATAAATTGGTTACTGTTTATTGTGTATTTATTTGCTAAATAATGTTTATTTGATGGCTTTATAATTTTTAAATGAGTTCTCCTGATTTTTTTATATTAATGGTTACTCATCAAATAAATTAGTTATCTTCATGCAACTGATGTTTACTCTATAATATTGTTTTGGTTACTGTCTAATGCTGACTTGGTTACTATCTAATGATGTATTGGATTCTGTGTAACAATATATTGGTTACTAATTAATGTTGATTCGGTTACTGTGTAGCATTATATGGTTACTGAATATTGCTGAGTTGGTTGCTGTGTAAAATTATAATGATTAGTGAATAATATTACTGAACAATGTTGATCGGTTATTGAAAAATGATGACTTGGTTACTGACTAATTTTTATTTGGTTACTGTTTAACATTATATTGGTTACTGTCTAATATTGTTTTGGTTACTGACTATTGCTGACTTATTTACTGTGTAAAACTATAATGGTTACTGACTATTGCTGACTTGTTTACTGTGTAAAACTATAATGGTTACTGACTAATGCTGACTTGGTTACTGTGTAAAATTATATTGCTGACTTGGTTACTGTGTAAAATTATCTAGTGACTAATGCTGACTTAATTGGTTACTGACCAATGCCGAATTGGTTACTGACTAATGCAAACTTAATTACTGCAGAGATTAATTTGTTACTGTAATATTGGTTGCTAAAGCATATTACTGTATAATGTTGTCAAGTTTGGAGTGTCAGATTTTGGCATTTTCGGAGCCTAATTTCATTAAAAACGGATCAACGATCAAAAATCACAAGCTTTGTTGGTGAACTTTATGGTTTTTTGGTCAAATTCCATCATTTAGGCCTTCAAAACTGCATGTAAAAATTTTGTTTATTTTCTGGTTACTAAGATTATGTAGTTTGGTTACTGTCTAATATTGATTTGGTTACTTTATAATGTTTATTCAGTTGTCAGACAATGGAGACTGACAGTAACCAATACAACAAATTTAATTATTTACAGGAATATATAATTGTTTAATGTTAGTAACCATTAACCATATGGTTGGTAACATTTTTGATGGTGTACAGTAACCAAAATTGATGTTGATTAACAAAGTCAGTATACTGATTGTGTAACATTATATTGTCTAATGTTGTCTTAGTTACTGACTAATGCTGTCTTGGTTACTGCATAATATTACTAATTATTTCTGACTTGGTTACTGACTAATGCTGACTTGGTTACTGCATAATATTACTAATTAATGCTGACTTGGTTACTAACTAATGTTGATTTGGTTACTAAGTAATATTATATTGGTTACTGTGTAACACTATAATGGTTATTGACTAATTCTGAATTGGTTACTGTATAAAATTATAATGCTGACTTGGTTACTGTGTAAAAATATTATTTAGTGACTCATGCTGACTTGGTTACTGACTAATGCAAACTTAACTACTGCAATGATTAATTGGTTACTGTATTATTGGTTGCTGAAGCATATTAATGTACACTTCTACTTATGTTTTTTATATTAATGGTTACTTGTTAACCAAATTGGTTACATTCTTACAAAAGTCTGCCTTTAGTTGGTAACAAACAAATTATACTGGTTGTTTTTTACTGTAAAATGCAATAAAAAATGTGTTTATGTTCTGGTTACTACATAGACATATGTTGGTTACTGTCTAATCTAAATTTGGTTACTGTATAATGTTATTATGATTACTGTATAATATTAGTGTGTTTTATACTGGTTTGTTTTATATTGATGATTACTTATTGACTACATTGCTTAACTTCGTACAACTGTTAGTCTTTAGGTGGTAACAAACTGATGCGGTTGAAGAGCAGGTGTGTCAATTTATGTAAAGATTTGATCCAGTGAGAATTTGGTAATTTTTGACAAGTTTGGAGTGTCGAATTTTGGCATTTTCGGAGCCAAATTTCATTGGAAACGGGTCAACGATCAAAAGTCACAAGCTTTGCTGGTGAACTGCAGGGTTTTTTGATCAAATTCCATCATTTAGACCTTCAAAATTGCATGTAAAAATGTGGTTTATATTCTGGTTACTAAGATTATGTAATTTGGTTACTGTCTAATATTGATTTGGTTACTTTACAATGTTTATTCAGTTGTTAGACAATGGAGATTGACAGTAACCAATACAACAAATTTAATTATTTACAGGAATATATAATTGTTTACTGTTAGTAACCATTAACCACATGGTTGGTAATATTTTTGATGGTGTACAGTAAACAAAATTGATGTTGATTAATATTTTAATTTTTGATTCCATCATGATCAATATAAAGTAAACATATACAAGCTTTATAACAGTCTTGATACAAGCTTATAACAGTCTTGATACAAACTTATAATTATCTGGTTACTAACAAGCTTGTAACTATCTATGATAATTATTTGGCTACTAACAAGCTTGTATCAGGATAAAGTTTGTAACAATTGATGTTTGTCCCTGATACAAGCTTGTAACTATCTGGTTACTAATAACAGTAACCATAATGTAACATAATAAAATAGTAACCATATAATTATATGACAGTAACCAGAATAGGTTTTAATGTTTACCAAAATAGAAACATCATGTAATGAAACCCAGTTTAGGCAATCCATGTATACTAAACAATTACATATTAACTAGAATAAAAAAAATAAAAGTATCTGAAATTCCACATTGAGGACACAATAATAGTAGCCAAACCATAAGGTAACAGTAACCAAAACATAATAAAGAAGTAACCAAATAGTTATATGAAAGTAACCAGAACATGTAAGATGTGTTTGTGGAAATGAAAGTAGAAATAGAATAGCATAAACTTTGTAGAATATATTTGAAGGAATTTACAAAAATAATACACCAATGTATACTACGCATATACATGGTTTATTATGACTTGGGTTTATTATTTACAAAAATAATACATCCACAAACTAATGATGCCTTAAACTTCTTCAACTATCTTGGGTTCAATTTTTTGGTAATAATGTCGGGGACTTCCATGTCACACCAATGTATAACTTTTCCAATGAATTTTCTATTGCATTCCTCGTAGTAAAGATTTCATAACTGCAAATAAAAAAATCAGATTTACACAGTCATTAGTAACCAAAACAATATTTATATCATAAACAGTTTACCAAACAAATACATTGTAACCAAAACAACATATAAAAGTAACCAAAGTCTCAATTGAGGGGAAAAGAATGGTATCCAAATCATAACCTAACAGTAACAAAAAATATACTAATGAAGTAACCAAACAGTTATATGTTAGTAACCAAAACATATATTGATGGTAACCAATACATAAACAACATATAGACCAAACAAAATTTAGTCAACCCATATATTAAGCAAATATATGGTAACCAGAACAACAAAAAATAGTAAGCAAAATCTCAACTCAAGGAAACAAAAATGAAATCTAAATCAGAAACTAACAATAAGCAAAAACATACTAAAGAAGCAACCAAATATTTATATGATAGTAACCAAAATATGTTTTAATGGTAACCAATACATAAACAACATGTACACCAAAACCAGTTTAGTCAACCATGTATAATAAGCAAATACATGGTAACCATAACAACATAAAAAAGTAATCAAAATACCAAATCAAGGTAACAAACATCTCCCTCCAAATCTCAAGCTAACAGTAACCAAAACATAATGCAGAAGTAACCAAACAGTTATATGATAGTATCTATTTTTTATTGCTTGACGTAGCTACAACGGAAGCATTACATCAAGCCCCCAGAAATTGGTCTAGTATACTAAACAACATGTAGACCAAACTCAGTTTAGTCAACCAATGTATACAAAGAAAATACATTGTAACCAAAACAACATATAAAAGTAACCAAAATTCCAATTGAGAGAAAAAGAATGGTATCCAAATCATAAGCTAACAGTATCAAAAAATATACTAATGAAAAAACCAAACAGTTATATGATAGTAACCAAAACATGTTTTAATGTTAACCAATACATAAACAACATGTACACCAAAACCAGTTTAGTCAACCATGTATACTTAACAGATACATGGTAACCATAACAACATAAAAAAGTAACCAAAATACCAAATCAAGGTAACAAAATGGTATCCGAATCACAAGCTAACAGTAACCAAAACATAATGCAGAATTAACCAAACAGTTATATAATAGTAACAATAAAAAAATTTAAATTAGCACACCTTTAAAAAATTTTGGGTTGGAAATATCTTCTGGCTATGAACTTGAGCTTTTGTCTTAATTACAGGAACATCAAAATCAGAATCCAACTGCACAAATCGAAACAAATTTCTTCAAGTCCTTAATAGAATCACGCTCTGTGATTCTTTTCCTTTTTCCATCATTCTTCCTTGTATCAACCATTCTATACAAAACATAAAAATAATATAAATTCAAACAATCAATACCCCATTCTGTTAGAAACATAGCGTATATATATGATCATATTGACAATTAATTAGTAGAATGAGAATTAACAGAAATTATAACCAGACCTTAGAGAGAGAAACCAAAATCCTTTCAGTTGTGAGAGAGTTGGATAGAAAAATCATGTATTCGACTGTCAGAGTTGGAGATAGAAAGTCACGTATCAGCCTGAAAACATAGATTGCTCGTGACGGCGGTGCAAGAGGACGACGACGAGTGGCTTCGACGCGACGGCGGAAGACGACGAGAAATAAGTAGTAAAGGAGAGAGAGAAGTAGTAAGGGAGAAGAGAGAGAAATAGTAAGGGCGGATAGAGAGACCTAAGGAAGATGGTATCTCAGCCCATTAATATTAATCCTTAATTTAAGGAATTTTAATTGTATTAGGATTGAAAATAAAAATGATGAAAGTGTAGTATTTTTGTAATTATTTTATGAATGTATAATTTTTGTAATTATTTTCAAAAATGTACTAATATATGTAATTGTTCCAATTATTTATCCATCACATATTAATATTTATTAGCCCATATAAAATAAATAAATAATTTGACCCAATAAAAGAAAAAGTCTATTTAATAACTAATTTTATCCACCTTTGTGTTTATTTAGAAGTCTTTAGAAATCTTTAGAGGTGAGACAAGACTTTGGATATAGGTTGATAGTTATAATTTTCTTCTAAAGTCTGTCAAAGTCTACCATTTGATAGAAATCTTTAAAATCTATGACTTTTTGAATACCAAAATACTTTTATAGACTTTATAAAAATCTTAATTCAATACCACTTAACTTTTAAAGACATTAAAAAAAGTTGTAATTGAATATCACTAAACTTTTATAAACTCTTTAAATGTCTTGATTGAATACAACTAAATTTTTAAAATCTTTAAAATCTTTAAAAATCTTAATTGAATACACTCCCCTAAATGTCAAAATTTAAGTTGGGGTCCACAAGTAGAAATGATATGCTCAATAATAACGAAATGGTCGGACCCTACAAGGGCGCCGAGACCCAAAATCCAACATTGCAGAACAAAACCCAATCACAACACCAAATTGATCACAAAATCTTACAAAAAACTCGATTCAGTTCAAATTCGGATTTGTATATAAGGAGATGAAAATAGTTGATTTGAAGGAGAAGTATCAATTATTTGAAGAGAGATGCAACGAACTTGAAGCTAAAGAGAGGGAAATGGATTTTGCTAAAAGAGAGCTTGAATCAAAACAAAAGCAACTCGATGATCGGATTCGGGAACTTGAATTGAAGGAGAAGAAGTTAGCTAATATCATTAAAATACGTGTAGGTGCAGATCAATCTGAAGGCAATTCTCCATCTCTAGATTTGGGGTTTGTGGTTACTATGTTTGGGAAAGGATTGCAATTGTTCTTAAATGAACATGTAAAATATCACGATTCGATTGCTGGGAAAGTTCTAGAAGCTCTTAAGCACTCTATTGATCCTTCAAAGTTGGTTGTAGATGCAATGGAAGGGTTTTACCCTCCCCATTTGAAGAAGGGGAATTTTGAGTTTGAAGGGAGTGTAGTTAGGAGGAGTTGCATTCTTTTATTGGAACAAATAATGAAGATTTCTCCAACGATTCGCACTGATGTGAAAGAAGCAGCGCTGGGAATTGCTGTGGAATGGAAGACGAAAATGAAGCCTGTAGTTGAGAATTGGTTGGAAGTGTTGGGATTTTTGTGTCTGTTAGCTGCCTATGAGTTGGGTGGGGATTTTGATGTGGATGAGCTTTTAAGTCTTTATAAGATTGTTCCTCAACATAGGCAAACTCCTGAATTGTTCGTGCTCCTTGATTTCACAGATGAGATCGGTGGTATGTTTTTTTAACAAATTGCATTTAGTAAGGCATACACATGAGTATCTTCATTGAATAGAGTTGACAATTCCCAATATTGTGGAAGATTCTATTAATATTCATTATTGTTATGTTTTTAGTCATAAATTGTTACCTTTTTTTTTCTTTTTTGTTTTCTTCTTGGTTTGGACGTATCCATCTGCTAAATTTGTTGGTTTAATGTGCTTTTGATTGTAAATTGCAAATATTTAATAGATTTTTGTGGTAAGAATATTATATATATATATATATATATATATATATATTATATCATATCTGTATGACAAAATTATGAGCATCAGGTTTCCGTATGATATAAAAACTAAACTTCATGCCTTCCAGCTTGGTCCTAGAATTCATGCCGAGTCAGAAAGCTAAACCGCAGTATAAATTCTATCATCCATAATTTTTTTAACCATATAACCTCATTTCATTTGTTGATTCCTGCTTGATTTTTATTATTTAAATTTCCCATGTTTTGTTGAAAGTTGAGTTCAATATGCACTTGTGCTTGCAGTACATGGTCCCTGTTTCCACCAAGTCAGCAACATATCCAAGTGCCAAACTAATCCTCAACTTTGAAACTCTACATTATTTACAAAACAGATTACTTGCGACTTCACTCGGTTCACATGCCTCCAACATACTACCTCCGTCCCAAATTAAATGCTCGGTTTTGACTATTTTGGGTCAAATTGACCATTTTTAACACTAGTTTTTATACTGGTTTTGCCAAAATATAGGTGAAGAGATTATAACCAACAGAAAACATATACAATTTACTACTAACCTCAATTTTTATAATTTTAAAAGTGTATTTATATATGTTCAATTATTAATTCTAAAAATGGTCAATTTGACCAAAAAAGAGAGTCAAAACTAGGCATGCATTTAATTTGAGACGGAGGGAGTAGTAATTTTTGTAAATTAAAAGTTACATTAGAAGTTCCATGCTTATAAATTGCATAAGAAGCATATAAGCAACTTGGACCTGTTTTCACTATCCCAATCATTGTCTTTATTAAAAAAACTAGGATGCAGCTCGAGAACAGATCTTCTTCCGAGTATTGACAATACTCAATCTAATTTGGTAAGCATGAACAACATGGAAAATGTTGGGTCTCTTGCATTTGCATCTATAAATTTCCAATGAGTTGGGTTTGGACTTTGATGCTGATGGCTTGTAAGTCTATATATGATTGTCTCCGCGCAGTATAAACTCTTAAATTATCTGCTAGCTTATTCCGGCTCCTTCATTTCACAAAAGAATTTGGTGGTAATTTCTTTTATATGTTGTTTTGAAATTAACGCACACGTATTGGTGCCCTTCACTAATTTATTACTTCCTATTGTAGTATTGGTTTTGCTCAAGACTATGAGACATTCCTAATTATACTCAAACAATGTGAAACATAAACAATAGTTTCCTGAATATTGGTTCTTAGTTCTTACAAATCAACACACAGGAAGTTACATTCTGCCTTCAAATTTTGAAATATGTTGTATTCTCTTCAGATTTTGGTACTCTCGTGCAATGTCAGTTTTACCATCAGGGTCACCATAGACGTTAATGTTTGTTCAAATTTTAAATATTTAATGTAATTAGAAATTAAGGCTTAACCGAAATACATCTAGTAAGAAAATACCCTAGATAGTTGTCACTTGTTCATCGTCAAATCCTGATATAGAACCAATTTCAGGTGGAGGAGCTACTTCTAAGCAACGGAAAAGATCTTTGGATCTTAGCGAGTGTTATGATTCAGCAAGAAATGCTGCAAGGAAATCCCGGTTACCTCCTAAACAGTTAATCCAGGACAAAATTCCGAATGTCTCTACCTTTAAGTTTGGTGGTTTGAATGACCATCAATCAACAGATTTGCCCGATGGCTGTCAATCATTTTGGACGTGTTGTCCATTTTGTACTATAAAGTACAAGGATTTTGTGAATAGATCTTTGCGCTGTCAAAACTGCTCAAAACACTTTATTGCATATGATTTAGGTGCCCAAGGTGCACCTCCAGTATCTAACCAGGCTAATACCGGTTCCAATAGAGGTCAGCCTCAAGTTTCTCAGCAGAAACAGGTACCAACAAAGTCCTGCAAATTAGGTGCACGAAGTTCTGGACCGTTTAATTCTTACCATCTGCGATCTGTGGTGAATTCTAGCAGAAAAATGGGTTCAGAACATGTGACTAGGACTAGCGGCACTGCAGAAGTTGGCGGGGGTTTAAAGAACAACGTGAAAGGAATTGCCCATGTGAATACAGAAGAAGGAAATACAGTTGATGCAGCAAAGACTAGGGAATCAGGGACCTCCAGAGACGGAAAAAGGAAAAGAGGTAGGCCTCCAAAAAGGTCCCATGAGAATACAGTTGGTAAGTTGGTGTTTTGAACACCCATTTTAGAATTTAGTCTTGTCTATTAGTGTTACTTCTTTATCATCATTTTCAACTCCTTTTTAAAAGACATTTTAGTTCAATCCAAAGTTCTACTTGCTTCCAGTTATAAGTTGGAGGAGGTGTTAGCATAAAAGTATGGAATTCATTGTCCTATGGACTTTCATCCTCTTGGACCTTTTCTGCAAAGATCTTTTCATCTGTTATATGTCTTACTATATTTTACTTTTTATCTTGTAGTTTTTCTTTCTAAATCAATTATATAGTATTATAATTACAAGATACACAACCTTTTTTTCTCTTTTTCTTTTAATATAAAAAATAGTACATTCCATTTCCATATAGGCCTAAATCAGAGTATGTTCCTTATGCTACAGAGTTTGATAAGAAAGCTGTCACACTGGAGTCTTGTGCTAACAAATTCAACGTAATTTATGATTCTGAATCTAAACCAAACTTGGGTTCTACCTCAGATCCAGAGTTCTATGAATGTCCTGATCCAGAATTCAGTGATTTTGACAAGGATAAAGACGAAAAATGTTTTTCTGTTGATCAAATATGGGCTTGTTATGATACAGTTGATGGCATGCCTAGATTCTATGCTAAGGTTAAGAAGGTTCTTTCACGTGGATTTAAGCTGCGAATTACTTGGCTAGAGGCTGATCCAGAGGAGCAAGGTGAGATTGACTGGGTAAATGAAGGCTTACCTGTGTGTTGTGGAAAATTTACTCGTGGAGACACCGAGGAAACTTCAGATCGTCTTAGCTTCTCTCATTTGATTCATTTTGAAAAAGGCATTGGTAGAGGCTCTTACTTGATATATCCTAGATTGGGGGAAACTTGGGCCCTCTTCAAGAACTGGGAAATTGGATGGAGCACTGACTCAGAAAATCATAAAAAGTACATATTTGAAATCGTGGAGATTCTCTCGGATTTTAGCAATGTTACTGGTATAAAGGTTGGTTACTTAAGAAAAATGGAAGGGTTTGTAAGCATGTTTCAGCGAATAAGATTGGGAGGGGATGCAATATTTGTGATACCATCCAGTGAAATGCTTAGATTTTCCCATCGAGTTCCCTCATTTAAAATGACTGGCGCTGAAAGTGAGGGCGTCCCAGAAGGATCTTTTGAGCTTGATCCTTCTGCTTTACCTACCAATCTTAAAGAGCTTTGGCAACCCGAGGAGGAGAAGGTGGAGGCTCAAAGCATTGCATGTTAACTTGAATGGTTCATCTTCTAAATCTTCTGATGAAAAAGTGAAATCCACAATCGGTTCTGAGAATACAAACACACCAAAGAATGTGTACTTTGAAAGGAAGAATTACTTTGACAAGGAGGTAGCAAAACTTTGAAGATCTCCGTGGGAATTGAATAGCACAATTAAGAAAAGTGTTCGTGCTTATTCTGTTCCATGTGTGAGTCAGGAAGGAACTGCCAAACATCTAATTGGCTCAAAAAATGACACCGGTTCACTCCATCTAAAAGAAAGGCTTCATCACCTATTTGAATCATCTCTAGCCTTCATCACAATTAGTTTTTGGGTATGTTAATAGATATATTGGAAAGAAGAGATAGACTTGCAATACTCTTCTTTCCTTTTTTTTGTTTACAATTCTCTTGGGTTACATTTTGCCAACATTATTGGTGGAATATGACTATTTGTACTAATTTATACTTTCTCTGTTCTAAAAAGATTGTCGTTTAAAAGATTGTCGTTTAATGTTAATACTATACTACCCTTATTAATTGTCTCAACCAATTATTCCCTTCTCAAGGTTTCTTATTCAATTCAACCAATTATTGCTTGGATTATAGCATTGAATTGAATATGAATCATTGAGAAGGGAAGAAAACTTTAAATAGGAAAAAACTTAAAATAAGGGTAAAGTAGGGAAAAAGTAGCTAATGTGTATTGATAAACTCAAAACGATAATCATTTTGGAACAAAAATTACTTCTTAAAACGACAATCTTTTAGAAATAGAGGGAGTATTAGTTTTAGACTATTTTATCATAGGATTAGTTCGTTACTTAATTTATGGGCTATTTGTGATTATTTCCACTTGGGATTGTAATTTATCATTAAATAGCCTTAGAAATGACAAAAACATAGCACGTTGGATTAAATAATTATAGGAATATCTTCTAAAAAGTGACGAAGCTATTCAGCTTCCTCTCTACCTTTAACCAATTAATGCAATAAATTCAAATTTCATCATTGATCGAGCAATGTATGTTTGTTTAGAAGATTTCTATGATATTGCTCGTCCACCTAGTGTAAACACAAAATCACTTTTTGGTTTAGAGTTTTTTGTATCTGATATCCGGTTCGCATCACAGTATCTTTCGAGTACTGTTGGATATCTTGAGTAGTGCAATCTAAAGTTTTTAGTATATTTTAAATACCTTAAAACTCTTATAATTACTTTCCAGTGATCTTTTTCTGGATTGCTTGTAAATCTACTCAATTTATTGACAACACATGCTATGTCATGATGTGTACAATTCATTACGTACATCAGGCTTCCAATTATTTGTGTAAACTCAGCTCGTGATATGCTCCCTCCTTTATTTTTAGACAAATGTAGATTTATATCTACTGGTGTCCCCACATGATTACAATCATATTGATTGAATTTTTTGAATATTTTTTCAATATAGTGTGATTGTGATAACACTAACTCATCTGTTGTTTTAGAAAATTTAATTCCTAATATTACATCAACAACACCCATGTCTTTCATGTCAAACATATTATTTAACATTTTCTTGATAGTTTTAATGATTTCATTATTACTACCCATAATGAGCATATCATCTACATAAAAGACAAATAATAACATATCATATCTCAGTGTCCTTGACATACATAAATTTGTCACACTCATTTATCTTGAAACTATTTGACAACATTGCACTGTCAAATTTTTTATGCCATTGTTTAGGTGCTTGTTTTAATCCATAAAGAGACTTCACAAGCCGACATACTTTTCTTATCCTGGAACAATAAACCCTTCTGGTTGTTCTATGTAGATTTCTTCTTCTAAATCTTCATTCAAGAAAGTTGTTTTCACATCCATTTGATGTATCTCTAATTTATATATAGCTGCAATGACTATTAACATCCTAATTGAGGATATTCTTGTCACATGAGAATAAATATCAAAATAATTCAAACCCTCCTTTTGCCTGTATCCTTTGATTAAAAATCTTGCTTTATATTTGCTATAGATCCATCTGTTTTCATTTTATTCTTGAATATTCACTTATATCTAAGAGGTTTAGAGCATGGTGGGAGATCTACTAATTCTTATGTATGATTGTGTAGAATTGATTCTATTTCACTATTTATAGCCTCTTTCCAATATGGAGCTCGACACCGCTTCTCTATAAGTTTGAGTCTCATTTTCTAACAAATATGTTAGAAAATTCGAACCATAAGATTTTAATGTTCTAGCACGTTTACTATGTCTAGGTTCATCAATATCTTCTAACCCATGATCACTATCATTAATAGTGTCATAAGTTCTTTTGTTTGAACTTGTTTCTTGTTCATTAGAACTTGAATCTTATTCTTTTTTATTAGGAAATACTGTTTCAAAGAATTCAACATCTTTTGACTTAATAATACTATTTTAATGTATTTCCTATATTTTTGATTTATTAAACAAAAATCTATATGCACTGTTATTATTAGCATAACCAACGAATATACAATCTATTGTTTTCAGTCCTATTTTCACCTTTTTGGGTGGATGAACCATTACTTTTGCTAAATACCCCCACACTTTTAAGTGTTTATAAGACAACTTACGTCATTTCCATAATTCATAGGATGAAGCATTAGACTTCTTTTGAGGTATTCGGTTGAGAATATAATTTTCCAAAAGAATTGCTTCTCCCCCACAAATTCTGAGTTATCCCAGAAATTAATAATAATGCATTCATCATTTCTTTCAAAGTTCTATTATTTATTTCTGCAATACCATTTTGTTGTGGTGAATAAGGTGCAGTTGTTTGGTGTATTATACCATGTTGTGAACAAATTTTAGCAAAAAGAAATTCATATTCCCACCTCTATCACTTCTAACTATCTTGATCTTTTTATCAAGTTGGTTCTCAACCTCATTTTTGTAATATATAAACATTTCCAAAGCTTCATCTTTACTTCTCAATAAGTAAACATAACAATATCTTGTACAATCATCTATAAAAGTAATAAAGTATTTCTTACTTCCTCTTGTTTGTAAATATTCTAAATCACTAATATTAGTATGTATCAACTCAAGAGGTTCTGTACTTCTTTCAATTGATTTAAAAGAAGATTTTTCAAAGTTTTGTCTCAACACAAATTTCACATTTATGATTAGAGTTAATCTCACATTTTAGCAAACATTCTATATAATTAATTTACGTATAATATTATAATTAACATATCCTAATCTACCATGTCATAAATTAGATGACTCAATCATATAAGCAGAAGATGTAATTTATTAATATTAGAATGTATAATTGTCATTACATTCATTTTGAAGAACCCATTGCTCATATATCTCTTCCCCACTTACATCCCTTTTTTAGTTTGGACAAACTTGTCCGATACAAAGATCAATTTAAATTCTTTTTGACTAAGAAAGGAACCTGACACTAAATTCTTCCTAATATCAGGCACATGGAGCACAATGTTGAGGGTGAGTTCCTTTCCAAATGTCATCTTCAGAACCACCTTTCCTTGTCCAACAATTTTTTATGAAGAAGAATTTCCCATACATAATTGTTCTCCATTCTCAATATATTGATATGTGGAGAACATCTTCTTGTCAGAACACACATGGCGGGATGATAAGTAGACTTTATACCTACTTATCTGTTATTTGTTACTTGAATTAGTTGCTTAAACTCATGTTTCTTAGTTACTTTTCATGCATTTTGTGTTCATTTTGTAGATTATACGCTTGGGAGCTGTGTGAGAGACTATTGGTATGAAATCGCAAAGATTTGGTATGAAATCGCAAAGAAAAGCAAACCGGACATCGTTTAGGCTTTCATGTTTATTTCATGTTCTTGGCTTAGAACTTAGATTATATTGTAGAGATTCTTCTTATCTTTCCGGAACATCTTGAATCATTCCAATAGGAGTTCGGATGCAAGAGTTATGACATTTGTACCAACGGACGTTGAACTTCACTGTTTTGGGTGGCAATTTGCATAACAGTCACTTACAGCCCAATTTCGACCTTCATCCATTCGTTATTTCTCAATTCTTAAAGCATGAAAGTTGTAGAGCTCGTCGATATATTCAATTTGATAGGTGGCGAGCCTCGTAACGATTCACGGATCAAAAGTTATGGCAATTTTACTAGAGGACACTTCAGTAGAAAAATGATGCCCGTCGGGGCAGGCTTTTACTAAGGAAAACCCCCGCTGGGGAGGGGATCCCATGAGAATACATAACAATTATTGAATCAATAAAATAAAATATTGAACAGTAATTACTGTAACAATTATTGAGTAGTGCCTTCTTACGTAAGAATCAATAATTTAAAAATAATGTGCAATACCGTGTGCTACTGTGCAACCACACGTATTATTGTATTTTAACCAACGGGTATTCCAACAGTGTTAACGGTAACAACTACGCTGTTATTTGTAAAAACTCAAACTTGTCGTTTTCTTCTTCCGACCGTTTTCTGTTATGGGGCCCATAAATGGTTGCGTCGTCGTACGAATATTCCCCGACAGCAAGAATATTCCACGACAGCAAGAGTATTCCACGACCAAACGAATATTCCCCGACAACAATGAATATTTTATACCCACTTGCTTTATTTGTAAAATTTGCACATTTCACCCATAACCAAAACATTATATCAAATTAACACCTTATTATTCAAAATAATAATTAGAGGAAATTCAATTTTATTTATAAAAAGTTGGGGTCTTACAAGGGAGAACCACTAAATGTTCATAAAGTGATGTCCCCACAGCTATTTGAGAACTGGAAGAAAAATCCTTAAGGAAAATAAGAGGCTAATAACATCCAACAGCAGCAAGGACTCTGCAAAGAAGAGGAAGACGAAGGAGGTGGAAAGCTCCCAATCTGATGACTCTGTATCGGTAGCAGCCACACCAGCAAAGAAGAAGTCTAAGAGTGTGAAGAATACAGAGGCTCTACCAAGCAGTCTCTCCACTGACAACAAAGACATGGAGCAAGAGAAGAACAAGCATCAACTGCAGAAACCCAAAAAGAAGAAGGAGTAACAGATTACTCCAAGGGCCATCCAAGAAGAAAACAAAGGTGATGAAGAAGTCATCATCAGTTCCCCAAGAAAGTCTATCTTCCAAGGAAGAGAACATAGAGTCAGAAGATGAGAAGGGAACTAAAAGCCTCAAGAATGAACCCTCAAAGAGCAAGTCCAACAATGAAGAAGAAGTTGAATCCATGAAAAAATAGCCAAATCTGGTGAGGAAGAAGAATGTACAAGTCATATGGCTAACCCTCAGAGCAGCCACTCTAATGATGAAGAAAGGTTGCAAGTTGAAACAATTACAACTCCTACTGCTAAAACTCTAACAAGTTCATCCGATGGCTCAAAAGATGTTTAGTCCAAAGAAGAAGGACCTGCTCCAACTATTGCTGAACAACAAGGAAGCCTATCTGATGACACGAAGGCTTCAGATTCTGAAGAAGAAAAGTCTGACTCTCCTATAGCTGACCCTCCAAGGAGAAGAAAGAGCAACAGACGACTTGCTAAATCGGTCCTAAAGAAGAAAGGTGAACCCTCTACTGCAATCATTGAACTGAGTGATGATGAATTTGAATCCAAGGGAGAATATGCTGAAGAAGGTACTAGTAATGAAAATCAGAAAGAAAGGTTCACTGACGAATCAGATGAAAGAATTCAGCATGATTCAAGCTCAGAAGGTGAATGTAGACACTCAAAATTTTGCATTCCTGTTACTAACTTTGCAGGATGGCAGAATCGTCTTTCAGAGAACCCTGGAGGACAAATCAACTCAGTCCTGGAAACAACCCCAGGATACCCACTCTTTGCCATCTCAGAGACAACCCTGAGATATGTCGTCACAGTCCCGAAGACAACCCCGGGATCTTCAATCTAACCTCGGATATAACCTAGAGGAGTGCAATTATAGTTCCGGAGACAACACCTGAGAAATTTTCCATCTCGGAGATAACCCCGAGATACTCAGTCCCAATCCCGGAGAAAACCCCGGGATCTTCAACCCAACCTAGGCAACAAGCCCGAGGAATGTTGTAGCGGAACCGAAGATAACCCCGAAAATGCTCTTTTTCGCTTCCAGCAATCAGCTTAACACTCGGTGATAGCCCCGAGGCACTCATTCCCCAAGATCGAAGATAACTCCGGGAGGTCAGGCACACCTCAGAGACAACCCTGAGGAAGGTCAACACTTGCAACAGTCCAATCTCAAGATAACCCTGAGCAATGACCGCTAAAACAGCTTAAACCGGAGATAACCTCGCTGAGGGGTAAAATCGTTATTTGCCATCTCAATCCCACATTGCGTCGTCTCAACAACATTCAAACATACATTCTACACAGAAATATCCTACAAGAACCAAAGAGCTCCAATCCCGAGTGACTACTGCATAAGACAGCACACCGGATAGAATTTGAAGTTTGAAGACCAAGGGCATGATCCCATCTTCCTGACTTCGTACAACCTCTAATCCCATGTCATTGTGTAGTTCTCGACAACAACATGCCGTAAAAGGTCTTATACACCTCGATCGGATTTCCAGATTAAAGTTCTGAAAGTTCGAGCGGACAACACGTTGACGCGTGCACGTACTTCGAGACAGCAGGACCCACGAAACCCGGAGAACCCCGGGCAGCCGCACGAGCATCTGCGGCTATTGCAGGTACACCTACGGCTAATATGAATAATAAAAATGTGTAATAATTAATTATATGAGTATAGTAATTTTAATAATGCAACAATTTTAATTGAATATATATAAATATGATAAAAATGCTAATAAATAATTATAGTAGAAGTTAAAATGGGAAGAAGAATTTAAAGTATTATATATATATATTATATATTAAAAAATTATAATAATTAATATTTTAAATATAAATGTATATATAGATAGCTATCAAATAGACAAAACTTATAAGTAATTAACTATTTAAATTTTTAGTTCTTCCTTATTTGTGAGAATATCTTGAATGACAACATCATTATTTACTAGCTCTTTATATTTTGGAGGGGGTTTAGACTCATCAAAGGTTACATTCATTGACTCCTCAACGACTAGAATTCTTTTATTAAAAACTATATATGCTTTACTATGAAGTGAATATCCCAAATATATTCATTCATCAAATTTGGGATCAAATTTCACCAAATATTATTTAGTATTCAAAATAAAACATTTACTCCCCAAAACAAGAAAGTAGTTTATTTCTGGAGTTCTTTTATAATAAAGCTCATAGGGAGTTTTGAGTAACATTGGTCTTAGTAAAACTCGATTTAAGATATAACAGCATGTTGCAACTGCTTCAGCCCAAAACTATTTAGGAAGTCGATATTCATTTAGCATAGTATTAACCATTTCTTGTAAAGTAAGATCTTTCCTTTCAACCACATCGTTTGATTGAGGTGTGTAAAGAGAATAAATTTTATGGTTTATACCGTGCTCATCACAGAACATTATGAAATCAGAATTATCAAATTCTCTTCCATGATCAGACTTAATATAAACAATAGAGCTTCCCTGCTGATTTCGAATTTTCTTGCATAATGCAGAGAAATAGTTTATCACTTCATTTTTGAATTTTAGAAAATATACTCATGTGAATCATGAATAGTCATCAACTATAACTAGAATATAGACAATTCCACCCATGTTATGTTTAGGGATATGACCTACCAAATCCATATGCAAGAGTTCTAATGGTTGAGAGGTTGACACTGTGAGTTTAGGATTATGAGATGCATGTATTTGTTTTCCTAATTCACAGGCTTCACAAATATGGTCTTTTAGAAATTTTAGTTTTGGTAGACCACAGACATGTTCCATAAAGGATATATTATTTATTAATTTCATGTTAATGTGTCCTAACCTACGATGCCAAAGCCATGGATCATCATTAGCAGATACTAGACACACATTGTCTAGGTGAGAATATGTATATAAGTCACACGTGTATAAATTTTAACTTCTAGGACATAATAAAATCAACTTACCAGATTGATCACGTATTGAACAGTTATGAGGACTAAAAGACATTTTAAAATCATTATCACATAATTAGCTAATAGATAGAAGATTGTACCCGAGTCCAGTGACTAATTGAACGTTAGAGATTGTTATGTGTTTATTAACAACACTTCTAATTCTAATAACCTTACCTTTGTTTCTATCTCCAAAGGTTACCTCACCATAGTCTATAGCTTGTAGATTGATCAATTTTGATTTGTCTATTGTCATGTGTCTTGAACAACCGCTATCAATATACTATTTAATTTTAATGCAATCAGCTGTGAGACATACCTGCAATAAATAATAGTTTCACAAACTGATACCCTTTTATAAGAAGGGTCTTTTGGCTGAGTTTTCCATTTTGTATAAGAATTATTTGTATTTTCCTTTATAAAATTTGCTACATGATAATATGCTTTAGTAGAAACACAAGTGTTCTTTGGGTAGAAGATCTATAAGATGCATGATTTACTCTATTATTGTATCATTAAAAGTTTTAATGAAGATTTCTAGACAATCTTTCATTTTTCTGATACTGAAATACTTTTCTTGTATTCTTTGTGACAATAGGTGCAGAGTAAGTTCATTTTGGTACCCAAATCATTTTTCCTTTATAGTTTTCATTTTTGGCATTGCATGTGTGAATGGAATGACCATTCATATTACGGTAAGAACATTTAGTAAAGGGTGATGTATGACTTTATTTTTCTTTGCTTTTAACATGATAAAGTCCTTTATCTTTTGTTCTACTAGATTCTCTAATATATTTTAATCCCTCTTTATTAAAACCACATCTTTGTTGATTAAGGAAAACATCAAGTTTTTCTTTTCCTTTTGTGAATTTAATGACTGCTGAGTTTAAGTCATCACGTTCTATAGTTAACATTCTAATTTGATTTAATAAAGTGGATTCTTCACTTTGATTTCTAATCCTAATTTTTAAGATGAATTTTCCTCCTTGAGTGTTTTAATTTCTCACTTAACTCTTAATTTAGTATTTGAGAATCCTCGATAAGAACAGTGAGAGTTGAATCTTCAACTTCAAGATTTTCAATAGAAATAACAAGTGTTGAATTTTCTATTTTAAGATTTTTTTTATTTTTCTAGTTCTTCCTTTAATATAGGATTTTCTGAAGAATCATTTTCTAGTTTCTCATTTTATTTTTTTAAGGTTTCATTAATTATAATTAGATTTGAATTTTCTATTTCAAGATTTCTATTAGTATTAATTATTTTTCTAATGAAATTTTTAGTTTAATAAAGTCTTCTTTAATAATTTCATTATCCTCATATAAACAATTATATGCTTCTTGTAATTCATGATGTTCTTCATTTATATTTTCTAAATTATGCGTCACAAATGAAGTACTAGGTAATTGATGTTTCGAATTTATCTCTGATCTTGGTGATGAATTATTGTCTGCCATTAAACATAGATTTGCAATTTCATCGGTTTGTTCGATAGTTACTTCTTCGTCACTTTGATCCTAGTCTTCCTCAGCTACTAAAACTTTGTTGTTGACTAGTTTTGGATAGTCCTTTTTGAAATGTCCTGGCTAGTTGCATTCAAAACATTTATTTGAGTTTTCATTTGAGCTAGTATTTTTGAAGTTGTTATTTTTAGCTTTGAAATTTTCTCCTGGTGCTTTTGGCTTTTGGTTTGCTTATTTTTGAAGTTGTTAAAGTTGTTGTTTGTCTTCTTAAAGCCTTTGCCATATCTTCTTACTTTACTTTGGATTACTCTCTTGAGTTGTCTTGATAATAAAGAAACTTTGTTATTATCTAAACTCAGGAGTTCTTCATTTAACTCCTTATCATCACTTTCTTGATCTACAAGTAGAGCTTTGAAGGTAATTCCTTTCTTTTTGAGATCTGTATCTGATTCTGTTTTTTCGACTAACATGTCGACTTTGTGGGCATGAAGATTTCCAATAAGGTTATCAATGAGGATATGAAATTACATCATGCATTTCCATAATGGTTGTAACCTTCATTTTCCATAAAAATGGAAGGGCTTGAGAATTCTTCTGATTTTCTCATTGGTTGTGTAAGCTTTTCCCATTTGTTCCAGCTCATCAATGATTTTGAAAAAGTGTAGTTTCCATATCATTGATTTTTTCACCTTCTTCTAACTTGTAACTTTCATACTCTTCGATTAGAGCATCTTTTCTGATTTCTTTGATGTGATTGGTTCCTTCATAGGTTACATTCAATTTTTAACAGATTTATTTAGCATTTTTACAGTTGCTTAGGTCAACACTTGTTCGGCTCTGACGACTATATTCATAGTCTCTTCATCTTCGGTGGTGAATTCAATTAACATTTTTTTCAACGATCTTTTCACCTTCAATTCTTGTGTAAATTTTTACACCTCGTTCTATTGTCAGCCAAATTTTGATTCCTTGTGACTTGGCATATATTTTGAATTATTCTTCCATATGGAAAAGTTTGTGCCATCAAATAGTGGAGGTCTGGACATTGACAGTCATTCTCCTCAACCAGTAGCATTTCAGGCCATAGATAGATCTATTCTTAGATATGTCTGTATTCACTTAACAAACAAGTTAAAGAGCACCGCTCCGATACCAATTGAAAGTCTAATAATAATCTAGAAGGGGGTTGAATAAATTATCACTGTTTAAAAAATTATTTTAGGTCTTTCTGAACTTTTAGTAAATTGTGTCAGAAATTAATAATTGATAATTCAATCACACAATGCACATATATTTATCTGGTTCACAACATACAACTCGAATATTTTGCTACATCCAGTCTCAAGCTCCTTTCCAGGACTTACTCCCAATAATAAAAACTCCTTTCAATAGGAGGAGAAGCATTTACAAAGTTTTAAAGATTAACTTACAACTATCCACAAGTAACTTATCTTGGATAACGAATTCCCAGCTCCTTCCTCAAGTTTAGTTGTATATTTCCTTTAAGTTCAGTTCTATTCTAATATCTGATCTTGAAACAATAGACTTTTTTCTAACTTCACAAGTACACTAGAGACTCAACTCTCAGCTGACCTCTTTAAGACTCTGGTCTTGGTTAAAGAAATTCCTTGTCTTTCTCACAGATACATGAAATAAACTAACTCTACTCTTTTCCTTTTATAAATGATTTGATAGTTATATCATTCTTAAATAAGTAGATACAATTTAGTACAAATATAAAAGTTCAACTTAATTTTATATTTTTTGCTTCTCAAATAAACAATTAAGAGTTCAAGTTTATTTATAAAAAGGTGCTTCTGAGTAAGCAGATAAAAAGTTTAATTCAAAATTATAAATATCTTACTTTTCTTTATAAATAAAGAGTGTCTTTCTATGTTAAACAAATTAAGTAAAGATTTTTTTATATATGTAAAATAAAGAATGTATTTCTATGTTTAAACAAATCTAATAAATATTTTTTTATTATATAAAATAAAGAATGTGTTTCTATCTTTAAACAAATCATGGTTTGAGTTCAGATATAAGTTTAAATAACTTATATATAATGCAACAAGTATTTTATGAATGAATAAGATTGTATGCAAAAATACTTGTGATGTTAGTTTATCAAGTATAATAATTTAATCAATAAAACTTGATATAACAAATAAATATTTTTCACTTAAATATATATTATATTATATTTAATCTATGTTGTGAAAATTTAGCCACTTAGGATTTCAAAGACCATTCAAATAATATTTCTTTTAAGAAATATTTTCAAATATCGGTATCTAAGTACTGACCAAATTTTAGTTTTCACAATCTAATATTTATATAAGCATTTCCGATAAATCACTTAGAACATCAAACACAGTTCGAATAATTTTTGTATTAAAGAATATTTCCAAATATTAGTATCTAAAACTGATATATTTTATGATATTTATATAAATAAATTATATCAATAAAGGATCACTTAAAACTTCAAACATCGTTCGAATAATATTCTTGTTAAAGAATATCTTCAAATATCAGTATCTAAAACTAATCTTTTAATTGATAAGAATAGATGCCATATATATAAATGTGTATAATAATTTATATTTGTATATCTATTATTATAACGGTTATGAGATAATGTAAATACAATAATTTAATAACTTATCTCAAATGTTTGACCAATTTTTTACCTTCTTCAAAAGATTAGAACTATGAGTACAAGATAGAGAAAAAAGCTTTTTCAGAGAGAAATTATGTAGGCAAGGAGAGAGCTTTTCTTGTGATTTGGTAAAGAAAAATGAAGTGAAAAGCTTCCTATTTATTCTAGATTTTTGAGTCGAGGGTAAACATGTAATTTTTGGAAATTCATTTTGAATAAGTGGCTCGGATTGTGCTTGGATTAAAATGGAGGGCTCAGATCTCATTATGGATCACATGGATTGAGCCAACATATTTCTAGCCCAAGTTCAAAAACTCAGTATGCACTGTTAAGTCATAAAAGTCTTGGCCTTAGATTTTAATTCCTTATAATTTCGAGTATCACATGCCAGCACAATACACATGCTATATTAATAACACTTTCACACACATATGCACGTTATAATATATATACACACACACACACACACACACATCTCATATATATTTTAAACATATGTATATATATGATGAGTGAGTTGAAAACCTATGAATTGGGTATTATTTTATTTGAATTATTATGTGTTCTTGATAATTTTCCCTATTAACTTTTTGTGTTTTGTGTCATTTTGCAAGAAAGGAGCATGGATGGGCTTAATAGATGAAAAGGGAGGAAATCGAGAAGAAGTGGCAATTCTGATACACTAGCGTGGGCCGCGCTAGATTGCGCTGATGATGGCGCGGAGCGCTCTAGGCTGACATGAGGCTACTGGATAGGTGGCACAGTTTGCGCTGTTTGATAAAGGAAACTGGCGCGGGGCGCGTACACACGGAGATTTTCAGCAGATTTTATTTTCTTTTTGTCCAAAGTTGATTCAAAAGAGGAGTTCTACTCATCTTATGTACTAGGATTTTGTTAGAGAATATAAATATTATATTTGGCTTAGTTTAAGGAGATCTTGGGAAGTGATAATCATTGAGAACCACTGATGGAGATTTGTAGATTACATTAGGAGAGCATTCAAGGTGGTGATTGAAGCTTGGATATTGAAGATTCCTCGATAGAGTTTTTCTTCCTCTCTTATTTGCATTATTTGTACTTATGATGCTATTTAATTCTAATTTTCTAGTTTCTATCATGACGATGAACTAATTTATTAATTAGGAATACAATAGAACCTTTTGCAAAGCTTTAATTAAATTATCATTATTTTCACTTGATGATCCTCTTGAATTGATTATTATATTTTGTGCTTAATTAAATAATTGTTTGGCCAACATTTAATCGCATATCTTTGATTGAATTGAAAGAGAAAATCTTAGGTTAGATCTGAATATAATAATACATGAAATTGTTGATTCTTATTAAGGATAACATAATAGTGTATGAGACGAAAGTACTTATATATCATGTGTAACTATGATAGGAGTTTGTACTTAATGAATCTATTTTAAGTGTCTTGCATGAAAATAGAAAAATAACTGAAATAGGTCTTTTTATTAATCATTGAAAGGTGTTAATAAATTACTATGCGATCTTAGCTATCAATTTATTGGATTAAATCAAGTGAGAATAAGGTAAGGGGATTATTGCAAAAATGTTAGAGTTTATGCCTAGAGGCTAATTATTTGATATAATTGTTTAACATTTTGATATTATATTTGATTGAATAAATGAATGATTTTATTTACTGCGTTATATAAATGTTAACATAATAAAAGTCCTTAGAATAGTGATACAAATTATATAAATTCAAGTAAGTGACTTGAACATGAGATTATATAATTACAATTAGTATCATTGCTCTTAAATGTCCCTAGTCGAGTATCATTATTAATGGGACAACAATAATACATTGAGACTAGTATGTGGATTGACTGATGACCAAATCTCATTGGTTATAAATATATGAGATATTGAGTCAATGCATAGGTGCATATTAGAGAACGATGTACCGGACAGACCCACCATGAGAATTCTATGTGGAGCATTATGCGATGTGTCATTAGCAATTCTCATAGTGACAATGATGTAATGATCTTTCGACTTGAAATCACTATATTACTACACGGGAATTTATGTACTTTGATATCATCAAATGTCACCTTTAATAGGGTGGACTATAAAGGTGATTATTGGGTACATCATAAATCGTGCGAGAAATATGAGTGATCTAGATGGAATTTAACCCTCCTATATAATATGGGTGATATCCATAGGCCTCTTGATTGAGTAGGACTATGAAATGCATGGCCATGCTCAAATATTGATTTGTTTCATAAAGTCTACTCATTGATCAAGAAACTCAGATTAAATTATGAAGAGTATGACACATTTCATGACTCGAGTTTAATCTAGGATGTCAAGGTTAAAAGGACTAAATTACATTGAAACATTGGTCACGAAAAGGTTACATCGAATCATCGATCTTATTATTACTTGGGTAGCAGTGATGCATTACTAGATGCCGCTCACTGTTTATAATTTTATAATATGATTTTAAAATTATTGCCAGCGTAATAATAACTTATATGGTCACACACATAGAACGTTATTAAAACGGGAATTAATTTAAATTGTAAGGGTTTAAATATATCAATATGATTGATAGTATTTAAACCACAAATTTTAATTAGAAGGATGATTTGTATATATATATACATATATATATACGTATATTAATTAAGTAAGACTTAATTAAGATATAATATATATATATATATATATATATATATAAATTCAGATTTTATTTTAATTAGATTATGGTATTAATTAATTCTGATTTACTGCTATATATATATATATGTGTGATATATCAGCGTTTTAGGGAAGTTAATCATAACCTAAAAACCCTAGCCGCTCTTAGAGAGAGACTAGAGAGAAATTTCGAAAATCCTAATCCTTGGTGGCTAGTACCGCAGTTCTCTTCACTGCAGATCGTGCGACGATTCGCGGGGCGTTCGTGTGGATACCGTAGAGGCGTGGTTCTGTTGGATTGTGTAAGGGATTCGGAGCTGCTTCAGAACTCTTTCATAATAGGTATAATATCTAAACCACTGAATTAATTTCTGTTTCGCATGGATCCTGTTTTTGGGTTTCAAAAATTACTTTGATTATTTTATATTTCCGTTGTGTTTTTGTGCCGAAAACCCAACAAAAATAATCGGGGAAATTATATTCCTATGTCTTAATCATCTGATAATCAATATTTTCAGTTTAATTCATTCTTAATTACTTTGTTTTAATCAATTTTCTCAAATCAACTGTAGTGAATGTATAAGTGGGTTAAATTAGTAAAAATTGATCATTGGAATAATTGTTAGTAACTGTTCTCTGTGGGTTCGACACTCTCTTTACTTCTATATTACTTGATTGACCGTGTGCATTTAGCGTGTATTGTCATTATATAAATCGGACAACAATATACGATACATGTGTGTGTGTGTGTGTAGTATATATATTATATTTCTTTTTGAAATAGCTCAAAATGATTTTTGAAATCTTTAGATAATAAAATTATTTTTGAGAATTAATAAGAAATCTCTTCGCCTTAGGAAATATTATTATCTAAATAAATTTTACTAACACTTGATATTTAAATTATCAAGGTCAACAAAAATAAATTTAATTTAGGATGAAAAACGTTTTTGGTCAAAAATAGAATAGTATATTTAAAACAGTTTTGTATAAAACGCTATGGAGAGGATTCTATTTATTCGATAAATCCTATTTCTTAAATATTGTGTCAGGAATAAGCATGAGAATGCTATTCCTATTTATATATGATTTGATTATGATATATACGTATATGAATGAATAATATGCAAGTATGCTTACTTTAAAAAAAGTTGTAAAGTCCTCTGATAGATAATAGAAATATGTGTACAAGGACTTAGAATGAATTGATCAAATATGTTAGGTTGATCCTACATAAGAAAGACAGCTTTGTAAAGTCCTTAAAAAGAAAAGATGTACAAGGACTATAGAGATAGAAAGACCAAGCATGTTAGGTTGATCTTATGATGTAATAGATAGGCTTGTCTGATCATCGAGCACTGCACCAGAAGTCGTAGTCTGCCAGGAGAGTCAAAGTTAACTTGGGAGCTATCGAGGCAGAATAGGAGTATGCAAGATAGTGAGATCTCGGAGTTCGTAGACTTCTAGGAGAAATGAAGAAAGATCGTAGTGTGTCGATAAGAGCTTCCTCGGGATCGTAGTGTGCTGAGGAAGTCATGTTCTGAATCGCAGAGACAGCCTGCCTATGAGCCGAACGATAGGCTGCCGGAACAAAGTCTGAAACATAGACTACACTCGGAGTCATAGAGTCTAGTGATGCCGGAGCCAAGCCAAGAATTGTAGACTACACTCTAAGTTCGTAGAGTTCATTAAGTGAAGGCAGAGATCGTAGTCGGGCAAGATCAGATGAAGACAACAAGTACAAGGCAGAAATCGTAGAGTGTCAAGATCTGATCTCGGGATCGTAGTGTTTGCACAGCCGAAGCTGAATCGTAGAATGCAGAACTACGACTCTAACAATAGTGCTCACAATGCTAAGTCAGAATCGTAGAGTAGATACGGTTCTCAATGAATGAGCACTCCCAGAATATCCAAAGATACGAAGCCTCTTGTTGGCACTGCAAAGATGCATTCCACAGTAAAGGAACCAGAGAGCACTCAACAAATGGCTTGCGGCTAACAAAAGATCTCAGCACAAACCTAATCAGCATTAAGATTGAGGTGTAAGGCCATTCGTGATGAAGTCTTCCACAAGGAGATCCAAAGAAGACTTCAGAAGCTGACTAAGGAAAATCAGCTTATGCAGTAGCTATCAAGTGTACAGAAGATAACGATCTTGGAAACAACTAAGATCGTAGTGTTTGCCAAACAAAGAAGGAACTGATGGAAGGTGAACCGAGATACTGGTCAACTTCTGAAGAGCAAGGCTAAAGTGATTAAGTGCAGGGTCAGTTCATTGATGATAAGTGAGCGGAAGATCACTAGGAGAAAGCAAGATGGACGCGCCACAAATCTGAAGTGTCTTGATATTCAGAAGGGGACCAGAGCAAGGAATTAGGCCATCAGTATCTGAGAACAGTCGAAGCAAACAGAAGTATTGAAGCAATGCACAGAACATTGAAGAGGTGTTCTTCAGTGAAGATCCAAGCAACACTCTTCAGGATCGTAGTGTTAGCTCTACTAGTCAACGAGCAACACTTAACAAGACACTACGATCAGGTCCTTGAAGACGTGCATCAGAATCGTAGAGTCTGAATAACTTAAGACTGAGGTTCAATCTGAAGGGTAATATTCGGACAAGTGCCTATTGAGACCATCGATGCAATAGGACAACCTCTGATCGAGGAATCAGAAAGAGGTGATAAAGTCTTCGACCTGCCTAAGACATTAAAGTTATACATCTGACAGTGTAGGTGAACCAGTAGACTGCAGCGTCAGAAAAAGTATGACAAGTCACATCAAGCAGTCTACTTCAAGCAACTTGAGATCTGTGAAGATATTTGAATAGCCTTCAACGGTTACTTTCCAACGAAAGGATTGGGAAGAAGTATAAATGAGAAAGAACTTCAAAGATCAAAGGTTGCTGGAGTTGTCGATTTTGGAGACAAGGTGGACTGATCTAAACCATGTGATAGTGAGTCCGAAGGCTCACTCTACGATCCACCAAGAACGCTCAAAAGTCAGATCAAGAAAGAAGTAGAAGTGAGAGTTCTACTACATGAAGGGTGTTCGGAACTGCCGAGAGAAAGGAGAGCATCATGCCATCTGGATGTCCATCATGGGAAGACTCTAAGTACAATAGAGAAGAGCTTACGGTCATCTTAGTAAGTCCATCATGTGAATGCATCGAGTAGCAAGAAGGGAGATCACAAAAGCCATCTTGGTGTTAAGCATGAGAAAGCTTTTAAGTACCTTACAGAAGAGCTTACAGTCATCTTAGAAGCCTCTCATGTGCAGTCATCAAGTACCAAGAAGAATGATCTTCAAGGCAGTTCATCAAGGGATCATCCAGAGTAGTTGAGCAACCTAAGAAGATGAGCATCATGCAACACTCAACTGCTCTTCAAGGATGATCAAGCCAAACTGCTAAGGATAAAAGATGTTCAGAGCATGAAGACATCTTAGCAGCTCAGCACCGACTCCAACAACAACAAACAAACAACTAAACAAAGCCAGGGCCTGAGGGGCCCTTGTCTAGAAGGACTAAATAAAGCAGGGCCAAGATGGTCCTTGTCCGGAGGGACTAAATAAAGCAGGGCTAAAGGGTCCTTGTCCAAATGGACTAAATGAAGTTCCAAGCCTGCTGGACTTGAAGAGTTCCTAGGGAACTAGAGAAGTCCCAAGGCTGCTGGCCTTGAAGAGTTCTTAGTGAACTGAAGTCCCCAAAGCTGCTGGCCTTGAAGGAATCGTAGAGATTCAAGGTGCTGCCCTTCCTTAGTGGAAATCATGCTAGTTGAAAGCAGAAAAGTAAATTAGGAGCTTGAGTCTCTGAACCACTTAAAACCTCTTGTGTGTTTTACATTATGTCATTTACATTATGTCTATAACTGCTATGTATGTTCTAACTGCTTACAACTAAACTAACCCAACGAATAATGTATGTATAATTATGAATATATCAATGAAGGGGAATCTTTACTTATTTCATTGTGCTTGAAAAGATTCTTATGTTTGTCATATACTTTAATATGAACAATGCAACATAAACCAGAAAAGTATTTGAAATAAAAAGGATCTATTCAACCCCCCTTCTAGATCTATTGTACCCTCTGGGAACTAACAATTGGTATCAGAGCAGGTTCTCATGCTATATTCAAAAGCTAATCGCTTTGAGTCTGATCCCAGGCACTAACATTGTTCTAAACTTAGTTTAGTAGTAAGTAACTTGTTATATACAGAAGAGCTCACACGTTGGAAATATTGTGTATAGGTAAAAATGTGTATACACTTGAAGCTGCTCAGATTGGTCCATATCCTCGATTGCTATATCAACAAGACCAATCCTAGCCTGCAGTCAATCTTGTTGTCTGAAGACCAGACGAGAGAAAGAGAGCAAGAGACATCAGTGACAAAGAGTAAAGCATTCATCAGTTTGAAAGATGAAAAGGTCACACGTACTAAGAAATGCTGATCGAGAGGAGAAAGAAGATCTTCTCAAACTTATGAGTGATCAACCAACAATTGGGTGCTATCTTTGTAAACTCAAAGATGTCAAAGATCTTAATGCTACGATTCCCTTGATCTACATCTTCAAGACCACGACTGATTGATGAAAGGACAACAAGAGCATTAAGCTGAAAGGAGCAAAAGTAAAAGCTATGCACATCAATACCTGAACTCAGTATATCTAAGGTAAATGACTGTTAAGAAACTGATAGTAAAAAAGTACGGTTCCTCACCATTAATAATTTATACATCATATTTGCACCATCCTATATACTATGACAATATTCTGTCAAGAAGTTATAATCTACCTAAAAAGGTGAAAAGAGAAAGTAGTCTGAAGATGGAAAATTCAAATGAATATAAACTTTCTCTTTAACCAAGTTTTAGGTTGAAGATGAACTCTTAAAGAAAATCTGAAATAGATCATAAGAGTATTACAGACCAAATGAATTTTATGTTAAGAAATCATTGCTGGTGTGCTAGTATGTATGTAAAAGCCTATGTTCTAAGTGTTTGACAACACACAGAGAATGAACAGTTCTACAAGAGGATCTTGCTGATTTATAGAAACTGATCACATCCATGAATCAACTAGATACTCATAAATCGTAGAGTTGATTCACACTCTGTGAACACTTAAACATTGCGAACATAACCCAGTAAATGATGAAACCATCACAGATAAAGAGTGTGTCATTAATTGTCAAATCTTACACACACTCACTATCATGCATCTCAAAAATGTATTATCTCTAGATAGTTGCATGCATGAATATGTTTGTTGGTGATAAACATTATGATTATCCAGTTAAGAAGAATATGGGTTTTAGAAAACTAACCTAGCATGACCCATTCAACAATGGGGACCAAAAGTAGAAATATACTTAAACCTGCAGGTACTTGGTCAGTTTGACCACACTAAGGAATGTTAAAGCAGAAGACTTCATTCAATAGGACTCAACCAGCAGAAGGCTAAGGACTGTTCAGAGATGAGTCTGATTTCCTATATGTCCAAGCATGTCCTTGAAGACCCTCTGAGATAACCGGAATGGAGCTCATATGGCTGTAAATCTGTATATGGGAGCATGCCATGCAACAGAAGATAAAGAGGATTCTATATGCCCATATCAAGAAGGACATGCTTTATGAAAAGGATCCTCAAGGGAAGCTCACAACAGAAGATCATTGAGCTTAAGACAAAAAGAGTTCTTTACGAAGCAGAACTTCTCAAAACAAAGGACTGTCAAAGAAGACTACGTTCGTAGTGCTGTCAAATAATCGTAGAGTGATCAATCCCAAAAATACTCATCTCTACGATACAAGGAAAACTAAGTAACGATGATGATTCCAGTCAGAAGGAGGAATGCTGGGCATCCTTCAAATGAACATGAAGAATGAATCATATCTATCTGAGAAGACAGCATCAACAATGGGGGAGCAGTGATCTGTTAAGGAAAAATAACATTATTAAACCTGGAAGAGATGTACCAGTTACAGAGTACCAAAACTTTGTGGCTGATGAACCAAATGAAGATCCATATTTAGTAGAAACGTCTCAAAACGTACTACTGATAACCCTTCAGCCACCCAATCCATAATCGTGAAGTTCCTACAATCAAACACATGATCGTAGTGTAAGAGCAGAAGGACACCACAATTTCAGCAATGCAGATATCCAGAGCTGGTAGAAAGACCTCCCCATCAGAAAAGGTCTAATGAGATGTCATTGAAAATCATTGCCTTAGTATTTCATCTGGAGAGTGCCTCAGGGACAAATCTGACCCTTAGCTAACTCTAAGAGGTTGGCCCTTCCTGAGCTACCTTATCCCAGAAGGAATGCTTGATCTAGTTCATCTCAAAAGAACCAAGTCAGTCAACAATCGTAGAGTTGAACTTGAAGAGGATTAAACTATTGAAGAAGATAACTCAACGATCGTATTCCTACCAAAGGGTATTCCAGTTCACAAGGAGCATGAAGAATGAGACATCTGCTAAGCCATTCAAGTTGAGGAGATAAGTTCAAATACATCAGTGATTGAGCTATGCTGCATCGAAGAAAGGAGGAAAGACAAAGCCATCCACTGCAGCATCTCTTAGAAGTTGATCGTTGAGTCAACAAAGAAAATCGTAGAGTCTATAGCTGCCTCATCATTCCACTCTACGAATCAAAAGGTTAACGGTCAAAGCCACGTCAATTAAATTTCCACTCTTTAAATAACTGAAAATTTGTGGGGAGTTACAACTCATTACTGGGTAACGTGCAATGAATGCACAGTTGACACATCACTGAGTATGCAGAGTTAGAAGGAACTGCCATAAAGATAATTACAAATCTACAGACAGTTACCAAAAGATATCGAACCTTTCTCCCTCCCATTTTCAAAACCCTAGAAAGCTTTTCAAGAGCAAAATCAGTTAACCCTCTAGAGCAAGTACCAAATCTCAGTCAGCCATCTCGCATAAATCTCTCTAAATCAAACATCCACAGTCTTCGAACGATTCAAATGGAGAACTGGCAAGTTATCACCGGCATTCAGCTTGGAACCAAATCGTTTGATAATTTTGAGAAGAAGTTCAGGGACATACTTAGACTCATAAAGGAAGCTAGGTTTTCAGAATGTCTCGAGGCGAGTACTCGTGTATACATTGACCTGGTTAAGGAGTTCTACTCAAACGTCTCCATAAACTCTGGAACTCTATCTACCAAGCTTAAAGGTCAGATTCTAAAGCTGAAATCTTCTGACCTTAATCAATGCCTAGGTTTCCCTAGCCAAGGGCTGAAGAACCTTGAAGATGTCAACATTGAGCAAGCGAAAGAGTTGATGGGATACCAAAGAAACCCTAGCTTCAAAGATATGAAGAAGAAGGAGTTCTCTGAAGAGTATGAGTTCCTTGCTGAAATTTTAGGAAAGTGCATACTGTGTAAAAACACTGTACATGATACGGTGATTGATCAACAACTGAAGAAAATGTCAGATATAGTTCTGAAGAAATAAATTGACTTTGGAGCCATTTTATTTGATCATATCTCAAAGTGGGTAGAGAAGGCTGAGAAGAAGCCACTGACCATGGTATTTCATGGAAGGTTACTGAGTATCATTCTGAAGAAGAAACTAAGAAGGAGAATCAAGGAAGATGAGGGAGAAGCCTTGAATGTGCACAAGGTGATGTCTCCACAGTTATTTGAGAACTGGAAGAAGAACCCCAAGAAAAACAAAAAGTTGACAGCTGGAAGTAGCAGTAGAGCCTCTGCAAAGAAGAGGAAGATAGTAGAGACAGAGAGCTCTGAATCCAGTGACTCTGCAGCAGCTGAAATCATGCCAGCTAAGAAGAAATCAAAAGTGGTGAAGAAAGTTGGTAATGCGAAGAAAACCTAGGCCCCACCAAAGAGAGTTTCCTCCATGAAAAAGGATAAAGAAAAAAAGGCCTAAACTGCTAAAACCATAAAAAGAAGAAGCAGCAAGTTGCTTCAAGGGCCAGTCAGCAAGAAAGCTAAGGTGGATGACAAACCAGCCTTAGCTTCTCAAATCAATGCATCTGCTGAAGAAAGGGACGTAGAGTTAGTAGAAGAGGAAGAAACAGAAGATGTGGTCCAATCCCCACAGTCAGCATCCAGAAATGAAAGTGAAGCTAATGAGATAAAAGAAAGTGCAGCAATTGCTGATGAAGAAGAATGTGCAAACCCAATGACTGATTCTCAGAGTAGTCACTCTGATGATAAAGAAGAAACCCAAGATGATAGGACAAGTAATGTTGTGTCTGAAGAAGAAGAACTTGCCCCAACGAGCCCATAGAATGGGTCGGAAAATACTGCTCAAGAAAAAGATGAAAAGGTATCCTCCAATCCAGAAAGCCCTCATGATAACTCAGGAAGTGATGAGTCCAAGAAACAAGAATCTGCCCCTGCCAGTGCTGAATTCCAAAGAAGTCTGTCTGTTGAGCAAGAGGAGTCAGAGACTAAAGAAGAAGAAGAGTCAGTATCTCCAATAATTGAACCTCCACGAAGAAGGAGAAGCTACAGGCTGCAAGCCAGTTTGCCTCTAAAAGGAACAGTGGTCAATCAAATGCCATCATCGAATTAAGTGATGATGAGTCTGTATCCCTAGGAGAAAGTGCTGAAGATGGAGCCAGCACTGAAGAAGAAAAGTTTGAGGAAATACTTGCTGAAGAAGGTTCTGATAATGAAACTCAGCTAGAAGGATTTTCTGTTGAAGATGCTGAAGATGGTTCTGATAATGAAATGCAGCTAGAGGAATTCCCTGCTGAAAATAATCAAGAAAGTTCAGGCTCCGAGAGAGAAGAGATTAAAGGAGAGTCTGGTTCTGCACCTCAAGAAGCAGACGAACAAGAAGATTATCCAGTTCCCTCTCCTAAAAGATTTGACAGAAGTATCGTAGAGGAAGTATCAAATGATCTATCAGATGCTCCACCAGAAAGATGGTTCTTCAAGCGGATACCATGGCTTAAGGCCCACACTGAAAAAGATGGAAGCTTATTCAGTTGGTGCTATAAGCAGTTTCCAAGCATAGAACTGGTGGCTCAGAACTTTTCAAGAGTAAAGAAGTTTGCTATCAAACTGATCAAAGACTAGCCTCACTTCAAGGTCTATCGACAGGCTGAGAATCTCTATATCCCCTACGATCGTAGAGTGGATTCTGAAGGAAGAAGGAACATGACCAAGGAGCTAATCATAGAGTCTGTTCACTCTACTACTGATGATGCTCAAGTCCAAAACCAGAAGCCTCCTTATGATCAAGCACTACTAACAGATACTCCATCATCCTCTGCAAGCAATTGGTACTCCACGATTGTTCAAATTATCCAAACCTTTTACAATCAGTCCAAAGATGATGATCGTAGTGTCCAATCCATTGCTCAACCTGAAGCTTCCAATCAATAGGATCAAACTGATTTGGAGCAGGAACTAATGAAGAGCTCTGATGATTTAAGAAAGAAGATATATATGCTCACTGAAGAATCACAGAAGCAGACAGCAGCAGGAGATGATTCTTTCCAGGACAAGCTTCAAGCTATCTTAGCTGATGTATCTCTCAAACTCCAAGAGAGAGATAACATCTATCAGAAGGCCATCCAAGATCAGAAGGCAGAAGCTCTACAAATTCAGAAGGCCAATACAGAGCAGATCGAAGCCCTCTCTGACAAGATTGATGATATGAGGCAGACCTTCTCAGTACAACTTGAGCTCGGCCAGCAAGAACTAAAGTTTGAAGTTGCCAACTCCTCCTACCTGATGGAGCAGGTTATGTCCAACATGGAGCAGCTCTCTCAAATGATTGATGACAAAAAGGGGGAGAAAAAGAGGCATAGAAAGAAGAGGAGCAAGAGGCACCAAAAGAAGAGCAGAGGGTTAAGGGAAAAGAAGTCAAAGAAGAAGAAAGTAGCAGAAGATAAAAAATCATCATCTGAGGGGGAGCCTGAAGGTGATGATACCAAAATCGCAGAAGCGGAAGGGGAACCAGAACAGAAAGGTGATGAAGGGAAGCCAAACAAAGATAGAAGATCATCATCTGAGGGGGAGTAAGAGCAAGAAACAGAATCGGATGAGTAGCTGATCAACAAGAATCCTGAAAACACACATAGAGCCAAGGAGGTACATCTCTAATCTGTTAGGAATGTTCTGGATCCAGGATGTAGAATGTCTTAATGTATAAATTTCCATATCAATATAAATGACATTCATGATTAAATGTTTTAGAAATACAGCTGCTCATTGTATATAAGATTCATTCATAACATGCATATGCACTTATTGTTTTTGTCATAATCAAATAGGGGGAGATTGTCAGGAATAAGCATGAGAATGTTATTCCTATTTATATATGATTTGATTATGATAAATATATATATATATATATATATATATGAATGAATAATATACAAGTATGCTTGCATTAAGAAAAGCTGTAAAGTCCTCTGATAGATAATAGAAATATGTGTACAAGGACTTAGAATGAATTGATCAAATATGTTAGGTTGATCCTACATAAGAAAGACAGCTTTTTAAAGTCCTTAAAAAGAAAAGATGTACAAGGACTATAGAGATAGAAAGATCAAGCATGTTAGGTTGATCTTACGATGTAATAGATAGGCTTGTCTGATCGTCAAGCACTGCACCAGAAGTCGTAGTCTGGTAGGAGAGTCAAAGTTAACTCAAGAGCTATTGAGGCAGAATAGGAGTATGCAAGATAGTGAGATCTCGGAGTTCGTAGACTTCCAGGGGAAACGAAGAAGGATCATAATGTGTCGAGAAGAGATTCCTTGGGATCGTAGTGTGCTGAGGAAGTCATGTTTAGAATCGTAGAGACAGCCTGCCTATGAGCCGAACGATCGGCTGCCGGAACAAATTCTGAAACATAGACTACACTCGGAGTCGTAGAGTCTAGTGATGCCGGAGCCAAGCCAAGGATTGTAGACTACACTCTGAGTTCGTAGAGTTCATTAAGTGAAGGCAGAGATCGTAGTCGGGCAAGATCAGATGAAGACAACAAGTACAAGGCAGAAATCGTAGAGTGTCAAGATCTGATCTTGGGATCGTAGTGTCTGCACAGCCGAAGTTGAATCGTAGAATGCAGAACTACGAATCTAACAAAAGTGCTCACAATGCTAAGTCAGAATCTTAGAGTAGATACGGTTCTCAATGAATGAGCACTCCCATAATATCCAAAGATACAAAGCCTCTGGTTGGCACTGCAAAGATGCATTCCACAGTAAGGGAACCAGAGAGCATTCACCGAATGGCATGCAGGCTAACAGAAGATCTCAGCACAAACCTAATCAGCATTAAGATTGAGGTGCAAGGTCATTCGTGATGAAGTCTTCCATAAGGAGATCCAAAAAAGACTTTAGAAGCTGACTAAGGAAAGTCAGCTTATGCAGTAGCAATCAAGTGTACAGAAGACAACGATCTTGGAAACAACCAAGATAGTAGTGTTTACCAAACAAAGAAGGAACTGATGGAAGGTGAACTGAGATACTGGTTAGCTTCTGAAGAGTAAGGCTAAAGTGATTAAGTGCAGGGTCAGTTCATTGATGATAACTGAGCAGAAGATCACCAGGAGAAAGCAAGTTGGACGCGCCAAAAATCTGAGTGTCTTGATATTCAGAAGGGGACCAGAGCAAGGAATTATGCCATCAGTATCTGAGAACAGTCGAAGCAAACAAAAGTATTGAAGCACTGCACAAAATAGTGAAGAGGTGTTCTTCAGTGAAGATCCAAGCAACACTCTTCAGGATTGTAGTGTTAGCTCTACTAGTCAATGAGAAACACTCAACAAGACACTACGATCAGGTCCTTGAAGACGTGCATCAAAATCGTAGACTGAAGATTGAATACTGAAGCATTGGCAAAGGTTCAATCTGAAGGGTAATATTCGGACAAGTTCCTATTGAGAGCATCGATGCAATAGGACAACCTTTGATCGAGGAATCAGAAAGAGGTGATAAAATCTTCGACCTGCCCAAGACATTAAAGTTATACATCTGATAGGGTAAGTGAAACTGTAGACTGCAGCATCAGAAAAAGTATGACAAGTCAGATCAAGTATTTTACCTCAAGCAACTTTAGATCAGTGAAGATATTTGAATACTCTTCAACGGTTACTTTCTAACAGAAGGATTGGGAAGAAGTATAAATGAGAAAGAACTTCAAAGATCAAAGGTTGCTGGAGTTGTCGAGTTTGGAGAGAAGGTGGACTGATCTAAACCATGTGATAGTGAGTCCGAAGGCTTACTATGCGATCCACCAAGAACGCTCAGAAGTCATATCAATAAAGAAGTAGAAGTGAGAGTTCTACTACATGAAGATTGTTCTGAACTGTCGTTAGAAAGGAGAGCATCTTGCCATCTGGATGTCCATTATGGGATGACTCTAAGTACAATAGAGAAGAGCTTACGGTCATCTTAGTAAGTCCATCATGAGAATGCATCGAGTAGCAAGAAAGAAGATCACAAAATCCATCTTGGTGTCAAGCATGAGAAAGCTTCTAAGTACCTTACAGAAGAGCTTACAGTCATCTTAGAAGCCTCTCATGTGCAGTCATCAAGTACCAAGAAGAATGATCTTCAAGGCAGTTCATCAAGGTGTCATCCGGAGTAGTTGAGCAACCTAAGAAACTGAGCAACATGCAACACTCAACTGCTCTTCAAGGATGATCAAGCCAAGCTGCTAAGGATAGAAGATGTTCAGAGTATGAAGACATCTTAGCAGCTCAGAACCGACTCCAACAACAACAAACAAACAACTAAACAAAGCCAGGGCCTAAGGGGTCCTTGTCCAGAGGGACTAAATGAAGCAGGGCCAAGAGGGTCCTTGTCTGGAGGGACTAAACAAATCAAGGCCAAAGGTTCCTTGTCCAAAGGGACTAAATGAAGTTTCAAGCCTGCTGGGCTTGAAGAGTTCCTAGGGAACTAGAGAAGTCCCAAGGCTGCTGGCCTTGAAGAGTTCTTAGTGAACTGAAGTCCCCAAGGCTGCTGGCCTTGAAGGAATCGTAGAGATTTAGGGTGCTGCCCGTTCTTAGTGGAAATCCTGCTAGTTGAAAGCAGAAGAGTGGATTAGGAGCTTGAGTCACTGAACCACTTAAAACCTCTTGTGTCTTTTACATTATGTCATTTATATTATGTCTATAACTGCTATGTATGTTCTAACTGCTTACAATTAAACTAACCCAACGAACAATGTATGTATGATTATGAATATATCAATGAAGGGGAATCTTTTACTTATTACACTGTGCTTGAAAAGATTTTTATGTTTGTCATATACTTTAATATGAAGAATAGAACATAAACTAGAAAAGTATTTAAAATAAAAAGGATCTATTCAACCCCCCCTTCTAGATCTATTGTGCCCTCTGGGAACTAACATATTGTTATCATCAAAAGGTTTTGAGACCTATCACGTTTCTTGGGTCAAGCCGAGCATCGTTTTAAATCTATCTATATATATTTTTATTCTCGACATATAGGATGCTTCTCCCAAATTATTTATAAAGGAATGTTTAGATAATTTTATCTTTACTAATTGTAGCATTGGTATGTCATTCTCTATCCGTAGTATATCAATATATAATACTTGGAATGTCACGGCGCTCCCACTAAAATTCTTATCCACACATGGTTCATCTTCGTTCTTGATAAAATCAAACTCTTTTGATTATCTGATCCAAACGAATGTTCCATCTTTGAGAAACTTGCTTCAATTCATAAATGGATCATTGTAGCTCACATACTTGATTTGTTCCATCTCTTGAGACAAATCCATTTGGTTGTGTCATATATACATTCTCCTTTAATTGTTATTGAGGAATGACGTCTCCATGTTCATTTTTCAGATTTCGTAATAATAAACTGCAATCACAAGCAAAATTTGAATGGACTTGAGCATTACTACCGGTGAGAAGGTTTTATCACAGTCAACTTCTTGACTTTATTTGAACCCTTTTGCAACTAGTTTGGCCTTATAAGTCTCCACCTTACCATTTGCTTCAATCTTTCTCTTAAAGATCCATATACACCTTTTAGGCTTTATGCCTACCGGAGGGTTAACCAAAGTCCACACTTAATTTTTATACATGGAGTCCATTTCGGATTTCATGACCAGCTGCCATTTGTTTGAGTGTCTACTACTCATTGCCTCAACGTATATAACTAAATCATCATCCTTTATGATGTGTACCTCATTATCATCATTTATGATGAATCCATGCATTTTAGGTATCTTCGGTACTCTTCTAGATTCACGATTCGATTGTGGTACAATAGGTCTATCTATAGGTTCTTCTATTTGACTTATAATTCTTTGTGGTTCTTGAACTTCTTTAAGATCTATTATCCTCCTACTAGCCCCTTCAATGATAAACTCCTTTATCTAAGAAGGCAAGGTGTTTCACAACAAACACCTTTTGCTCAGTAGAATTATAGAAATAATACCCTAAACTTACTTTAGGATGTCCCACGAATCTGTAGATCTTGTCCCAAGCTTATAATCTTGAAACATTTTCACATAAGTTGGACAACCTCGAATCTTAACATACTTAAGATTAGGTTTCCTCCCTATCCATAACTCATATGTAATATTGGAGCCAGATTTTGAAGGTACCTTACCCAGAAGGATACTAGAATATTGGTAAAACTCATCATGAACATCACCATGTCCAACAAGGTATGATTTCTCCTTTTAGATATATCGTTCAATTGTAGCGTACCAGGAGGCGTCCATTGTGAGAGAGAACGATTATCTCTGAGATGATCTAGAAACCATTAGTTGCCTTTTATATGAAAATCTTCTTTAAGACTTCTCTCTCCTAAACAATGTGGTACTTAGTCCCTTTTATTAAGAAAGTTTCCTTAAGACTTCTCTCTTCTAAACAATGTGGAACTTAGAGTCCTGTGACCAAATGATGAAAAAAGATGGCAAGTTATAAGCGAGCAAGCATATTCCCTGCACAAATCCTTGATCCTCCACCAAATACTTGGTATGATCTAGGCTTTGTTGCCTTACTAGTAAGGCTATAAAATGAGCAAACAGTTCGGGCTCAATTCGTACTCGCTCGACTAAAAGTTCGATTCGAGCTCGACTCAAAATATAAATGAGTCAAATATGAGCAAATTTTAAAGTTCGATAAATTACTTTAACCTCTTCTAATTGTAATTTTCTATTAATACTCGGATCATATTCGTTTAAAAAGTTCAAACTGCTCGGGCTCGATTCGGAATCGTGCTCGACTCGGTAGATAAATGAGCCTCAATCAAACCTTATTTTATACTCGATAAATTTTATAAACCAAATCTGAGCAACTCAATACTCGGATCGATTCGATTCGTTTACACCCTTACTTGCTAGTTCCTAATTTAGTAGGAAGTAGTAGTATCAACGAATTATATAACTGAAGAACATACCATCTTTTCAATTAAATTATAGGCACACATATATAGCTAACATACATTCCATCTATCAGGATTAAAGCACATTAGATTCTCAAAGTATTCTGAATTTGTGTGATAATATCTGACCCAAACAATCACTTTCCAACATTGGGTATATGTACCCTGCCAGTCATTCAAATTAGGTTAGCTTTATGGGTATATAATTTTATATTATTTCCCGTATGGAATTCAATAATGATCAATTTATAAAATATAAAGTTTGTAAGCTTGTCTTGTTAGAATATATTAGTTTAGTAATGTCATCGCTCATTGGGAGCTCCCCATGCTTGTGCTTGCTAAATGACAAAGAAAAGAAGTACCCTTCAAAAAAAGACTGAGCTTCTAACTTTACAAGTGGTAGTGCCTAAGCCTAACCGTCAGGCTTCCTCAGACCACTTTTTAAGGGATATGGGCATTTAAGTTTGTCTGCTCGATTATCTGGCTTGACCTTCTTGCATTTAAGTCTGTTTGGGCTTGTCTTGGTCAATGGTCAAAATTTTGGTCAAGCGACCTGTTTGGTCATGTCTGTCTTTTAGTTTTAGGTAAACATAGGACAAAACATTAAAACATAGTACAACCCCATTTCGAAACATAGTAAAATTTTGGTCAGGCGGCCTGTTTGGTCATGTTTGGTCATGATATTTGACCATATGTTTTAGTACTCCCTCCGTTCCATAGTTATAGGCTGATTTCTTTTGGCACGTAGTTTAAGAAAATCAGTTTAGTGATAATTTTTAACATAAATTTTCCATATACACCCCTTAATATGGAATTACTCCATCCGTCCCAAAATTAACTGCTCAATTTTAACTTTTTTAAGTCAAATTGACTATTTTTAGAATTAATAATTAAGCATATATAAATATATTTCTAAAATTATAAAAATTAGGATTAGTAATAAATTGTATATACTTTCTTTTGGTTATAATCTCTTCACCTATATTTTAGCAAAAATAGTAAAAAGATTAGTTTTAAAAATGGTCAATTTGACTTTAAAAAGTCAAAACTGAGCAATTAATTTGGGACGGAGGGAGTAATGAATAAATTAATTACTTCTTACTTATCACACTGGAACTTTCAACTTCATTGATTGACGTGTACTGACCATTAAAATCCATAAACTTTAACCAAAGAGAATACAACAACATTAAATGTGGTGATAAAAATAATGACATTGAATGTTGTTTCTTCAAAAAAAGAGTAATGGTTGAATATTTATTATAAGGGCATAAAAGTAAAACAATGAACCAACTAAATTTTATAAATAGTAAGTAGCCTATATATTGGGACATCTCAAAATGGAAAATCAGCTTATAACTATGGGGCGGAGGGAGTATGTTTTACTTAATCAATTTCCTGAACATTTTGCATTCAGGATTATATACAAATAAACAACAACTAAATGCAACATAATAATAAAAATTTGAAGTTAATATAAAATTATGTATGTCTAGATTCATATTATGGATGTCTAAGTACATGTAACTCCCATGTCCATTGAGTTATGAAACTCATAACCTTTGAGTTTTGTAACCTACTACTATTTATGTTAGTATTGATGTTATTATATCTATAAATAATAAAATTTGTAAAGTGAATGATGGATATATCAAAGGAAAAAGAGAATGCTCTATTTTCTCTAATCTTGTTTATTCTTGATTTTAGTAATATTTTATAACACGTTATCAGCACGAAACTAAATTTGTCCATTAAAACTAAATAACAAACCAACACTACTAAGTATATTTGTCATTGTAACTTCATACAAAAATATATCAAAAATCATTAGAAATTTAGTTTATTATAACTATCCACATGTGCATGAATATCTAGTTATAAAAATTATATAAGCATACAATATATATTTATTTAAATTTGACTATGAATTTTTTTTTATATGTCTACCTTTTTTCTTGTACATTCAAACCAAGTATAACGAGCCGTGAAGACAAGGATGCTAATTGAAGTATTTAATAGTAAGTGAACAGTAAGCAACAATATGCGAAGACTACTAAAAAAATAGAACTGAAGAAATATATGATGTGTGGATGTAAAAAAAATATATAACGCAAAAGAGGGAAAAAATGATCAATCAAAAGTAAGCAACAATGCAGTGCACAAGAGTACACATCATATAATTAAGAAGATGCAACAACAACAGCATACAAGTGAGTAAGTATTAATGCACAAAGTTAGTCGCTGTAGCATATACATGAAGACAATTGAGATAACTTGGTATAATATATAACAGCTAGTTGCACTATATGGCTAGTCAAAGTAACTCATTTGTGATATAAATGAGCTCAGCAGGTACCTTAAAAAATCAAGTCATATGTGCTAAAAAACATGATAATGTACTTGCACATAATTAGTTATCAAAGAAACCCACAAGCTTATATATATATATATATATATATATATATATATATATATATATATATATATATATATATATATATATATATATATATATATATATATATACAGTGATAGCAATATCATAACTCTTACGTTAACCAATTATATATATAAGTGATGTACATGTACACTAAAATAAAAATAAAAATGAGCATACAAGTAACTGCACATATATAATAGATATATTGTAAGACCCCAAATTTTATGAAATAAAAGTATTCAATTTTTCTTATAATTACAATTCAGTAAATGGTTAAATTGATAAAAGTTTAAAGTTAAGGGTGATATATGAAATTTTTTTAAAATATGCAAACGGTTATAAAATACTCATCGTTGTCGGGAAATATTCGTTTGGTCGTGGAATAATCTTCCTGTCGGGGAATATTCGTACGACGGCGCAGCCATGTGTGGGCCCCATAACGGAAAGCGATTGGATGAAGAAAACGACAAGTATAAGTTGTTAATAAATAACGGCGTAGTTGTTACCGTTAACACTGTTGGAATACCCGATGGTTAAAATACAGTAATATGCGTTGTTGCACAGTAGCACACGGTATTGCACCAATTATTGATTCTTACGTAAGAAGACACTACTCAATAATTGTTACAGTAATTACTGTTCAGTATTTTATTGATTCAATAATTGCTGCGTTGATATTTTATATTACTGTTGTTCCAATAATTGTCACTACACAGTATTTTCCATTATCGAAGCAATAATTAATATTATCTGAATCATATTATTAAATAACATTATTGGCAAAGTCTAGAAAGTTCTGTCTAAGGAGAGGTTTGGTCACTTAATTGCGCGCCAATAAGGGAAAATTCTTATTGGAAAACCCCTCTTTCCTGGGAACTGCCTGGTTGTCATTATTATGATTCTGTAATATTATTTCTGAATAATTAATTATTGATTTATATGATGAGGAAAATATTCATTTTATGTAGTTATAAATGGAAAAAATTTTAAAAGTAACAATTGTTGAAAAATTATTTTTTATCTTTTCTGATAAAATAATATTTTATTATATTATTATAATATAATAATGATGATTTTTTCAATGAATGTGGATATATGAGTATATGAGGAGGAAGAGTATTTTTGTTGCAAAAGTTGTTTAAAACATGTTAAACATGTCTGTGGGCCCATTTCTTGACTGAAATTTGATTATAGCCTGTAAAATCGCCCGTTTATGGATTTCGGTCAATTTCTGTTTAAAATTTGGAAAAAACTTTCTTCTGCAAAGTTGTAGAGAATTGAATTTCCTATAAAAAATTGCGAGATTCGAATTTTCTAATAAAGGGCTATTTATTATGAATTATTGAAGTTCCGGAATAATTGATTTTGAAGTTTTAATAATTTTTATTAAGAAAAACATTTTTTATATTGTTAGTGGGCCCCACAAGTGTTGAATGCATGCTGAATTCAGATTCTTGGTGTACGTAGGAAATTTATATAAATATAATAATATTTTATTAAATTTTCTGCTTTGGTGTTCTAAGCAATTTCCTATAAATAGGTGTTTAGGTTAGAATTGAAAATCACACCAGAAACTGAAGTTTTCTCTCTATTTCTCTCTCTATAATATCGAGTGTATTTTGTGAGTATTTTTATACTTTGAGTGTTGATATACGGTACACGTTCTTTTAGCATTATATCCAGTATTTCAGTCAGAAGTACTATTCTTTCTGAGGTAAGGGAGATTATTTTCTTCATAAATGATATTATTTCTTCAATATCATTATGCCAAAATATTGGTTTGAACTTTTTATCAAATTTAAAACTTTTTAATGTCGGAGTTACTATTCATGAGTTACTATTCATGAATTACTATTCATGAGTACTATTCACGAAACATGATGATATTTTTTGTGAAATTTCTATCTTTTGGTGTCGAAGTTACTATTCACGTATACGGCACTATTCACGTATACGACACTATTAACAGAAAAATTAAATTTTCTTTTCTGTATCCAAGATTGTCTGTTATGATTCCTATCTTTGATTGGGTCTATGTTTTGATCTTCATTCTTGAATTTTAGTCCACTCTGATTATTTATGAAGTATTTTTGAACTTGGATTGTTTAAAGTACGAATCCTTAATATTTGTTCTTTTATTTCACTGGATTCATTTTCTTTAAAATATTTTTCATCATCCTCAGTCTTAAATGATGATATTACTGAATATCTTTGGCCTGTAGTGCAAAGATGAATGATTTTCTGATGAATATCTTTGGCTCGTAGTGCATAGATAAACAGGTGTTTAGATGAACATGACCAACTGATGAATATCTTTGGCCTGTAGTGCAAAGATGACTATTTGATTTATGATGTATATTGATTGATGTTACAGGGATAAAATATCGATAATGGACTTTTAAATTCATAGATGATAGTAAATTTCATTCTCTAATTAACTCTTCTAATGAATTGTTGTTTCCGCTGCAGTTGTTGATCTAAAACTTGTTGTCTATTGTATTCTATCAGATTTTTCCCTGTTGAAGACTAAGGATAATTTTTTGTACATTATCTTAGTCATAATATTCTTTACTGGGCTAGTTGAGCTCACCCTTTTCCTTTTTGTTCCATTTTTCTTCTTAGGAGACGAGAATATAGCGGAAACTAGTCGGAGTGTGGAGTAATGGTTCAAGACAGTTATTTTAATAGTCCTCACTATTTTGTAAAATAGTGTATCAATAATTGTAATGATGACTTATTTGAGTGTGGATATTGTCTAGAAGACAATATTTGTATTTAAACTCACAGTTTATGTGTTATCGTATTTTGCACGACAATTGTATTAATGAAGTTGTAGTTGTTTCTGTACCATGTATTTGGCTACTCAGAATGGGTGATGTATACCTATTTTGGGGGCTTCACAGTTGATATCAGAGCTTAGGGATATGATCTTTGGCGGAGATCGGGGAATAGAACTAGGAGGGGAGAGACGAGTAAATCCTTCGCTAGTATGTCCTACCTAAGCTTATTTGTTGGTCGGTCATAATATAGGGGTATTATGTGATTTTTTAATTTGTTTAATTAACCCTTGTTTTATGGTAGTATTTAAGAATGTCGACTGAGAATGTTAATAGTGGAGTAAATGAGACCATGGAGACACCTTTGCTCACCAACGAGGAGAACGTGCAACAGACTGGCAATGTTCCTCCTGTGAACAACACCACTGAGCAGATGATGAACGATGGTATGTTCATGAACTTTCTAGAATTCATGTAAAACCAAACGAGAAAGACTACTGTTCAAAATGCAGGTGGAAACACTGGCAACTCACGGATGGTCACCGCTAAGCAGTTCAAGGAGTTAGGACCGCTAGAGTTTTTGGGAAAGCCAAAACCACTTACGGTAGAGACGTGGATAAAGTAGATCACTAAGATATTTGATGTCTTGGGATGCTCAGAGGAGCAAAAGGTTCCTTTCGCCACTTTCATGTTACGAGGAGAGGCAGATTATTGGTGGGAATCTATAAAGCGTACTCAGCCTACCTCACTGAAGATGTCTTGGGAGAAGTTCCAAGAATTGTTCAACGACAAGTACTTTCACGAAAGTATTCGTCACATGAAGGAGATATAGTTCATCAAGCTGGAGCAAAACAATATGAACGTGTCGCAGTACGAAGCTAAGTTTGCCGAGTTGTCCCGATTTGCATCCCATTTGGTTGATAATGAGGAGAGAATGACGCGAATATTTCTGTGAGGTTTGAAACCCAAAATACGTCAATACCTTATTTCTCACAAACTTTATTTATATTCAGATGTTGTGAATAGGGCTCAGTTATTGGAGCACGATAATGAGTCAGCTCAACTAAAAAATAATGACCAATAAATCTATGATAATTGTACCGGTGGTAACAGTCATCGGAACAATGATAACCAACGTGGAGGAAATTATCATGCCAGAAATGGTAACCACTTCAGTGGTAATCATGGCTAAGATAAAAGAAAAAATAATTCAAGTGGAAATTTCAAAAAGAGAAGATTTAACAATGACGGGAAGACGTCGGCACCAACACCAGTAAAAAATTTTAGAGGAAGAGAAAGACAGTCAGTTAGATGCTATAGATGCGGAGAAGAGGAACACATAAGTCCAAACTGTTCACAACCTTCCAAGGTATGTTATAATTGTGGAAAAGAAGTTCATATCGCTCGAGATTGTACGGTAGCGAAACCCAATCCAACGGGGATGGTATCTCAAAAGGCTGTCCCAGAAAAGTCAAAGCCAACGGTTCCTGGAAGAGAGTTTTTCGTGACTTCTCAAAAAAGCGAGTAACCCGAAAGAATTTGGCACGGGTTAGTTAATTATAAATTTTTGCAAAGTTATACCTTATTAGATATCGGTTGTACCCATTCATTTATCCCTCCTGCTTATACTCAACATTTAAACTTGACTCCGGAGAAAATTAGACTTTGACTTATCTGTTGAAACTCCATTATGAGAAACTTTCGTTACATCCACTATTTATAAATCTTGTTTGATCCAAATTGGTTCCCTCACCCTACCTGTTGACCTTATTTCTTTAAAGATACTTGCTTTTGATGTGATTTTGGGGATTGATTGATTAACTACTCATCATGCCAAAATTGATTGCTTTCGTAAGGTTGTTAGTTTTCATATTCCTAAGTAACATGTTATTCGAATTCAAGCAACCAAACCATTGAAGTCAAACACTTTCATATCAAGCCATAAAGTCATTCGTTTATTGAAAAACGAATGTCAAGTTTTCTTATCCCATGTTATGGACTTGAACAAAAATACGTCAGATTTGAATGATATTTCTATTGTTAGTAAACTTCCTGATGTATTTCCTGAAGAATTTCTTAGCGTACTCCCAAAGTGTGATATTGAATTTTGTATCGACTTTGAACCCGGTACAAAACCCATTTCTAAAATCTCATGGCTCCTATTGAACTTCAGGAGTTAAAAATTCAAACTGTAGAAGTTTGTACCCGAGCCTTTATCTGGTGACTTCCTTTGTGGAATGCACTGAAGCCAGACTCTCCGTAGGGGACGCCATATTTGTGTGATAGTAAACTGATAGGTGCATTGTGATGTGCTATCCAAGGTTGGGATATGAGTCACAGTTGAGAACAACCTAAGTCAGTAATCGAAATAAGTAGCTTTCTAGGCTTAGCTGGTTACTATCGGAGATTCGTGGAAGGATTTTATCAAATCAATACTCTATTAACTCAGCTAACTCGAAAAGATACAAAATTCGAATGAAGCGAGGAATTTGAGAAGAGCTTCTAAGAACTCAACATGCGGCAACGACGTTGGCTCGAGCTGTTGAAAGATTACGACCATACCATTCAATACTATCCTGAAGAAAAAAAACGGACGTGGTAGCTGACGCGTTGAGTAAAAGATCGTATGCGTTTACGAGTGCGATATTGTTAACACAAAGACCCATTTCGTATGACTTACAGAAGATGGAGATAGAGTTAAAGATTCCAAGAACCTGCGAATATACGATTAGAATCGACTTTAATCGATAGATTTAAAGATGCTCAAGCTACAGACTTGGAGTTGATGAATATGAAGAAGAAGATGCAAGAAGTAGTTATTCTAAAAGCGAGAATCGGTGATGTGAGGAAAGCTCAAACCTTCGATTTATTAGTCCATTTGAAATCCTCGATCGAATAGGAACTGTGGCCTATAGACACATTTTTATCGCCAAGTATGACGCGTGTTCATAACGTTTTTTACGTATCGATGTTACGTAAATATATGGACGACCCGAACCACATTATTGAGTTAGAACCAGAAAAGATAGCAGAAGATTTAACGTACGAGGAGGTACCAGTCAAGATATTGGATAGGAAGGATCATGTCCTACGCACGTCAATTTCGAGGATGAAATTTCATAAGGAGGGGAGGTTGTAAGACCCCAACTTTTTATAAATAAAGATTTAATTTTCTTCATTTATCATTTTGAAATAGTAAGGGTTGATTTGATTAATGTGGTTAGTTATGGGTAAAATACGCAAATATTTTAAATAAGCAGGTGGTTATAAAATATTCATTGTTATCGGAGAATATTCATTTGGTCGTGGAATATTCTTGTTGTCGGGGAATATTCGTACGACAGCGCAGTCTTTTGTGGGCCCCATAACGGAAAGCAATTGGATGAAGAAAACGACAAGTATAAGTTGTTTATAAATAACGGCGCAGTTGTTACCATTAATACTATTGGAATACCCTGTGGTTAAAACACAGTAATACGCGTTGTTGCACAGTAGCACACGGTATTGCACCAATTATTGATTCTTACGTAAGAAGGCACTACTCAATAACTGTTACAGTAGTTACTATTCAGCATTTTATTTTATTGATTCAATAATTGTTGCGTTGATATTTTATATTATTGTTGTTTCAATAATTGTCACTACACATTATTTTTCATTATCAGATCAATAATTCATATTATTTGAATAATATTATTCAAATAAATTATTGGCAATGTCTAAAAAATTTTGTCTAAGGAGAGGTTTGGTCACCTAATTACGCGATTCTTATTGGAAAGCCCCCTCTTTCATGAGAACTGGCTGGTTGTCAATATTGTGATTCTGTAATATTATTTGTGAATAATTAATTATTAATTTATATGAATAGAAAAATATTGATTTTATGTGGATATAGATGGAGAAAATTTTTAATGTGACAATTGTTAAAAATTGATATTTTATTTTTTCTGATAAAATAATATTTTATTATATTATTATAATAGAATAATGATGATATTTTTACAATGAATGTGGGATATATGATTATATGAGGAGGAAGAGTATTTTTATTGCATTAAATGATTAACACATATTTTGTGTGTCGGTGGACCCCATTTCTTGACTGAAATTTAATTATAGCCTGTAAAATCGTCCGTATGTTGATTTCGGTCAATTTTTATTTGGAATTTGAAAAAACTTTCTTCTACAAAGTTGTAGAGAATTGAATTTCCTATAAAAATCGCGAGATTTGAATTTTATGGTAAAAGGGCTATTTATTATGAATTATTGAAGTTCCGAAGTTCCGAAATAATTGATTTTTGGAAGTTTTAATTATTTATATCAACAAAAACATTTTTGGTGGGCTCATTTTGTTGTTAAACATGTGGGATTCCAGCATTCAAAGGTTGGCGTAGGAATATATATATATATATATATATATATATATATATATATATATATATATATATATAATATATTATTATTATATTAAATTTTCTACTTTGGTGTTCTAAGCAATTTCCTATAAATAGGGTGCTTAGGTTAGAATTAAAAATCACACCAGAAATTAAAGTTTTCTCTCTCTTTCTCTCTCTATAATATCGAACGTATTTTATGAGTATTTTAGTACTTTGAGTATTGTTATACGGTGCAAGTTCTTTCAGCACTATATCCAGTATTCCAGTCAGAAGTACTGTTTTTGCGAGGTAAGGGATGTTATTTTATTCAAAAATAATATTATTTCTTCAATATCATTATGCCAAAATATTGGTGGGAACTTTTTATCAAATTTGGAACTTTTCATGTCGGAGTTACTATTCATGAGTTACTATTCACGAGTACTATTCACGAAGCATGATGATGCTTTTTGTGAAATTTCTATCTTTTGGTTTCGAAGTTACTATTCACGTATATATCACTATTCACGTATACGGCACTATTCATGAATACGACACTATTCACAGAAAAATTAAATTTTCTTTTTTGTGTCTAAGATTGTCTATTATGATTCCTATCTTTGATTGGGTCTATGTTTTGGTCTTCATTCTTGAATTTTACTCCACTCTGATTATTTATGAAGTATTTTGAATTTGGATTGTTTAAAGTATGAATCCTTAATATTTGTTCTTTTGTTTCACTAGATTCGTTTCCTTTAAAATATTTTTCATCATCCTCAGTCTTAAATGATGATATTACTGAATATCTTTGGCATGTAGTGCAAAGATGAATGATTTTCTGATGAATATCTTTGGCCCGTAGTGCAAAGATAAACAGGTGTTTAAATGAATATGACCAACTGATGAATATCTTTGGCCTGTAGTGCAAAGATGACTATTTGATTTATGATGTATATTGATTGATGATACAGGGATAAAATATCGATGATAGACTTTTAAATTCATAGATGATAGTAGATTTCATTCTCTACTTAACTATTCTAATGAATTGTTGTTTCCGTTGCAGTTATTGATCTAAAACTTGTTGTCTATTGTATTCTATCAGATTTTTCCCTGTTGAAGACTAAGGATAATTTATTGTACATTATCTTAGTCATAATATTCTTTACTAGGCTAGTTGAGCTCACCCTTTTCCTTTTTGTTCCATTTTTCTTCTCAGGAGACGAGAATATAGTGGGAACTAGTCGGGGTATGGAGTAATGGTTCAAGATAGTTGTTTTAGTAGTCCTCACTATTTTGTAAAATAGTGTATTAATAATTGTAATGAGGACTTATTTGAGTGTGGACATTGTCTAGAAGACAATATTTGTATTTAAACTCACAGTTTATGTGTTGTCGTATTTTGCACGATAATTGTATTAATGAAGTTGTAGTTGTTTTTGTACCATGTATTTGGCGACTCAGAATGGGTGATGTATACCTATTTTGGGGGCGTCACATTTAACATGCAGAAGATAATAGATTTTATGGTCTATTTGACTCTTCTAATGGATTGCTCGTTGCGTTGCAACTATGGTTGAAAAGTTTTATCATCTACCATATGTTCTAAATCTCTGATTTATTACTATTGAAGGCTATTGATAATTTATTTATCTTTAGTCATAATATTCTTTACTGAGCTAGTTGTGCTCACCCTTTTGCTTCACAATTGCTTTCAGGTAATAAGAGTGTAGCTGGGTCGAGTGGGAATAACAGGAGAATAGAACGGTGGTCTATAGACTGTTGATGTTCTCCCTAAATAGGTGAAGCGAACCCAACGTTGGAAGAGCGTTTTGCCACTATCATACAAGATGTCTAATGACATACAACCTCGTATCATCATAAGACAAGGATGTGTTCATCCACTTGCTGAGTATATATACTAGCACTACCTATATAATCTTGGAGTTTGGTTGAAGTATAATTCTCAATTAGAGACGGTGGAGATAATGATATGTCAAGAGAAGACACACCATTGGGAAGAATATGATAGTAATCTTTTCGTTTTTCTTTGAGGTCTATTTGGTCAACCAAGGATAATTTTGTGGGCATATGATATCTATACTAGCCTAGACGCATGGCCTCACATGTACAAAGGTTTTCTTGAGCACTTCTCAAAGGTTTTAATTTCTAAAACAGTTTTGACTGTACCTTTATGTAAGGTGTCATGGTGACATGCTATCCAAGTTGGTGTCAAGAGTCACAGTTGGTATATTTTAGTATCAAAACTCATAACATATGTGTTGTTGTATTTTGCACGACAATTGATGTAATAAAGTTGTAGTTATTTTTTGTACCATGTATTTGACGACTCAAAATAGGTTGGATGGAATGGACCTATTTTGGGGTTGTCACAGTTGGTATCAGAGCTTAGGGATATGATCTCTGGCGGAGATCGGTATTAACACTAGGAGGGGAGAGATGAGTAAATCATTCGCTAGTGTGTCCTACCTAAGCTTATTTGTTGGTCAGTCATAATATCGGAATATTATGTGATATGTTAATTTGTTAAATTAACCTTTGTTTTAGAAGCTGTATTCTAGAATGATATCTGAAATACAAGAGATGAGCAATGGAGAAATCATGATGACAGGGGAGATAGAATCTGAAATGGAAGCAAGATGTTCGCAACTCTTCGAAATACCAGGTACGTAAATTTCGGGGACGAAATTTCATAAGGAGAGGAGATTATAAGACCCCGAATTTTATAAAATAAAAGTATTCAATTTTTTTTATAATTAAAATTCAGTAAATGGTTAAATTGATAAAAGTTTAAAGTTAAGGGTGATATACGATTTTTTTTAAAATAAGCAAGTGGTTATAAAATACTCATCGTTGTCGGGGAATATTCGTTTGGTCGTGGAATATTCTTCCTGTCGGGGAATATTCGTACGACGGCGCAGCCTTGTGTGGACCCCATAACGGAAAGCTATTGGATGAAGAAAACGACAAGTATAAGTTGTTAATAAATAATGGCATAGTTGTTACCGTTAACACTGTTGGAATACCCTATGGTTAAAATACAGTAATACGCGTTGTTGCACAGTAGCACACGGTATTGTACCAATTATTGATTCTTACGTAAGAAGACAATTCTCAATAATTATTACAGTAATTACTGTTCAGTATTTTATTGATTCAATAATTGCTGCGTTGATATTTTATATTATTGTTGTTCCAATAATTGTCACTACACAGTATTTTCTATTATCGAAACAATAATTAATATTATCTGAATAATATTATTAGATAAAATTATTGGTAATGTCTAGAAAGTTCTGTCTAAGGAGAGGTTTGGTCACCAAATTGCGCGCCAGTAAGGAGAAATCCTTATTGGAAAGCCCCCTCTTTCCTGGGAACTGCCTGGTTGTCATTATTGTGATTCTGTAATATTATTTGTGAATAATTAATTATTGATTTATATGATGAGAAAAATATTCATTTTATGTGGTTATAGATGGAGAAAATTTTTAAAGTAACAATTGTTGAAAAATGATATTTTATCTTTCTGATAAAATAATATTTTATTATATTATTATAATATAATCATGATGATATTTTTACAATGAATGTAGATATATGAGTATATGAGGAGGAAGAGTATTTTTGTTGCAAAAGTTGTTTAAAACATGTTAAACATGTCTATGGGCCCATTTCTTGACTGAAATTTGATTATAGCTTGTAAAATCGGCCGTTTATGGATTTCGGTCAATTTCTGTTTGGAATTTGGAAAAACTTTCTTCTTCAAAGTTGTAGAGAATTGAATTTCCTATAAAAATACGCGAGATTCGAATTTTCTGATAAAAGGGCTATTTATTATGAATTATTGAAGTTCCGGAATAATTGATTTTGAAGTTTTAATAGATTTTATTAAGAAAAACGTTTTTTATATTGTTGGTGGGCCCCACTGGTGTTGAATGCATGTTGAATTCAGATTCTTGGTGTACGTAGGAAATTTATATAAATATAATAATATTTTATTAAATTTTCTGCTTTGGTGTTCTAAGCAATTTCCTATAAATAGGTGCTTAGGTTAGAATTGAAAATCACACCAGAAACTGAAATTTTCTCTCTATTTCTCTCTCTATAATATTGAGCGTATTTTGTGAGTATTTTTATACTTTGAGTGTTGCTATACGGTACACGTTCTTTTAGCATTATATCCAGTATTTCAGTCAGAAGTACTATTCTTTCTGAGGTAATGGAGATTATTTTCTTCATAAATGATATTATTTTTTCAATATCATTATGCTGAAATATTGGTTTGAATTTTTTATTAAATTTGGAATTTTTTTATGTCGAGGTTACTATTCATGAGTTACTATTCACGAGTTTACTATTCACGAGTTACTATTCATGAGTTACTATTCACGAGTTATTATTCACAAGTACTATTCACGAAGCATGATGATATTTTTTGTGAAATTTCTATCTTTTGGTGTCGGAGTTACTATTCACGTATACGGTACTATTCACGTATACGGCACTATTCACAAATACGACATTATTCACAGAAAAATTAAGTGTTCTTCTCTATGTCCAAGATTGTCTGTTATGATTCCTATCTTTGATTGGATCTATGTTTTGGTCTTCATTCTTGAATTTTACTCCACTTTGGTTATTTATGAAGTATTTTTGAACTTGGGTTGTTTAAAGTACGAATCTTTAATATTTATTCTTTTGTTTCACTGGATTCGTTTTTTTTAAAATATTTTGCATCATCCTCAGTCCTAAATGATGATATAACTGAATATCTTTGGCCCGTAGTGCAAAGATGAATGATTTCTGATGAATATCTTTGGCTCTTAATGCAAAGATGACCCGTTGTTGAATATATTTGGCTCGTAATGCAAAGATGACCTGTTGTTGAATATCTTTGGCTCGTAATGCAAAGATGACCTGTTGTTAAATATCTTTGGCATGTAGTGCAAATATGACTTGTTGATGAATATCTTTGGCCTGTAGTGCAAAGATGACTTGTTGATGAATATCTTTGGCCCGTAGTGCAAAGATGAATTTATTAGTAGGATTATGAACATGAACTGTGATTTGGTATAACCATGATCTTTGATGTTTCAGGTGATGAAAATTAACTTTGTCCTGGATAAGGAAAGGAATTTAGAACTACAATTACGATTATGAGATATACACGTGATTGTGGATAGGAATTATTGATTAATGTTACAGGGATAAAATATTGTTGATGGACTTTTAACATGGAGAATATAATAGATTTTATGGTCTATTTGACTCTTCTAATGGATTGCTCGTTCCGCTGCAACTATGGTTGAAAATTTTTATCATCTATCATATGTTCTAAATCTTTGATTTATTACTGTTGAAGGCTATTGATAATTTATTTATCTTTAGTCATAATATTCTTTACTGAGCTAGTTGTGCTCACCCTTTTGCTTCACAATTGCTTTCAGGTAATAAGAATGTAGCTGGGTCGAGTGGGAATAACAGGAGAATAGAACTGTGGTCTATAGCTGTTGATGTTCTCCCTAAATAGGTGAAGCGAACCTAACGTTGGAAGGGCATTTTGCCACTATCATACAAGATGTCTAATGATATACAACCTCGTATCATCATAAGACAGGGATGTGCTCATCCACTAGCTGAGTATATATATGAGCACTACCTATATAATCTTGGAGTTTGGTTGAAGTATAATTCTCAATTAGAGACGGTGGAGATAATGATATGTCAAGAGAAGACACACCATTGGGAAGAATATGATAGTAATCTTCTCGTTTTTCTTTGGGGTCTATTGGGTCAACCAAGGATAATTTTGTGGGCATATGATATCTATAATAACCTAGACGCATGGCCTCCCATGTACGAAGGTTTCCTTGAGCACTTCCCAAAGGTTTTAATTTCTAAAACAGTTTTGACTGTACCTTTATGTAAGGTGTCATGGTGACGTGCTATCCATGTTGGTGTCCAGAGTCACAGTTGGTATATTTTAGTATCAAAACTCACAACATATGTGTTGTTGTATTTTGCACGACAATTGTTGTAATAAAGTTGTAGTTTTTTTCTGTACCATGTATTTGGCGACTCAGAATGGGTTGAATGGAATGGACCTGTTTTGGGGTTGTCACACACACACACACACACACACACACACACACACACACACACACACACACACACACATATATATATATATATATATATATTCTCCTTCAAGTCAAATATGATTCTTCAAGACGAAATTGAGAAGGACTTAAGGATATATTCATGAGGGGAAGTTAATACACGATGCACTTTTTTTCCCTTAACCAAGGTTTTTTCCCATTGGATTTTTCATGGTAAGGTTTTTAATGAGGCAACTTTCAATGCGTATAGCTATACAATAGACATCCAAGGGGGAGTGTTATAAAATTATGTATGTCTAGATTCATATTATGGATGTCTAGGTACATGTAACTCCCATGTCCATTGAGTTATGAAACTCATAACCTTTGAGTTTTGTAACCTACTACTATTTATGTTAGTATTGATGTTATTATATCTATAAATAATAACATTTGTAAAGTGAATGATGGATATATCAAAGGAAAAGAGAATGCTCTCTTTTCTCTAATCTTGTTTGTTCTTGATTTTAGTAATATTTTATAACAGAAGGCAGATAGATATATTGTACGTGTTAAAAAAAACTGTAATAAGATTTCCCTTAAAAGTTTACTCTTCAACTTTGACTATCTTTAATGCTACCGACATTCCATAATAATAGTCGTTTTAACTTCAGCCACATGAATTTAAAAAATTATTTAATAATTAATTTTTTTTATTAAATTCCATCACTACCCTTTATGGAGAATTGAAAATTATTAATAAAAGGAGAAAATTTATTTGGATAATGAAAGAAGTTAAGGGTGATATAAGAAAATAAATAATTTATTATCCTACAAAGTTGTAAACGATAAATAAATTGAAATAATTTTTTTCTTCTAAAAAGTCAATTATTATGAATGGAGGTAGTAATTAATCTTATGCTATGTTTGTTTAAAAAAATTATGATAGATTTGTTCCAATATATTATTACTTAAGATTATTTTATTTAATGATTAATCTGTTATATAAGTTTTGAACTATTTGTTATATTTTTGGATTTTTTTTTCTTGACAAACTTTTGGTGTGCCATGCTACTTGAGATTGCTTGTTGCAAACTATTTGTTTTGTTTTTCTTTGGGAAACGGGGGGTTGGTGGAGTGGGTTAATAATAGACTAACGAATTAACTTTCGTAGCATAGGAGATTTTCCCTTTTTTACTTCACTCAATGTGCATTGAGGGAATGGAATAGAAGAAAAAACAGAATGAAAAATAATATATTTGATGAATATTTTGGAGAATAAATTATTTTAATAGAATTTTTATTCAATGTGGAAAGTGGTAGAATAAAATCTATTCCAATAAAGTGGATATATGTGATAATTTTGTCATCATATTATATCATCCTCATTACCACCAACAACCAAACATACATTTAAAATACCTTAAAATCATTTCATTCATATTCATTCAATCAAAACGCAAAATAAAAGTGCAATTATTTTCCCTTCCAAATGCTGTGTATACATGATAATGTAAAAAAATTAAGTAATTATAAGGTGCTCAGTGACAAATTGAAGGATTAACAAATATGTAGCTAATCCACAAAAACTAGTTTATTTCTATGATCCTTGGTTTTAATTTATGCTAACAAGAAATTAAGGTGAGGAAGATGATTAACTAAAATTAAAAAGAAAAGTAAAAAGATAATTTAACTAAGGGAATTGTTAAATCCACAACATAAAATGTTATTTTCATAACAAAAGTGTCGCTATAGATCCTATATCGACGATTTTCACCGTCGCTATACATCTACAGCGACACTTTTATTGTGAAAATAACAAAAAATGTTGTGGATTTAACATTTCCCGTTAACTAATTCAATAAAGAACCAATACACACCAAGTTCATATGCATGTTTTCTCACAAAACTTGATGGTGAGCTTCTTTGTAACCTCAGAACTTGAACATCTAACTTGATTTCTAAACAAAAACATAAGAGCTTCATTGAAGAAACCAAACCATATATACAGGCTTATCCTTAGCAAAACATACAACGCAAGTCACAGAAAGGACAAAGCAAAGAACAGAACCACACACCAAAATACTCTGTACATATATATTTACAAACAGCTTCAAGAGGCACACAACAAAATACTATATACATCTATATTAACAAACAGCATCAAGAAGGAAATTAACGACGATCTAACACTATGAAAAGACTGGAACTCGGAAAGGTCGTGCAAGAATCGCCATTAACTTAAATTTCATAAAGCACCCTTAACCTTCACTTTCCTGTGGTAGACCTTGATATCGTCTTCCCAGCTTCTCTTGTTTGGTGCTGAGCTAGTTGGAGAAACATTATTGGTCAAAGAGTCAGAGGTACGAGCAATCTGCTTTTCTTTAGCACTCGTGCTTTCAGTTTCAATCATCTCCTTGCGAGCGTGACAAAACTCATTAATGTTGGTAGGTAGAGAAGCAGGATCGAGTTCAAAAGAACCTACTGGGACACCCTCTCTCTTGGTTCCGGTCATTTTAAATGCGGGAATCTGGTGGGAAAATCTAAGTAATTCACCGGATGGTATCAGAAATGAGGGAACCCCTAGCCGAGTTGATCGCTGAAAAAGGCTTACAAATCCTTCTACCTTCTCTAGGTAAGCGACGTGTATGCCGATATGATGGGAATAATCTGAGAGAATTTCCACAATTTCATATACGTAATCTTTATGATTTTCTGGCTCAGACTTCCAACTGATATCCCAGTCCTTGAAGAGCACCCAAGTCTCCCCCTTTCTAGGATATATCTTGTAAGAACCTTTAGTACCTTTTTCACAAAAAATCTGATGAGAAAATTCACTATGATCACAACTTATAGCAGTTTTTCCATGTGTAAATTTGCCACAGGCAACAGGTAAGCCCTCTTTTACCCAATCAATCTCGCATTGGTCCTCAGGGTCAGCATTTAGCCAAGTAATTTCTAACATAAATCCATGTGAAAGAACTTTCCTGACCTGGGCATAGAGTCTAGGCATGCCATCAATTGAATCATAACAAGCCCACACTTGATCAACAGAAAAACAACTTTCTTCTCTATCCTTATCAAAGTCACTCAACTCTGGTTCTGCTTCTATCCTTTTTGAAGGGCTCATAAAGTCATACTCATCTCTTGAACCATCATTGTAAGAAACATAACACGCACAGGATTGGATCATGGACATTCTACCTCTTTTCCTGTTTGTGTTTGTCATAGTAGGTGCATAAACTACTGGACTATCTACCTGCTTGTCATCTTCCCCTTTGGTTTTCAGACACCCACCAATCTCATTAGTGCCACCTGTTCTTGTCACTGGGTCTGATCCCCCTGTTCTACTTGATCTCGAAAGGGAACATGGAACCATTCCAGTACTTTGTGCACCCACTTTCCATTGACTAATGAAGCTTGAGCCTACACCTTGCCCACCACTTTTACCCTGGTTTGACCGTTGCTGCTCATCTTGGGCACCTGAATCGTTGGCAATGAAAGGTTTTAAGCAATTTTGACAACGGGGAACTCTATTCATGATATCTTTAAGATATTGGGACTTTATATTACAAAATGGGCAACATATCCAGAATTTTTTACCTCCATCGGTAGCTGGTTCAGTCGTTGTCAGCCAATCGTTTTTCCCTTTGGTCTTTAAACTCCCACCAACCACACTAGCAACTGCTGGCCTTATCACCGGCTCTGGCATCACTTTTGTACTGTTATTCACCTTAGATCCCAGAAGAGAAGACTGAAACCCTCCAGTAATTTTCGCACATAATTTAATTGCCTCCTGTTTTATTGCCTGTTTCGGTTGACAACTTCCACGCTGATCCAAACTGGAATCACATGATACACCTTGGTTACCCTTCCTACCGCAGTTTGATCGTTGGAGTTCACCTTGTGCATCTGAATCATAGGCCATGAAGGTCCTCAAGCAATTTTGACAGCACACAATTCTATTCACAATATATCTGCGATACTGGTACTTTATTCTACAAAAAGGGCAACAAGTCCAGAATGATTTCTGGCCATTGGACTGATCTGGTTGTATTAGTTGATGATGATGATGATTCGAGCCACTGAACTGGGGATTCAGATACTCATTTGTTTTGTTCTGAGCTCCAAATGAGTTTCTAATTTCCTGATTCTGATTTATGTGATGAGGTCTCTTTATTACAGTAGCGTTTCCTGAAAAGCTACCCTTACTAATATGTATAGATCTTTTTCCTGGGTAGGAAACCACCATATTTGATTTATTGATAAGCTTGGAAGCAGCCCCTGCACCACAAATTTGTTCATATCAGCGAAATTTCAAAATGAGAATTTCTTCAGGATGTAATACAGGTTGCAAGGCTTCCTTTACCTATAAATGAATAGATTTAATAAATAAGATACACTTTGATCTACAATGATACTGATGGCGGAAGAGTCATGGAATGGAAATACCATTAGAGAGGAGTTTTCAAATCTTAAGGATAAAGTGATGACAATGACACTTGTTTGACTAATATAGTACCTACATTTTGAGTGGCTATTTAACTTCCCTCATTTCTGATTCTACCTATTTAGGTTAATTTGGAATATTTTCAATGTTTATTTGAGTATAAATTTGGGGAGTATCTCATGGTTTAAAACATAAACAACATCAATAAGAGGAGAAAAATTGTAGTAACTTCCTGAGAAAGTATAGGATAAATGACTGTTTGACTTTAAATAAGCTCTCTATTAATGTCCTTTTATGAAACCAATATGATCCAGTACTACACTCTCCAGCTCCAAAATAAGTAGAATTTTACCTATTGTGGACTTGAATGAGGAAGACATGACCATTTGGAGTTGTACTAGAGAAAATGTAATGCATAAACTTAGTGAGCAATTGAGGTGCCACACTAAGTCATCAAAAGTCAGAATATAAATACTTTTATCCATAAAATGAAAAATACAATACTCTATAAAATATATAAATAACTAGCAACAGTCCCGTGCCTCCGGTACTATCGACGGTGAGATTTATCATTTGTATTTTGTTAGATAGATTAGTTCTTTGAAGTATTAGTGTCTCCATTTTGAAACAATTCGTCTTTCCAAAGTTCAAAGTCCATACCTTTCTTTGACATGCTTGTACTCTCAGTACCTACAGTGGATTTCGAAGATGAAACATTCACTTTAACATTCATGCTTTGAGCCTCCACCTCCATCTCCTTAGGTTGCCAAAGCTCATTAGGATTGGTAGGTAAAGAAGCAGGATCAAGTTCAAAAGACCCTTCTGGGACACCTTCTCTTTCAGCGCCAGTCATTTTAAATGAGGGAACTCGATGGGAAAATCTAAGTAGTTTACTGGATGGTATCACAAATATGACATCCCCTACCCACGTCATTCGCTGAAACAGGCTTACAAAACCATTCATTTTTTCTAAGCAACCAACCTTTATACCAGTATCATGGCTAAAATCTGAGAGAATCTCCACGATTTCAAATATGTAATTTTTATGATTTTCCGGGTCAGAACTCCATCCAATATCCCAGTCCTTGAAGAGGGCCCAAGTTTCCCCCTTTCTAGGATATATCAAGTAAGAACCTCTACCAATGCCTTTCTCAAAATGCATCTGATGAGAGATGGTAAGACGATTTGAAGTTACCGCAGTGTCTCCGCGAATAAATTTTCCACAACCCACAGGTAACTCTTGATTTACCCAATCAATCTCACCTTGCTCCTCGGGATCGGGCTCTAGCCAAGTAATTCGCAGCTTAAATCCAGGAGAAAAAACCTTCTTAATCTTGGCGTAGAATCTAGGCAGGCAATCCGTTGTATCATAAAAAGCCCAAATTTGATCATCAGAAAAACATTTTTCATCTTTGTCCTTGTCAAAATCACTAAATTCTGGATCAAGACAATCGTAGAAATCTCTCCCTCTTTTCCTGTTTGTTTTTCTCGAAGTTACTGATTCCCTGGCCTTTGCATGAACCTTGGGGATTCCAACCTCTTTGTTTACGCCTTCTGTACTTACATTCCCACCATTAGTTTTATTCTTAGAACTCCAAGAAACTTTAGCAGCACCTTCTGTTCTTGTCCCTGGGTCTGAATACATATCAGAAGATGGAAATTTTCCATTACTCAATTTAAGCACTTTGAAAGCTTCCTGTTTCGGTTGACAAGCTGCAGACTGACACAAACTGGAACCTGAGTTTTCACCCTTAGTTCCATGCCTAGTCCAAGCGGAACCTAAACCAAAGACGAGATTACTTTCACACTGGGAGTATATTTGTGTCAAGGCAGAAACAAACAGAAACCATATATTGTAAGCACATGAATCAGATACAACAAAGAATTAATTACTTAATGAATACAACAATTAAGCCATGTAACTGAGTAACATAAATATATCATACATAAAAGGATTTTCTACATTATTGGCAATCATCAAACCCATCGGAGAGACAGAGAATCTGTTACGAATGAACATAAGAATCAGTTATCAATGAACACATCTCCTGTGTGTGAGTTACTATAAGCATTACATTAAAAACCAAAAGAATTTTGACCAAATTTGCACTTAATGAGAAAGATGTGACCATATAAAGTTGCATTAGAGAAATCACGTATTTGTAATGTTGCAACTCACTGGACAAATAAGGGGCTCTGGCAGAAAATTATCCAGGGTGTAGCAAAATAACAACTTTTAACTACAAACTAATAGAACCATTCCTAGTACTGATATAACGGACAAAGGGAATTTCGATGCTGCGACGCTCATTGTATAGTGATATAGCTATGAAAATCAAGATTTAAGTTTATGACTAAAACAATTAATTCATGTAACAAAGAAACAGAAACACAATATTGAAGCTAACATATATAAAAGACGAACCATATTAATAAAAAGCAATATATTAAAAAACTTCACCATGAATCTCATCTGTGTAACCAAGGAGCGGGTACGATTCAAGCGTTTGCCTATGCTGAGGAACAATCTCATAAAGACTTGAAACCTTATCTGCACCAAAATCCCCATCCAGCTCATAAGCAGCTAACAAACTCAAAAACCCCAACATTTCCAATGAATCCTCAACCCCCGGATCCATTTTCCCCTTCCACTCGGCTGCAAGTCTCAGTGCTGCGTCTTTCACATCAGCTCGAATCTCCGGTGATATCCTCAACTATTAGCTGCAACAAAAGAATGCAGCTCCTCTTAACCACACTCCCTTCAAACTCAATATTCCCCTTCTTCAAATGTGGAGGGTAAAACCCTTCCATTGCATCTAAAACTAACTTTGCAGGATCAATAGATAACTTAAGAGCTTCTAAAACTTTCCGAGCAATCGAATCGTGATAATTTATATGATCATTTAAAAACAACTGCAAACCTTTCCCATTCATTGTAACCATAAACCCTAAATCCACTGTTGGAGAATTTCCTTCAGACTGCTCTGGAACTAATCGGAATTTAATTAAATTAGCAAATTGCTTCTCCTTCAATTCAAGTTCCCGAATCCGTTCATCGAGTTGCTTTTTCTTTGATTTAAACCCTTTTTGAGCATAATCCAGTTCATTGCATCTTTCTTCACTTGAATTTCTGACTGAATCTAATCGGTTCTTTTTCCGATCAACTTTTTCCATCCGTTCTTCAATCAATTTGGCGCGTCTCTTTATCGAAATTTGAAACGAATCAAGCTGATTTTCCATCAATTTCTGTTTAGTTGGGAGCTTTTCTTCTCTAAAATCCAATGCACAAACTTTTGCTACAGGCATAGAAGAACTGCTGTCACTCTCTTTCTTCCGCCGCATTTCCAGCACTTTCCGGTGATCGTTGGAGTGAATTCACCGGAGAATGTCGGGCTGCATGCGGGTCTGTATTCAGCTAGGAGTCGACCCGACTTGTAACGAACCCCACAGGCGTTACAGAGCGTTTAGGCACCAACTGGACAAGCTCGCCGCTTGTGGGGTATTTTGAACAACACAATGACTGCACCGGCGAGGCTGAGCTCCGCCGCCGCCGCCGCCGCCGCCGCCTGCTTTATCGCCTATCGGTGGCAGTTTCCCGTTTGGGTTGGTAATTTTACAAAAATTGAAGGTTTTTTCACAAGTGGATTTGTTTCGATTTCAAGGTTTTCTTACTAATTCTTCTTTGACCATCAACTAGTTGTTGTTCTTCCTTTTGTTGCTGCATGTCGCTGCTTCATTCATCTGAGTATGTTTTTCTTTTATTGGGTGATGGACTGATGGCTGCTTGTGGTTCTGGGTTTTTCTTTTGTAATGTCTTTGGTTTTGTGAATTTTTGTCTCCATTGTTGATTCTTCTGCTCTGAAGTTTGAATCTCTCTCTTCATACATTTTACAAGTTTTACATTAATTCTTTGCTTTTTCTCAATATACATTTAACAATATTCAATGAGGCGATAAAATTTATCGTAATAATTAACGTACAAAAAAATAAATAATATTTGTGTTCCGAATTACATATTAAAAAAATTAAAGAATAAATGTAACTCCTAATTATCCTATTTTTAAACCGCTTTTACATTGGGTTAAATCTATTTTTTCCAACTAAATTAAACACCAATTTAAATAAATTTGTATCATTGATTTTTAGTTTAGTCAACCCATGAACCTCAAAAAAATTACAAAAATTAAAAAGATCGTCTAACACTTTTAAATTTTAACGGTATATTGAACAAGAAATCAGATTGCCTTTGAAACCACATCAAAAAATATATAAATCGTACTAATTAAAATCGCACCAACGATTTCAGCATTTGTGACGGTTTTAGGTGGGTTTAAAAATCGATTTTATGGCTTGAGTTTGGTTATTGGCCAAAATCGCATACATAAAATCGAAATCGCATCATACCAACAAGATAAAGAAGCCAAGTTGTCCAAAGTGATTTATAAATTTTAATCGGAATATGATTGAGTTTACCATCATCATCATTATAATAATAATAATAATAATTTACAAGAACAAGTCCAGCAACAAACTTTATTTACTGTTATCCACCACTGTGTTTATATAGATACATATCAGCTCATATGTATATATATTTTCTATTTTCCTAATATTATTATCATAAATTTAAAAGGTTAAACTTATGTATTATTTATTTTTCCTTATATAAGTAGACGATTATATATGATACCAAAATTTATTAATATTAAATAAATACGAACAGATACGTGAGATATGATAATAAGCATGAAACTCATTAAATAATTAAATTATTTTATCATTTTATGTTCAACATTAATTAGTCACACCCTACATTATATAAAATCGAATTTACAGTTTGAGTTTTGTTCTATTTAGCTTTTGTTTGGACAAAACATTATAAGTAAGGTTGTGTGTTATTTAAGTGGTATTTAATATTGGGTGATGCTAAATTGTTAATTTAAATTGTATAAAATTTTATTGTTTCAATTAGTTTTGGAACCGAAACCGCACCAAATTAAACTGCACCTGCACCAGATGAAACTACACCGCACCGCACCGCACCAAACACAAGACGATTTCATGTGCGGTTTTAGATTTGTCAAACCACACCTAAACAGTTTCGTGTACAATTTGGGCTTCAGATTGCACCATGCTCACCCCTACTGATAAGGCAAAAAAATGAGTTGGATAAATAAATGTAATATAATTAAATTAAACATATTCTATTAAATTAAAACCATTTCACACTTGAAAGATCTCAACCGCCTATTACCATTGCAACTTTCAATAATTTCTATTACAAAAGAAAATGCAAAACACATCTGACATTTATAATTTTTCATCAACTCAAACCCTCGTTTACAAAGCAAAACCCACATTTACTTTCATTATTACTGAAACTGACAAAAATCATCCTTCTTTTGCCTTTGTTAATTTCTCTCAGATGCTCAGGCTCATCTTCCTCATTAGTATTGCTAAGATCAACGATATTTGATGAAGGTCCTCCTTCATTCTTGTGGCTTGGCCTTTGAAGTAGCCGATTACTCTTTCTTCTTCTTGGGGGTTCAACAATTGGAGATCCAGGTGCTCTTTCTTCTTCTGATTTAGATTTATCTTTATCAACAGAGGGACTTCTTGGGGGGACCTTTGGTAATTTCTTCACAACCTTGGCTTTCTTCTTGATTAGCTTTACTGGAGTGGACACTGGAGATATGGAATCATCAGATTGAGATGACTCATTTTTCACTATGATTGCCTTCCTCTTCTTTGAAGTACCCTTGTTGGTGTTGCCAGATATTCTCAATTTCTTATTCTCCATGGGATTTTTCTTCCAGTTTTCAAATAGTTGAGGAGACATAACCTTGTGAGCATTGAGAGGTTCTCCTTTATCATCATTTATCTTGTTCTTTAATTTCTTCTTTAGAATGATACTCAAGAATCTTCCATAGAAAACCTTAGTGATAGGTTTATTTGAAGATTTCTTCTTCTCAGCCTCTTCTAGCCATTTGGACAATAAGTCGAATAGTACAACTCCAAAGTTTATCTGCTGCTTCATGAAAATTGCAGTCAGATTATGAATTACAAATCACTTACAATATCATGTACAGTGTTCTTACCCAAGATGCACTTTCCCGTAATCTCTGCTAAGAACTCAAATTCCTCAAGGAATTCCTTTTTCTTCATACCTTTAAGATTTGGGTTCTTCTTATAAGCGCATCAACCTCATGCATTCCACAATGTTTTTTTCTTCGAGATTAATCAGACCTTGGTTAGGAAATCCTAGACATTGGTTAATGTCTGATACCCTAATCTTCATATTGACTCCTCTAACTTTTGTAGATAGAGATCCAAAATTTATCGAATGCATTCGAGTAAAATTCTTTCACCAAATCAGTGTAGATTTTGGTGTAGGATTCTAAACATTCAAAAAGTCCAGCATCCGAGTTAGCGAATGTCTTTGAAATTCTTTTCCGATGATTCAAACTTCTTAGAACCGAGTTGAATTCCAGTAACAACTTGCCAATTTTCCATTTGAAAGACTTGATTGTATATAGTATTTGACTTTAGGTATTTTGATGAAGGTACCTGGAGGAAATTTGGGCATGGCTTCGATGTTTGAGATATTTAGGCTCTGGATAGATTTTATTTGAGGCAATAGAGAGATTGATAGATTTTTGGCAACTGCTGAAAAGAGGCAATCATTTTAATTTGAACTCTGCCTTTTTGTCAGTTCCCTCTTCTTCTAAGCTAAACATGTGTGAGCCATTGAATGCACGATGCCGAAAACTGTGACTCTCCATAAACTAGTCAGTGTATTTAAAATTTAACTAGGCACACTTAGAAGGGGGGGGGTTTGAATAAGTGTGAGAGCAATCTATGACCTAATTTTTAAACTTAAGATCAAGCTATTAACTTCAAGCTACTATTTTGATTAATTCAGTTTGCAGGAATTAATATAGTCTACTGAAATAACTAAATATCATGCTGAATTTATAAAATACTTAGTGTTGAAGAATATGTGACGCCCCCAAAATTAGGTATACATCACCTATATTGAGTCGCCAAATACATGATACAGAATTCCAATACAACTTAATAATACAACTGTCGTGTACAATACGACAAAACATAAACTGTGAGTTTGAATACAAATATTGTCTACTAGAGAATATACAAACTCAAAAGGAGTCCTTATTACAATTATTATCACACTATTTCACAGAATAGTGAGGACTACTAATGCACCATCTAGGAACATCACTCCGTTCCCCAACTCGTTTCAGCTATATTCTCATTTCCTGAAGAGAACAGTGAAAGAAAGGGTGAGCTCAACTAGCCCAGTAAGAAATATTATGACTAAGATAATGCAGGATAAATTATCATTAGCCTTAAACAGTGTTAAACTGATACAATATAACAAACATCAAGTTTAACTCCTGCGGAACAAGCAATCCATTAAAAGAGTCAAGTAGAGAATAAAATCTACTATCTTTTATGATTTAAAAGGTTTTTCATCACTTTTATCGCTGGGACTCAGCTTAATAAATAATCCACATCATTGAATCACACTTGTACTACAGCCAAGGATATTCTTTAGTATCACGACCACAATTATTCCATGCACTACGGACCAAGAATATTTATGTATTCATTAATGGTCATGATCATGCCAACAACTGTCCATTAATGCACTACGGGCCAATGAGGACTTTTACCACATCATTTATAACATTACGGTCATGATTACACCGAATAATCCCTGGTCATAATCATACCAAGTCCATCTATGCACTACAGGCCACAGATGACTTTCAAAAAAAATATAAATATGAGGATGATGACAATGATATAAGAATTCAATAAAACAAGTTCAAGAATTAATTTGTCCAAGAACCAATAACGTCCAAATTGTCAACATGATACTGCTTTGTAGAGTAAAATTCAAGAATGATCAGAAAAATATTTTTATGAAAAGATACTGGATGAAGCGTAATTATCAAGGATATTCCACCAATTTCATGGAGTATAGAAGTCAAAACTTTAACCAACTGAGTATAATAAAGAATGGAATAACAAAAGAAATCACCATGCATGCGGTACATCGCATAGACAGGTTATTCCAAAAGAATACTAAATAACGGAACCAGGCCGGTGAAATTCGCACTAACAGGATGTTCTAACAGAATAATAAAGAATGGAATAACAACAAAAATCACCATACATGCGGTACTTCACATAGACATGTTATTCCAACAGAATACTAATAAGGTCGGAATCAGGTCCGGCGTAAAACGCACAGACATGATATTCCAACAGAATAGTAAAGACGAAATCAGGTCTGGCGTAAAATGCACAGATAGGATATTCCAACAGAATAGTAAAAACGGAATAATAGAAGAATGTCACCATGTATAGGGTAGTCCGCGTATACTGGTTATTCCAGCAGAATAATAAAGAATGGAATAACAGAAGTTCTCTTCATGAATACAAAAGAAATAATACCCCTTACGAGTACAACAAATAATATTCCCTACCTTAAGAAGAAGAGTATTGGATATATAAGTAGTGAAGTAGCAAAATACTTTCTTCTTTCTCTCTATAGTTTATCTCTCTAGAGTTTCAGTGAATTCGTAAGAAAATAATGAAGGAATGAGCTTCTATTTATAGGAAAATGGACTGCATAGTAACTAACTCATGAACATTCCAGATTGATTTACTTTAATCTGACGGTCCATATTTAAAGCAAAATCTTTTAAATAAAATATAATATATTCTATTTATAATCTAATAAAACGAATAACTTTATAAAAGATTTTACTATGCAAACACTATGTAGACACTATGCAAACACTATGCATAATAAAATATAATATATTCTAATTATTGTCTAATAAAACAGATAACTTTATAAAAGTATTCTGTTTTATATAAAAAGATTTTACTATGCAAAACACTATGCAGACACTATACAACACTATGCATAATAGAATATAATATATTCTATTTATAGAATAACTTTATAATAGTATTTTGTTTTATATAAAATAATTTTCTGTATTATTACATTAATAATACCAACAAAACTGAGTGACTTATCACGTAAGCATCAATAATTAATACCATGTGCTACTATGCAACCACGCGTATTACTTTACTTTTAACACCGGGTGTTTCAACAGTTAACGGTAAAACTTCCACCGTTATTTTCATAAAGTATTTTTGTCGTTTTTTCAATTTGACAATAATTTTGTTGTGGGGTCCATCAATGATTGTGCCGTTGTACGAATATTCCCTGTTAAAATGAATATTCTCCGACCAATTGAATATTATATAACAACTTGCGTACTTTGCAACATTTATAAATATTACCCACAACTATAACATTATATCAATTTCACTCCATAATATTCAAAAATAATATTTATAGAAAATTCATCTTTATTCAAAAAGTCGGGGTTTTACAATCTCTCATTCTTATGAAATTTCGCCCTTAAAATTAGGGTACGTACCTGGTATATTGAAGAGGTAAGAATACCTTGATTTCATTTCAGATTCTAACTCCCAAGTCATTTCCTCAACATCGTGGTTTCTCCAAAAACTTTGACTTGAGGTATAACCTTGGAGCGTAGAATATGTTCCTTCTTATCCAAGATTTAAACAGGAACCTCTTCATACGTCAAATCTTCCGTTATTTCGTCTGGTTCTAACTCAATAATGTGTTTCGGTTCTTCCACATATTTACATAACATGGATATGTGAAAAATGTTATGAACACAAGACATACTTGGCAGTAAAGCGAGTCTATAGGCCACAGTTCCTACTCGATCAAGGATTAAAAATGGGCCGATGAATCGAGGATTGAGCTTTCCTCTCTTTTAAAATCTCGTAACTCCTTTCCATGGAGCAACACGTAATAACACATGATCTCCTATATCGAATTCCACGTCCTTTCGATGAAGATCAGCATAACTCTTTTGTCGATCTTGTGAGGTTTTTATACGTTGTCGGATCATTTGAATCTTTTCCGTAGTCATACGTACCAACTCCGGTCCCAACAACGTTGCTTCACCCACCTCATCCCAGCATACTGGAGAATGACACTTTCTTCTATACAACGCTTCGAATAGAGCCATGCTAATACTTGCTTGATAACTGTTGTTGTAGGAAAACTCCACCAATGGGAAGAACTTGTCCCAACTTCCCTTGAAGTCAAGGACACAGAGTCTTAATAGATCTTCAAGAGTTTGAATCGTCCTCTCCGACTACTCGTCCCTCTGAGGATGATATGCCGAACTAAATCGTAAATCCGTGCCCATAGCTTTTTGCAAACTAACCCAAAATCTTGAAGTGAATCTTGGGTCTCGATCAGAAACTATGGATACTGGCATACCATGCAATCTTACAACCGCGTTTATGTACATATGAGCAAGACGTTCAAGTGTATAAGTTTCTCGTATCGGTAAGAAATGAGCAGACTTGGTCAATCTATCAACAATGACCCAAATCGTATCTATGCCTTGAGAAACTTTGGGAAGACCGGTAACGAAATCCATGGTAATGTGCTCCCACTTCCATTCTGGAATTTCAAGTGGTTGCAATGGACCTTTTGGTACTTGATGCTCCGCCTTAACTCGTTGACACGTTAGACACCTTGAGATAAACAGCGCTATCTCTCTCTTCATATTGCTCAACCAAAATGTATGACGAATATCATGATACATTTTGGTACTCCCAGGATGGATTGCAAATGGTGTGTTATGCGCCTCCATCATGATTTTATACTTTAAATCAAGGTTGTTAGGAACACAAAGTCTGGAGTTGACTTGAAGTATTCCTTCTTCATCGATTATTGCTTCCGACATAGCACCTTCTTGCATTTTCTTCCTCATATGCATCAGCTCCAGGTCTGTAGCTTAAGCATCTTTAACTTTATCAATTAATGTCGGTTCTACTCGTATATTCGTCATCATAACACGGGTCCCTGGAGTCTTTAACTCTATCTCCATCCTTTGCAAGTCACACAAAATAGGCCTTTGCGTTGACAATATCGCATTCGCACTTGTATATGATCTTCTACTCAATGCGTCAGCTACCACGTTCGCTTTTCCAGGATGGTATTGGATGGTATGATCATAATCTTTCAATAGTTCAAGCCAACATCATTTTCGCATGTTGAGTTCCTTTTGAGTGAAGAAATATTTGAGACTTTTATGATCTATAAAGATCTCTACTTTCTCCCCATACAAGTAATGCCTCCAAATCTTTAGTGCGAAGACAACAACTGCCAACTCTAGATCATGAGTAGGATAATTCCTCTCATATTCTTTGAGTTGTCGTGAGGCATAGACTATGACTTTCCCATGTTGCATGAGAATGCATCCTAACCCTTTGCCCGAAACATCACTGTAGATGACAAATCCCTCCGAACTAGATGGTATTATCAGAACAGGTGCTGCAATGAGTCTCCTCTTGAGTTCTTGAAAAATCTTCTCACATTCCTCGCTCCAACCGAACTTTGTATCTTTCTGAGTCAGCTGAGTTAGTGGAGTAGCGATTCGAGAAAACCCTTCTACGAATCTCCGATAATAACCAGCTAAGCCGAGAAAGCTACGTACTTCGGTCACTGATTTAGGTTGCTCCCAGCTTTGAATAGCTTCAATCTTTACCGTGTCAAATGATATTCCATGACTTTATACCACGTGCCCAAGGAATGCTACTTCCTCAAGCCAGAACTTGCATTTCTTTAACTTGGCATAAAACTTATATTCACGAAGCTTTTGGAGTATCAGCCTCAAGTGTTGCTCATGATCTTCACAGGTTTTGGTATATATGAGGATGTCATCAATAAAGACGACCACAAAGTGATCCAAATATTCCTTGAATACTCGGTTCATCATATCCATGAAGGCAGCAGGAGCATTAGTCAATCCAAAGGACATGACTAGGAATTCATAATGCCTATACCGAGTTCTGAAAGCCGTCTTTGGAATGTTATCGGTTCTAATCTTCAATTGGTGATATCCAGAATGAAGATCAATCTTTGAAAAGAATTTGGCTCATTGCAACTGGTCAAACAGGTCATCAATACGTGGTAATGGGCACCTATTTTTTATGGTGACATGATTCAACTCCCGATAATCAATACAAAGTCGCATACTCCCATCTTTCATTTTCATGAATAGAACAGGAGCACCCCAAGGAGAAGTACTAGGACGAATGAAACTGATGTCTAACAATTCCTGTAGTTGGGTCTTTAACTCCTGAAGTTCAATAGGAGCCATTCGATATGGGGCTTTGGAAACAGGTTTTGTACCAGGTTCTAGGTCGATACAAAATTCAATTTCACGCTCTGGGGGTAGGCCAGGAAGTTCTTCAGGGAATACGTCAGGAAATTCATTAACAATAGAAATATCATTCAAAACTGACGTATTTTTGTTTAGATTCCGTGACATGAGCTAAGAAAGCTTGACATCCGTTTTTTAATAAACGAATAGCTTTATGGCTTGAGATGACAGTGATGAATTTTAATGGTTTGGTTGCTTGAATTCGCATAATAGGTTGATTAGGAATATGAAAGCTAACAACCTTATGAAAACAATCAATTTTTGCATGATGAGTAGTTAACCAATCAATCCTTAGAATTACATCAAATGCAAGTATTTTCAATGAAATAAGATCGACAGGTAATGTGTGGGTACCAACTTGAACCAAACAAGACTTATAAACCGTGGATGTAATGAAGGCTCTCCCAATGGAGTTTCAACAGATAAGTCAAAGTCTAATTTCTCTGGAGTCAAATTTAAAGGTTGAGCGCAAGTAGGAGAAATAAAAGAATGGGTAGAACTGGTATCAAATAAGGTATAGACTTCGCTAGAGTTTATGATAAGCTTACCCGTGATGACCTCATTCGGGTTCCTTGCTTTCTGGGAGGTCACTACAAACGTTCTCCCTTGCACTACCGGCTTTGACTTTTCTAGGACGGCCTTTGGTGCCTCCATCCTGGCTGAACTTGTCTTCGGTGAACAACAAAATCGGGCTAAGTGACCTTCTCTTCTATAATTATAACATTCTTTGGACGGAATCATGCAGTTTGGACTGATGTGTCCCTCCCCTCCGCATTTGAAGCATATGATAGGTGATCGTTCTCTTTCCTTAACAACGGGTGCTGGTGCTGACGTCCTTCCATCATTGTTGAATCTCATTCTCTTAAAATGTCCATTTTTACTATCTTGGCCATGATTACCACCAAAGTGGTTACCATTTCTGGCATGTTGATTCCCTCCACGTTTGTTGTCACCGTTTCGGTAATTGATACCACTGGTATTTTCATGCTGCTGGCTGCTTTCTCTTGGTTGCTTTGACTCATTATCGCGCTCCAATAAGTGAGCCCTATTTACAACATCTGAGTACAAACACAGTTTATGAGAAATAAGATATTGATGTATCTTCGGTTTCAAACCTCTTAAAAATATTCACGTCATTCGCTCCTCATTATCGACCAAATGGGATGCAAACAGGGATAACTCCGCAAATTTAGCCTCGTATTGCGACACAGTCATATTGTTTTGTTCTAATTTGATAAAATCCACTTCTTTCATGTGACGAATACTCTCGGAAAAGTACTTGTCGTTGAATATCTCTTGGAACTTCTCCCAAGACATCTTGAGTGCGTCAGGCTGGGTACGTTTTACAGATTCCCACCAGTAATCTGCCTCTTCACGCAACATGAAGGTGGCGAAGGGAACCTTTTGCTCCTCGGAGCATCCCAAGACATCAAATATCTTGGTGATGTGCTTTATCCATGCTTCCGCCTTAAGTGGTTTTGGCTCTCCAATAAACTCCGGTGGTCCCAGCTCCTTGAACTGTTTAGCGGTGACTATCCGAGAGTTTCTAGTGTTTTCACCTACATTTTGGACAGGTGCCGCTCTCGCTTGATGTTACATGAATTGTATAAAGCCTCTGAACAATCCATCATTCATCATTTGGTCCGTGTTATTGTTTGCATGAGGATTGTCGCCTTCTTGATGCACATTATCCTGATTATTGATATATGGAGACTCAATGGTCTCTTGTGCTCCATTGCTATTCTCAAAATTCTCGGATGTCATTTTCAGATACTGCCACAAAACAAGGGTTAGTTGACATGTAACATATTATCTCTAAACTCTGACCAACCAATTTAAATACACAATAAATTTAAGTAGGTCATACTAGCGAAGGAATTCCCCGTCTCTACCCTCCTAGTTCTAGTCTCACATCTTAGCCAGGGATCATATCCCTAAGCTTTGATACCAACTGTGACGCCCCCAAAATTAGGTATACATCACCCATCTTGAGTCGCCAGATACATGGTACAGAATTCCAATACAACTTAATAATATAACTGTCGTGTATAATACGACAAAACATAAACTGTGAGTTTGAATACAAATATTGTCTACTAGAGAGTATACAAACTCAAAAGGAGTCCTCATTACAATTATTATCACACTATTTCACAAAATAGTGAGGACTACTAATGCACCATCTAGGACCATCACTCCGTTCCCTGACTCGTTCCAGCTATATTCTCATTTCCTGAAAAGAACAGTGAAAGAAAGGGTGAGCTCAACTAGCCCAGTAAGAAATATTATGACTAAGATAATGTAGAATAAATTATCATTAGCATTAAACAGTGTTAAACTGATACAATATAACAAACATCAAGTTTAACTGCAGCGAAATAAGCAATCCATTAAAAGAGTCAAGTAGAGAATAAAATCTACTATCTTTTATGATTTAAAAGGTTTTTTTTATCACTTTAATCGCTGGGACTCAGCTTAATAAATAATCCACATCATCGAATCACCCCTGCACTACGGCCAAGGATATTCTTTAGTATCACGACCACAATTATCCATGCACTACGGGCCAAGAATATTTTTGTATTCATTAATGGTCATGATCATGCCAACAACTGTCCATCAATGCACTACGGGCTAATGAGGACTTTTACCACATTATTTGTAACATTACGGTCATGATTACACCGAATAATCCCTGTTCATAATCATACCAAGTCCATCTATGCACTACAGGCCACAGATGACTTTCAAAAAAAATATAAATATGAGGATGATGACAATGATATAAGAATTCAATAAAACAATTTCAAGAATTAATTTGTCCAAGAACCAATAACGTCCAAATTGTCAATATGATACTGCTTTGTAAAGTAAAATTCAAGAATGATCAGAAGAATATTTTCATGAAAAGATACTAGATGAAGCGCAATTTTCAAGAATATTCCACTAGTTTCATGGAGTATAGAAGTCAAAACTTTAACCAACTTAGTATAATAAAGAATGGAATAACAAAAGAAATCACCATGCATGCGGTACTTCGCATAGACAGGTTATTTCAAAAGAATACTAAATAACGGAACCTGGTCAGGCAAAATTTGCACCGGCAGGATGTTCCAACAGAATAATAAAGAGTGGAATAACAACAGAAATCATCGTGCATGCGGTACTTCTCATAGACAGGTTATTTCAACAGAATACTAATAAGGGCAGAATCAGGTCCGGCGTAAAACGCACAGACAGGATATTCCAACAGAATAGTAAAGACGAAATAATAGAAGAATGTCACCAAGTATAGGGTAATCCGCGTATACTAGTTATTCCAGCAGAATAATAAAGAATGGAATAATAGAAGTTCTCTTCATGAATACAAAAGAAATAATACCCCTTACGAGTACAACAAATAATATTCCCTACCTTAAGAAGAAGAGTACTGGATATATAAGTAGTGAATTAGCATAATACTTTCTTCTTTCTCTCTATAGTTTATCTCTCTAGAGTTTCAGTGAATTCGTAAGAAAATAATGAAGGAATGAGCTTCTATTTATAGAAAATGGACTACATAGTAACTAACTCATGAACGGTCCAGATTAATTTACTTTAATCTGACAGTCCATATTTAAAGCAAAATCTTTTAAATAAAATATAATATATTCTATTTATAATCTAATAAAACGAATAACTTTATAAAAGATTTTACTATTCAAATACTATGCAGGCACTATGCAAATACTATGCATAATAAAATATAATATATTCTAATTATTGTCTAATAAAACAGATAACTTTAAAAAAGTATTTTGTTTTATATAAAAAGATTTTACTATGCAGACACTATGCAAAACTATGCATAATAGAATATAATATATTCTATTTATAGAATAACTTTATAAAAATATTCTATTTTATATAAAAAAATTTCTGTATTATTACATTAATAATACCAACAAAACTGAGTGACTTATCACGTAAACATCAATAATTAATATCGTGTGCTACTATGCAACCACGCGTATTACTGTACTTTTAACACCGGGTGTTTTAACAGTTAACGGTAAAACTTCCGCCGTTATTTTCATAAAGTATTTTTGTCGTTTTCTCAATCCGACAATAATTTCGTTGTGGGGGTCCACCAATGATTGTGTCGTTGTACGAATATTCCCTGTTAAAACAAATATTCCCCGACCAATCGAATATTATATAACAACTTGCGTACTTTGCAAAATTTATAAATATTACCCACAATTATAACATTATATCAATTTCACTCCATAATATTCAAAAATAATATTTATAGAAAATTCATCTTTATTCAAAAAGTTGGTATTTTACAAATTATCTTAATATAATGCAAATATTCAAATTTTAATTATTAAGATAATTAAATGACTTACATGAGTAATTAAAATAAAACAAACAGTAATACCAACACCAAGATTTTTTACGTGGTTCAGCTATTACCCTCTATAATAATAGCCTAGTCCACGTCCAATACCAACTAGTATTGGAGACTCACTTTATTTATATCTTTATAAATAAACACCAATTACAAAACATATTCTTATACAAATTAATTAACAATTAATTTCTCTTGAGCACTCTTGCTCCTTGTGCACCTATGCACTCTTCAAGCACCTTTGCTTCCTTGAACCTGTTTGTAAACCTTTACTCTAATCCAATAGGATTAACACATTTAGACTACACTTAGTCTAAAACATAATATTCAATGCAGATATAGAGGTCTATGATCAATGCAAGAATAATCAATTTAACAATTAAAGGCTCAACTATATGCAATGATCAATTAGCACACAAAAATAAACAATTATTTCTTACCAAATATCAGCTCAAATAATATCAGAAAATTAATTGCTTGACTACTCAGATGTTGCACTTGAGAAAATCAATTTGCTCGGAAGTAACAGTAATAAGTGCAATATATAATTTCGTGAGTTGTAATTAATTCAAGCATGCCTCACGGTTTTTATAGACAGAATAAAATTACCGTTGCATAATGATATGTACTGTTATGTTTAATATTCAAACGGTATAAATCCAGCAAATGTGATATTTATCCAAAATAACAAATCAAGCTTTAGTTTAGTGTTTTGGGATAAATATAAACAACCCTTTAATAAATAACCCACTTTTAAAAACATCTTTGACTTTATCTTTATATATACCAAGTGGTGTGTGACATCAAAAAAGTTGTAATAGTCATTTTCCCTTTTCCAAGACTCAAGGTCTTTTAAACTTCCAATATAACAATAATTACATCTCCTATAAAATCGTTAGTATATCAAATCATCCAGAAGTAAATCTGCCAGCTTTTTGTTTATCTAGTATACTCTATATATCCACGTGTATCAAGTTCAAAGCTATCAGTTAAACATTTAGCATACATATCACAATTAATGCTATCCTCCTTTTTAGACATACATATATTTAAGGTATTTAGGAAAATCCTTTTTCAAAACATTTTTCATATACGACATATAATAAAATGTAAATGATATGTCCTAAAGCCTTTAAATAAAAAATCAATTATTATGTAATTGACCTTACATTTAGTTTTCCCTAGTTAAAGAGAAAATCTTCACCCACTTGAATATTCCTTATCATCAGATACCTGAAATGCCATAAAACAATTAGCACACTAATAATTCATCATCAAAACTTAAGGATAAAATATGACTAGGTCAACATTCTCCCCCTTTTTGATGATGACAACAGAAAACCTTTTGATTCCCATTAACTACCCCTATGTTCATGCATATCATATAATTAGCTCCCCCTAAATTCATGCATCAATATCATTTCAGGAATCTTATAATAACTAACTGAAATTCAACTTTAATTTCAGTAAACTAAAATTTAATAAAAAATCCTATTATCTTGGCATGTACCTGCAATTATGTTAGTTCAACTATATATATATATATATCAAACTGTTAACGTAAAATTTTAAAATTCAAACAATCAGTCTGTAAAACCACAAATTCAAAATTTTTTAGTCTTTAAAATACCCCCCAATAATCCCCAAAATTCTCCCCCTTTGTCATCAACGAAAAAGGAAAGCAGTTCATTCTTCGAGATCTACCACAGCTGCACGTTGAGCGGCCCTTTTTGTGAAATAGGGTTTGTGATTGGCACGATGAACCTTCTCAGCAATGCTCAGGTCAGCAGCAAATTGGGGGGGCCTGGGAATGACAGTTGCAAGTGGTAGAGGGACATCGAGAAATTCTCCTTGATACTCGGCCAACCAATTACAATGCACCCACTCTGGAACCGTTGAATGCTTACGCTGCATATGGAGTTTAGCTCCCACATCATTGAAACGAGTAGAAATGAACTCAGCCAATTTCCCTATTTGATTACTAACAAACTTAAGCTTTTGACTCAACTGACATGATTTTCGATTAAGCCTTCTCTGCATAATCTCTGGCAAAGCAGTGGTTTGCAGTTCAAATACTGCTTGTAAATCAATGAATTCATCTTCAAGATTATGGTACAATTTGTTAATTTCAGGGGCACCCAAAGGCAATTTGCCTTTTTCCAACATATTCATTCGGGTGTGAAGGCCAGACATTTCAGTCTGCATTTTTTCTTGATTACTTAGTACCAGTTTCAACATGTCAACTATCTCAGAAGAAGATTGATTATGAGGCTGAAAAGGAGAGGATAGAATGGAAATTGGAGGAGCAGGATTTTCAGGAGTGACACGAACAAACATCCCATTAAGTAAAATGATATGTGACATTTTTAGAGACCCAACACTGATGGAATCAATAACCGAAACAGAATTTTCATTTTCAAAAGAGACTTTAAAATGTTTGAACAAATTAGTGAGAATAACACTGTAAGGCAAACATGTCTTGGTTTTTCGCAAATAGGTGGTCATATGATGAAGCATCATTTGAGACAAATTAAAAGAAACACCTCTTAAAATCATAGCAACACCTATCAAATCTTGATAGGTAAAATCTGCTCCTCCACCTAAACGAGGCAACATATTGTATCTAACAAGTTGATGGAGAACACAAGAAATAAGAGAAACATCAACTATTTTTGGTGTAAAAACATCACTTAACACAGAATTGTTCATAACAATTTGTAACTATTCCAGAGTAAAGGGAGAATGAACTTCACCTTTTTTTGTAAAAGGACACACACCCGAAGATGGGATATTTAAAATACTACCAAAATCGATGACTGTAAAATATAACGACTTCCCTTTGAAAAAGTTGTATAAAAATCCCCATGACACTCTAGATTTGTATAAAACTGTTAGACAAGTCTAGGATATGCCACAGACGGAGGAAAAAGCATTGACGAAAAACCACAAGACGCAAACAGTGGTCTCAAAAGAGATTGTTGAAAACGGATCTGATCAACCGACTTTTCCTAGACAAATTATTTGAGAAAAATAACTGTTTTAAAACGTACCTCATACGCATTACTTCGAAAGAAGTTGTCAGGAAGATCAGATGAAAGATTAGAGTTTATCGAAACCGGAGGAGGGGTAACCTCTGGCTTAAAGGATGGAGTCAATGGCTGACGTTGCCTGAGTAGGTCCAGTAGGTTTAGGCAAGGATGGACTGAAAGTAGACTCGTCAGAAGACGAAGAGTCCACGTACTCTGTCTCTGAAGACACAACCTTCTTCAGTTTCCTTTTCTGGCGAGATGGTCCGGCAGTAGAGTGAGGAGGAACTTTGTTCTATTTGTCGTCGAAATCGACAAGTGCTCACTTGTGCATACGAGTTCTCATAGTGATTAACGATCTTAGATGAAGAATAAATGAAAAACAAGATAAGAGAGTAAGAGAGAACCAGAGGATATTAAGAGAATGAAGAGAATGAAAAGATATAGAGTATATAAAAAAGAAGGAATGCATGTATGTATCTCGACGTCTCCCTAGTCTTTACGTTTCCCAAGGCTTTACGTCTCCCAAGACTCCCCATCCGACCTTGGCATTTCAATTTCCAAAAACCATTATGTGGTATTCGTACGTCTCCTAATAAACCCTTCAGCCGTATGGTCTTTTCGGTTGTCAAAACTAGTTATGTTAGACTCCTTGATTCTCGCGTCCATGAATTAAGTGACCAGCTGAAAACATAATTATCCTAATTAATAACAATTAATATGATATACATGCAACACTAGGATAACATAAAAAATCATGCAGTACACATCCCAAGTTCTCTACGTAACATACAAAATCTATCTTCACTCAAAGGTTTAGTAAAAATATCTACTATTTGATTTTCGGTTGGAATAAAGATCAATTTAATTAAACCTTTTGACACATTGTCTCTTAAAAAATGATGCCTTACCTCAATGTGTTTTGTTCGTAAATAGGCACACAATCACATAACATATCAAAATCACATAGAGTTTGACGCATCCATAATATCTGAGAGCAGCAACTTCCTACAGCTAGGTATTCACCCTCAGTAGTTGAAAGAGCAACTGAGGTTTGCTTTTTACTATGCCATGATACGAGACTTTGTCCTAAGAAAGTACAAGCACCACTTGTACTTTTTCTATCGATTTGACAACCTGCATAGTCAGCATCTAAATAACCTATTAGTTCAAAGTGATTGGAAATTGGATAAAATAACCCTAAATTAATTGTACCACTTAAATATTTCAAAATTCTTTTAACAACATTTAAGTGTGATTCTTTGGGTTTAGCCTAAAATCTTGCACACAGACAAACACTATACATTATATCGGGTCTAGAGGCAGTTAAGTATATTAAGCATCCAATCATACCTCGATATTTTGTTATATCTACATCAATACATTTCTCATCAATGGTGAGCTTTATTGATGTTCTCATTGGTGTACCTTTTGAGTTAAATCCTTCAAAGCCAAATCTCTTGAGTAGTTCTTTTATGTATTTGGTTTGATGGATATATATTCCTTCATTTGTTTACTTGATTTGTAGTCCCAAGAAGTAATTAAGCTCTCCCATTAAGCTCATGTCAAATTCTTTATGCATGCACTTGGAAAACTACTCATAAAGGAAATCATTAGTAGCACCAAATATTATATCATCTACATATATTTGAACAATAATAATATCGATATTTTTATGCTTAATAAACAATACAGAATCTATTTTTCCTCTAACAAACTCGTTTGATAAGGGATACTTACTCAACCTTTCGTACCAAGCTCTTGGAGCTTATTTCAAGCCATAAAGAGCTTTCTTTAGCTTGTACACATGATTAGGATACTTTTCGTGTTCGAATTCAGGAGGCCGTTTGACGTACACTTCTCCATTGATGTATCCATTAAGGAACACAATTTTTACATCCATTTGATAAAGCTTAAACTTTTTGTACCAAACAAAAGCTAACAGAATTCGAATTGATTCAAACCTTGCTACTGGTGCGTAAGTTTCTTCATAGTCGATCCCCTCCCATTGATTGTATCCTTGAGCTACCAATCTTGCTTTGTTACGAATGATTGTCCCGTGCTCATCAAGTTTGTTCTCGAAGACCCATTTCGTACCAATGATGGAAACATCTTTTGGATGAGACATAAGTTCCCACACTTGGCACACTTGGCACCTCTCCGTGTGGTTATACCTTTATTGATATCTCCAATAATATTTTTTGGAAGATGATTCTTGATGTTCCTAGCTATTCTTGGCATTTGGATATTATGCATAACTTCCTCATGATCATTAGACTCATCTTCAACATCCTGCAAATCTTCAGGTTTAAGTTCATGCTGGTCATTCATTTCAGGTTGCTGAATTTGTTCATTCGGTCTCCTGGTTTGTTCATTTCAGTTTGCTAAAATGTTTACTATCTCCAAATTACATGTATCATCTTCACTTTCTTTTGGAAGATCATTATTAGTCTCATTGAAAGTGATATGAACAGATTCTTCTACACATGACTTATTAATATTGAAAATGCGATAAGCCTTACTATTTTGAGAATAACCAATAAATATTCGTTTATATGACTTAGCATAAATATTCCTTCATATGACTTAGCATCAAATTTTCCCAAATTATCACTTGTATTTAAAATGAAGCATTTAGAACCAAATTTTTTGAAATAACTTATGTAGGGAATTCTATTATTTAAAAGCTCATATGGTGTTTTCAAAATAATAAGACGAATGAGTACTTTATTTAAAACATAACAAGATGTACTTACTGCTTCGGCCCAAAATTTCTTTGGAAGCTTACTTACTTGTAATAGAGTTCTAGCATGTCTCTTATAGAGTCCTATTCTTCCTTTCCACCACCCCATTTTGTTGAGAGGTCCTTGGTGCTGAGAATTCATGACTAATACCTCTTTGATCACAAAAGGTTATAAAATCTTTTTAAAATTCAGTGTCATGGTCACTTCTAATTCTAATGAGTTAGAAACTATATTTCGTTTCAAGTTTTCTTATTAATCTTTCAAACTCTTTAAATGCTTCATCCTTAGTTCTCAAGAATAATACCCATGTGAATCTAGAAAAATCATCAACTATTACAAATGCATAGAATTTACCATTAATACTAGAATGTCTTTCTGGTCCAAACAAATCAAGATAAAGGAGTTGTAAAGGGGAAGAGGTTGATACCATGTTCTTTGCCGTAAAAGATGTTCTCACTTGTTTCCCGAGTTAACAAGGAACACAAATTCCCTTCTATTCATATTTTATTTTGGCAATCCTTTGCTGAGATTCTTTGAGGATAATTTCTTGATTAAATCCATGTGAACATGTCCCATCCTTTTTGTGCCACAAATTAGCCTCATCTTGTACAGATGCTAGACATAATTCTTCATCTTGTTGCTCAAAATTAATAGTATATATATTTCCTTCTCTTTGTGCAACTAGAGTGATATTGTTAGTACCATGAGAAATAGTGCATTTTTCTTTATCAAAACTAACTTGGTGACCATTATCCATTAATTGATTGATACTAATAAGATTAAATTCAAATCCGTTAACAAGGTGAACATTATTTATACTTACCTTACCATTTCTAATTTTACCTTTTCCGATGATTTCGCAAGTTCGATTATCTCCAAACGTGACCGTTCCATTCTTTTTCCCGATGTCTAGTTCCATGAACTTTGATTTATCACTTGTCATGTGACGAGAACATCCGCTATCAAGAATCCATTTTTGAGATAGAAGTCTTGCCTTTAAACATAACTGTCAAGAAAAGATAATTCATCCTTTTGGTACCCATATCTTTTTGGGTCCATTTATGTTAGTAGCAAGTAAATCACTCTTTTTAATCCATACCTTTTTAACCTTATTTCGTTTCTTAAAATAATTTATATCTAAATGACCTTTAATACCACAACGTTTACAAGTTGTGAAAGGAGAGCAATAATTTAAAATAAAATGTGATTTTGATTTTAACATTTTCATATTACTCTTTTATGAATAGAATTAAAACCAATTCCTTGTCTTTCAAAACTAGGTCTTTGTTTACCTAATATGACATTTAGATTTTCTTCACCTTGAACAAATTTAGCAAGAGATGATTTTAGTGAGTCTGTTTCTTTTTGAAGTTCATTATTATGAAGTGTTTTAACATGATATTTATCACTAAATGCATCAATACACACATCTCTCATTTTTAGCTCATTAGTCAATTTTTGGACTTCATTATTTAAGAATTTTACCTTATTGAAAAGTATTTTATTAAAATTATCTAAATAATCAATTTTTGCAATCAACACCTTTTCTTCTTTATTTGTAGATTCCTTTTCAATTTCTTTCTTTTCATCTATTAGTGAATCTACTTCATTATTAGTGTATTAACTAATCCTTTTAAGCTTGCATTCTTTTCTCTTAATTTTTCATTTTCTTGTTCTAAAGAGTTAAGATCATTAAGAGATACCTGATTAGATTCACCTTCAATTCTCATGAAGCATACTTGTGCTATCTCATCTTTAGCACTGATCTCTACTTCGGATTCTTCATCACTCCAAGTAATAAAGGCTTTGTTCTTCTTATTGTCTTTGAAGTTTGTCTTCCCTTTATTCTTTAATTGAAAACAGTCTTTCTTGAAGTGACCAGGACGTCCACATTCGAAGCATGTCTCTTCATTTTGCTTTCCTTTGAATTTATTTGAATTGAATTCGTTTCTCCTACTATTTTTCCTTTGTAGTAACCCTTTGAGTTTCCTTGACATCATAACTATTTCTTTATCGAAGTTATCATCAAGTTAGGTAAGACCTCTCTTCGAGGAGTTTCCTCCTCCTCATCATCATATCTCTTTAACTGATGTTCATATTCTTCTAGTTAACCAAACAAAGTTAAAGTATCCATGGAAGAAATAGTAATAGAATCTTGAAGAGTAGTGATTTAGAAGCAAACCTTTTGGGTATAGCCCGAAACAACTTACGGTTGATATCACTTTGAGGAATAGTCTTGTCCAGCAATTTCAAGGAGTTTATAAGGACTAGAAATCTTGCTTGAGCTAGCTTGATGGTTTTATCTTTTTTGAGCTTGAACATTTTATAATCGTGCATAAGCATGCTTAGCTTGACTTCTCGTACTTTTGAAGTACCTTCATGACTTACCACTAAAGTATCCCACATCTCTTTGGTAGTGTTGCATGAGGAGACTTTATCTATCTCGGATTGTACCATGCCGCTGAGAAGAGTGTTCATGACCTTTGAATCATATGAGACCATGTAGATTTCGGTTGAATTCATTTCTAGCAGAATCTTTGGTGTCCCATCAACTCTTCGTGGAATAACTGGTCTGTTCTCCATATCCCACCATTCCCAAGGATCTCTTTTAAGATAGATCCTCATTCGGAATTTCCAGAAGTTGTAATTTTATGTGCCAAACACCAAAGGAGGTCTATTGGTTGATTGACCTTCTTGATTGTTGTTCCCGAACTGTGCCATGTTAGAATTTTTCCCTACAAGTCACCTTTAAGACCAAGATAAGTAGAGCCAAGCTTTGATACCAAATGAAATTTAACTAGGCACACTTAGAAGGGGGGGGGGTTGAATAAGTGTGGGAGCAATCTATGACCAATTTTTAAACTTAAGATCAGGCTAATTAACTTCAAGTTACTATTTTGATTAATTCAGTTTGCGGAATTAATATAGTCTACTGAAATAACTAAATATCCTGCTGAATTTATTAAATACTTAGTGTTGAAGAATTATCTTAATATAATGCAAATATTCAAATTTTAATTATTAAGATAATTAAATGACTTATATGAGTAATTAAAGTAAAACAAGCAGTAATATCAACACCAAGATTTTTTACGTGGCTCAGCTATTACCCTCTATAATAATAGCCTAGTCCACGTCCAATACCAACTAGTATTGGAGACTCACTTTATTTATATCTTTATAAATAAACACCGATTACAAAACAGATTCTTACACAAATTAATTAACAATTAATATCTCTTGAGCACTCTTGCTCCTTGTGCACATATGCACTCTTCAAGCACCTTTGCTTCCTTGAGCCTGTTTGTAAACCTTTTCTCTAATCCACTAGGATTAACACCTTTAGACTACACTTAGTCTAAAACATAAAATTCAATACAGATATAGAGGTCTATGATCAATGCAAGAATAATCAATTTAACAATTAAAGGCTCAAATATATGCAATGATCAATTAGCACACAGAGATAAACAATTAATTTCTTACCATATATCAGCTTAAATAATATCAGAAAATTAATTGCTTGACTACTCAGATGTTGCACTTGAGAAAATCAATTTGCTCGGAAGTAACAATAATAAGTGCAATAAATAATTTCGTGAGTTGTAATTAATTCAAGCATGCCTCATGGTTTTTATAGACAGAATAAAATTACTGTTGCATAAAGATATGTACTGTTATGTTTAATATTCAAACGGTATAAATCCAACAAATGTGATATTTATCCAAAATAACAAATCAAGCTTATGTTTAGTGTTTGGGATAAATATAAACAACCCTTTAATAAATAACCCACTTTCAAAAACATCTTTGACTTTATCTTTATATATACCAAGTGGCGTGTGACATCAAAAAAGTTGTAATAATCATTTTCCCTTTTCCAAGACTCAAGGTCTTTTAAACTTCCAATATAACAATAATTACATCTCCTAGAAAACTGTAGTATATTAAATCATCAAGAAGTAAATCTGCCAGCTTTTTGTTTATCTAGTATACTCTAGATATCCACGTGTATCAAGTCCAAAGCTATCAGTTAAACATTTAGCATACATATCACAATTAATTCTATCCTCCTTTTTAGACATACATATATTTAAAGTATTTAGGAAAATCCTTTTTCAAAACATTTTTCATTTACGACATATAATAAAATGTAAATGATATGTCCTAGAGCCTTTAAATGAAAAATCAATTATTATCCAATTGACCTTACATTTGGTTTCCCTAGTTAAAGAGAAATTCTTCACCCACTTGAATATTCCTTATCATCAGATACCTGAAATGCCATAAAACAATTTAGCACGCTAATAATTCATCATCAAAACTTAAGGATAAAATATGACTAGGTCAACATTTTTAATTTTGACTTTATTCTTGGGGCATAAGCATCATTTTTAGTGCAACGAACAATGAGGCAGAGTATGAAGCGGTGCTAGCAGGATTTCAACTGGCAAAGAGTCTCGAAGTTCAGAGGTTAATCATTAACAGTGACTCTCAGTTAGTCGTGAAACATATTTCAGGGAATATGAAGCTCGAGGTTCAAGAATGATCATGTATCTTGCCGAATTAAAGGATCGACTTCAATATTTCCTTTTTATGAGTTTCAGGGAGTTGATCGCAATGATAATTCCATTGTCGATGCGTTGTCAAAGCTGGCTACTACGGATGCAAGTACTTTTGATGGATCCATGTATTTGGAAACTCTACAACAACCTAGTATCCAACATGAATCAGTAATGTGTGTCGAGCATTCTAACTGCTGGATGAATCCATATCTGGAGTATCTGGTAGATGGCGTACTTTTTTGGATCAGATGCTGGCTAAGAAAGTGAAGTATAAAAGTGCTAATTTTGTACTTATTGATGGGGTCTTTATCGAAGAGCTTTTTCGTCTCCGTTATTGAAGTGTTTAGTTCCTTCAGAGGCTGAGTATGCTCTTCGGGAGGTTCATGAAGGTATCTGTGGTGACCACATGGCTACAAAGTCTTTAGCCTACAAAGTACTTCGGCAGGGGTATAATTGGCCCACCATTTTAAGGAGGCTACAGAGTATGTGAAGAAGTGTACCAAAAATTCTAGCTGAATAGTCCTGATCCTGCATCAGCCACCAGGAAGAACTATACTCAATTTTATCTCCTATACATTTTGCTGTCTGGGGGGTAGATATACTGGGTCCATTGCCAAAAGCTAAAGGTCAGGTCAGTTTTGTTATAGTAGCAATTGATTATATGACCAAATGGGTAGAGGCGAAGCCACTTAGGTTGATAATAGGAGCAGGAATGTTTAAAGTTTTTAAAGGAGTCTATAGTGTTTCGTTTCGGAATACCTAAGGTGGTAATCTCGGACAATGGACGTCAGTTTGTGGGATCAAAGTTTGAAGTGTTTCTGAAGGAGTTAGGGATCCATCACAAAAGGACTTCGGTAGCTCATCCACAAGTCTAATGGGCAGGTTGAAGTAACTAACAGAAGGCTTTTAAATGGGATCAAGCGAAGACTGGATGAGGCGAAGAGAAGATGGCTAGAGGAGCTACTCAGCGTATTATGGGCTTATCGGACTATTACGAGTACTACAACGGGAGATTCACTTTTAGGTTGGCTTATGGTACCGATGCCTTAGTCTCTGTGGAGATTGGATCTACAAGTCTTCGGGTCAAGTCAGTTTAAAGAAGTATACAATGATGAAGGGCTGAAGGTTGACATGGACTTACTAGAAGAAGTCAGAGAGACAACTTTGATAAAGTTGGCAGCCTATCAGCGACGTGTGGCTAAACACTATAACAAAGGGGTAAAGCTTCGAAGATTTGAAGTAGGAGATTTTGTCACTTAGGGAAGTCAAAGCTTCTATGCCTCAGAATTTGGGAAAGCTAATGCCAAATTAGGAAGGTCCTTATGAAGTTATTGAAGTACCGAAGCCAGGGACCTATCAGGTTGAGAACATTAGATGGATCAGAAATAAAGAATACTTGGCATGCTGGTAGGGTTTGGAAGTATTTTCAATAGAGACAGTGTCAGTTTACCAGAGTCTATAAATATTTGAATCATCATCAATAAAAGAAGTTTTTTCTCCAATTATGTTCTGTTCATTAAGTTCTTATGGTGTTCGAAGGTTCGGTTGGAACCATTCGTCTTAAAGGTGGCGAATTGATTTGATTATGGAATTTGTTAGGCCCTTCGTTGGTAAAAAAAGTTCTTATGGCGTTCGGAGGTTCTGTTGGAACCATTCGTCTTAAAGGTGGCGAATCAGTTTGATTATAGAATTTGTTAGGCCCTTCGTTGGTAAACAAAGTTCTTATGGCGTTCGGAGGTTCGGTTGGAACCATTCGTCTTAAAGGTGGCGAATCGGTTTGATTATGGAATTTGTTAGGCCCTTCGTTGGTAAACAAAGTTCTTATGGCGTTCGGAGTTTCGGTTGGAACCATTCGTCTTAAAGGTGGCGAATCGCTTTGATTATGGAATTTGTTAGGCCCTTCGTTGGTAACAAATTTCTTATGGCGTTCGGAGGTTCGGTTGGAACCATTCATCTTAAAGGTGGCGAATCAGTTTGATTATGGAATTTGTTAGGCCCTTTGTTGGTAAACAAAGTTCTTATGTTGATTGGAGGTTCGGATGTACTCATTCGACCATTCAATGACGAATTGGATTAATACAGATCTGTCTCACACTTCGGTAACGAAGAAGTATTATATTACTTTATTACCTGATTTTATTTAAGTGTTGAGTTCGGATTATGTTATTACTTAATCTTATCTATTATTTAGTTTGTTTAACTATTAATTAACAGTTCAAGATAAGTATGAAAGGAGCTAGTACATTTTTCAAGTTGATTGATGGTGAATTGTTGACAAGAAATGATCAGAGAAGTATTAAAGATAAGAACTTGTTAATAATTCCATTAATATAAGAAATTGTTTACAAAGGAGATAAATTTTTTACAAAAGTAGGTCCTAAAGCTAAAAGAAGTCATCTTCAGGTCTCATCATCATTTTCCCCCTCCGAAGAGTCGAGGAGTTTGGGGTCTACCGAAGCTGCAACAAGTTTTGTTTTGCCTTTGCTTCGGCATACCTCATATCCTTCAAAGTACATCAGAACGATTTCCTCATTCAACTCAGCTGCTTTTCCGTAATCTTCATGTATCTTCTTGCACAGATCTTCAGTCAGGGGTGGACCCAGCTCTTTACGTGTTCGTAGCTTCTCGTAAAGTTTACGAAGTTTGGCCAGATGTCTTTCTTCTTTGGCTTGGACATCATTGACCTGCTTCAGCCAAGCTCAAGTTGTCCTAGGCGAGGTCTTCGTTCTTTTTCCTCAAGGCTTCATTTTTCTGAACTAAGTCGATATTCATGTCAACTGTAGTTCGTTAAGTGGCCTTGGTTGTTTCTAGTTGCTCTTTAAATTGAGCAAGTTCTTTCCGAAAGACCCTCATTAGTGAAGAGAGCATCTCCACGCTGACTTCTCTCCTGGCCAAGGCAAACCTCAGGATGACATTCTCCTCTCGGGCATCATTTTCTTCTACTTCAGCTTCTTTGTATTTTGGACGAAGGCGCCTGAAGATACCATTTTCCTATAAGCATTCAGAGCTAGTCAGTTAATTTCATACAGATATGTCTAATTCTAAATAGATAAGTTATTAATAACTTACTTTGGCTTGGTGCATCATCCCCTCGTTGATTTGGTCCATGATAGAGTTGTTGCCAAACCGATGGTCATCGGTATCGCGAACAAAGGAGTCGTAGAGCTGAAAGGGGAAGTCTTCATGGAGGTTTGGCCATAGAGTAGGAGATGCCACAGCTTCAGGCCTAACTTTTGAACAAGATGGTCTTATTGGAGAATTTATAGGTTGTTCAGGAGGAGGTAGGGGGTTGAGTAGTGACAGGTTCAAGGGGTGGTGGTGGTTGATCATCGTAAGGATGTTTTCTTTTGCGGGTGAATGAAGAAGTGGGTTCAGCTTGTTCTTGAGTTCTTCTTCGAAAACAATGATTTCAATCAGAACCATTGTGGGTTGACTAGCTTCAGGGGGTGGTACTTGGAGTTCTTCAGCGGAGAGAGGGGTTATATTGGTTTTCCTCTTTTTGATACGAAGAACTCGGGTCCTTTCGTCAAGAGGCATGTTGAGGAGACTTTCGTTAAAGGCTGGTAGTGGAAGTTATTTGGGCTTTCGGGTGGCTCTTTTCTTCAGGAGAGGTTGGTTAAATTCCTCGGTAGGAGTGGGTTCTGTGGTTGGGGCTTCAACGACCTGAGGTTCAGAAGTTGAAGGTTCTTCAACTGGGAGTTCAGTAAATGTCTGCGAAGATTTACCCGAAAGGAATTTGTCTAAATCCTTTTGGTCAATCGAGGTCGGTTTGATGAGAGACACTGTAAAGAAGAAGGAATAATAATTCAGAATAGTGTTAATAGAAATTGAAAAAATTATGCATCAATGGAGTTCGGGACTTACGTTTGTGGTCATATAACCACGCCTGCTTGGTCAAGAGTACATAATTCCATTCTTTCTTCGGGAAATTCTCCAGAAGCTCTATCATCTCATTCACACGCTCTTCAGGAATGTCGATGAAGTCTGCAGAGACTTTGTCCAAGGTAGTCTAATCCGACATAGAGGCGATTTTTGGTCCTTTGACGAAGAACCACTCCTTATGCCATCCTTTGTTGCTGGAAGGGGTGTTGATCAGGGAACGTCTTTCGAAGTTCTCATTAGGCTTCGAGGCTAGTTTGCTCAGAACTTTAAATCCCTTTTCACGGGATTTGTTGATAGTATAGATGGAGAAGAAGAAATCGAGGGTAGGAGCAACTCCCACCTCGTGGAAGAAGGCGATGAATTCCAGGATATGAATATAGGAGTTCAGGACCAGTTAGGCGAATCCTACACCAACAAATCCTAGGAGGGTAACCAGAAAAATGTGGAGAGGGAAGCGAACCACTTTCTCCAAAAGGGTGAGAGGCATAGCCGTCCAACCATCTAGACATTGCTAAGTCCTCTCAGTGAAAGAAGGTCGTCTCAAATGGTGGGTCTCCGGTATCTGGTAGCACTTTCTGATGATACGAAGATCTTTCTCGGACAATGACAATGGAGTATTGGCGTGAGGAAATTGTTCTTCACTTTTGAAGAACTCAGAGGGGTTAGGAAGGGGTTTTGGTGTTGGATTCTTGCTCGGAGTAGCAGTTGAGTTGGGGTTTGACCCCGAAGCCACTTTAGTATGGCTTGGGGAAGGAGGAATGGTGGAAAAAGGAATTGCAGAGATGGGGATTGCGTTATTGGAAATTTGGGAAGCCATTAATGTCGATTTGTAGGGAGAAAAGAGAAACTGGGAGGAAGAAGGAAGACAATGCTGTGAGATTCAAAATCTTGGAAGGTGAAACTGTCAAATATGGGAGAAAACAACTTTTGTATTAGCTGTCTTTTCAGCTGTTCTTGGAACTCAAGGGTGGCACATTTAATGGTGTCCATGATGACAAATTTGAAGAGTTGGCTCCCGGTTTTGATTTCCTTATTAATTGGGATGAGCTCAATTTTATTTGGGTTACCATATTGGGCTTGATATGGGTTCATTTGGACCATTTATACTCTTTTATTAAACATTCTATTTAATAAAATACTGGGGGGCAATGTTGGGCCATAATACTTTAGACATGATGGGCCCGGGTCTTAAAAGTATTGGGACAGTTCATTGAGCCGACCCATTGGGTGAATAATATCTTTAGTTGGGCTTTGACCGGTGATCATTGCAAGGATTGAACTTTGACTATTATCCTGCATTGCATTAATGAGGATTAGACAGAGTCGGCCGGCGGTGGAAAAAGGTGACAAACAGTGATGGGAAGAGCAGGTGAACTGCCGGCATTGGGATAGGGTCAGGAGAGGTCGGTTGCATACATGATAAACGTGAGAGTATATGAGGCAGGAACAGAACACAAAGGGAGGTAACTGATATTTTTCATTATCAAACACTAGAGCTAATATCCTCCATTGTTATCCTTGTATCTGCATGTACTGACTCTCACGCCAGAGCTATCTCCCGACGGTCCAAGCCGTCAAGCTTCTGGAATTGACGTGTTTACTGTGTAGGATTGGACGCGCTTTTACGTGATTGAGGCGCGTGGAAAGATCTTGGCGTTAACAATCATTATGATTATTTTCACTTGATATATGTTTAATTATGAATTGAATCAATGCCTACTGGTTTCGTTAACAAAATTAATTTCTCCAACCATGGCCCTAATTATTTTTAAGATTAGCATTCTGATGTGTTTGTTTACTAGTCTTGATCTCCAAATCTTGTAATATCTATGTAGTTGCTTCAACATGTACTAAGGCTTGTTACCTTTAAATTTGTAGGTCCGATTCAGTCGACATGGAATCCCCCTTCAGATACTACCACAGAAATGATTTAACCAATGTTATTGAAGCAGTAAAGTCATCACATATATTGTATAGCACATTAGTGAGTGTAATCAGGAAATTTTGGAATGTATCTGCAAAAGTAAAAAATGACACAGGTTTGCAGACTGTTACTATTTCCATAAACTATATAAGGAAAGGGCATGTCCCTACTATACCTTTGCAGCCACTGCTTTCGGCACCTTTAGAAACTATTCAGGATGAGATTCCCATTGAAGGGAGAACTAAAGAAAAATCTATGATATCTAACATGTTCCGGTAATGTAGAGTGCGAGGTTTCAAATTGGATTCCATGTTTCCTTAAATAAAGGAGTTTATTTAGATATGAAATAAGATTTCATATTATTCAAAACAAATGAGTTTATTTATGAATAGGAAAGTGAATTCATGTTTCCTTAAATAAATGAGTTTATTTATATATGGAATAAGATTTCATATTATTCAAAATAAAGGAGTTTATTTGTGAATAGGAAAAAAAATCTGTGTTTTCCTTAAATAAAAGAGTTTATTTAGATATGTAATAAGATTTCATATTATCCAAAATAAATGAGTTTATTTTGACTTGGAATTGGATTTCATAATTAATTAAAATAAATAAGTTTATTTTGATTAAATATTTTGATTAAAATAAATAATTTATTTTATTCAAAATTGGATAAATTAAAATAAAAGAGGTTTATTTTGATTTAAATTTAGATTAAAATAAAGGAGTTTATTTTGATTCAAAATTAGATTTTATTCTAACTAAATTTGCCCATATATATATATTGAATGTTTATTATTCATGAGATGAATTTTATTTATTGATGTATATGGTAATGTTTATGATAATAAATGTGATTGATTATGGACTATTGACCAATGTGATTGAATTTTATTTTAGTTGGATGTATGAATATATGAATTTTATTAAATGGGGTATGCGTATCTCGTCTTCTCTAATTTTTCTTAATATAAATTCTATCTCCCTCCTATGTATTTCCCCTTGACTATTGATCAATGTTTCTATTTATTTTAAATAGCTTTGTAATAGGAATAGTTAAAATTAATTTTGAAGAATTAGAGATCAAGGAGCAAGGAGCGCTTGAAGACTCGTTTGTAATGGAGCCTAGGGTTTAAAGGTAATAGTTATATTTAAATATTAATTCTTGTACCCCTAAGGTTTGACCTTTTGGTTCACTTGGTGGCTCTAGTGAACCAAACTAAAATAAAAGTCCATAATCAATCTAGGTAGAATATAGTATTATATATGTTCATGCTTATATATATATATATATATATATATATATATATATATATATATATATAATGCAAACATGCTTCACATGTTAATTAATATGACGCGTATTTTATATATATATATATGTCTGCGCGCTAAACAAGATGAGACAAATTAATAACAAACCCCTCAAATATTTTATATTAAGTTGTAACGTTCAAAATATTTAGACTATCGAACATCGTCTTCTAGCATGATAAAAATAATAGAGTATCAATTAATTATTATAAGTTTGTTGTCTCACGACAAGACTTATCTTAATTTTTTGAGATGTTAATTTTATCACATTTGATGTTTATAAAAAAATTAAACAATGTTGTTTTGTTGTGTCACCACAAGGACAATATTTTTCTTTTTTGAATATATGGAAGTGCTAGGTTGGACTTAACTTGGATAATTTTAATTCACATGTGCCACCACTTGATCAAAATAATCTAAGAAGCAAAATAAAAGGAGTTACATGATGATGTAATTGACAAGAGTTGTCTACTTAAGAATTGTTCTCGTGGCTAAAAAGTTATCTTATGTCCTTAATACGCCTATCCCTACAATGGTTGCAAAAAATGTCTCTGAGGAAGAGATTGCTACTTTTAGAAAGTGACAAGATGATGCACAATTGGCTCAATGCATCATGCTTGCATCCATGAGTAACGAGCTTCAGGGTCAGCATGAAACTATGGATGCTCTTATTATATTCCTTTATATCAAGTAGTTGATGGTGAGGAAAGTAGGACTGATAGATATCAGATATCTAAGGAGCTCTTCCGATCTAGAATGACTGATGACACTGCAGTGCAGATAAAAGTTCTTAACATAATCAATTTGATTGATCAATTAAGACAACGTGTTTTTATCATGGATAGAGAGTTATGCCAAGATTTGAGCTTGCACTTACTCCCGGACTCCTTTCACAATTGTTGTGAATTTTTTATATGAACAAGTTAGATATCAGCCTCGCTGATTTTCTTAAAATGTTGAAAAATGTTGAGTCATTTTCCAACCAAGAAAGAACATGTTTTACTGGTAGGGGCTAAAGGATCTTCTGAAAAGAAGAACGATTCTAAGAAGGTAAATAGAAAGGGCAAAAATAATGGATAATAAGAACAAAACTGATACGGATAGCAAATGAGTTTGCTTCCACTTCAATAAGCCTGAACACTAGAAAGAAACTGCAAGAAGCATCTTGTAGAGGCTAACCAGAAGAAGCTTAGTGAAATTTCGGTTACAAATACAATTTTGTTCATGATTTAAAATAATTTTTTTTAAGTCAAGGTTCTACTTGGGTATTGGATACCGACTTTGGTTATCATAAATATAGATTTATGAAGGGACTAAGCAGAAGTAGAAATCTAAACAAAGATAAGTAATCCTATATGTGGGAAATGAAGCAAAAGTTGCTGCATTAGCTATAGAAACTTATAGTTTAGCATTGCCTACGGGAAAATCTATTAAGTCAATAAGTTGTTATTGTATTCCAGTTATCGTTAGAAACATTATTTCTATTTTTTTGTTGGACAATGAAATATATGGTATTATATTTAAGAACAACTGTTGTTCTATTCATAATAATAATAATAATGTTTTGTATATAATTGGAATATTACTTAATGGATTTTGTGTACTTGACTTGCGTGAAAAATTATTTTGCAAATTGAACAAACTAGTATAAGAAAATGAGATAATTATTCAAAGAGTTGAATGTTTATATTTGATGAAATACAAGTATGAATTATTTGAAAGGTATAAAGAATTCAACAGTGAAACTAATTTAAAAAGTATTAAGATTCTTTGATTAGATCGAGGAAGGAATCTTGTGCAATAAGTTTTTAGATCATCTTAAATAGTTTTCTCACAATGGACGCCTCCTGATACACAATAATTGATTGATGTATCTGAAAGGAAAAATCGTACCTTGTTGGACATGGTGCGGTCCATAATGATTTTACCGATATTCTAGTATCCTTCTGGGATAATGTCCTAGAAATGGTTGCATATTTATGAAAAGGTAACCTCAAAATCCGAACACAAGACTCTATAAAAGTTATGGACATGAAGGATTCCTAATTTTAAGTAAGTTAAGATATGGGATTGTCTAACTTATGTGAAAAGCTTTCAAAGGATAAGCTTGGGACAAGATTTGACAAGTACAGATTTGTGAGACATCCTAAAGTAAGTTTAGGGTATATGTTCTATAATCCTACTTAGCAAAAGGTGTTTATTGCGAAACACGCTACTTTCTAAGATAAATGTGTTTATCATTAAAGGGACTAGTGGAAGGATAATAGATCTTGAAGAGTTCAAGAACCACAAAACACTATAAGTCAAATAAGTGGAACCTGTAGATAGAACTATTGTACCATAACTGAATCGTAAATTTGAAATAGTACCGAAGATACCTGGGAGGTATGGATTCATCATGGATGATGATGATGAGGTACGTATCATAGAAGATGATGATCCAGTTACATACGATGAGGTAAGAGTTGTAGACACTCAGAGAAATGGATTAAAGTCAGCTTCTCAAAATAGAACATTCATTTTGATGAAATAAATCAAGAGTTTGATTTTACCACAAATAAGAATGAACCTAGTGTGTACAAAAGGTCAGTGGGAGCGTCGTGACATTTCTAGTATTATATGTTGATATACTACGGATAAGGAATGACATACCAATGCTATAATCAGTAAAGATAAAGTTATCTAAACATTTATCCATGAATGATTTGGGAAGAGTATCTTAATTGGGGATACAAATCTATATAGATAGATTTAAAAGGATGATCGGCTTAACCCAAGAAATGTATATTCATTTGATGCTAAATTCGTTTAGCATGACAAACTCTATGGGATGTCTCATGTTGATGAGCCTTGGAGTGTATCTATGACAAACGAGATTTTGTAATTTAATTTTAATATTTATTGAATTAAATAAATATTTTTTGATGATTTAATTATGGGATTAAATATTTAATTGATGAAATTGTGGTAGATTAATTTAATTATATGTATTATATATATTAAATTAATGTGGAGAATTTTTATTATTCAAAGTAGGTATTTATGTGAGCTTATTGAATTTAATAAGCATAATATTATTTTAATTAATTTAATAGTTAATTAGAGATTTAATAATTTGACATAATTAATAATTTGACATAACCCTACTTGTTATTGTTATTCAAATTTATAAACTTACATTGAGCAAATTCTTGTTATTATTAATCAGGTTCAATTTGTTATATTAATGATTATTAATCTTTTCAAAGTATGATTTCTGTTATACAATTCTTATTCCATTGTATACCTCATGATTTATTATTCGATTTGAATATCAGTTATTGTGAACCTTGTAAGACTAGTGAACCCTTATTGATTCGACTAGTCCATAGTTGATGAACATTCTAAATTTTAGAACCCTTATTGAATTATCCAAACCAAACTCCCTTTGGTGTGGACTCTACTGTCAAACTGATATGAACAACCCTGTATAGGGATTACTTATGTGTTAGCGTTAAGATATTCTGCACAGTATGGTACTAAGGGCTGATCCCACTAAGTACGAGTAGAAGAGTCCATAGTCTTATGACTGTTAAAGGTTTCAGGTATAACCCTTGATAACGTAGGACGTAGTTCAAGGTCTTATGACCCTCAGAAGTTCTTTTGATTCTTGTTATTCATTCTTGATTCAAAAGTTGAGTTTATTTCCATAAGTCTTTGATTCACTCTCATGCTATTATATTGTTGTTTTATTATTATACTTATGGGCAATTGTGCTCACTCTTGTGTAATAATAACATTGCAATTAAGAACGAAAGGTCCGACAAGCCTTCTTCTAGCAAAGGCAAGGACAAGATTAACAAGTAATGAAGACTTGTTGTTGTTATGATTATGTATTTGTGTTTTAGACTTATGTTAATGTTGTGTAAGACTATTAATTGTTTATGTTTCCGCAGTTGAGATTTAAGTTTAGTATGACCTGGGATTTATTTAATTATTTTAGATGATGTAACTCCTTAAAGAGATGATTTATTTATATCTATTTATGCTTTCTTTTATATTGGGTAGATAAACATATGATGTTGTAAAGTGAACACCAAATCATGTGGGAATTGAAGTACCCAGATTTGCGGGTGTCACAGGTTGGTATCAGAGCTTTAGGTTATGAACCTTAGGTGGGGGGAACAACCTTAGGTAGTAGCCTTATAGAAGATCAAGAACATAGTGGTGGTAAACTCTTATCGAGTTCTAGGAAATGAATTTCTTAATTCATTAAAGATAATAAAAGACTTTATGTGCTTATGTGTTAATTATGTGCTTGCTAGTACAACTTAGTAACTAAAACTTAAAACTATGTTGTTAGGATGTCGGATATTAGAGGAGCTAGTCGAGCTGGGGAGGAGGAACCCCGAGTACCTATAGAGAAGGAGTCCCGAGACATTCATGTCTTTAGGGAGCAGTTGGTACAGAGAGAGCCATCTCCGTTGATCACTGTTGTTGGTCAGGAGCTTGAGCCTGAGACTGATGCAGAGGAGGATCCTGAAGAAGAGGAGGAAGAAGATGAGTTCCCACCGAACTCTATCGATGTTGAGATGTACGATGATCTATATGACCGTAACGTAGAGTTACGTGACACTTTTCAGGAGTTGAATGAGCGGATGATTATTCAGCAGATTACCATCGAACAGAGGGATATGGAGGTTGTGACTCTTCACACACGTCTAGTAAATTTAGAGTGGGATTTGGTCCACGAGAAGGGTCAAACCGAGGAGAAGACCGAGGAAATAGAGAAGTTGAAGAATGAACTGAAAGAGAGCTCAACAAGGCTGACCATAGCAAAGGAAGCTTGGGTAAGGGAATCACGTCGTGCTGATCTTGCAAAAGAGGATTGTCGTGCGAAGAAGGCTAAGCTTGGGGAGACGTACTCTACACTTCAAAATATAATGGATGAGGCTTAGGATTGAGTTATGAGATACTCAATCCCATTCGAATGTGACGCCCCCAAAATAGGTCCAATCCACCCAACCCATTCTGAGTCGCCAAATACATGGTACATAAAACAACTACAAACTTAATTAAGCCAACTATCGTACAAAATACGACCACACATATGCTGTGAGTTTTGATACAAATATATACCAACTGTGACTCTCATCCAAATCTTGGATAGCACGTCACAATGGCACCTTACATAAATGTACGGTCAATAATTGTTTTAAAAATTAAAATTTTTGTAAAATACTCAAGGAAACATTCGTACGTGGGAGGCCATGCATCTAAGTTATACTCCCTCCGTCCCATAGTTATAAGCTGATTTTCCATTTTGAGATGTCCCAATATATAGGCTACTTACTATTTACAAAATTTAGTTGGTTCATTATTTTACTTTTATGCCCTTATAATAAATATTCAAACATTACTCTTTTTTTAAAAGAAACAACATTCAATGTCATTATTTTTATCACCACATTTAATGTTGTAGTATTCTCTTTGGTTAAAGTTTATGGATTTTAATGGTCAGTACACGTCAATCGATAAGTTTAGAGTTTCAATGTGATAAATAAGGAGTAATCAACTTATTCATTAATTCCATATTAAGGGGTATATGTGAAAAATTTATGTTAAAAATTGCCACTTAACTCATTTTCTTAAACTATGTGCCAAAAGAAAGCAGCCTATAGCTATGGGACGGAGGGATTAATAGATATCATATGACTGGAGAATTATCCTTAGTTGACCCAATAGACCTCAAAGAAAAACGAGAAGATTGCTATCATGTTCTTTCTAATGGTGAGTTTTCTCTTGACATATAATTATCTCCATGGTCTCCAATTGAATAGTATATTTCAACCAAACTCCAAGATTATATAGGTAGTGCTCATAGATATAATCAGTAAGTAGATGTGCACAACCCTGTCTTATGATAACACGAAGTCGTAGGTCATTAGACATCTTGTATGATAGTGGCAAAACACCTTTCCAAAGTTGGGTTCACCTCACCCTATTCGGTTCACCAAAATCAACAGTTAAATGACGTATAAAATACAACACACTTATTTAAAATTCTCAATAAAATTAGTTTTATACTGTTTTAGGGGAAACCTCAACAGCTATAGACCACCGTTTTATTTCCCTGTTATCCCCGCTCGATCCAGCTACACTCTTATTACCTGAAAGGAATTGTGAAGCAAAAGGGTGAGCACAAATAGCCCAGTAAAGAATATCATGACTAAAGATAATTAAATTATCAATAGCCTTCGTCAGTAATAAATGAGATTTAGAACATATAGTAGATGATAAAACTTTTCAGCCATAGTTGTAGCGGAACGAGAAATCCATTAGAAGAGTCAAATAGACCATAAAGTCAATTATCTTCTCCATGTTAAAAGTCCACCAACAATATTTTATCCATGTAACATCAATCAACAGTTCTGGTCCACACTCATATGAATAACTCATAATCATAATTATGGTTCTAAATTCCTCTTCTCATCCAGGACAAAGATAATTTTTATCACATGTCTTTACTTGAAACATCAAAGATCACGGTTATACCAAATCACAGTTCATGTTAATAATCATACTAATAAATTCATCTTTGCACTATGGGCCAAAGATATTCGTTAACAGTTCATCTTTGCACTATGGGCCAAAGATATTCGTTAACAGTTCATCTTTGCACTACTGGCCAAAGATATTCAGCAACAGGTCATCTTTGCACTACAGGCCAAAGATATTCAACAACAGATCATCTTTGCACTACAGGCCAAAGATATTTAACAACAGATCATCTTTGCACTATAGGCCAAAGATATTAATATCTCAAAGAAATATATAATCATTTCAGAATTTATATAAACAATAATTATAACCATGTTGATCAATTCACCTTTGTACTTAAGATAAAGATATTCAATTATAAATTCAATGGTCATGATCATACTAGTCAACAATTCATCTTTGCACTACTGGCCAAAGAGAACCCATAGTCACGATCATACCAATAATCTACCCATCTTTACACTCAAGTTAAAGAGAAATTTCATCAGGATTATAAAAATGTTATATATGATAATAAAATAATATGATCAAAATATGGATTTAATTTCAAGAGCAATATTCATAAATCAACGATAATTTGGTCAGAAAAAGAAAGTAATTTTTTCGTGAATAGCCCCATGAATAGTAACTCATGAATAGTAACTCGTGAATAGTACTCTGTATTCGTACATAGTACCGTATACGTAAATAATGCTATATACATGAATAGTGTCGTATACGTGGATAGTAACCCCGACATGAAAAAGGTAGAAATTCCACAATAAAATTCATACCAATATTTCGGTATAATGATATTGAAAGAATGACATCATTATGAAGAAAATAACATCCCTTACTATCTCTTACAATCCCCTACAATCCCTTACAATCCCTTACACTCCCTTATAATCCTTTACCATCCCTTACTATCCCTTACCATAATAATGACAATATCCCTTACCATCCTTTACTATCCCTTATAATTCCTTACCATAATAATGACAATATCCCTTACCATAATAATGACAATATCTCTTACCATCCCTTACGTCAAAAGAATAGTACTTCTGACTGGAATATCAGATATAACGCTAAAAGGAACTTCACCGTATAGAAATACTCAAAGTATCAAAATACTCACAAAAATCTGCTCGATAATATAGAGAGAGAAAACTTCAGTTTCTGGTGTGATTTTTAATTCTAACCTAAGCACCCCATTTATAGGAAAATGCTTAGAACACCAAAGTAGAAAATTTAATAAAATATTAATATATTAAAAACAATTTCACGCCCACCTTAGAAAATCTGAATTCAGCATGTTTACCACTCATGTGGGGCCCACCCAATTTCAAAAAATGTATTTCTTAAAATAAATATTTTAAACTCCAAAAATCAATTATTCTGGAACTTCAATAATTCATAATAAATAGCTTTTTTATCAGAAAAATTCAAATCTCTACAACTTTGTAAGTTTAAGTTTTTCCAAATTGTAAATAGAAATTGACCGAAATTCACATACGGACGATTTTACAGGCTATAATCAAATTTCAGTCAAAAGTGGGGTCCACCAACATGTTTAACATGTTTTTAGCATTTATTGTAACAAAAATACTCTTCCTCCTCATTTATTCATATATCACACATTCATTGTAAAAATATCACCATTATTATATTATTATAATATAATAATATATTTAAATATATTATTTTATCAGAAAAGATAAAATATCAATTTTCAACAATTGTCACTTTTCTAAAATTTTCTCCATTTATATCCACATAAATAAATATTTTTTTTATCATATAAATCAATAATTAATTATTCACAAATAATATTACAGAATCACAATACTGACAACCAGACTATTCCAGGAAAGAGGGGGCTTTCTAATAAGGATTTCTCTTTACTAGCACGCAATTAGGTGACCAAACCTCTCCTTAGATAGAAAATTCTAGACATTGCCAATAATAGTTATATAGTAATATTATTAAAATAATATGAATTATTGATCTGATAATGGGAAATATTGTGTAGTGACAATTATTGAAACAACAATAATATAAAATATCAGCGTAGCAATTATTGAAAAATAAAATATTGAACAGTAATTACTGTAACAATTATTGAGTAGTGACTTCTTACGTAAGAAGAAATAATTGGTCCAATACCGTCTGCTACTGTACAACACCGCGTATTACTGTGTTTTAACCACCGAGTATTCCAACAGCGTTAACGATGAACAACTACGCCGTTATTTATAAAAAAACTCATACTTATCGTTTTCTTCATCCGATAGTTATTTTGTTATGGGGCCCACAAATGGCTGCGCCGTCGTACTGAATATTCTCCTGACAGTAAGAATATTCCACGACCTAAACGAATATTCCCCGACAAAAATGAGTATTTTATAACCACTTGCTTATTTAAAATATTTACATACATCACCCTTAACTTTAACCTTTTATCAATTTAAACATTTATTACATAGAAAAATTGAATAATTTTATTTTATAAAATTCAGGGTCTTACATCGAAGGACTACCATCGTATATGCTAGATCGTAGGACGATGTCCCACATCATGGAAGAGGAAGGTAGCAAGGCTATTCAGCGTCTTAACAGGCAGTGATATGATTATTTTGATTATGTGAAAACATATCTGGTAGTTAAAGATGTAAATTCTGATGTGTTTATAAACACAGGAATATTTTAATGTTTTAAATCCTGTAGATTCTTTATCTCGGGATAGTTGATGTAAATAGCAATGATGCTATCGTATGATGTTAAAACTTTCGATTTCAATAAATATATCAAGTTGTTTGAGAAAATGTGTTAAGTGATTTTATTAAATTGTTTGAGTTAAGCTTTAAATATTTAGAGAAGTGAATAAAGATCTAATAAGCATATATTTTAACAGAAATATGCCGCCGAGAAGAAGACAAAATCGTCAATCAGCTCAAGAAGAATCGACAAACAACAACACCAATGCTAACCTCGTTCAGTAATTGGTGAACTTATTAGCCGGAGCGATTAATAATCAACCTCCAGCTCCACCGAATACGATGTTCAAGGATTTCAAGGCGGTGGGACCGCCAGAGTTTAAAGGCTCCATGAACCCGATAGAAGCTGAGAATTGGGTTATGGAGATGGAGAAAGTTTTTGATGTCGCAAGAGTCAGAGAGGACTACAAAAGTGCCTACGTGACATTCATGCTGAAATCCGAAGCCAGTTATTTGTGGCAAGCAAATAAGGTCCGGGGAGGTGAATGGGTGATTACCTGGGAGAGGTTCGAGGTGTTTTTCGAGATGTATTTTCCGACCAGCTCGCAGAACCAAGTGGAGGTCCAGTTTCTGGTATTGAAACATAGGAATATTGTAAGACCCCGAATTTTATGAAATGAAATTATTCAATTTTTTTATAATTATTATAGTATTGAGTAAGTGGTTAAATTGATAAAGGTTAAAGTTTAGGGTGACATTTGAAAATTTTACAAAGTAAGCAAGTTGATATAAAATATTCTTTATGTTGCGGAATATTCAATTGGTCGGGGAATATTCGTTTTAACAGGGTATATTCGTACGATGACACAATCATGGGTGGACCCCACAACAGAGGTACTGTCGTAGTTAGAAAATGACTGAAATATTTTTTAAAAATAACGGTGAAAGTTTTACCGTTAAACTGTTGAACTACCCGGTAGTAAAAGTACAGTAATACGCATGGTTGCATAGTAGCACACGGTATTGATTATTGATGCTTACGTGAGAAGTCACTCAGTTATACTCAATTATTGCTACAGTAATTGCTGTATAATATCTCTCATATTATTGATTCAATTATTGTCACAGTATCATCTGCATAATATTTATTATTATTAAATCAATAATTGAGACGACAAAGTTATTCATATTATTATTTTCAATATTGATAATGTCTAGAAAGTTCTATCGAGGAGAGGTTTGGTCACCTAATTGCGCGCCAATTGGGAGAAATCCTTATTGGAAAACCCCCTTTTTCCTGGGAATGATCTCGTTGTTAAATATTGTGAGTTATAATATTAATGATGAATAAGTTCGTATTGGTTAAAGATGAAATTGATATTTCCATTGTGTTGGGATTATTAGTGTTAGTGGAAATCGACATCTATTATGAAAATAATTGATGTCTGGAGGTTATATTGACCAATCGGGTAATTAATCAGATAAATGAGCAATTAATTGCTTTTAATTCAAATGTTTATAACTATTTGTTCACATATGTGTACTATTAATTCACATGCATGTACTATTAGGGGAGGTGGTGCAAGATTGATAATACTTGCATGACTAAATAAAAATGGAGGTATAGATGAAGGTACTATACTGTAATTATTTTCACATGATTATACTATTGATTCACATGATATACTATTAGGGGAAGTGGTGCAAGTTTGATAATACTTGCAGGACTAAATTAAAAATGATGGAAAAGATGAAGTTATTATACTGTAATATTTCGAGCCCCAAAACGTGCAATTATCGAAACTATATTTTTCTATAAATAGAAGCTCATTCTTCCTTCATTCTCACCAATTCACTAAGACTCACAAGAGCAATTATAGAGAGAGAAGCTATAGAGAGAAAGAAGAAGAGTAGTTTGCTACTTCACTATTTCAGTATCCAGTCTTCTTTTGAGGTAAGAGGTATTATTTACTCATATTCAGAAGAGATATTATTTTTGTATTCGTATGGATATTATCTTCGTTCAATATTCGTAAGAAATAATATTTTCTTTCATACTTTGTAGTATGTAAGTAATATTACTTCTACACTCATTTTGTTGAAGTATTGCTTATATACTCCGTGAAATTAGTAGAAGATCCTTGATATTTGCGCTTCATCCAGTATCTTTTCATGAAAATATTATTTTTAGTTTTCTTGATAATTATTGATCTTTTCATGCCAGAATACTATTCACGAGTTACTATTCATAAGTTACTATTTATGAGTTACTATTCACCCAGTTACTATTCACTCGAATATTATTCACTTAGGTATTTGGGACACTTTTTGTGTCGGAGTACTATTCACGAGTTACTATTCACCCAGTTACTATTCACTCGAATATTATTCATTCGGGTATCTGGGGCACTTTTCATGCCGTGGTACAATCCCTGAAGTACTATTCATCCGGAAGATATATTTCTTTTGTCCAAATTATTTTTGATACATGAAAATTATTCTTGAATTTTACTCCACAAATCAGTAACATGTTGACAATTTGGATATTTTTAAACTCTGGATAAATTTAAAGTCTTTAATATTTATCCTTGATTTCGTTTGATTAATGTTTATATCATTGTCATCATCCTCATGTTTATATTGTGATGAAAGTCATTTGTGGCTTACGTGCATAGATGGACTATTAATTGGTATGATTATGACCAGGGATTATTCGATATAATCATGACCATAATGTTATAAATGATGTGGTAAAAGTCCTCATTGACCCGTAGTGCATTGATGGACAGTTATTGGTATGATTATGACCAGGGATTATTCGGTATAATCATGACCATTGTTGATTACATGAATATCCTTGGCCCGTAGGGCATGGATGATTCGATGATGTGGTTTATTTATTAAGCTGAGTCTCAGCGATAAAGTTGATGAAAAACTTTTTAAATCATAGAAGATAGTAGATATGATGCTCTACTTGACTCTTCTAATGGATTGCTTGTTCCGCTGCAGTTAAACTTGATGTTTATTATATTTTATCAGTTTAACATTATTGAAGGCTAACAATAATATATTCTGCATTATCTTAGTCATAATATTTCTTACTGGACTAGTTGAGCTGACCCTTTTGCTTTCATTGTTCTCTTCGGGAAATGAGAACGTAGCTGGGACTAGTCGAGGAACAGAGTGACGGTCCGAGATGGTGGCTATAGTAGTCCTCGCTATTTTATGAAATAGTGTGATAATAAATGTAATGAGGACTTTATTTGAGTTTGAATACTGTCTCTGAGACAATATTCCTATAAAAACTTTAAGCTACGCTGTTGTCGCATTGTATAAAAGAAGTTTGTATTTGATTTATGTACCATGTATTTGGCGACTCAGAATGGGTGATGTATACCTATTTTGGGGGTGTCACAGTTGGTATCAAAGCTTAGGGATATGATCCCTGGATGAAATGTAAGACTAGAACTAGGAGGGGAGAGACGGGAAATTCCTTCGCTAGTATGACCTGCCTAAGTTTATTTGGTATTTATTGGTCGGTCAGAGTATAGGGATAATATGTGACATGTCAATTAACCCTTATTTTGTGGCAGTATTTGAAAATGGCATCCAAAAATGTTGAGATAAGCAATGAAGCACATGAGACCGTTGAGTCACCAACGATCAATACCCAGGATAATGTCCATCAGGATGGCAATAATCCTCAGGAAAAAAACAACGCTGGCCAAATAATGAACAATGGGATGTTCAGAGATTTTATGCAATTCATGCAATATTAGGCGAGAACGACTCCTGTTCAAAATGTAGGTGGAAACATTGGCAACTCTCGGACGATCACCGCTAAACAGTTCAAGGAGCTGGGACCACCACAATTTATTGGAGAGCCAAAACCACTTAAGGTAGAGACGTGGATAAAGTAGATCACCAAGATATTTGATGTCTTGGGATGCTCCGAGGAGAAAAAGTTTCCCCTTTGCCACCTTCATGTTACGAGGAGAGGCCGATTACTGATGGGAATCTGTAAAGCGTACTCAACCTGCTGCACTGAAGATGTCTTTGGGAGAATTTCCAAGAAGCTATTCAACGACAAGTACTTTCCCGAAAGTATTCGACACACTGAAAGAGGTAGAGTTTATCAAGCTAGAGCAAAACAATATGACTGTGTCACAGTATGAAGCTAAGTTTACCGAGTTGTCCCACTTGGTTGATAATGAGGAGAGAATGACGCGGATGTTTCTATGAGGCTTGAAACCCGAGATACTTCAATACCTAATTTCTCACAAATTGTGTTTGTATTCAGATGTTGTAAATAGGGCTCAATTATTGGAGCGCGCTAATGATTTAACCCAACCAAGAGAGAGCAGCCGACAAATCGATAATACCAGTGGTAGCAATCATCGAAGCGGTGACAACAAACGTGGTGGAAGTCAACATGCCAGAAATGGTAACCACTTCAATGGTAAGCATGACCAAGACAATAAAAGTGGGAATTTCAAGAAGAGGAGATTCAATAATGATGGAAGGACGTCAACACCAGCACCTGTTATTAAGGAAGGAGAACGACCGCCGCTCGTATGTTACAAATGCGGAGGGGAGGCGTAAAGCCCCCGAATCTAGGTACTTGAAACCCGAATTCAGTGCTTCACAATACCATTTCTATGAACAAAATAATACTAATAATAATAACAATAATATAAATATTAAACTTAATTTAAATATTTATCAGAGTCTAGCTCCCAAGTACGTAACCTTTAATCATTCCTTACAATACATTATAATAAATATATAAGATTGTCTTAATAATATTAAAGTATTACATAAGATAACATTGAAATCATTCAGCAACCTTTCCCTTTTTCCTTGTTCTTAACAGAGCCTTCGGTTGTTCACACTTAGCTGAAAACATTTAAATTAAGTAAGGATGAGCATTTGAGTGCCCAGTAAGTAATAACAATTATATATATATATAAGCTGAAAGAATTTAAATATTTTCTTTATACTACCCTTCTACTTCTACAATAAATCAATAGTTGTGAAGTAATCTGAACCGATAATAATAACATAACAACCCTCATTCAAATTTTTGAAACTACATACTGACTATAAATAGGGTTAAAGGGACATACTATGAACATTGTTTTCATTTTTGAAAAGGTTAAACAGAACTTCATCTATAAACCGTCAGAACTTATAGGCACGGGGGTGATCAGCCCGTTGTACCCTGTATTGATCAATACTACATGCAAGAATGATGTTATCATTCACTCTGTCCACCTTGGGTGCATAAAAGTTTTTCCCATGTAAGGGATGTTCATACTTGTCGGGGTTCCAAACCAAGGCAATTCGGTTGGATAATAATAAGGTTTTATCTTGTTCAACAATAATCTATAATTCAACATATATGTATATGGGTGATTAACAAAGGTGTATCAACATGTGATTAAATGCAATGATTATCCAAGTGGGGACACTTGTATAACCATTTATAGAAATTGACGAATAGAATATATATCTGAATTACCATATACTAACATGTTGACAATCAATGAGCGTATATAATATAGGATTAATAATATGTACAGTAATAATATAATTCTGAAACATTCTTACTCATGTCCATTGCATAAAGAAAATGTAAAGGTAGGATACTTACCTGATGCGCTGCTTACAATACGCAACTTAGTTTTATCTTTTATATCACGACCTATCATTAATCAGATCATTCGTTCGATTAGAACAATATACTATAACATATAATACTGCATTTCGTAGTCAGCACATAACCTAATCACATTATCACACATGTTCAATAGTCATTGCATCACAAATAAACATTAATACAGTCAAAATATCTAAGTCTAGATCAATTTCTGAAATATGTCGGTGTACCGAAAGCTTTATCGGGTAATTATCGAGTCTAAGACTCTATTCTGTAATTCAATATCTGTAAATATAAGTTATATTATTTTAAATAACTCAATAAATATTTATTAATTTATAACAAATTTTTAAACACCGAAATCATTATTAAATGATTCAAATATCAAATAATTCTATTAACATTTAATTATTATTAAACTATTCATGAAACCATTGTCAAAATATTAAAGTTATGTAATAACTCAAAATATTTTTAAAACATTTATATTACCCTTAAATAATTTTTAAAACGTTTAAAATCATTTTTAAATAATTACAATTAATATTATTACTTTAATAATATCTTACTTATGCTTTAGTATCATTAATCAATTAATAATACCTTTATTCATTTACCAATAGTATTAATATTTTATTCATTTACTAATATTATTAGTCATTTAATAATATTTTATTCCTGTACTAATGTTATTACATTTTAATAACATTTTATTTAATCTCGAATATTATTATTTACTTAATGATATTTTAATCATCTAATAATACTTTAATTTAATATTATTAATCTTTTAATAATATTTTAATCTAATATTAATACTTTAATCTAATATTATTAATCATTTAATAGTATTTTAATGAAGCTTTAATCTTAATATTTTTATTTACTTAACAATATCATATTCTAATATTATGAATATCATAATAACATTTTAATAATTTATTTGATCAATAAAAAATTTATTCTAATTGTTCACCCTTTACAAAACCACTTATTTAATATCCATAAAAGGTCATAAATAATATTTCTTATTATAAATTACCAAAATGCCCTAAAGTAGTCATAATATTATATATTAGGAGTATTCAAGCATTAAAATCATAGTTTTTCTTATTTAAGACATCATTTAACTTTTTATTTCCTTTTATTCATAACTTCATCATTTTTAGGAAAAATAGCTAATTGATTCTAAAAATTATTCTTTTCTGGATTTGAACAGTATATGACCCAACAATGATCCCCAAATTTTTCTGGAAGTTTAGAAAAAAATTTACTAATTTTAAAGTGCCCAAAACACTCGGATCTTGCTTCATTTTTCATACATCGAGTTTTGCTCAGAAAAAATTTGAAATTTTCAGGATATACTCGCATAACATATATGAACCTACTATAAACATTTAGGATTTTTCCCATGTATACGCTGTGAGATATTCAGGGTGTTAATATTTAGGAGTTCCTTTACGGAAATAGCCAGTACACACAACCTATAACTCAAAACAGTGTCCGTTCTTTTTCCTACACGTAGATAACTTCTCAAGGTACCTCTGTGATTTTTCCCAGATTTTCAAAAGACTTAAAACAGCCCGAAACAGTCCTAAGAAAAATAGGGACATTAGCTTTTTAGGGTTTGAAAACCTAAATTTTCTATGTGGACTGTTTTGGGGAAAACTGCCCCCATGGCTTCAATACATGCTAGATTTGTGTTCTACCACTTGGGTTTACTAGATAACTCATGTATCTAGCACCCCCTTCGACGGATCATAAATCCAAGTTGTAAAAATTGAGTTACACAAGATTTAGTCGAAGAAAAACAAGGGTTTCACCCCTTGGAGAACATATGCTCAATTCCTTCCTCTAAACCTTTGATCTAACACTCAAGATACTTAGTTCCATACATGATGATATGTAGAACTAGGGTACTTTGAGTATTATACCATAACCCCCATATATGATAAGGTAAAAACCGAAATAGAAGAAGAATAAGAAAAAAGAAAAGGATGAGAACCTCAACTAGTTTTGGTTGCTATCCTTCTTGTTCTTCCAAAGTAAGTAATGAACTTAGGATGCATGAACAACAACTCCTCTCCCTCTCTTAGAAAAACCGAATCGTCTCTCTCTTCTCTCTTGTATGCTACTAGCTTGTGAGAAAAAGATAGAAGAAGGAGAAAAATGAGAGAAAATGAAATGTTCTAGCAAATGAAATGGGTGATTAACTATTATCCCCCATAATTTTATTGTCCCATGGATAAAAGGCTTTGCCTTATCTCTTCAATTAGCCTAATCATGTGATTAAGGGTGCTTAATAGATTTGCAACCAATGGGAGATTGACACACATGTCCTTGTGTGTAAGACTTACTATTTAAGGAACTTGATTAGCATAATCTTCTCGCCTTAAAAGGCCTAAATGGCATGTCCCCCTTGCCCCAATATCTACTCCATTTTTCTTTTATTTTAATGCACAAATTTGATTAATCAAAAAGCCTAAAATACCCTTAATGAAGTGGGCTAAGTATTGGTTTGCATTTTATTTCTTTTGGGCTTCTCTTTTAATTGTTTTTGGTCATGTAATAAACATAGTCTAACAATTTTTATATATGTTACCCAAATTGTTTATTTAGGGTTTCCATTCCCAATCTTATGAAATTTAATTACTTATACATGTGACTTTAGCTCATAACCTAATGAGGTTTACTAGAAATAGGTTTAAAATTATTAGTCACCTGAAATAACAAGATTATCCACTTAAGTTAGTATACATATTAAATACTAACCCTTCCTTATTACCATAACCCTTAGGTTATTTAATTGTCCCACCTAATATATAATTAGGTTACGAAGCTTTCATTTAGGGTTTAAAATAAAATTAGTTTCTAAAATTTGTAATTAGGGTTTCACATAGTAATACAAGGGTTTGTCACATAACACCATAATTGATCAACCCTTATCGGTCCACATATACAGTACATATTTATAGCACTGAAAAATCAAAATATAATTATTATTATATTATTATTCTCATGCCTTGATCAAAATCCAAAAACTAGGGTTTAGATTCTATATCTGATTTACCTGTCATACTTAACATTATTAATTTAAGTTAAAAATAATTAACTTAATAATCTGAACAAAATTCATATACTAAAATAATCATTATAATAATTCTAAAAATCATTTCATAAATTATATAAATAATATATGATTATATCTTCATGGAAAACAATTAATAAAACATTTCTACTATAAATTAATTAGGATAAGAATATAATTTATAATGATCAATAATTCTAAAATAAAATTATTTATAAATATTCATATTTTTATTTATCACATAAATACATATACACATTATCTTGGCACATATTCCCCATATTTAAATTAAAAAAAAAATTATACGCAAAATATTTAATTTATTTGTATAGAAAATATCAAGTTTACAGGAGGGACAGATCAGTCCAAACTGTACGCAGTAGTCCAAAACATGTTACAATTATGGAAGAGAAGGTCACCTAGCCCAATTTTATCGTGCACCGAAGTCAATTCCAGCTGGGATAGATGGTATCAAAGGTCATCCCAGACAAGACAAAATCGATAGTTCAAGGGAGAGCGTTGGTCGTAACCTCCTAAAAAGCGAGGAATCCGAACGATGTGACACCACCAAAATAAGTCCATTCCATCCAACCCATTTTGAGTCATCAATAATATAGTACAGAAACAATTACAACTTTATTAATACAACCATAAAACTGTGAGTTTAAATACAAATATTATCTTCTAGACAATATCTATACCTAAATAAATCCTCATCACAATTATTTATACATTATTTTACAAAAATGGTGAGGACTACTAAACAACTCTCTCTATAACCATCATTCCATACCCCGACTCGTACTCGCTACATTCTCGCCTCCTGAGAAGAAAAATGGAACAAAAAGGAAAAGGGTGAGCCCAACTAGCCCAGTAAAAAACATTATGACTAAGATAATATAAAATAAATTATCTCTAGTCTTCAACATGGAAAAATCTAATAGAATACAATAGACAACAAGTTTTAAATCAATATTCGTAGCGGAAATAATAATTTATTAGAAGAGTTAAGTAGAGAATGCAAACTACTATCTTTTATATATGAATTTAAAAGTTCATCGTCTATCTTTTATCCCTGTAACATCAATCAATATATATCTGGAATCAAATATTCATCTTTGCACTACAGGCCAAAGATATTCACCAGTTGGTCATGTTCATCTAAACACCTTTTCATCTTTGCACTACTGGCCAAAGATATTCATCAGTTGGTCATGTTCATCTAAACACATGTTCATCTTTGCACTACGGGCTAAAGATATTCAACAGAAATCATTCATCTTTGCACTACAGGCCAAAGATATTCAGTTATATCATCATTTAGGACTGGGGATGATGAAAAATATTTTAAAGAAAACGAATCCAGTGAAACAAAAGAACAAATATTAAGGATTCGTACTTTACACAATCCAAGTTCAAAAATACTTCATAAATAATTAGAGTCGAGTAAAATTCAAGAATGATCAAAACATGGATACAATCACAACTAGTATCCATAATAGATATCTTGGACGAAAAATGAAAATTTAATTTTTTTTATTAATAGTGTCGTATTCGTGAATAGTGTCGTATACGTGAATAAGCCGTATACGTGAATAGTAACTCCGACACCAAAAGATAGAAATTTCATAAAAAAAAACATCATCATGCTTCGTGAATAGTACTCGTGAATAGTAACTCGTGAATAGTAACTCATAAATAGTAACTCGTGAATAGTAACTCATAAATAGTAACTCATGAATAGTAACCCCGATATGAAAAAGTTCTAAATTTGATAAAAAGTTCCAACCAATATTTCAGCATAATGATATTGAAGAAATAAAATCATTTGAGAAGAAAATAACATCCCTTACCTCGAAAGAAAGTACTTCTAGTTGAAACACCGGATATAGGCTATGACTTGAACTTATACCGTATAGCAATACTCAAAGTATACTCAAAATACTCACAAGAATACGCTCGATATTATAGAGAGAGAAAACTTCAGTTTCTGGTGTGATTTTCAATTCTAACATAAGCACCATATTTATAGGAAAATGCTTAGAACACTAAAGTAGAAAATTTAATAAATTAATATTATTTATTTTTTCTACATCTTCCTACGCATCAAGCATCTGAATTCAGCAACTTGACATGTGTTAAAGATGCCCACCAAACACAAAAAATGTTTTTCTTATTTAAATTATTTTAAACTTCCAAAAATAAATTATTTCAGAGCTTCGGAACTTCAATAATTCATAATAAATAGCTCGTTTATCAGAATAATTCGAAACTCGCGATTTTCCATAGGAAATTCCATTATCTACAACTTTGCAGAAGGAAGTTTTTCCAAATTCCAAACAGAAATTGATCGAAATTCATAAACGGACGATTTTACAAGCTATAATCAAATTTCAGTTAAGAAATGGGGTCCACCGACACACAAAACATGTGTTAAACAACTTTTGTAACAAAAATACTCTTCCTCCTCATATACTCATATATCCCACATTCATTTTAAAAAATATCATCATTATTATATTATAATAATATAATAAACTATTATTTTATCAGAAAAGATAAAATATCGATTTTCAACAATTGTCACTTTAAAAATTTTCTCCTTACTGGCGCGCAATTAGGTGACCAAACCTCTCCTTAGACAGAACTTTCTAGACATTGCCAACAATGTTTTCTAATAATATTATTCAGACAATATGAATTATTGCTTCGATAATGGAAAATACTGTGTAGTGACAATTATTGAAACAACAGTAATATAAAATATCAACGCAGCAATTATTGAATCAATAAAATAAAATACTGAACAGTAACTACTGTAACAATTATTGAGTAGTGTCTTCTTAAGTAAGAATCAATAATCGGTGCAATACCGTGTGCTACTGTGCAACAACGCGTATTACTGTGTTTTAACCACCGGGTATTCCAACAGTATTAACGGTAACAACTACGCTGTTATTTATAAACAACTTATACTTGTCGTTTTCTTCATCCAATCGCTTTCTGTTATGGGGCCAACAAAAGACTCCGTCGTCGTACGAATATTCCCCGACAACAAGAATATTCCACGACCAAACGAATATTTCCCGACAACAATGAATATTTTATAACCACCAGATTATTTAAAATATTTGTGCGTTTTACCTATAACTAACCACATTAATCAAATTAACCCTTACTATTTCAAAATGATAAATAGAGGAAACTAAATTTCATTTATTAATAATTTGGAGTCTTACAACCTCCCCTCCTTATGAAATTTTGTCCTCAAAATTGACGTACGTACCTGGTGTTTCGAAAAGGTAAGGATACCTCGCTTTCATTTCTGTTTCTAACTCCCAGGTCATTTCCTCTATAGCATGGTTCTTCCACAAAACTTTAACTTGTGGTATGACCTTCGTGCGTAGGACATGCTCCTTTCTATCCAAGATTTTGACAGGTACCTCCTCATACGTTAAGTCTTCAGCTATCTCATCCGGTTCTAACTCAATAATGTGGTCCGGGTCTTTCAAATATTTACGAAGTACAAATATGTGAAACACATTATGAACACGAGACATACTCGGAGGTAACGCGAGTCTATAGGCTACATTTCCTACTCGGTCAAGAATTTGAAATGGACCAATAAATCGTGGATTGAGCTTTTTTCGTTTCCCAAATCTTTTAACTCCCTTCCATGGAGCTACACGTAACAATACGTGATCCCCAATACTAAATTCCAGGTCTTTTCGATGAAGATCTGCATAACTCTTTTGTCGATCATGTGCCGTTTGTATACGTTGTCGAATCATTTGGATCTTTTCTGTAGTCATACATACCAATTCGGTCCCAACAAGGTTGCTTCACCCACCTCGTTCCAACATACTGGAGAGCGACATTTTCGTCCATATAATGCTTCGAATGGAGCCACACCTATACTTGCCTGATAACTGTTGTTGTAGGAGAATTCCACCAATGGCAAATACTTATCCCAACTGCCCTTGAAGTCTAGGACACAGAGTCTTAATAAATCTTTAAGAGTTTGAATAGTCCTCTCTGATTTTCCGTCCGTTTGAAGATGGTATGCCGAACTAAATCGTAAATCCGTCCCCATAGCTTTTTACAAGCTAACCCAAAATCTTGAAGTGAATCTTGGGTCACGATTCGAAACTATGGATACTGGCATGCCATGCAATCTCACAATCTCATTTATATATATACTAGCAAGACGTTTAAGGGAATAAGTCTCCTGTATCGGCAAGAAATAAGCAGACTTGGTTAATCTATCAACAATAACCTAAATAGCATTTATTCCTTGAGAAACCGTAGGAAGACCCGTAACGAAATCCATGGTAATGTGTTCCCACTTCCATTTTGGAATCTCCAGTGGTTGCAACGGACCCTTAGGTACTAGATGCTCCGCGTTTACACGTTGACAAGTTAAACACGTCGAGATAAACTTTGCAATCTCTCTCTTCATATTGTTCCATAAAAATGTATGTCGAAGATAACGATACATTTTAGTACTTCCAGGATGGATTGCAAATGGTGTATTGTGTGCCTCCATCATAATCTTGTACTTCAAATCAGAGTCGTTAGGAACACAAAGTCTGGAGTGGACTCGAAGTATTCCTTCTTCATCAATTCTCGCTTCCAGAATAACACCTTCTTGTACTTTCTTCTTCATACGCATCAGCTCCGGGTCGGTGGCTTGAGCAACTTTAACTTTTTTGATTAAAGTCGATTCTATGCGTATATTTGACATCATCGCACTCGTTCCTGCATATGATCTTCTACTCATCGCGTCAGCTACCACGTTTGCTTTTCCAGGATGGTATTGAATAGTGTGGTCGTAATCTTTCAACAGCTCGAGCCAACGTCGTTTCCGCATGTTGAGTTCTTTTTGAGTGAAGAAATATTTGAGGCTTTTATGGTCTGAATATATCTCCACTTTCTCCCCATAAAGATAGTGCCTCCAGATCTTTAGCGTGAAAACGACTGCTGCCAACTCTAGATCATGAGTAGGATAATTCCTCTCATATTCTTTAAGTTGTCGCGAGGCATAGGCTATGACTTTCCCACGTTGCATGAGAACACATCCTAACCCTTTTCCCTAAGCATCGCTGTAGATAACAAATCCATCCGAACCAGATGGTATTGTTAGAATAGGTGCCAAAATAAGAGTCCTCTTAAGCTCTTAGAAACTCTTCTCGCATTCCTCGCTCCAAATGAATTTTGTATCCTTCCGAGTTAGCTGAGTTAATGGAGTAGCAATTCGAGAAAATCCTTCCACGAATCTCCTATAATAACCAGCTAGACCCAGAAAGCTACGTACTTCAGTCACCGTCTTCGGTTGTTCCCAACTTTGTATTGCTTCAATCTTCGTCGGGTCAACAGACACTCCATGTTTTGACACCATGTGCCCAAGGAATGCTTGTTATAGCTTGTTATCACGAAGCCTTTGCAGTACCAGCTTCAAATGGCGCTCATAATCTTCACGGTTTTTGGAATAGATGAGGATGTCATCAATAAAGACAACAACGAACTGATCCAAATATTCCTTAAATACTCGGTTCATCATATCCATGAAAGCAGCAGGAGCATTAGTCAATCCAAAAGACATGACTAAGAATTCATAATGTCCGTACCGAGTTCTGAAAGTAGTCTTTGGAATATCCTCAGTTTTAACCTTCAGCTGATGATATCCAGAACGAAGATCAATTTTTGAAAAGAATTGTGCTCCTTGCAACTGGTCAAACAGGTCATCAATACGAGGTAGTGGATACCTATTCTTGATAGTGACATGGTTTAATTCCCGGTAGTCGATACAAAGTCGCATACTCCCGTCTTTCTTCTTTACGAATAAAAGAAGAGCACCCCAAGGATATGTACTAGGACGAATGAAACCGATGTCCAACAACTCCTGTAGTTGGACTTTTAACTCCTGAAGTTCAATAGGAGCCATTCGATATGGAGTTTTAGAAATGGGCTTTGTACCAGGTTCAAGATCAATAAAGAATTCAACTTCACGTTCTGGGGGTAGACCAGGAAGTTCTTCAGGAAATACGTCAGGAAAGTCGATAACAACATGAATATTATTCAAATTTGACGTGTCTTTATTCAAATCCATAACATGGGCTAAGAAAGCTTGACATCCTTTTTTCAATAAATGAATAGCTTTATGATTAAATATGACAGTGATTGATTTTAATGGTTTAGTTACTTGAATTCGTACAACAGGTTGATTAGGAATATGAAAACTAACAACCTTACGAAAACAATCAATTTTGGCATGATGAGTAGTTAACCAATCAATCCCTAAAATCACATCAAAAGCAAGTATCTTTAAAGAGATAAGGTCAATGGGTAATGTGATGGTGCCAACTTGGATCAAACAAGATTTATAAACAGTGGATGTGATGAAAGTTTCTCCTAACAGAGTTTCCACAGATAGGTCAAAGTCTAATTTCTCCAGAGTCAAGTTTAAACGTTGAGCACAAGCAAGAGAGATAAATGAATGGGTAGCACCGATATCTAATAAGGTATAAACTTCACATGAATTTATGATTAGCTTACCCGTGATTACCTCGTTTGGGTTCCTCGCATGTTAACCAGTCACAACAAACGCTCTTTCAGGAACTGTTGACTTTGACTTCTCTGGGAAAGCCTTTTGAGTCACCATCCCCGTTGGACTTGGTTTCGCTACAGTGCAATCTCGAGCTATATGTCCTTCCTTTCCACAGTTATAACATACCTGAAACTGTTGTGGGCAGTTTGGGCTGATATGTCCTTCTTTTCCGCACTTATAGCATATGACCGGTGGTCGTTCCCCTCCCTTGGAACCAGTTGCTGCTGGTGCTGACGTCTTCACATTATCATTGTTTAATCTCCTCTTTTTAAAATCCCCCCCCCCGAGTCGCTTCTTCTATTTTCATGGCCATGACTACCACAAGAGTGGTTACCATTTTTGTCCATCTTTTTCTTTTTTCGCTGGTTATCGTTATTCTGTTGACTGCTATCTCCGGTATGATTCTGGTTATGGTTCCTCGGTTGAACGTACTCGTTATCTCGTTCTAACAACTGAGCCCTGTTGACAACATCTGAATAGAGAGAAAATTTATGAGAAATGAGATACTGACGTATGCCAGGTTTCAAACCTCTCAAAAACATCCGCGTCATACGTTCCTCATTCTCCACCAAATGAGGTGCAAACCTGGATAACTCCGCGAACTTCGCCTCGTACTGGGACACCGTCATGTTATTCTGCTTCAGTCTAATAAACTCCACTTCCTTCATATGACGAACACTTTCAGGAAAGTATTTGTCATTAAATAGTTTCTAAAATGTCTCCCAAGACATGCTGAGCGCGACTGGATGGGTACGCTTCACAGATTCCCACCAATAATCTGCCTCATTACGGAACATAAAGGTGGCGAATGGCACCTTCTGCTCCTCCGTGCATCCCAAGACATCGAATATCTTGGTGATTTATTTGACCCACGTCTCCACCTTAATCGGATCCGGCTTTCCCCAGAATTCTGGTGGTCCCAACTCTTTGAACTGCTTGGCTGTGACAACCCGTGAATTGATATCATTTCCTCCTGTATTTTGAACACGAGTCTCCCTCGTCTGATTTTGCATGAACTGCAAAAAGATTCTAAACATCCCCTCGTTCATCATCTGCTCAGTGGTGTTGTTCACAGGAGGAACATTGCCAGCCTGTTGCACGTTCTCCTCGTTGGTGAGTACAGGCGTCTCCACGGTCTCATTTACTCCACTGTTAATATTCTCAGTCGATATTCTCAAATACTGTCATAAAACAAGGGTTAATTAAGGAAATCAATATATCACATAATATCCCTATATACTGACCAACTAACAAATAAGCTTAGGTAGGACACACTAGCGAAGGATTTACTCGTCTCTCCCATCCTAGTTCTATTCCCCGATCTCCGCCAGAGATCATATCCCTAAGCTCTGATACCAACTATGACGCCCCAAAATAGGTCCATTCCATCCAACCCATTTTGAGTCGTCAATAACATGGTACAGAAACAATTACAACTTTATTAATACGCCATAAAACTGTGAGTTTAAATACAAATATTATCTTCTAGACAATACATATACCCAAATAAATCCTCATCACAATTATTTATACATTATTTTACAAAAATGGTGAGGACTACTAAACAACTCTCTCTATAACCATCATTCCATACCCCGACTCGTACTCGCTACATTCTCGTCTCATGAGAAGAAAAATGGAACAAAAAGGAAAAGGGTGAGCTCAACTAGCCCAGTAAAGAACATTATGGCTAAGATAATATAAAATAAATTATCGTTATTCTTCAACTGGGAAAATCTAATAGAATACAATAGACAACAAGTTTTAAATCAATATTCGTAGCGGAAATAATAATTCATTAGAAGAGTTAAGTAGAGAATGCAAACTACTATCTTCTATATATGAATTTAAAAGTTCATCATCTATCTTTTATCCCTGTAACATCAATCAATATATATCTGGAATCAAATATTCATCTTTGCACTACAGGCCAAATATATTCACCAGTAGGTCATGTTCATCTAAACACCTGTTCATCTTTGCACTACTGGCCAAAGATATTCATCAGTTGGTCATGTTCATCTAAACACCTGTTCATCTTTGCACTACGGGCCAAAGATATTCAACAGAAATCATTCATCTTTTCACTACAGGCCAAAGATATTCAGTTATATCATCATTTAGGACTGAGGATGATGAAAAATATTTTAAAGAAAACTAATCCAGTGAAACAGAAGAACAAATATTAAGGATTCGTACTTTACACAATCCAAGTTCAAAAATACTTCATAAATAATCAGAGTGGAGTAAAATTCAAGAATGATCAAAACATGGATACAATCAAAACTAGTATCCATAATATGTATCTTGGACAAAAAACAAAAATTTAATTTTTCTGTGAATAGTGTCGTATTCGTGAATAGTGTCGTATACGTGAATAGTGCTGTGTACGTGAATAGTAACTCTGACACCAAAAGATAGAAATTTAACAAAAAAATATCATCATGCTTCGTGAATAGTACTCGTGAATAGTAACTCGTGAATAGTAACTCATGAATAGTAACCCCGATATGAAAAAGTTCCAAATTTGATAAAAATTTCCAACTAATATTTCAGCATAACGATATTGAAGAAATAATATCATTTGAGAAAAAAATAACATCCCGTATAGCAATACTAAGTATTTCTAGTTGAAACACCGGATATAGGCTATGACTTGAACTTACACCGTATAGCAATACTCAAAGTATACTCAAAATACTCACAAGAATATGCTCGATATTATAGAGAGAGAAAACTTCAGTTTCTGGTGTGATTTTCAATTCTAACATAAGCACCATATTTATAGGAAAATGCTTAGAACTCCAAAGTAGAAAATTTAATAAATTAATATTATTTATTTTTTCTACATCTTCCTACTTATCAAGCATCTGAATTTAGCAACTTGACATGTGTTAAAGATGCCCACCAAACACAAAAAACGTTTTTCTTATTTAAATTATTTTAAACTTCCAAAAATTAATTATTTCGGAGCTTCAGAACTTCAATAATTCATAATAAATAGCCCTTTTATCAGAAAAATTCAAAACTCGTGATTTTCCATAGGAAATTTCATTATCTACAACTTTTCAGAAGGAAGGTTTTTCAAATTCCAAACAGAAATTGACCGAAACCATAAACGGACGATTTTACAAACTATAATCAAATTTCAGTCAACAAATGGGGTCCACCGACACACAAAACATGTGTTAAACAACTTTTACAACAAAAATACTCTTCCTCCTCATATACTCATATATCCCACATTCATTGTAAAAAATATCATCATTATTATATTATAATAATATAATAAACTATTATTTTATCAGAAAAGATAAAATATCGATTTTCAACAATTGTCACTTTAAAAATTTTCTCCATCTATATCCACATAAAATTAATATTTTCCTCATCATATAAATCAATAATTAATTAATCACAAATAATATTACAGAATCACAGTACTGGCAATCAGGCCGTTCCTAGGAAAGAGGGGGCTTTCCAATAAGAATTTCTCCTTACTGGCACGCAATTAGGCGACCAAATCCTCTCCTTAGACAGAACTTTCTAGACATTGCCAATAATGTTTTCTAATAATATTATTCAGATAATATGAATTATTGCTTCGATAATGGAAAATACTGTGTAGTGACAATTATTGAAACAACAGTAATATAAAATATCAACGCAGCAATTATTGAATCAATAAAATAAAATACTGAACAGTAACTACTGTAACAATTATTGAGTAGTGCCTTCTTACGTAAGAATCAATAATTGGTGCAATACCGTGTGCTACTGTGCAACAACGCGTATTACTGTATTTTAACTACCGGGTATTCCAATAGTATTAATGGTAACAACTACGCCGTTATTTATAAACAACTTATACTTGTCGTTTTCTTCATCCAATCACTTTCCGTTATGGGGCCCACAAAAGACTGCGTCGTCGTACGAATATTCCTCGACAGCAAGAATATTCCACGACCAAACGAATATTCCCCGACAACAATGAATATTTTATAACCACCTGCTTATTTAAAATATTTGCGCGTTATACCCATAACTAACCACATTAATCAAATCAACCCTTACTATTTCAAAATGATAAATAGAGGAAATTAAGTTTCATTTATTAATAATTTGGAGTCTTACAAACGAGGTGATCACGGGTAAGCTAATCATAAACTCTAGCAAAGTATATACCTTATTTGATACCGATTCTACCCATTCTTTTATTTCTTCTACTTACGTTCAATGTTTAAATTTGACTATGGAGAAATTAGTCTTTTTTTATTTAAATCGGTAACCGCACATTACCTGTCGATCTTATCTCTTTGAAAATACTTGCATTTGATGTGATTTTAGGGATTGATTGGTTAACTACTCATCATGCTAAAATCAATTGCTTTCGTAAGGTTGTTAACTTTCATATTCCTAACCAACCTATTATGCAAATTCAAGCAACCAAACTACTAAAGTCAAACACTGTCACATCAAGCCATAAAGTTATTAATTTATTGAAAAATGGATGTCAAGCTTTCTTAGCCATGTCACAGATTTAAATAAAAATACGACAGATTTGAATGATATTTCTATTGTTAATAAATTTCCTGACGTATTTCCTTAAGAACTTCCTGGCCTACCCCCAGAGCGTGAAATTGAATTTTGTATAGGCCTTGAATTCGTTACAAAACCCATTTCCAAAGCTCCATATCGAATGGCTCCTATTGAACTTCAGGAGTTAAAAACCCAACTACTGGAATTGTTAGACATCGATTTCATTCGTCCTAGTACGTCTCCTTGGGGTGCTCCTGTTCTATTCGTGAAGAAGAAAGATGGAAGTATGCGACTTTGTATTGATTATCGGGAGTTGAATCATGTCATAATCAAAAATTTATACCCGTTGCCTCGCATTGATAACATGTTTGACCAGTTGCAAGGCGCCAAATTCTTTTCAAAGATCGATCTTCGTTCTGGATATCATTAGTTGAAGATTAAAACTGATGACATTCCAAAGACTTCTTTCAGAACTCGGTACGGGCATTACGAATTCCTAGTCATGTCTTTTGGACTGACTAATGCTCTTGCTTGCCTTCATGGATATGATGAATCGAGTATTCAAGGAATATTTGGATCACTTTATGGTCGTCTTTATTGATGACATCCTCATTTACTCCAAAAGTCGTGTGTACATGAGCGTCTTACTCGTATGTATATAAACAAGATTGTAAGATTCCATGGTATGCCAGTATCCATAGTTTCTGATCGAGACCCAAGATTCATTTCACGATTTTGGGTTAGTTTGCAAAAAGCTATGGGCACGGATTTACGATTTAGTTCGGCATATCATCCTCAAACGGATGGGCAATCAGAGAGAACTATTCAAACTCTTGAAGATTTATTAAGACTCTGTGTCCTTGACTTCAAAAAAAGTTGGGACAAGTTCTTACCATTGGTGGAGTTTTCCTACAACAACAATTATCAAGCAAGTATTGTTATGGCTCCATTTGAGGCATTATATGGAAGAAAGTGTCATTCTCCTGTATGCTGGGATGAGGTGGGTGAAGCAACGTTGTTGGGACCGGAGTTGGTACGTATGACTACGGAAAAGATTCAAATGATCCAACAACGTATAAAAACCTTAGAAGATCGACAAAAGAGTTATGCTGATCTTCATCGAAAGGACGTGGAATTCAATATTGGAGATCATGTGTTGTTACGTGTTGCTCCATGGAAAGGAGTTACGAGATTTGGAAAGAGAAGAAAGCTCAATCCTCAATTTATTGGCCCATTTATAATCCTCGATCGAGTAGGAACTATGGCCTATAGACTCGCCTTACTGCCAAGTATGTCTCGTGTTCATAACGTTTTTCACATATCTATGTTACGTAAATATTTGAAAGACCCGAACCGTATTATTGAATTAGAATCGGATGAGATAGCGGAAGATTTAATGTGACGCCCCCAAAATAGGTATACATCACCCATTCTGAGTCGCCAAATACATGGTACAGAAACAAATACAACTTCAGTAATACAATTGTCGTGCAAAATACGACAACACATATACTGTGAATTTAAATATAAATATTATCTAATAGACAGTATACAAACTCAAAAGGAGTCCTCTTTACAATTATTGATACACTATTTTAAAAAATAGTGAGGACTGCTAAAACAACTATCCTGAACCATCACTCCATACCCCAGCAAGTTCCTGCTATGTTATCACCTCCTGAGAAGAAAAACGGAACAAAAAGGAAAAGGGTGAGCTCAACTAACCCAGTAAAGAATATTATGACTAAGATAATATACAACAAATTATCATTTGTCTTCAACAGGGAAAAATCTGATAGAATATAATAGACAACAAGTTTTAGATCAACAACTGCAGCGGAAACATCAATCCATTAGAAGCGTTAAGTAGAGAATGAATTCTACTATCTTCTAAGATTTAAAAGTCCATCATCAATATTTTATCCATGTTACATCAATCAATATATATCTTGAATCAAATATTCATCTTTGCACTACAGGCCAAAGATATTCATTTGTATCACTAGTTGGTCATGTTCATCTCAACACCTGTTCATCTTTGCACTATGGGCCAAAGATATTTATCAGTTAATCATTCATCTTTGCTCTATAGGCCAAAGATATTCAGTAATATCATCATTTAGGATTGAGGATGATGAAAAATATCTTAAAGAAAATGAATCCAGTGAGATAAAAGATCAAAGATTAGGGATTCGTACTTTAGTTTATCCAAATTTAAATATACCTTATAATAATCAATTGTAGAGAAAAATTCAAGAATGAAGATCAAAACATGGATACAATCAAAGATAGTAACCATAATAGACAACTTGGACAAAGAAAAGAAAAAATCATTTTTTTCTGTGAATAGTACCGTATTCGTGAATAGTGTCGTATACGTGAATAATGTTGTATACGTGAATAGTAACCCCGATATGAAAAAGGTAGAAATTCTACAATAAAACTCATACCAATATTTCGGTATAATGATATTAAAAGAATAACATCATTATGAAGAAAATAACATCCCTTACCTCAAAAGAACAGTACTTCCAGCTGAAATATCAAGTATAAGACTGAAAGAAACTTACATTGAATAGCAACTCACAAAGTACGCTCGATAGTATAGAGAGAGAAAGCTTATGATTCTGGTGTGATTTTCAATTCTAACTAAGCACCCTATTTATAGGAAAATGCTTAGAACGCCATAGTAGACTAACCTGCTACCTGATGGCTTTACCTGCTACTATTCACGCCCACCACTTTTAAAAATAAATTCCAGCACATTTCTCACCAACCAAAAGTGAGGCCCACCCATGTTTTTAATAAAAAAACATTTATTTCTGAAACTTCAATAATTCATAATAAATATCCCTTTTATCAGAAAAATTTGAATCTTATGTCTATTCCATAGGAAATTAATTTCTCTACAACTTTGTAAGTTTAAGTTTTTCCAAATTCCAAACAAAAAATGACCGAAATTCACATACGGACGATTTTAACACCTCTATTCTGACAATATACTGATAAAACACATCAGCATTTATTCCTTTATTTATATCCACATAAAATAAATATATCCATCATTTATATCCACATAAAATAAACATTTCCTTATCATATAAATCAATAATTAATTATTCACAAATAATATTACAGAATCACAATAATGACAATCAGGTCGTTCCCAGGAAAGGGGAGGCTTTTCGATAAAGATTTTTCCTTACTAGCGAGCAATTAGGTGACCAAACCCCTTTCCTAGACATAACTTCCTTAGACATTGCCAATAATGATATCTAATAATATTATTCAAATAATATGAATTATTGATCTGATAATGGGAAATACTGTGTAGTGATAATTATTGAAACAATAATAATATAACATATCAACGTAGCAATTATTGAATCAATAAAATAAAATATTGAACAGTAATTACTGTAATAATTATTGAGTAGTGCCTTCTTACGTAAGAATCTATAATTCAAAATACTGTGCAATATCGTGTGCTACTATGCAATCATGCGTATTATTGTATTTTAACCCCAGGTATTCTAACAGTATTAACGGTAACAATTATGTCGTTATTTATAAAAATTTATACTTGTCGTTTTCTTCATCCGACCGTTTTTCGTTATGGGGCCCACAAATGGCTGCGTCGTCGTATGAATATTCCCTGACGGCAAGAATATTCCACGACCAAACGAATATTCCCCGACAACAATGAATATTTTATAATCACTTGCTTATTTTGTAAAATGTGCACATTTCACCCATAACCAAAGAATTATATCAAATTAACACCTTATTATTCACAATAATAATTAGAGGAAATTTGATTTTATTTATAAAAAGTTGGGGTCTTACATTTAACGTATGAAGAGGTGCCTGTTAAAATCTTGGATAAAAAGGATCATATTCTACACTCCAAGGTTATACCTCAAGTCAAAGTTTTGTGGAGAAACCACGATGTTGAGGAAATGACCTGGGAGTTAGAATCTGAAATGAAGTCAAGGTATCCTCACCTCTTCGACATACCAGGTACGCACCCTAATTTCGAGGAAGAAATTTCATAAGAAGAGGAAGTTGTAAGACCCCAACTTTTATGAATAAAGATTAAATTTTCTCGAAATATATTTTTGAATACTATAGTGTGGATTTGCTATAATGTTATAGTTGTGGGTAATATTTATAAATTTTGCAAAGTAAGCAAGTGGTTATATAATATTCGACTGGTCGGTGAATATTCATTTTAACAGGGAATATTCGTACGACGGCACAATCATTGGTAGACCCCACAGCGAAAGTATTATTGTAGTTAGAAAATGACATAATTAACTTTTTATAAAAATAACGGCGAAAGTTTTACCGTTAAACTGTTGAACTACCCGGTGGTAAAAGTACAACAATATGCGTGGTTGCATAGTAGCACACGATATTAATTATTGATGCTTACGTGAGAAGTCACTCAGTTATATTCAATTATTTCAATAGTAATTGTTGCATAATATCTCTCATATTATTGATTCAATTATTGTCAAAGTATCATCTGCATAATATTTTATATTATTAAATCAATAATTGAGACAACAAAATTATTCATATTATTATTTGCAATATTGACAATGTCTAGAAAGTTCTGTCAATGAGAGATTTGGTCACCTAATTGCGCGCCAATAGGGAGAAATCCTTATTGGAAAGCCCCCTCTTTCCTGGGAATGATCTGGTTGTTAAATATTGTGAGTTATAATATTAATGATGAATAAGTTTGTATTGATTAAAAATGAAATTGATAGTTCCATTGTCTTGGGATTATTAGTGTTACTGGAAATCAACATTTATTTCGATAATAATTGATGTCTGGAGTTAAATTGACCAATCGCGTAATTAATTAGATAAATGAGCAATTAATTGCTATTAATTCACATACTTATAACTATTTGTTCACATGTGTGTACTATTGATTCACATGTATGTACTATTAGGGGATGTGATGCAAGATTGATAATATTTGCATGACTAAATTAAAAATGGAGGTATAGATGAAAGTATTATACTGTAATTATTTTTTTTCACATGTATAAAACTATTGATTCACATGATTGTACTATTGATTCACATAATGTACTATTAGGGGAGGTGGTGCAAGTTTGATAATACTTGCAGGACTAAATTAAAAATAAAGAAAAAGACGAAGGTATTATACTATAATATTTTGAGCCCCAAAACGTGCAATTATCAAAACTATGTTTTCCTATAAATAGAATCTCATTCTTCTTTATTAAATCATGATGTGGCTTATTTATTAAGCTGAGTCTCAGCGATAAAGTTTATGAAAAACTTTTTAAATCATAGAAGATAGTATATATCATGTTATACTTGACTCTTCTAATGGATTGCTTATTCCACTGCAGTTAAACTTGATGTTTATTGTATTTTATCATTTTAACATTGTTGAAGGCTAACGATAATTTATTCTGCATTATCTTAGTCATAATATTTCTTACTAGGCTAGTTGAGCTCACCCTTTTGCTTTCATTGTTCTCTTCAGGAAATGAGAACGTAGCTGTCACTAGTCGGGGAACAGAGTGACGGTCCGAGATGGTGTCTATAGTAGTCCTCACTATTTTTTATGAAATAGTGTGATAATAAATGTAATGAAGACTTCATTTGAGTTTGAATACTGTCTATGAGACAATATTCGTGTAAAAACTCTAAGCTACGCTGTTGTCGCATTGTATAAAAGAAGTTTGTATTTGATTTATGTACCATGTATTTGGCGACTCAGAATGGTTGATGTATACCTATTTTGGGGGCGTCACAGAAAGTACAGAACTCTGCTATACTGGGATGAAGTTTGCGAGAGACAATTACTAGGTCCAGAATTGGTATAGCAGACAGCAGAGATAGTCTAAGTGATCCAAACAAGACTGGTAGCAGCTTAAGATAGGCAGAAGAAATATGCTGATCCACACCGTAAAAATGTTGAGTTTAAATCAGGTAGTTATGTGTTTTTAAAAGTCTCTCCCTGGAAGGGAAAGATCAGGTTCGGAAAGAAAAAGAAATTAAGCCCAAGATTCATTGGACCCTTCAAATTACTACGAAGAATCTGAAAAGTTGCGTATGAGGTAGCCTTACCTCTAGCACTCGAGAATGTCCACAATGTTTTCAATGTTTCGGTTTTACGACCCTACAAACCCGATTACAAGCACGTGATTAAATATGAACCCCTTCATTTTGAGAAAGACTTATCCTATGAAGAAATTCATGTTCAGATTGTCGACGGGAAAGAACAAGTTCTCAGAAATAAAGTAATATCTTCCGTTAAGGTATTTTGGAGGAACCACAACGGTGAAGAAGCAACATGGGAACTCGGATAGCATATGATGAAGAATTACCCTCATTTATTTAATTAATTAATGTGTAAGCGATTTTGGGGACAGAATATTTGCAAGGGGGAGAATGTAACGAGACGAATTGATTCAGTCGTGATTCTGTGGACAGAATCCTTTTAAGGGAGGAAAGATGTGACAAATGAGATTTTATAATTTAATTTTAATATTTATTGACTTAAATAAATATTTTTTGACAATTTAATTATGGGATTAAATAATTACTTGATGAAATTATGGTAGATTAATTTAATTATATGTATTATATTTATTAAATTAATGTGGAGAATTTTTATTATTCAAAGTAGGTATTTATGTGAGCTTATTGAATTTAATAAACATAATATTATTTTAATTAATTTAATAGTTAATTAGAGATTTAATAATTTGACATAATTAATAAATGAGAAATTTAATTTTATGACTACGTGAATTAATGAGAAATTATTATATTATATTTAAATTAAATTAAATAAGATATTTGATTTATTGTATAAATGGGTGTGACATTATTAAACTATAGTATAAGAAGTTTATCAAATTAAATGGGATGAAGTTTTTAAGACTAACCAAAGTGAGCCTTAGGGAAGTTGGGAGCAGTTAACCCATTATTGGGTTAACTGACCACAACTGCGCCAGTTCCTTTATTATATACATCTTCTTTCTTTTAGTTTGCTAAGTCTAAAAAAAGAAAAATCAGAGAGAAATTGAGAAATTGTGAGGGAAATTGTGTGTTGGGTGATTGAAGAAGCATCTGAGAAAAGTTTCTCTACTAACCTACACTCTATACTTTGGGTAATCTCTTCAACCCAATTTCTACTTTACGTTATTTAAAGTTTTCATGAAAATAGCTTTCAAGTTCTATTAAATCTCTGTAATTGGAAATAGTAGTGATTATGTGGATATATATGTGATAATATGTTAGCATAGCATGTTTTTACTATATATTGTATATTTTCCATAACATCAGTTTCATAAAAACATGTCGTATATACTTTCTTCAAAATACAGAGCATGAAATATAGCCATATGGCCCTTACATGCAACTTTAATACGTCAATCATATGTTGTCTCATAAATTTTACACTTGTATATAATTATGTATGTTAAAATGAAGAAAACAAACTTTGAATGGGCAGACTCGGTGCTATAACAAACCCGTAATGCCAATTTTACTATTTCATGTTCAATATTTTCAAAATCACCAAGAACACTTAAATTACATGAATTGATTCAAGTAATTGTATGTTTTAACCTGTTAAAATCATGCTAGAAAGGTTGAGTAATGATTATGTGTATATTATAATGTCTGGGTATGTTTAAATTCATGTATGAATAAAGAAATTGGTAGACTTTGGGCTGTTCTATGTGTTTTTCGCGAACTGCAGAATCTGGGTCTGCGTCGTAGCGCGGCCGCGCTGCTCCAAAGAACTAATAGAGCGCGTCCACGTCGTGCAGTGTGCCTGCGCCGATTCAGAGAACAAATGTAGTGAGCTCGCGCCCTACTTGTAGAACTTCAGAAATTTTTCGAAGTGTTCAAGTTTTGAAAAAGTGTTTGTAAAACCTAACGTAATGAACATGAAGACATGTTAAGCATATAATAATATGTTAATTAACTTACGTTATGCGATTAATTAATAAGACTTAAAAGTCCACTAACATATTCAAAGACCAATGTGGGATTCAATAAGTATATCGAATTAATGATTAATGGGTATTATGAATGTATTGATATGTAGGAATTAATAAAGAGCGTGAATTAATCGTAGCTTGTGCAAAAGGCAAGTTTCCTAACCCTACTTGTTATTTTTATTCAAATTTATAAACTTACATCGAGTAAATTCTTGTTATTATTAATCAGGTTCAATTTGTTATATTAATGATTATTAATCTTTTCAAAGTATGATTTCTGTTATACAATTCTTATTCCATTGTATACCTCTTGATTTATTATTCGATTTGAATATCAGTTATTGTGAACCTTGTAAGACTAGTGAACCCTTATTGATTCGACTAGTCCATAGTTGATGAACATTCTAAATTTCAGAACCCTTATTGAATTATCCAAACCAAAATCCCTTTGGTGTGGACTCTACTGTCAAACTGATATGAACAACCCTGTATAGGGATTACTTATGCGTTAGCGTTAAGATATTCTGCACAGTATGGTACTAAGGGCTGATCCCACTAAGTACGAGTAGAAGAGTCCATAGTCTTATGACTGTTAAAGGTTTTAGGTATAACCCTTGATAACCTAGGACATAGTTCAAGGTCTTATGACCCTCAGAAGTTCTTTTGATTCTTGTTATTCATTCTTGATTCAAAAGTTGAGTTTATTTCCATAAGTCTTTGATTCACTTGCATGCTATTATATTGTTGTTTTATTATTATACTTGGCGGCAATTGTGCTCACTCTTGTGTAATAATAACATTGCAATTAAGAACGAAAGGTCCTACGAGCCTTCTTCTAGCAAAGGCAAGGACAAGATTAACAAGTGATGAAGACTTGTTGTCATTATGATTATGTATTTGTGTTTTAGACTTATGTTAATGTTGTGTAAGACTATTAATTGTTTATGTTTCCGCGGTTGAGATTTAAGTTTAGTATGACCTGGGATTTATGTAATTATTTCAGATGATGTAACTCCTTATGGAGATGATTTATTTATATCTATTTATGCTTTCTTTTATATTGGGTAGATAAACATATGAAATTGTAAAGTGAACACCAAATCATGTGGGAATTGAAGTACCCGGATTTGCGGGTGTCACAGGTTGGTATCAGAGCTTTAGGTTATGAACCTTAGGTGGGGGGAACAACCTTAGGTTGTAGCCTTATAGAAGATCAAGAGCATAGTGGTGGTAAACTCTTATCGAGTTCTAGGAAATGAATTCCTTAATTCATTAAAGATAATAAAAGACTTTATGTGCTTATGTGTTAATTATGTGCTTGCTAGTACAACTTAGTAACTAAAACTTAAAACTATGTATTGATATGTAGGAATTAATAAAGAACGTGAATTAATCGTAGCTTGTGCAAAAGACAAGTTTTCTAACCCTACTTGTTATTGTTATTCAAATTTATAAACTTGCATCGAGCAAATTCTTGTTATTATTAATCAGGTTCAATTTGTTATATTAAAGATTTTTAATCTTTTCAAAGTATGATTTCTGTTATACAATTCTTATTCCATTGTATACCTCTTGATTTATTATTCGATTTGAATATCAGTTATTGTGAACCTTGTAAGACTAACGAAGCCTTATTGATTCGACTAGTCCATAGTTGATGAACGTTCTAAATTTTAGAACCCTTATTGAATTATCCAAACCAAACTCCCTTTGGTGCGGACTCTACTGTCAAACTGAGATGAACAACCCTGTTTAGGGATTACTTATGTATTAGCATTAAGATATAGAACACAGTATAGTACTAAGGGATGATCCTCCTAAGTATGAGTAGAAGAGTCCATAGTCTTATGATTATTAAAGGTTTCAAGTATAACCCTTGATAACCTAGGACATAGTTCAAGGTCTTATGACCCTCAGAAGTTCTTTTGATTCTTGTTATTCATTCTTGATTCAAAAGTTGATTTTATTTCCAAAAGTCTTTGATTCACTCGCATGTTATTATATTGTTGTTTCATTATTATACGTGTGGGCAATTGTGCTCACTCTTGCGTAATAATAACATTTCAGTTAAGAACGAAAGGTCCGACGAGCCTTCTTCTAGCAAAGGCAAGGGCAAGATTAACAAATGATGCAAACTTGTTGTCATTATGATTATGTATTTGTGTTTTAGACTTATGTTAATGTTGTGTAAGACTATTAATTATTTATGTTTCCGCAGTTGAGATTAAGGTTAGTATGACCTGGGATTTATGTAATTATTTCAGATGATGTAACTCCTTAAGGAGAGGATTTATTTTTATCTATTTATGCATTCTTTTATATTGGGTAGATATACATATGATGTTGTAAAGTGAACACCGAATCATGTGGGAATTGAAGTATCCGGATTTGGGGTTGTCACAATATCTCTCTTAATAGTCCCCATAGACTCTTAAAAGAGAGATCGCATGAGTAACTATCATGTACACAATAAAATATACGAGACATGATGTTGATCGGTCATATTTTGGAGAAGATCGTTGTAAGACAGTGAAAAACATCTTAAAGTACTTAACCGGTACTAAGGATGTGATTAAAATTTAGGTCTAAATTAAAACAAGAGGGCTTAACAGACTCATGTTTTTCAGACAGACTAAAACCACAGAAAATCCACTTTAAGGTAAAAAGGTACCTTGAACAGTGGTGTAGTGAATTGGAAAGGTTTCAAACAGCAAAGAGTTGTTGGTTTAGTGATAAAGACAAAGTATATAGTTATATATGAAGCAGTAAGTTGATTGTTTGGATGAAAAGTTCATTACATAACTAGGAATAGTTCCTATATCTGATCTTGGATCTAAACATGTGTTGTGGCACTTTAATTTGAATATATGAATCATTGAAAGATGAGAAATCACTATAGAGATAGTGGACTCTCAAGAACAACATTACATATCCATTAACTAAAGCTTATCCAATAGCAGGATAATCGTCACTTAGAGAAGAAGGATATGAGATACCATGACGATTGGCTTTGGTGCAAGTGGGAGATTGAAAGTTGTATGCACACAAGCCAATCATGTTTGATAATAAAGCATATATTTTGTAACAATCTTATTCATTTATTAATAAAAAAAAATTATTAATTTATTAAAGGCTTTTAATTATCTACATGATGTTGTTTTATAATATGTGATAAACCCATAGTTTTAAAAAATGCTTTTAGAATAATGATGATGATCATTCTAATGAGATCTAAATTCTTAGAAAGCTTAAAACTAAAACAGTTCTCAATCGTTGGATTACTAAATTGAGGATTAGTGAATCCGGATAAATTGGTACATACATTGCTTGCTCATTGGATGATGATGATTGATCTCATGATCATTTGTGTGGAGACACTAAAGTAAGTATGTAGGTGCTTATTAGAGAATAAGTTCACTGAACGTGGCTCGCTAAAGAATACCTAATGGAGTTTTACTTGCCTGCCAATATGAATTCCTGTAGTGATAGTAGTACCAGTGATCCTTGGACTTGAGTTCATCATAGTATCTTGTGTATAATGAGTTATACTTTGACTTATTCCTTAAGACCCTTAGGTATCAAAGGGTATGCTTGGGTATAATAAGTTGTACATGGAGATAATGTATGATCAATAAAGAATCTACCGCTTCTAGTAAAAGACGAGAAATGTCATATGTGATTCGATAAATGACAACCAAGTAGTCCTTAGCCAAGGCAGAATGAAATTATAAATGAGTTTCTAATTTGTATTATTTGGAGTTGTGCATTTAAGGGTCGAAATACATATAATTAAATAAAATAAGACTTGACAGTAATTCAATGTCTTATATTTAATTGGGACATTGTATGGTAGAAGGATTGAATTGTACTGTAACTATTTACTCAAAGGTTCTTTTATGATTAATGTTGAAATCTATATTATCTGGAAAGTCGTTAATCGATAGGGAGACTTATCTCTATTGTAGAATAAATATTATTTATTTAAATAAATTGATAGTTTAATTTATTTATTTAAATAAGATTAGAATTGTTCTAATTGATTTATTCACAACCGGTTTAATATGTAGAACCTAAAGGGTCACACCATAAAATGAAGAATAATTATTAAAGAAGTTAATGACATAATCGTAATAATATGTTAAGTGTATTTAATTTAATCTATGGTGATAGAATAAATTAAATAGCTTAATATTTATTATTTAATATTTTGGAAATATTAAATATATAAATTAATAAGAGGAGTCTTATTAATATTATTACAATTATTATTATTTTAATTTCTAAAGAGTTGGAAATTAATTTAATATAAGTACTCTCATTTATTCCTAATAAGATTAGGAGGCTAATTAATTAAAATATTTTAATTAATTATTCCTAATAAGATTGGGAGCATAATTAATTAAAAGAGTTTAATTAATTAAAATAAAATCCAATTCTTTATTTGTTTAGGAGGGTTGCCCACATCTATAAATAAGAGGAGTCTTATTATGGGTGAGGGTGGTTGATACTTTCACAAAATACGTGAATACGTAATTCCAATAGTTGGGAGAGTACACCCTTTTCTATGAGAGATAAAAAAACTAGTGTTTTGCCAAATACTCATCTTCTTGAATCTTTCTTCTTTCTTAATGGATCACCTCTAGAGGCCAAACACTTGGGTGGCTAACTCGGTGAATTCAAGTTAAACGCGAAAAGGATTAGAGGTGAACTTCTACCTGAGGAAGCTCGAATCTTCAAGGGTATAATTCTTGTTCTTCATATTTTTGTTTAATTAATAATTGTGCATAAAGGATGATCCGGATATATGGTTTGTAAAATTTTAAAACTCTGTTTTTCCATGCTTTCGCTTATTATGTGCAATTTAATTGCGTTCATGAATCTTACAAACCTAACAGTAATTAGTTAAGGTGTGACGCCCCCAAAATAGGTTCAATCCACCCAACTCATTCTGTGTCGCCAAATATATGGTACAGAAAATAACTACATACTTAATTAATCCAACTGTCATGCAAAATACAACCACACATATGCTGTGAGTTTTGATACAAATATATACCAGCTGTGACTCTCATCCAAATCTTGGATAGCACGTCACAATGGCACCTTACATAAATGTACAGTCAATAACTGTTTTAGAATTTAAAATTTTTTGGAAAATACTCAAGGAAACCTTCGTACATGGGAGGCCATGCATCTAAGCTATAATAGATATCATATGACTGGAGAATTATCCTTGGTTGACCCAATAGACCCCAAAGAAAAACGAGAAGATTGTTATCATGTTTTTTCCAATAGTGAATTTTCTCTTGACATATAATTATCTCCATGGTCTCCAATTGAGAAGTATATTTCAACCAAACTCTAAGATTATATAGGTAGTGCTCATAGATATAATCAGCAAGTGGATGTGTACAATCTTTTCTTATGATAACACGAAGTCGTAGGTCATTAGACATCTTGTATGATAGTGGTAAAACACCCTTCCAAAGTTGGGTTCACCTCACCCTATTCGGTTCACCAAAATCAACGGTTAAATAACGTATAAAATACGACACACTTATTTAAAATTCTCAATAAAATTAGTTCAATATTGTTTTAGGGGAAACCTCAACAGCTATAGACCACCGTTCTATTCCCCTGTTACCCCCGCTCGACCCAGCTACACTCTTATTACCTGAAATGAATTTTGAAGTAAAAGGGTGAGCACAAATAGCCCAGTAAAGAATATCATGACTAAAGATAATTAAATTATCAATAGCCTTCGTCAGTAATAAATCAGAGATTTAGAACATATGGTAGATGATAAAACTTTTCAACCATAGTTGCAGCGGAACGAGTAATCCATTAGAAGAGTAAAATAGACCATAAAGTCTATTATCTTCTCTATGTTAAAAGTCAACCAACAATGTTTTATCCCTGTAACATCAATCAACATTTCTGGTCCACACTCATATGAATAACTCATAATCATAATTGTGGTTCTAAATTCCTCTTCTCATCCAGGACGAAAATAATTTTCATCACCTGTCTTAACTTGAAACATCAAAGATCATGGTTATACTAAATCATAGTTCATGTTCATAATAATACTAATAAATTCATCTTTGCACTACGGGCCAAAGATATTCATCAACAGTTCATCTTTGCACTACTGGCCAAAGATATTCAATAACAGATCATCTTTGCACTACAGGCCAAAGATATTAATATCTCAGAGAAATATATAATCATTTTAGAATTTATATAAACAATAATTATAACCATGTTGATGATCAATTCACCTATGCACTTAAGCTAAAAATATTTAATTATAAATTCAATGGTCATGATCATACCATTCAACAATTCATCTTTGCACTACTGGCCAAAGAGAACTCATAGTCACGATCATATCAATAAACTACCCATCTTTACACTCAAGTCAAAGAGAAATTTCATCAAGATTATAAAAATATTATATATGATAATACAAATAATATGATCAAAACATGAATTTAATTTCAAGAGCGATATTCATAAATCAACGATAATTTGGTCAGAAAAAAAACCAATTTTATCGTGAATAGTATCCCGTGAATAGTAACTCATGAATAGTAACTCCTGAATAGTAACTCATGAATAGTAACTCGTGAATAGTACTCTGTATTTATACATAGTACCGTATACGTAAATAATGTTAAATACGTAAATATCGCCATATACGTGAATAGTGTCGTATACATGAATAGTGTCGTATACGTGAATAGTAACCCTGACATAAAAAGGGTAGAAATTCCACAATAAAATATACCAATATTTTGGTATAATGATATTGAAAGAATAACATCATTATGAAGAAAATAACATCCCTTACTATCCCTTATCTCAAAAGAATAGTACTTCTGGCTAGAATATCAGATATAACGCTGAAGGGAACTTGCACCGTATTGCAACACTCATAGTATCAAAATACTCATAATAATACGCTCGATAATATAGAGAGAGAAAACTTCAGTTTCTGGTGTGATTTTCAATTCTAACCTAAGCACCCTATTTATAGAAAAATGCTTAGAACACCAAAGCAGAAAATTTAATAAAATAATATATTTATAAAAAATTTCACACCCACTTCTTGAAAATCTGATTTCAACCACCAGTGGGGCCCACCAACAATGATAAAAATGTTTTTCTTAAAAAAAATAACTAAAACTCAAAAAATTAATTATTCCAGAACTTCAATAATTCATAATAAATAGTCATTTTATCAGAAAAATTCAAATCTTATGTCCATGCCTTAGAAACTTCAATTCTCTACAACTTTGTAAGTTTAAGTTTTTCCAAATTCTAAATAGAAATTGACCAAAATTCACAAACGGACGATTTTATAAGTTATAATCAAATTTCAGTCAAAAATGGGGCCCACCGACATCCCTTACTATCTCATACCTCAAAAGAATAGTACTTCTAGCTGGAATATCAGATATAACGCTGAAGAGAACTTGCAATGTATAGCAACACTCAAAGTATCAAAATACTCATAATAATACGCTCAATAATATAGAGAGAAAACTTTAGTTTCTGGTGTGATTTTCAATTCTAACCTAAGCACCCTATTTATAGAAAAATGCTTAGAACACCAAAGCAGAAAATTTACTAAAATAATATATTTATAAAAAAATTCACACCCACTTCTTGAAAATCTGATTTCAGCCACCAGTGGGGCCCACCAACAATGATAAAAATGTTTTTCTTAAAAAAATAACTAAAACTCAAAAAGTTAATTATTCCAGAACTTCAATAATTCATAATAAATAGCCATTTTATAAGAAAAATTCAAATCTTATGTCCATTCCATAGGAAATTCAATTCTCTACAACTTTGTGAGTTTAAGTTTTTCCAAATTCCAAACAGAAATTGACCGAAATTCACAAACGGACGATTTTACAAGCTATAATCAAATTTTAGTCAAAATGGGGCCCACCGACATGTTTAACATGTTTTTAGCATTTAATGTAACAAAAATACTCTTCTTCTTCATTTATTCATATATCACACATTCATTGTAAAAATATCACCATTATTATATTATTATAATATAATAATATATTTAAATAAATTATTTTATCAGAAAAGATAAAATATCAATTTTCAACAATTGTCACTTTTCTAAAAATTCCTCCATTTATATCCACATAAATAAATATTTTCCTTATCATATATATCAATAATTAATTATTCACAAATAATATTACAGAATCACAATACTAACAATCAGACTGTTCCCATGAAAGAGGGGGCTTTCCAATAAGGATTTCTCCTTATTGGCGCGCAATTAGGTGACCAAACCTCTCCTTAGACAGAACTTTCTAGACATTGCCAATAATGTTATCTAATAATATTACTAAAATATTATGAATTATTGATTTGATAATGGAAAATACTGTGTAGTGACAATTATTGAAACAACAATAATATAAAATATCAACGTAGCAATTATTGAATCAATAAAATAAAATATTGAACAGTAATTATTGTAACAATTATTGAGTAGTGCCTTCTTACGTAAGAATCAATAATTGGTGCAATATCGTGTGCTACTGTGCAACACCGCGTATTACTGTATTTTAACCACCGGGTATTCCAACAGTGTTAACGATAACAACTACTCTGTTATTTATTAAAACTCATACTTGTCATTTTCTTCATCCGATCGCTTTCCGTTATGGGGCCCACAAAAGGATGCGTCGTCGTACGAATATTCCCCGACAGGAAGAATATTCCACCACCAAACGAATATTCCCCGACAACAATGAGTATTTTATAACCACTTGCTTATTTAAAATATTTACATATATCACCCTTAACTTTAACCTTTTATAAATTTAACTATTTACTGAATAGTAATTATAAGAAAAATTGAATTCTTTTATTTCATAAAATTCGGGGTCTTACATAAGGTCTTCGTACATAGGTGTAGAAGGTAAGATTTCGCATATGTTTTGAAAGAATAGTATAATTATTCTTATGATGTATTAAGATGTTTGTATGATAGAACCAGAATCTGATTTTGAATATAGAACCAGGATTCGGGGATGTCACACTTGGTATGTTATAGCTCTAGGGTAAGAGTACCTTAGGATATGACTTGAGAGAAAGTAAGGAGGTAGACTCAGATGGAGTTTTAGGAGATGAATTGAAGCATTCATCGTGAGAAAATAATAATGAATATATTGTTATTTTGAAATGTTAATTAAGTCATTAGGCTTGATTTGGAATGCCAGGAAAGGCAGAGATAGCAATCGAAGAATAAGATCATGATGTGATCTGATTAAGAAGGACAGATGATCAATCGAAGGATTGAAATTTTTTAGCTAATGCTATACAAGAATGGTACTATGAAATATTACAAGGAAAACTCAGAAAGAGTTATTAATGATAAGATAAGGATTAAGAATATTCTTTCTGAGTAAGAGAAAGTTAGAATTTATGTGGGATTTCAATCGAGGACTCATGTGGTGACTAAGTTGTACACACCTTTGTATGCTATCACTTGGTTTCCCATATTTATAATCGTTGAAATGTTGGTGTTGCGTTATCAATATACTGATGATGAAGAGGTGATTCTTTTCTCAGGAGTATATTTGATAAATAGAGGATATTAAGATAAGACGTGAGTTCTTGAAACTCATACTTATGATAAGTTTGTAACTCATGATTGTATGGTATGTTCTTGGACTACGTATTGCTAAGACAAGTTCCTACCTCATATTATCGTAGCAAGTTCCTAAAAACATAATGTGTGGTAAGTTTGATGAACTATACGGGGGTATAGAAATATTGTAAGTTAAGAACTAATTGTTTTCAGTGGATAGAGCATTGATGGAGCGATGAGAAAGTTGAAGTTGATGGAGAAAATATGGATCTTTCAAATCTTCTAGCTATGCTAGATTTCAAAAGTTATTAAAATCGTACTAATAATGTAAGACCCCAGTTTTTATAAATAAAGATGAATTTTCATAATTATTATTTTTGAATATTATGGAATAAATTTGATAAAATATATAGTTGTGGGTAATATTTATAAATTTTGCAAAGTACGCAAGTTGTTATAAAATATTCGTTTGGTCGGGGAAATATTCGTTTGGTCGGGGAATATTCTTTTTGTCGGGGAATATTCGTACGACGGCACAATCATTGGTGGACCCCACAACGGAAGTATTGTTGTAGTTAGAAAACGACAAAATTATCTTTCTATAAAATAACGGCGGAGGTGTTACCGTTAAAACTGTTGAACTACTCGGTAGTAAAAGTACTGTAATACGCGTTGTTGCATAAATGATTAATAATTGTTGAAAGATTAAATATGTGTTGATTAAAAATAAAATAAAATGATTTCTGGTAATTTTTATTCAATCCTTGATGTATATAAAGAGTCTATTATTAGACGTTTGTGGTAAGTTTAATTATTTATGGGGGGCCATATGTCATCATCTAAGAGTCTCTTTCATAAATAGTAATTACCTTCGTAAATAGTAATTATTTTCGTAAATAGTAATTACCTTCGTAAATAGTAATTACCTTCGTCAATAGTAATTACCTTCGTCAATAGTAATTACCTTCGTCAATAGTAATTACTTTCGTAAATAGTAATAAATCTTCTATAAATAGAGGTCTAGGGCTTCATTATTTTTCACGAATTCGTTCAAGCTATAGAGAGAGAAAGTATAGAGAGAGTAATAGCGAAAGAAGAAGAGTATTCGGTTACTATACTACTGCAGTATTCAATCCCCTAATACGGTAAGGGGTGTTACTCTTTCTTCTTGAAGAGAACTTATGTTATTCCATTCGTTGTTATTCTGTTGGAATAACCTGTAAAAGTGGCATACCCTATACATGACCTGTATACGCGGTGTACCCTATACTTGGTGAAATCCTTATGTTATTCCATTTCTTATTATTCTATCGGAATAACCTGTATACGCGGTTTACCCTATACTTGGTGACATTCTTCTATTATTCTGTTGGAATATCCTGTCTGTGTGTTTTACACCGGACCTGGTTCCATTCCTTATTATTCTGTTGGAATATCCTATCTGTGTGTTTTACACCGGATCTGGTTCCGTCTTTATTCTTATTCTGTTGGAATATCCTGTCTGTGTGTTTTACACCGGACCTGGTTCCGTCTTTATTATTCTGTTGGAACATCTTGTCTGTGTGTTTTACGCCGGACCTGGTTCCATTCTTTATTATTCTGTTGGAATATCCTGTCTGTGCGTTTTACGCCGGACCTGGTTCCGTTATTTATTATTCTGTTGGAACATCCTGTCGGTGTGAGTTTCACCTGACCTGGTTCCGTTATTATTATTCTGCTGGAATAACCTGTTTGTGCGGTCTATCGCATGCATGGTGATTTCTTTTGTTATTTCATTCTTTATTATACTCAGTTGGTTAAAACTTTAACTTTTATACTCCATGAAATTAGTAGAATATCCTTGATATTTGCGCTTCATCCAGTATCCTTTCATGAAAATATTCTTCTGATCATTCTTGAATTTTACACCACAAAACAGTATCGTGTTGACAATTTGGACGTTAATAATTTCTAGATAAAATAATTCTTGAACTTGTTTTATTGAATGATTATATCATTGTCATCATCCTCATGTTTATATTTTGTTGAAAGTCATCTGTGGCCTGTAGTGCATAGATGGACTTGGTATGATTATGACCAGGGATTATTCGGTGTAATCATGACCGTAATATTACAAGTGATGTAAAAATTAAAAATCCTCATTGGCCCGTAGTGCATTGATGGACAGTTGTTGGCATGATCATGACCACTAATGAATACACAAATATTCTTGGCCGTAGTGCATGAATAATTGTGGTCGTGATACTAAAGAATATCCTTGGCCGTAGTGCGGGGGTGATTCGATGATGTGGAATATTTATTAAGCTGAGTCTCAGCCATAACGATGATGAAAAACCTTTTAAATCATAAAAGATAGTAGTTTTTATTTTCTACTTGACTCTTTTAATGGATTAATGGTTTCGCTGCAGTTAAACTTGATGTTTATTATATTTTATCAGTTTAACACTGTTGAAGGCTAATGATAATTTATTCTGCATTATCTTAGTCATAATATTTCTTACTGGGCTAGTTGAGCTCACCCTTTCTTTCACTGTTCTCTTCAGGAAATGAGAATATAGCTGAGACGAGTCGGGGAACGGAGTGATGGACCAGAGAATAGTATTAGTAGTCCTCACTATTCTGTTAAATAGTGTGACAATAATTGTATTGAGGACACCTTTTGAGTTTGTATGATCTCTAGTAGACAATAATTGTATTCAAACTCACAATTATGTTTTGTCGTATTGTACACGACAGTTGTATTAGTAAGTTGTATTTGAATTCTGTACCATGTATCTGGCGACTCAAGATGGGTGATGTATACCTAATTTTGGGGGCGTCACAAATAAATGTTTTTTTGAAAAAAAAATATATTAGATCAGATTATTGAACCAATGAGTTTTAAAAGGTTTGTTATTTACACGTCTATGCTAATTGTTTTGGCTAAGAAAAAATGATTTAAAGGTATCAAAAGGTATTTTACATAATCGTTGATCCATCATTGAATATGGTACGGATATGACAATTGATGGAGTCATCAATGTAGTTTAACCTAGTGTTCGATGTGATCATAGAATCGTCAACCCACTATGATATGTTGTGTTATGACAAAATCATAAAATGACAGAAACCTCAGCGTATTGTTAAAACAGTGCGATATCATGATGTCATAAACTGATTTTCAGTATTTTGAATTATTTAAAGAAAGGTTTGCCAGTTAAGCTGGTTAAAAATATTTCAATTGATGTTTAAACTGTTAAATGAAAGTCTAAGCTATTTGATTCGGCTAGAAAATATTACAATTGATTGATGAAATTCAAGTGTTCTTTGAGAACTTATGGTCAACCAAATTGTTTTGGTGTGGAGTCGTATAATAAAATTGAGATAAACAACCTTAATATTGGGGAAAATATTTTTTATTGTCGACATGTAATGTCTAGTGACGGAAGAACATAAATTAAGTCATTTGCCATGCAGTACTGATCAATACAGGATACAAAGGGTTGATCACCTAATGTACTCGTAAGTCCAGACGATTAATGGCGGAATAGTTGTGTAAACCCTTTCGAAAATAAAAATGAAAATTCAAAGTTACTTCACAATTAATGAACAATTGTGAAGATTCCTGAAAGATATTTCATTATTTAGGAAATGGGGAGAATGATGATAGAATGTGATGATTGAGAGATCCTTAAAGAATGAAAGAGTTGAGTAGGTATGTAAAGGTTGATTTGAAAACCTAGTGTTGATGTATGAGGTTAGTAAATAATGATATTAAACCACTACGATAATAGTGGCATTCAATGGTCCTTAGACAAGGAAATGGATGGATAATACTCAGAATATAAATGAGTTACTAAAGGTTATGAAATAAAACCTACAAGAATTAGTTGAGATATGGATTAAATAGGTAATATAATGCCTAACTGGAAATAATATACTAAAACTATTTATTGATAAAATCTATGTAAACCGAGTAAGGATGGTTCGGTGGTTATGATTCCGAGGACGAAATCCTTATAATGGGGAAGAATGTGACGACTCGGAAATTTTACTTAATTTGTAAATTAAGTATTTTGGAATATTATTGAATAAAATAAGATTTTATGAATATTATTCCATTTTATATGATAACATTTGAATTTTTGTGGTGGATCGTGATTCTGCGATAGAATTTACAAGTTATACGATCGTATGAGAAAATAAAAAAATTTCGAGAAAACGACGAAAAAGTTATTATTCATAAAAACTCAGAAAATGCATAAAAACCCTAATAAACAAACTTTTTAAGAATTTTGAAATTCGTCATAGCATTTATTTGAGAAGGTAAGATGAAATCTCCGATAAAAGTTTTTTTCGAGAAAAAGTAGTAAAAACATTATTCATGCTAAAAACGCAAACTTGTTTTTTTTTGAATTTTTGAATTACGATATAGTGTTTCTTCGAAAAAGGGGTAACAGTAGCGAAATCAAATTTTTTAAAATTAAAAGTTTATTTTTCGACTAATCGAGCTAATTACGAAAACATAACCAAAAAAGTTAGATAATCTAACCAAAAAGAAATCGAGTAACCGACATAGTTTGGGAATTAAACCCTAATCAATGTATTAAAGGGCAAAAGGGACTTTTTGTTAACTTAATGAAGTATGGAAGTGAATTACGAAAGTTAAGGCAGAATAATTTGAAATAAACAAACCTTAGGGGTAAAAACCTAAGGACCGAAACTTAAGAAAATAGTTTAAGGAATATACTAAGGAATAAAGAATATGTTAGGAATATACATGAGAATGTTATTCCTAGTTATATATGATTTGATTATGATATAAATGAATGAATATGCAAGTATGCTTGCATTAAGGAAAGCTGTAAAGTCCTTTGATAGATAATAGGAATATATGTACAAGGACATAGAATGAATTGATCAAGCATGGTAGGTTGATCCTACATAAGCAAAACAACTTTATAAAGTCCTTAAAAAGAAATGATATACAAGTATTATAAATATAGAAAGATCAAGCTTGTTAGGTTGGTCTTATAATGTAATAGATAATCATGTTTGATCGTCGAACACTGCACCAGCATCGTAGTCTGCCAGAAGAGTCGAGGAAAACTCAAAAACTATTAAGGCAAAATCGTAGTCTACAAGATAGTAGATCTCGGAGTTCGTAGTCTTCCAGGAGAGACGAGGAAGGATCGTAGTGTGTCGAGAAGAACTTTCTCAGAGTCGTAGTCTGCTGAGGAAGTCATGTTCAGAATCGTACAAACAACCAATCTAAGAGTCGACCTAGCATCTGCCAAAGCCAAGTCAAGAATCATAGGCCACACTTGAAGTAGTGGAGTCTACTGATCATATCAAAGGCAGAAATCGTAGTCGAGCCAGATCAGACGAGGACAACAATCATAAAGACAAAAATCATAGTCTGTCAAGATCTAATCTCAGAGTCATACTGTCTACAGAACCAAAGCTAAATCGTAGTGTGCAGAACTAAGGCTTCAATAAAGGTGCTAATAATGCCAAGCCAGAATCGTAGAGTCAACACGATTCCTAACAAATGAGCACTCCTAGAATATCCAAAGTATGAAGCCTCTAGTCTGAGTTACAAAGATACATTCCACCTGAAGGAAACCAGAGAGCACTTAACGAATGGCATGCAAGCTAACAAAAGTTCTAAGAACCAACTCAATCAACATCCAGATTAAGTTGAGAAGTCATTCAAGATGAAGTCTTCCACAAGTCGATCAGAAGAAGATTTCAGTAAACGTTATTGACTAAAGAAAGTCAGCAAGTGCAGTAGTTGTCAAGAGAACAAGACAACGACCTTAAGATTAATCAGGATCGTAGTGTTTGCCAGATTAAAAGCAGAAACTGATGGGATCTATAGCAGAGACACTGGCCAACCTATACAGAACAAACAAAGAAGATGAAGCATGGGTTAGACCATTGATGATATGTGAACGGGAGATCACAAGGAGAAAGAGACTGAGCATTTCTAATCTGATAAGTCTTGAAGTTAAGAGGGCCAGAGTAATCAGACAAGTTGTCAATACCTAATGTAAGTTAAGGCAAGCAAAAGTGTTGAACACTCTTCAGAATCGTAGTGTTGTCTCAACCAGTCAATGAGCAACATTCATCAAGACACACTAAGATCAGGTCCAAGAACATCTGAATCAGAATCGTAGGGTTCGGTCATCTGAAGATTGAAGCATTGGCAATGGTTTAATCTGAAGACTGATATTCGAACGTTGCTAATTGAGAGCATCGATGCAAAAGGATAATTCCCGATGTTCAGATCGAGGGATCAAAAAGAAGAAATAAAGACGACTACCTGTCTGACACACCAAAGTGACATCTCTGACGGGGTAGGTGAAATAGTAGACGGCAGTGTCAGAAAGGTGAAAAAGGGGATGTCATGTCACATCTGCAGTCTACACCAAATAACTCGAGATCTGCAAAGCAATTCAAATAGCTCCCAACGACTATATTCCAACGGGAAGATTGTGGAGGATCAGCTAGAGCTTCAAGGATCAAGGGTTGCAGAGTTGAAGAACCATTAAGTTATTGGAATGATATATTGTTGACTCTACGAGTTCCACCAGGGCTAAACAGAATAAGTCTCAGTAATAGTGAGACTACGAAGGTGGAAGTGAAGCATATTTGAAAAAGGAATTAAATAGACTAAAGCTTCACTCAACAAGGATGAGAATACCACTGAAGATAGTAGCTAAGCTGAGAGCCAAGAACGCCAAGAAGATAGCATTCAGAAATGTGACTGAGCACAAATAAGATCCAGAGAGCCACTCTACGAATCATCATAAACCAAAAGCTAAAACAGAAAAGATGCAGAACCATATCTGCATACCATTCAAGAAGGGTTCAAGGAATGATAAGTGCTAGACGAAGTCTACCAAAAGCTCAAAGACTTAGCAAACCTAAATGGTGATGGAGCACAGCTGACATCAGATGAAGATGAGATAAATAGTATGAAGATAAGCTGCACCACAGAAGAGGTGGTCCAGACTCTACCCAGGATACAGAGAAGACCACGTTAAGTTGCTAAATACAAAAGATGTTCAAACTTCAAGACATCTTAGCAGCAAAGCACCAACAACAACAAGTAGCCAGTTCCTGAGGGGTCCTTGTCCTGAGGGACAAAATAAAGTTCCAATCCTATTGGGCTTGAAGATGTTCTTAGTGAACTGAAGTTCCAAGGCTGCTGGCCTTGAAGGAATCTTAGTGATTCAGGGTGGTGCTCTTCCTCAGTGGAATTCCTGCTTGTTGAAGCAGAAGAGTGGATTAGGAGTTTGAGTCTCTGAACCACTTAAAATCCCTTGTGTCTTTTACATTCAGTCATTTACTTCCTATCATTTATATTATGTACCTAACTGCTATAAATGCTATGTATGTATTAACTACTTACAACTAAACTAACTCTACGAACAATGTATGTATGTTCATGAAAATATCAATGAATAGGATCTTTTGCATATTCCGCTATGCTTGAAAAAATTCTTATGTTTGTCATATGCTAAATCATTAGCTATGAAAAATAACCAGGAAAAGAATTTGAAATTAAAAGGATCTATTCAACCCCCCTCCTTCTAGATCTATTGTGTGCCTACTGGGAACTAACAATTGGTATCAAAGCAGGTTCTCATGCTATATTCAAAAGCTAATCTCTTTGAGTCTGATCCTAGGCACAAATATTGTTCTAAACTTAGTTTAGTAGTAAGTCACTTGTAAATGCAGATGAGCTCACACGTTGGAAATAATGTGTACAGGTAAGTGTGTATATACACCTGAAGCTGCTCATATTGGTCCATATTCTTAAATGTTATAGCAACAAGAACAATCCTTGTCCACAGTCAATCTCGTAGTTTGAAGACCAGAGATGGGAGGTCAAGAAGCGTCAACAGCAAAGAGTCAAGTATCCACAAGTCTGAAAGATGAAAGGTCATATATGCTAAAAAATACTTATGTATTTGGCTAACCAGCAGCTGGATGTGAATCTTGAGGTTCAAAGTCGTCAAAGAGTTAAGGATGCCAAGATTTCTTTTCTAGCTTACATCTTCAAGACTATAACTGATTTATCGAAGGACAACTGGAGCAACAAGCTGTCAGAAAAAATGTAAAAATATGCACATCAATGCCTAACCTTATTATATATAGATAAATGACTGTCAAGAAACTAACAAAAGAAAGGTAAGTTTCCTCAATTAATATAAATGTATACATCATGTTGCATCACCTTATGTACTATAAAAGTATTCTATTAAGAGACCATACTCTTCCTAAAAAAGGGAAGAGAGAAAGTACACTAAGGTTGGAATCTCAACTGCTAACAAACTTTCTCTCCATCCAAGTCTTAGGTTGACGATAACATCTTGAAAGGAGTCTGAAATAGGTCATAAGCATATCAAGATTTAATTAATCTTAAGAGGAATAATCTTTGCTGAAGGGTTAGTATGTATGTACAAACATATATTCTAGGTTTTTGATAATGCATAAAGTATTATCAGTTCAACAATAGTATCTTGAAGATTCATAGAAACTGATCATCTCCATGAATCAACCAGATACAAATAAGTGATAGAGTTGATTCTCACTCTGTGAACATAACCAAGCAAATGATTAAACCATTAAAGCAAAAGGGTGTCCTATTAAAGTGGCTAATCTTACACACACTCATCATCATGCATCTTAAAATGTCATATCAAAATTAGATACATGCATGAATATGATTGTTGATGATCAATGTGATGAAAATTCAAATATATGAGGAATAGGGATTTTTGAAGCTAACCTAGCAGGACCTATTTAACCATGGGTACCAAAAATAGAAATTTATCTAACCTGCAGGTACTTGGTCTATCAGACCACACTAAAGAATGTTAAAGTAGATGACTTCAGTCAAGAAGATTCAAACAGCTTGAGGCTTAAGACATTTCACAAATATTCTTAACAAAATCATTCTTTGTCAAAGCCTATTCTTGAAGACTTGATGAGCTAACATGAATGAAGCTCACATGGTTGCTGATCTCCATATGGAAGCAGATCATTCATGCTAAGATAAAAAGGGTCTTATATGCTTATTCATGCACATCATATCATCTGAGAAGAACCCTCGAGGTAGTTCACATCAAATATCATCGAGCATTTATCAAGAAGGACTCATACCTCTCTGAGAAGATAGTATCAACTATGGGGGAGCAGTGATCTGTTAAAGAACAGCATCACTAAAAGTGTCAACAGCGCACTATGAAGCAAATCCTTCAGATCTTACAATCTATGATGATAAAGATGTAAGTGACAGATGATGAAGTGGAATTCTTGCCAGAAGATCTGAAGTAAGCTCAGAAGATAAGTTAATCACAGTGCATGTCTATCGACCACACCATGATCATCAAAACCACTTCTGTCGAGTTCATGGAGAACAAAAGCTAACCCTAAAAGTAATATACCAGTTACAAAATCCAAAAACTTTGTGGCTGATGAACCAAATGAAGATCCATAGGAACGTCTCAAAACGTGCCATTGATAACCATATCAACCACCCAACTCAAAATCATAGGGTGCCTACGATCAAACATCTGATCGTAGTGTAAGAGTAGGAGGACACCATGAAACACCGATGTATATCTAGAGTTGGTAGATGAACTCCCCAACAGAGAGATCAAATGCGATATCAATACTAATCATGTCTAATGTTCTCCATCTCGTAAGCGCCTCAGGGACAAACCTGACCCTTAGTTCACTCTAAGAGGTTGGCCCTTCCTGAGTTACCTTAATAACCCATAAGGAATGATTAGTTAGAGCTCATCATAAGAACCAGGACATACAATAATCATAGAGTATTTTCAGCAGTAAACTCAACGATTGTAGAGCAGCCTCGACGATCGCATTCTTCCCAAAGGATACAATAGCTCATGGGGAGCTCGGCAGAACTCGACACATGCCAAACTATTCAGATCGTGTGGAGGGAATTTAAAATATAGTTTGGAAAGACATCTTACAAATTCACTTCAAAAATTCAGTGCCCGAACTCTCTTAGGGCGCATCAGTGGTTAAGCAATGCAACTCCAAGATGAGGATTAGTGTCAAAATGCTCACTAAAGCATCTCTTAGAAGATAATCATTGAGTTGTCAAAGAAAATCGTAGAGTAATCTCATCAAGCTACTCTACGTACTGGAAAATTCAACGATCAATCTGCGTCAGTAATACTTATTTTCTTAAAAAGAAAATTAAAACTGAAAAACTGATCAGTTTATAGAGAGTTACAATTTCTTACTTGGCATCGTGCAACCAATAGCTTTTTGACACATCATAGCTTATACAGAGTCAAAAGGAACTATCATAAAGACAAATTTAAAATCTTCAAACAATTATCTAAAGCTATCGATCTTCTCTCCCTCCATTTTTCAAACCTTAAAATCCTCTTCAAAAGCCTAAAACCATCGAATCTTGAGCTTCGCCCAAATTGCATTCAACTATCCCTCATAAGAATTTTAAAATTAAAAACCCATATACTTCGAACTATTCAAATGGCAGATTGGCGAGTAATCACTGGCATTCAGCTCCAAACCAAGACGTTTGAGAAATCTAAGATGAAGTTCAGAGATATTCTTGAACTTATGAAGAAGGCTGGATTCTTAGAATGTCGTGAGTTAAACACTCGAATAAATGTTGACCTGGTTAAAGAATTTCACTTCAACGCAACCATAAATTCTGGAACCCTTTCTACCAAGGTTATGATGATGAACTTCTGGTGGAAGGATTAAAGAGGGTGTTCTCTTAGAATGTTAATAAAGGTGTTATATGATAGGAATCTGATTTAATTCTTATTTATTCAAGCTAGTTCATAACTCTTGTTTGGTTAATGAAGTTTTCAAGTAATGATAATTTTTTCATAACTTTGTTGTTTATTCAACTGTTTTCACTTGCTGAGCAATTACATGTTCACTCTTGCAAATACTAATATCATTGAAGCTAAGCCGAAGTAGACCGAAAAATATGGTATTGTTTAAGAGTATAAGAGATTAATGATAAAAAAGGTTGTAATATTAGTACAAATTGTAAATTATATTTTAATATTCAATGATGTAATAAGTTTAGGTCTTCATACCTGGGTGTAGAAGATAAAATTTCGCATATGTTTTGTAAGAATAGTATAATTATTCTTGTGATGTATTAAGATGTTTGTATGATAGCACCAGAATCCGGTTTTAAAGAAAGAACCGGGATTTGGGGATGTCACACTTAATGCTTTCAGGTGACGAAACCAAAGTCCATACTTGGTTTTCATATATGGACTCCATCTCAGATTTCATGGCTTCTAGCCATTTCTTTGAGTCTTTAATACTCATAGTCTATTTGTAATTCAATGGATCATCATCATTTATGATGTGTACCTCATCGTCATCCTCTATGATGAATCCATACCTCTCAGGTATCTTCGATACTCTTCCAGATTTATAAATAGGGTGTGGTACAATTGGTTCTTTCACTTAGTAAGGTACCTGACTTTGATCCATAGTAATTTGTAGGTTCTTGAACTTCTTCAGGATATATCTTACTCCCACTGACCCCTTCAAGGATAAACTCATTTTCCAAGAAAGCAACATGTTTCGCAATAAACATCTTTTGATCAGTATGATGATAGAAATAATACCTTGTAATTTCTTTAGGATATCCTAGAAATCTACACTTGTCGGATCTAATCTGTAGCTTTTCATTCGAAAACTTTTTAACATAAGTTGGACACCCCAAATCATAACATACTTAAGATTTGGTTTCCTCCCTGTCCATATCTTATATGGAGTCTTTGGGACAGATTTGGTAGGTACCTTTTTAAGTAGGTGTGCAGCCGTTTCTAAGGCATAACCCCGAAAAAAACTAGAAGGTCGGTAAAACTCATCATGGAACGAACCATGTCCAACAATGTTCAATTTCTCCTTTCAGATACACCATTCAATTATGGCGTCCCTGGTGGAGTCTATTGTGAGATTATACCATTTTCTTTGAGAAAATTGAGGAACTCATTGCTTAAATATTATCCTCATCAATTCGATCGAAGAATTTTAATATTCTTGCCAGTTTGTTTCTCTACTTCACTTCTGAATTTTTTGAATTTTTCAAATATCAAATTGTATTCCAATAAATCACACATATCTGATCTGTGAATGAGCATCAGTAAAGTAATGAAATAAGAATACCCTCCTCAATGCATCGTTGTCAAAGTACACATACGTCCTGTGTGAACGGCAGAGCTAACACTCTGTAACGCTTTCTCTTTTCACTAAAATGAGATTTAGATTCAACAGTTTACCTGGACCTGATTTCACAAGTTGGAATAATTCAAAATCAGATAGCTTTAATAATCACATCCTTAGGCAACTTGTAATCTTGTTTCATTAATAGGACCGATCTAACAGTGCAACATAAAGGTATAATTAATCTCTTTTGCCTTTTATTAGTTTTTCAATTTGAGTATTATTTGTCATGCAAGTTAAGTAGGTAAAGTTTCATTCAGAAAATTACTAACACCATATAAAACATTCTTATTATAAATGGAACAACTATTGTTCTTACTTATTAAAATATCAATACCATTCATATTCAATATAAAAATTGAAATAACGTTTCTAATTAGTGTTGGAATAAAATAACAATTATTTAAACTAATGGACTTTCCCGTATGTAGTGCTAAACGATAAGTTCCTACAACTAATGCAACAACATTTGCTTCTTTTCCCACTCATAGGACGACTTCATCCTTATTCAGCTTTGTACTTCTGACTAATCCCTATATACTATTACATATGTGAGAACTACAACAAGTATCCAATACCCAAGTAGAATTTTGACTTTCAAAAAAATTAATTTCAATCATAAACAAACCTTTATCGGAAGTCGAAACTTCTCCAAGCTTCTTCTGCTTTTGTTCCACAAGAAACTTCTCGCAATTCATCTTCCAGTGACCCGCAACTTGTTGCAATGGAAGCATATTCCTTTGCTAGTTGGATCAGCTTTCTTATTATCCTTCACTTTTGCCTTGCCCTTAGCCTTCTTATTTTTCTTCCTTTCAGAAGATACCTTAGGCATTTTCCTTTTCTTGGAAGAATCATCCACCATTAAGACTTGGTCCTTCTTGAATGGGAAATAACCTTCAGCAGTTTTCAACATGTTAAGTAATTCAAGCAAGCTGACATCCAACTTGTTCATGTGAAAATTCACAACAAATTGTGAGAAAGTATCTGGGAGTGACTGCAAGATCAATTGATTAACTGATACTATATCGTTTTATCATGCTAGAAGGCGACGTTCAATATTTCAAATATTTTTGAAAGCTTAGGACTTAATATAAATTTCTTTGAGGGGTTTGTTATTATTTGTCTCATCTTGTTTAGCGTGTATGCTCATATATATATATATATATATATATATATATATATATATATATATATATATATATGTATAGTATAAGCATGCACATATAGAATACTATATTCTATCCGAATTAATTTTGGACTTTATTCTAGTTTAGTTCACTAGAGCCACCCAAGTAAACCAAAATGTCAAATCTTGGGTGAAAGAACTGAAATTTAAATATAACTATTACATTTAAATCCCGGGCTCCATTACAAATGGGTCTTCATACGCTCCTTGCTCCTTGGTCTCTGGTTCTTCAATAATTCTAACTAATCCTATTACATAAACTATTTACATTAAATAGAAACATTGATCAACAGTCAAAGGGAAGTACATAGGAGAGAGATAGAAATTACATCAAGAAAAATTAGAGAAGACGAGGTACGCAGACCCTATTTATAAAACTCATACATTCATGCATCCAACTAAAATAAAATTCAATCACATTGGTCAATAGTCCATAATCAATCACATTTATTATCATACATATCACCATATGCATCAATAAATAACATCCATCTCATTAATAATAAATCCATTCCATATATATATATATATATATATATATATATATATCGATATCATTTAATGGGTAAATGTTTACTAAAATTTAGTTTTGAAACAAAATAAACTCTTTTATTTTAATCAAAAACCTAAATTCAAATTAAATTCTTTAATTTTTAGCAATCTAAAATTATATTCCAAATAAAATAAACATCTTTATTTTAAATTTTTATTATTTAAATAAACCATTTATTTCAATTGAAAAAAACAAAAAATAATCAAATTCTGGAGTGTGGCGCGGCCGCCCCTAGAATGAACTGGGACGGGGTGCAGCCGCACTGCAAGTCCATAACTATTTTTCTGGGGACGGGCGTGGCCGCGTACCAGAACTAGAAAAAATATTTGATGCCCAAAAAATTTGATCCAAACGCATATCATACATATATGGATCCATCAAAATTGATAATTAACACAAAGTTAGGCTCTGATAGCACTGTTAGGTTTGTATATAGTGCGATCATGCAATCAAATCACATAAAAGGTGCAGGAGCGTGATAAAATAGAAATTTAAAATTTTCATGCAAACAATCACCATAATCATACTTTGTGCTTAATTATTAATCAATAGAAAAGATATGGAGATCAGATTCATACCCTTGTAGAAACTAGTTTTCCCATGTACGAGTTATACTCCAATTCTTTTTCACGTTCAACTTGAATCCACCGGATTTGATTCCTTCTTTTTGATCAACGTTAGTCACCCAAGTGTTGGCCTCTAGAGGTGATCCACCAAGGAAGAACAAATATTCAAGAAGATGGGTGTTTTGCAAAACCCTAGATTATATCTCTATAAAATTATATGTAATCTCCCAACTATTGGAATTGTCAGTGTGTAACCTTAATCCATAATAAAACTTTCTTATTTATAAATGTAGGCAACTCTCATAAACAATTTAGGAATAGGGTTTTATTTTAATTAATTAAACTCCTTTAATTAATTATTCTCCTAATCTAATTAGGAATATATATGAGAGTACTTTTATTAATTAATTCTCAAACTCCTTTAGGAATTAAACTAATAATAATAATAGTAATAATAATAAGACTCCTCTTATTAATTTATATTTAATATTTTCAAAATATTAAATAATAAATATTAAGTTATTTATTTTTTTCGATCACCATAGATTAAATTAAATACACTTAATTTATTATTATGATTATGCCATTTACTTCTTAAATAAATATTTTTCATTTTATGGTGTGACCCTTTAGGTTCTCCATATTAAACCGGTTGTGAATAAATCTGTTAGAACAATTCTAATCTTATTTAAATGAATAAATTAATCTATTTAATTTATTTAACTAAATAACATTTATTCTACAATAAGGGTAGAATAAAATAAGACATGTAATTACCATTAATTCTTATTTTATTTAATTAGATGTATTTCAATTCCTAAATGCATAACTCTAAATAATGCAAATTAGAAACACATTTCTAATTTAATTCTATATTGGCCAAGAATTCCTTGGTTGTCATTTATCGAATCACATAGAACATTATCTTCTTTTACTAGAAACGATAGATTATTTTTTTATCATTCATTATTCTCATATATAACTAATTACACCCAAGCATATCCTTTGATATATCCTAAGGGTCTTAAGGGACATATCAAAGTATAACTCATTATACACAAGATATTATGATGATCTTAAGTCTAAGGATCACTTGTACTACTATCACTACAAGAATTCTTATTGACAGACAAGTAAAACTCTATTAGATATTTCTTAGCGAGCCACGTTCAGTGAACTTATTCTCCAATAATCACATACATACTTGCTTTAGTGTCTCCACACAAATGATTATTTGATCAATCATCATCTTCCTAAGAGCAAGCACCGTATGTACCAATTTATCTGGATTCACTAATTCCCTTTTTAGTAATACATTGATAGGGAACTATCTTAGTTTTTAGCTATTTAAGAATTTAGATCCATTACCATGATCATCATCGTGATTCTAAAAGCATTGCTTAAAACTTTGGGTTTATCGTATATAATATAATAGCACCATGATGTCTTTAAATAAACAATTCTTTTATTAATAAATGAATAAGATTGTTACAAAGTATATGCTTTATCATATCAAATATGATTGGCTTGTGTGTATACTACTTTTATAAATGAGTTGTTGGTTAAAGGCCAGCCACATGCCTGCAGATGGGCCCCGTGGGTCCTGTTATCTTAAAATTTGTTCCTTCGGTCATTAATCCGATGAAAATTGAGGTATGCACCTAAAAAACCCAGAAACCCTCAGCAGAAGGCTGCAAAACGAGTTCGAGTCTGACTGATTCGAAGTTCGGGAAGATGATGCAATTAGCTGAAAGGTATCTTTCGGTTCCCAAGATGATCAACTGGCTCGTTTTATGCAATTAGCAGTTCAAGGTTTGTTGTGGTGGCTTCTTGTGGCCTCTTTCTTAGCTTTGCGGTCCACGTTCGAACCACAAGGTGTTTGGGAGTTGTAGCACTTTGGTTTCTCCATGGGGTTGTCTCCAAGGTGAAATGACTCTTTTACCCTCCTGCAAGGTTAGTCCAAGGAAAGAAAAATTTCGAGTGTCTACAAATAGTTCGTGAGATGTTCGAGTATTAAATTATTTGGCCTAATTTTTGTTTCAGTCCGTTGATGATGTTCGCGAACATGATGATATTCGACTATATTCATGAACTCGAGCATGTTCGTGACCAGCTAATGATCCGAACTCGCACATATGTGTTGGTTCGATCATGTTACTAGAACATGTTCGAGTTCGACTTATTGTGTTCGAGTTCGGTTCGAGTTCGACAAAGTTCAGATCAGATCGTTTGCAACCCTAAGTCTTATTGGGAATGTGAGAGTTACAAAAAATATATATCTATAAAATTAAATAACATATGAAATAGCAATTATTGGGGTCATAAAAGTGAATAAATACTTCAATTAATAAGTAATCAAAAAGGGTAATTTAGGTTAAAAAAATTATTAATTAGCGTGTCAAAAATAATTAGAACGTTTATTTCGGGACGGAAGGAGTACCTCTGATTCAAAAATGAGTCCATTTTCAAACCCCCATGTATTTTCATTCCGTTTAGAGATTCAAAATCAAGTCAAGCAACTCATAAATTTGGAAACATTAGGTTGCATTAGAGTTGTTAACCAACCGAGCTGTTCATGAACAAAACTCAACTTAGCTCGATTCATTTAACCTCAACTTGAGTTCGTTTAATTAAATTTGAACAAAAAATCGTATTCGTTTAGTTAAACGGGCTAAGTTCAAATTATATTATGCTCAAATCAAGCTTTAGCTTGTTTAAGCTCAACAAAGCTTGACTCGCTTAGTATTAAATTAATTGAAATAATTAATTTAATTTAATTTAACTCGATTTAAGCTTGATTAACCTCAAGTTTGATTAGTTTATAAACAAATCGAGTTCGAACGATATATTTCTCGTTTTTAAACTCGATTCGAGCTTAAAAGTCTAAGTTCGACTAAGCTAATTTGTTTACAATCCTAAGTTGCATTAATACGTCTATATTAGTTAATTAAATGATTTCAATCATAAATAATTGTTGATGTTATTATAACATAAAAAATGTTGTCATAGAAAATAGTATACGAGAAAAAGATTTCTCACATTGAACTTTCATAATTTATTTAAGATTACTTTAAATACAAAGTGATACTGATATTCATTGAACAATCCAAACGTATAAAGACAAATAACGTCCAAAAATATAAAATACATAAACATATAAAAATTTAAAATTTTATTTAATTTAAATGTATGAAGCACCGTGAATATAATAAAGTAAAATAAGGGCAAAAAACACTTTTTCACCACTGTGGTGATAGTATTTTAAGCAATTAGCCACTGTGCTATTAAAATATTCAATTATCGATTTGTTAACGTCTGTCTACAACACAATGATTAATTGTTTAAAACACTACAACCACACTGATGAAAAAGTGCTTTTTGCCATAAAATAAGTATATTTTTTTACAATTGTTTGTTTGTATCTAAATGTCTCTTAATTCATTTACTTCTGATTCGGTCAGAGACAAATTTTGTTTGATAAAAAATTTTCGCCTCTTAATCGTTAAGACAAAATCTCAAATCTAAACTATTAAGAGCTGCCTCTGAATAATTTATTTAAAATTTATGAGCAAAAATAACCTCAATAAATATTATATTTCTTCAATTTCAAATTTTAAGATCATTCAAATAAAATTTTAAATAACTTAGGGTTAAAATGAAAAAATAGTATCATTCAGATATTTTACACTTTTTAATTATCAAACAATTTTTGAAATTTAAATATTATTTCAATAGATGAGCTAATTTATTAAAATATATTAACCATTCAAATCTTAATTACTCAAATTTATCAAACACCACCTAAAATTTGATTATTTTGCACCATTATAATCAATAGTCATTTCGCATTTACACAATACAAGTGTGGAAAAAAAGAAGGAAAAATAAAAATAAAAATAAGAGTCTGGATTCTTTTTTTCTACAAATATTCGTAATTCTGGTGATGTTATATTATCAATTTAGACTCTTATTAGGCCTTCCAAACTGTTCATCATAGTCAACAAAGTAGAATAAAACTTTTGTTTTGAGACTAAACAAAAAACCTGCAAAACTCAAGACACCAATTTCTTGCCAAGGCCCCATGTTGCAGAGCCATTCGCAATAGCCCCATTAAACCTTCAACCAAGCACTTGATTCACAATGTATACAGATATTAATTCTAAAACTGCAAAGTTGGCTAGATATGAAGTAATTTTAGTGTCCATCACTTTTAGGGTGAAAAAGATGAAAACAACATAAGCTAGGCAAAAAATATCATAGTTCTGGCCTTCTTCTGGGGTATGCAACCCATTCCTTAATCAACTACAAATTCCTTTATCAAAAAATATACGGTCAGGAATGCTACCACTCGTTACAAATTCCTGTGTTGGCAAATTGATCAACACATGACTTCACGCCTCTAAACATGGGCTTTTTCATTGCTCCCAGTCAGCAGATAAGGTGCGCCTGCATTAAAAAATAATTGTGTTGTAAGTTTCTAAAAAGAGTTGAATAGCATTTGACAACTGCTTTGGAATTCATATGTACTTCAATTCTGGGAAATTGTTGATTCAGAGCAAGTTGGAGGCTAGGAACATCACAAAAAAGTTACCTTACATCCCTTTTCTAGTAAAATTTTGGATTCCAAAGAATGTAACAAAGACAGAACTGTGATACAGTTAGCTTACATTCCTTTTCTGGTACATTAATAAAATTCCACTTAAAAGTTTGATTTTGTTTACATGTCCATGCAATTGTATAACTTAATCTTTGTTGAGAAAATGAATAGAAATGTTACATTAAAACCTCTAAGAATATGCCAGGCTCCCTCGCAACCAAGAACAAATGCTTATGCTACAAGGGGTGTGAGAAGGATGAGATTTCCAGTATACTGAAGTAACTGAACAATATTACAACTTCAGGCTTTTTAGAGATATGGGAAGCAAGATGTATATGCTAGATTTACAGACTTGGGTTTAAGAAAGTGAAGTACAAGCATTTGAGAGACTACGCCTCAGAGTAGGACTGTACCTGATAAAGCCTGATAACAGAAATGAACTGCTGCATGATTCTTTAAGTACCAAACCTACTATGTTAGAATGATCGACAAAATGAATAGACTTTAATATCACAGGGTGGTATTGTAATCTATTAGTGTAGTATTACTTCTTGTACTAGTTATTGAGCAATATATCTTGCATTTTTATACTTTCACATCAATTGCATCTGTTGTGAACATCATCTCAAAGTGAGTTAATATTAAAACATGATGTATAAAGAAAGTTTCGCTTTAATACAATCACAAGTGGGAAGACTGAGCTTGGCTGACAGTTTGACCCAAAATAACTATTCTCAGTGTTCCAAAATTAGATAAACATTTGTTAAAACGACTACTTTTTTAGGGAAAATTTTACTTTTTCAAACCTACATACGGTTGCATGATAATACTCAATCAACTAAGAACAATTTTTTGGCATATTTTGAACTACATGTCACTTCATAATCTAAAAAAAACATATATCTCTAATTCTGAAACGGACAAATCGAAAATCTCTCTAATTTTGGAATGGATGTAATGTTTGTTGGAGAAATGCTATCATGACGTCAAAAAACATTTCACCTTGAAGCTATTGGATCCACCTAGTTCATGAACACATTATCCAATAGTTGTGAGGTTGAGATCTCACTAGGCTCATTATCATAATAGCATTTTCAGTTTTACTATATAGTTTAAGATATCGAAAGATTGAAAATTTTCTTAATCGATTGTTCTTAAAACTGTTTTACGAACCCAAGTCATAATTCCATTTTCATTAAATCAGAATAAGGCATTTTGGACCACAAAACGCAATCAACATCATTTTTAACTTTGCTTAGAAAACACATGTAAGAAACTCAATTACAAAAGCTACACCAAGCCACTTAAAATCAAGCCATAATCAGACCACAAGAATAACCCGTACCCCTAAATTATTTTATTCGTCCTTCGTTTTCTCATCATTAAATTTAATAATTATGTGAATTTTTGCAATGAAGTTTTACATAAAACATTCAAATATTTAGAAAGCTTTCTGAATAAATCGAATAAACCATACCATTGGGTTTCTTCAAGCATTTTAACAATGTTATTATATAATTTTAAAAAAAAACCACAAGGTTTTTGAGGAGAAAATACACTTACAAAAGCTGTTTATGGAAGCACAATAAACAACATAGTGCATTGCTGGGGGGTTTTAAATGCATTTTCCAACTCCTAAACAATTATTTAACTTAACTTACAAACGCATCTTTTGGAGTTTCAAACTCACCTCACCAAAATGATGGGGTGAAGTACAAAATCACCAAATAACATCCCCCGACCCCGCGAAAACATAGTTTGGGATTAAAGTGTGATAATGATATCAGTAATTAGTATATTTCTTAAGGGTATTTCTGTACTTGTTCCTTTTAGGTTGTTACGTTTTATTTCTCTTTCTATATACTCTTGTATTCAGAACAATATTCTGTTAGAATAATATTATGCAATATTAGTTCTCTCTACACTTTCAACTTCTATCAAAGTGAGCCAAAAATATCTACTATAAAAAGAGAACATGTAGAACTAAAAAAGGAGAATCAAAAGATACCCAAAAGTTCTTGTCCTTCAGCTCAAGTTCCAACAAATCTGATTCAAGCTTCTTGCCAATTTGTTGAATAAATTCATTTGCAAAATCCAGCCTTTTCTTTATAACCTCAATCTCCTTCTTAAACTCCATTTCCATTCCCTTTTCCTTCTCTCTGAGCTTTTCCTCCTTATAGTCAAGCTCTTTCCCACGAACTTCAAGGAATTCCTCCTTCGCTTTAATCTCCTCCAATTTTTCTCCAACCCATTTTTGAATCGCTTCATAAACACTCTGCCCTATCTCAATTTTCCCAGAAAAACTTTCCCTCGCCAATTTCTGCTCAGCTGCAAATTCCTCCTGAACCCCATGAAATTCCTTCTCTTTGATTTCAATCGATCGGCGAATCAATTCGAATTGCTGGGTGGCTTTAGATAGTGATTGTTCAGTGTATATCAAGTGTTTCTCTCTTGATTCCAGTTCATTGAAGCATTGTTCGAAGGAGATGTGGGTCGAACCCAAATGGGTTTCGATATTCTTCAACTCAACCAAAACTGAATGTATTGAATTCTGGAGATTGGTTTTCTCCATTTCTACAACCTTCAAACTATTGCTAGAATTTTTCTCCATCTCAGATCTATCTACCCACAAATAGATATAAAATCAAATGGGGTTTCAATTTTGGAGAAAGAAGAGAGAAATGAAATGGGGGGTTTGATTTTGGAGAGTTGAAATGGGGCTTTGAAATTGGAGAGAGAAATGACATGGGGTTTGAATTTGGAGAGATAAATTTAGGGATTGGTCTGATCTGATCGTGTCTACTCAATATATCTCAATCACCGACAGTAATTATAACTGTGATTTTTAGTAATTGGGCGAGGTGCTGTAACGTCCGGTACATTGTACGATTTTTAGAGCCCAAAACAGAGCAGAACTTGAAGAGTTTGATGGAAGGGAACGTTTCAGAGCAGAGAAGTCCAATCGTTTCAGAGTCAGATATCATCATAGTTGATTAGACATGTTATTCAGATGTCATCATAGTTGAATAGACATGTATTTCTAGAGGTATGATTTGCACGAGCTAAAATTTTACTTGATGATTCTTCACTCTTACACCCCGTAGAAAATTTAAATTAGAATACAAAAAAAATAAAAAATTTAAAAAAAAAAATTGTGTTGTTTCTAAGTTTTTAATAAAAAATGATAGAAAATTTAAAATTGAGGACATAAATTATAATTTAAAATTTATTATATTAAAAATTGAGGATAATATGAGAATTATAAAAATATTATTTATTCTAATTTTTTTTCCGTTTAAATCATGCCAATTTTGGACGGAAAATTTTGACACGAAAAGTGGCCAAGTTTTCTATTCATTCCTTTTCTTTTCCGTTTATTAAAAAACTCATAAACATAAGAATTGGAAAGAAAACTTAAATTTTCCGTCCATTTCTTTTCTTTTCTGTCCATTTTAAAACTCAGAAACAGAGCGTTAAAATTATTGGTAATAATATTTTAAAAACTACTATTTTTGCAAAAAAAACATATACTTTTTACGATATTTTACTTTCATAAATCTGAGATTTTTTTACTATCTATGAGAAAAGAGCCGGTGATATTTAATGTAAAACTCCAACTTTTATGAATAAAAATTAATTTTTTTTGAAATATATTTTTGAATATTATGGTATGGATTTGATATAATATTATAGTTGTGGGTAATATTTATAAATTTTGTAAAGTAAGCAAGTTGTTATATAATATTCGATTGGTCGGAAAATATTCGTTTTAACAAGGATTATTCGTATTACGACACAATCATTGGTGGACCCCACAAACAGAATTATTGTCGGAGTTAGAAAATGACATAATTATCTTTTTATAAAAATAACGGGAAAAATTTACCGTTAAACTGTTGAACTATCCGGTGGTAAAAGAACAGTAATACGCGTGGTTGCATAGTAGCACACCGTATTGATTATTGATGCTTACGTGAGAAGTCACTCAATTATACTCAATTATTGCTACAGTAATTGCTGCATAATATCTCTCATATTATTGATTCAATTATTGTCACAGTATCATCTGCATAATATTTTATATTATTAAATCAATAATTGAGACGATAAAATTATTCATATTATTATTTGCAATATTGACGATGTCTAGAAAGTTCTGTCAATGAGAGGTTTAGTCACCTAATTGCGCGCCAATAGAAAAAAATTCTTATCGAAAAGTCCTCTCTTTCTTGGGAATGATCTGGTTGTTAAATATTGTGAGTTATAATATTAATGATGAATACGTTCGTGTTGATTAAAGATGAAATTGATATTTTCATTGTGTTAAAATTATTAGTGTTAGTAGAAATCGATATTTATTTCGATAATAATGGATGTCTAGAGGTTATATTGACCAATCGGATAATTAATCGGATAAATGAGCAATTAATTGCTATTAATTCACATGCTTATAACTATTTGATTCACATGTATATACTATTAGGGGAGGTGGTGCAAGTTTGATAATACTTATAGGACTAGATTAAAAATGAGGGAAAAGATGAAGGTATTATACTGTAATATTTCGAGCCCCAAAACGTGCAATTATCAAAATTATATTTTTCTATAAATAGAAGCTCATTCTTCTTTCATTCTCGCCAATTCACTAAGACTCACAAGAGTAATTATAGAGAAAGAAGCTATAGAGAGAAAGAAGAAGAGAAGTCTATTACTTCACTATTCCAGTATCCAGTCTTCTTATGAGGTAATGGATATTATTTTATTCAGTATTCATAGGAATAATATTTTTTTCCATACTTTGTAGTATGTGAGTAATATTATTTCGTCTCGTATTCCTGATTATACCCTCATTTTATTAAAGTATTACTTCTATACTCCGTGAAATTAGTGGAATATCCTTGAAATTTGTGCTTCATCCAGTATCGTTTCACACGGATATTTTCTACACATTCTTGTTAAATTTTAAGCTTTTCGTGTCGGAGTACTGTCCATGAGTAGTATTCATTTATACGGTACTATTCACAAAGTACTATTCACAGAATACTATTCATAAAGTACTATTCATGTGTATTATTCACGAAGTACTATTCATGTGGTACTATTCCCGAAGTACTATTCATGTGGTACTATTCACCCAGAGTATTATTCATGATAAAAATTGATTTCTTTTCGGTCCAAATTATTTTTGATACAATATAATTCTTGAATTTTACTCCACAAAGCAGTATCATGTAGACAATTTGGATATTATTGAATTTTGGATAAATTAAATTATAAATCTTTAAAAATTATCATTTGCTTTCTTTTAATTGAATTCGTATATCATTGTCATCATCCTCATGTTTATATTGTGATAAAAGTCATATGTGGCTTACGTGCATAGATGTACTATTGATTGGTATGATTATGATCAGGGATTATTCAGTATAATCATGACCGTAATGTTACAAATGATGTGGTAAAAGTCCTCATTGGCCCGTAGTACATTGATGGACAGTTGTTGGTATGATCATGACCATTGATGATTACATGACTATCCTTGGCCGTGGTACAAGGATGATTCGATGATGTGGTTTATTTATTAAGCTAAGTCTCGGCGATAAAGTTGATGAAAAACCTTTTTAAATCATAGAAGATAGTAGATATCATGCTCTACTTGACTCTTCTAATGGATTGCTTTGTTCCGCTGCTGGTTAAACTTGATGTTTATTGTATTTTATCAGTTTAACACTGTTGAAGGCTAATGATAATTTATTATGCATTATCTTAGTCATAATATTTCTTACTGGGCTAGTTGAGCTCACCCTTTTGCTTTCATTGTTCTCTTCAGGAAATGAGAACGTAGCCGGGACTAGTCGGGGAACAGAGTGACGGTCCGAGATGGTGGCTATAGTAGTCCTCACTATTTTATGAAATAGTATGATAATAAATGTAATGAGGACTTCATTTGAGTTTGAATATTGTCTATGAGACAATATTCGTGTAAAAACTCTAAGCTATGCTTTTGTCGTATTGTATAAAAGAAGTTTGTATTTGATTTATGTACCATGTATTTGGCGACTCAAAATGTGTGATGTATACCTATTTTGGTGGCGTCACAGTTGGTATCAAAGCTTAGGGTTATGATCCATGGCTGAGATGTGAGACAAGAGCTAGGAGAGGAGAGACGGGAAAATCCTTCGCTAGTATGACCTACCTAAGTTTATTTGGTATTTAATTGGTTGGTCAGAGTATAGGGATAATATGTGACATGTCAATTAACCCTTGTTTTGTGAAAGTGCTTGAAAATGACATGTGAAAATATTAAGATCAACAATAAAGCACCTGAGACCGTTGAGTCACCAACGATCAATACTCAGGATAATGTACAACAAGAAGAAAATAATCCTCAGGTAAACAATAACATCGATCAAATGATGAACGATGGGATGTTCAGAGGCTTTATGCAATTCATGCAACATAAGGCGAAAAAGGCTCCTGTTCAAAATGCAGGTGGAAACACTAGCAACTCTCGGACGATCACCGCTAAACAATTCAGGGAGCTGGGACCACCAAAGTTTATTGAAGAGCCAAAACCACTTAAAGCAGAGACGTGGATAAAGTAGATCACCAAGATATTTGATGTCTTGGGATACTCCGAGGAGCAAAAGATTTCATTTGCCACCTTTATGTTGTGAGGAGATGCAGATTACTGGTGGGAATCTGTAAAGCGTACTCAACCTGCCGCACTGAAGATGTCTTGGGAGAAGTTTCAAGAACTGTTCAACGACAAGTACTTTCCCGAAAGTATTCGTCACATTAAGGAGGTAGAGTTTATCAAGTTAGAGCAAAATAATATGACTGTGTCACAATACGAAGCAAAGTTTGCCGAGTTGTCCTGGTTTGCGTCCCACTTAGTTGATAATGAGGAGAGAATGACGCGGATGTTTCTAAGAGGTTTGAAACCTGAGTTACGTCAATACCTAATTTCTCACAAACTGTGTTTGTACTCAGATGTTGTAAATAGGGCTCAACTATTGGAGCGCGATAATGAGTTAACCCAACTAAGAGAGAACAGCCGACAAATCGATAATACCAGTGGTAGCAGTCATTGAAGCGGTGACAACAAACGTGGAGGGAATCAGCATGCTAGAAATGGTAACCACTTCAGTGGTAATCATGGCCAATATAATAGAAGTGGAAATTTCAAGAATAGGAAATTCAATAATGATGAAAAGACGTCAGCACCAACACCTGTTGTTAAGGAAGGAGAACGACCGTCGGTCGTATGTTACAAATGCGGAGGGGAGGGACACATCAGTCCAAACTGTACTCAACAGTCCAAAGTATGTTACAATTATGGAAGAGAAGATCACCTAGTCCGATTTTTCGTGTATCGAAGTCAAGTCCAGCTGGGATGGAGGTATCAAAGGCCGTCCTAGATAAGACAAAACCGGTAGTTCAAAGGAGAGCGTTTGTCGTAACCTCTCAAAAAGCGAGGAATTCGAACGAGGTGATCACGAGGTAAGCTAATCATAAAACTCTAGCGAAGTATATACCTTATTTGATACCGGTTCTACCCATTCTTTTATTTCTCCTACTTGCGCTCAACGTTTACATTTGACTCCGAAGAAATTAGACTTTAACTTATCTGTTGAAACTCCGTTGGGAGAAACCTTCATTACATCCACTGTTTATAAGTCTTGTTTGGTTCAACTCGGTACCCTCACATTACCTATCGATCTTATTTTCTTAAAAATACTTGTATTTGATGTGATTTTAGGGATTGATTGGTTAACTACTCATCATGCAAAAATTGATTATTTTCGTAAGGTTGTTAGCTTTCATATTCCTAACCAACCTATTATGAGAATTCATGCAACCAAACTACTAAAGTCAATCACTGTCATATCAAGCCATAAAGCTATTCGTTTATTGAAAAACGGATGTCAAACTTTCTTAGCCCATATCACGAATTTAAATAAAAATACGTCAGATTTGAATGATATTTCTATTGTTAATAAATTTCCTGACGTATTCCCTGAAGAACTTCTTGGCCTACCCCCAGAGCGTGAAATTGAATTTTGTATCGACCTTGAATCCGGTACAAAACCCATTTCCAAAGTCTCATATCGAATGGCTACTATTGAACTTCAGGAGTTAAAAATCGAACTGCAAGAATTATTAGACATCGATTTCATTAGACCTAGTACGTCTCCTTGGGGTGCTCCTGTTCTATTCGTGAAGAAGAAAGATGAAAGTATGCGACTTTGTATTGATTATCGGGAGTTGAATCATGTCACCATCAAAAATAGGTACCTGTTGTCTCGCATTGATGATCTGTTTCACCAGTTGTAAGGCGCCAAATTCTTTTCAAAGATTGATCTTCGTTCTAGATATCATCAGTTGAAGATTAAAACTGATGACATTCCAAAGACTGCTTTCAGAACTCGGTACGGGCATTATGAATTCCTAGTCATATCTTTTGGATTGACTAATGCTCCTGTTACCTTCATGGATATGATGAAACGAGTATTTAAGGAATATTTGGATCACTTTATTGTCGTCTTTATTGATGTCATCCTCATTTACTCCAAAAGTCGTAAAGATCATGAGCAACACTTGAAGCTGATACTCCAAAAGCTTCGTGAAAACAAGTTTTATGCCAAGTTGAAGAAATGCGAGTTCTGGTTTGAGGAAGTAGCATTCCTTGGGCACGTAATATCAAATCACGGAATATCTGTTGACCCTACAAAGATTGAAGCAATTCAAAGATGGGAGAAACCTAAGTCAGTGACCGAAGTACGTAGCTTTCTCGACTTAGCTGGTTATTATCGGAGATTCGTAGAAGGGTTTTCTCGAATCACTACTCCATTAACTCAGCTGACTCGGAAAGATACAAAATTCCGTTGGAGCGAAGAATGTGAGAAGAGTTTTCAAGAACTCAAGAGGAGTCTCATTTCAGCACCTGTTTTGACAATACCATCTGGCTCGAAGGGATTTATCATCTACAGTGATGCTTCAGGCAAAGGGTTAGGATGTGTTCTCATTCAACATTGGAAAGTCCTAGCCTATGCCTCACGACAACTCAAAAAATATGAGAGGAATTATCCTACCCATGATGTGATGCCCCCAAAACATGTATACATCACCCATCTTGGGTCACCAAATACATGGTACAAAATTCAAATACAACTTAATTATACAACAGTCGTGTAAAATACAACAAAACATAATCTAAGAGTTTTAATAAGAATATTGTTATCTAGACAATATCCACACTCAATGGAGTCCTCATTACATTTATTGTCACACTATTTAACAGATTAGTGAGGACTACTAATGTTATCACCTGGACCGTCACTCCGTTCTCCGACTAGTCCCGGCTACGTTCTCATTTCTTGAAGAGAACAGTGAAAGAAAGGGTGAGCTCAACTAGCCCAGTAAGAAATGTTATTACTAAGATAATGCAGAATAATTTATCGTTAGTCTTTAACAGTGTTACACTGATAAAATATAACAAACATCAAGTTTAACTGCAGCGGAACAAGCAATCCATTAGAAGAGTCAAGTAGAGAATAAAATCTACTATCTTCTATGATTTAAAAGGTTTTTCATTACTTTTATCGCTGAGACTCAGCTTAATAAATAATCCACATCATCCCTGCACTACGGCCAAGGATATTCATTAGTATCACGACCACAAATTATCTATATACTACGGGCCAAGGATATTCGTGTATTCATCAATGGTCATGATCATGCCAACAACTGTCCATCAATACACTACGACCAATGAGTATTTTTACCACATCATTTGTAACATTACGGTCATGATTATACCGAATAATCCCTGGTTATAATCATACCAAGTCCATCTATGCATTACAGGCCACAGATGACTTTCAACATATTATAAACATGAATATGATGACAATGATATAAGAATTCAATATAACAAGTTCAAGGATAAATTTTTAAAGATTTATAAGTTAATTTATCCTGAACTCAATAACGTCCAAATTGTCAACATTATACTGCTTTGTGGAGTAACATTCAAGAATGCTCAGAAGAATATTTTCATGAAAAGATACTGGATGAAGCGCAAATATCCAGGATATTCTACTAATTTCATGGAGTATAGAAGCCAAAACTTTAACCAATTGAGTATAATAGAATATATGAAACTGCAAATGGATTTTCGCCCGCCATGCGGTAATCCACATAGACAGATCATTTCCACAAGTTACTAAGGAATGAATACAAAAGATCAGTCACAATGCATGCGATAATCCACATAGACATGTTATTCCAACAGAGTAATAAAGAATGGAACCAGGTCATGCGTAATCCACACAGACATGATATTCCAACAGAATAATAAAGAATGGAACCAGGTCATGTGTAATCCGCACAGACACGATGTTCCAATAGAATAATAAAGAATGGAATCAGGTCATGCGTAATCCGCACAGACAGGATGTTCTAACAGAATAATAAAGAATGGAATAACAACAGAATTCACCAGGCATGCGATAGACCGTATAGACAGGTTATTCCAACAGAATAATAAAGAATGGAATAATAGAAGAATTTCACTATGTATACAGTACTTCGCATAGACAGGTTATTCCAACATAATAATAAAGAATGGAATAACAACCCTTACGAGTATTGAACGAAAACAACTCTCTTCATGAATACGAAAGAATAATACCCCTTACCTTAAAAAGAAGAGTATTTCGACGGGTAGGGCGAGGATATACTTGAAAAAAACTTGCACTATTTTCTACGCTCAAAACTTTCTTAAACTCTAAAAAATTACGCTCAAGATTATAGAAGAATAATTCTCTGAATTTCTGCTGTAATTTTCAATTCTAACTAAGCATTCTATTTATAGGAGAATGGAAAGGATACTATACTGCACTATGCAATAAAATATAATATATTCTATTTATAATCAAATAAAACAAAACTTTATAAAAAGTATTCTGTTTTATAGAAAAAGTTTTTTACTATGCAAACACTATGCAGACACTATACAAACACTATGCATAATAAAATATAATATATTCTATTTATAATCAAATAAAAAAAACTTTATAAAAAGTATTCTGTTTTATATAAAAAGTTTTTACTATGCAAATACTATGCATAATAAAATATAATATATTCTACTTATAATCAAATAAAACAAAACTTTATAAAAAGTATTCTGTTTTATATAATAAGTTTTCTGTTTTATTACATTTATACTAATATTAAAACAACATTTATCACCATTATTATAATTCACAATATTAATCGACCAGGTCGTTCCCAGGAAAGAGGGGGCTTTCCAATAAGGATTTCTCCCTATTGGCGCACAATTAGGTGACCAAACCTCTCCTTGACAAAACTTCTAGACATCGTCAATATTGCAAATAATAATATTAATAACTCTGTCATCTCAATTATTGATTTAATAATATAAAATATCGACAATAATTGAACCAAATAACGTGAGATACTATGCAGCAATTACTGTAGCAATAATTGAACAAAACTGAGTGACTTCTCACGTAAACATCAATAATCAATACCGTGTGCTACTATGCAACCACGCGTATTACTGTACTTTTAACACCGGGTGTTTCAACAGTTAACGGTAAAACTTCCGCCGTTATTTTCATAAAATATTTTTATCGTTTTTCTCAATCCGATAATAATTCCGTTGTGGGGTCCACCAGTGATTGTGTCATTGTACGAATATTCCCTGTTTAAAACGAATATTTCCCGACCAATCGAATATTATATAACAAGTTACGTACTTTGCAAAATTTATAAATATTACCCACAACTATAACATTATATCAAATTCATTCCATAATATTCAAAAATGATATTTATAGAAAAATCATCTTTATTCATAAAAGTTGGGGTCTTACACATGATCTAGAGTTGGCAGCTGTCGTTTTTGTGCTTAAGATTTGGAGGCATTACCTGTATGGAGAGAATGTGGAGATCTATACGGATCATAAAAGCCTTAAATTTTTCTTCACTCAAAAGGAACTCAACATGCGACAACGACGTTGGCTCAAAATGTTGAAAGATTATGATCATACTATTCAATATCATCATGGAAAAATGAATGTAGTAGTTGACACATTGAGTAGAAGATCATATGTAGGTACGAGTGCGATATTGTCAACGCAAAGGCCCATTTTGTATGACTAACAAAGGATGGAGATAGAGTTAAAGACTCCAGGGACCCATGTGATGATGGCGAATATACGAGTAAAACTGACTTTAATCGATAAAGTTAAAGCTGCTTAAGCTACAAACCTGGAGCTGATGCGTATGAGGAAGAAAGTGCAAGAAGGTGCTATTTCAGAAGTAAGAATCGATGAAGAAGAAATACTTCGAGTCAACTCCAGACTTTGTGTTCCTAACAATTTTGACTTGAAGTATAAAATCATGATGAAGGCGCACAACACACTGTTTGTAATCCATCCTGGGAGTACCAAAATGTATCGTGATCTTCGACATATATTTTGGTTGAGCAATATGAAAAGAGAGATAGCGGGGTTTATCTCAAGGTGTCTAACTTGTCAACGAGTCAAGGCAGAGCATCAAGTGCCAATAGGTCCATTGCAAATAATTGAAATTCCAGAATGGAAGTGGGAGCACATTACCATAGATTTCGTTACTGGTCTTCCCAAGGTTTCTCAAAGGTATAGATGCGATTTGGGTCATTGTTGATAGATTGACCAAGTCTGCTCATTTTTTACAGATACGAGAAGCTTATACCCTTGAACGTATTTCTCATATTTACATAAATGAGATTGTAAGATTGCATGGTATGCATGTATCCATAGTTTCTGATCGAGACCCAATATTCACTTCACGATTTTGGGTTAGTTTTCAAAAAGCTATGGGCACAGATTTATGATTTAGTTCGACATATCATCCTCAAATAGATGGGAGGTCGGAGAGGACTATTCCAACTCTTGAAGATTTATTAAGACTCTGTGTCCTTGACTTCAAAAGAAGTCGGGACAATTTCTTACCATTGGTGGAGTTTTCCTACAACAACAATTATCAAGCAAGTATTGGCATGGCTCCATTTGAGGCGTTGTATTGAAGAAAGTGTCGTTCTCCAGTATGCTGGGATGAGGTGGGTGAAACAACATTTTTGGGACCAAAGTTGGTACGTATGACTACGGAAAAGATTTAAATGATTCGACAACGTATAAAAACCTCACAAAATCGACAAAAGAGTTATGCTGATCTTCATCGAAAGGACGTGGAATTCAATATTGGAGATCATGTGTTGTTACGTGTTTCTCCATGGAAAGGAGTTACGAGATTTGAAAAGAGGGAAAAGCTCAATCCTCGATTCATTGGCCCATTTATAATCCTTGATTGAGTAGGAAATGTGGCCTATAGACTCGTTTTACCGCTAAGTATGTTTCGTGTTCATAACGTTTTTCACATATCTATGTTACGTAAATATGTGAAAGACCCGAACCACATTATTGAATTAGAACCGGTAGAGATAGCGAAAGATTTAACGTATGAAGAGGTACCTATCAAAATCTTGGATAAGAAGGATCATATTCTATGCTCCAAGGTTATACATCAAGTCAAAGTTTTGTGGAGAAACCACGATGTTGAGGAAATGACCTGGGAGTTAGAATCTGAAATGAAGTCAAGTTATCCTCACCTCTTCGATATACCAGGTACGCACCCTAATTTCGAGGACGAAATTTCATAAGAAGGGGAGGTTGTAAGACCCCAACTTTTATGAATAAAGATTAATTTTTCTCGAAATATATTTTTGAATATTATAGTGTGGATTTGATATAATGTTATAGTTGTGGGTAATATTTATAAATTTTATAAAGTAAGTAAGTGGTTATATAATATTCGATTGGTCAGGGAATATTCGTTTTAACAGGGATTATTCGTACTACGACACAATCATTGGTGGATCCCACAAACGGAATTATTGTCGGAGTTAGAAAACGACATAATTATCTTTTTATAAAAATAACGGCGAAAGTTTTACCGTTAAACTGTTGAAGTACCCGGTGGTAAAAGAACAGTAATGCGCGTGGTTGTATAGTAGCACACGGTATTGATTATTGATGCTTACGTGAGAAGTCACTTAGTTATACTCAATTATTGCTACAGTAATTACTGCATAATATCTCTCATATTATTGATTCAATTATTGTCATAGTATCATCTGCATAATATTTAATATTATTAAATCAATAATTGAGACGACAAAGTTATTTATATTATTATTTGTAATATTGACGATGTCTAGAAAGTTCTATCAAGGAGAGGTTTGGTCACCTAATTGCGCCAATAGGGAGAAATCTTTATCGGAAAGCCCCCTCTTTCCTAGGAATGATCCGGTTGTTAAATATTGTGAGTTATAATATTAATGATGAATAAGTTCGTGTTGATTAATGATGAAATTGATATTTCCATTGTGTTGGGATTATTAGTGTTAGTGAAAATCGACATCTATTTCGATAATAATGGATGTCTGGAGGTTATATTGACCAATCGGGTAATTAATCAGATAAATGAATAATTAATTGCTATTAATTCACATGCTTATAACTATTTGTTCACATTTGTGTACTATTGATTCACATGCATGTACTATTAGAAGAGGTGGTGCAAGTTTGATAATACTTGCAGGACTAAATTAAAAATGAGGGAAAAGATGAAGGTATTATACTGTAATATTTCGAGCCCCAAAATGTGCAATTATCGAAACTATATTTTCCTATAAATAGAAGCTCATTCTTCTTTCATTCTCACCAATCCACTAAGACCCACAAGAGTAATTATAGAGAGAGAAGCTATAGAGAGAAAGAAGAAGAGAAGTCTGCTACTTCACTATTCTAGTATCCAGTCTTCTTCTGAGGTAAGGGATATTATTTTGTTCAGTATTCATAAGAATAATATTTTCTTCTATACTCTGTAGTATGTGAGTAATATTATTTCGTCTCGTATTCCTGATTATACCCTCATTTTGTTAAAGTATTGCTTCTATACTCTGTGAAATTAGTGGAATATCCTTAAAATTTGCACTTCATCTAGTATCGTTTCACATGGATATTTTCTACACATTTTTGTTAAATTTTAAGCTTTTCGTGTCGGAGTACTGTCCATGAGTAGTATTCATTTATACGATACTATTCACAAAGTACCATTCACGGGATATTATTCACAAAGTACTATTCATGGGTACTATTTACGAGTACTATTCATGAGTACTATTCACGGGGTACTATTATCGAAATACTATTCACGGGGTACTATTCCCTCAAGTACTATTCACCCAAAGTACTACTCATGACAAAAATTGATTTCTTTTCGGTCCAAATAGTTTTTGATACAATATTATTTTTGAATTTTACTCCACAAAGCAGTATCATGTTGACAATTTGGACATTATTGAATCTTGGATAAATTAAATTATAAATCTTTAAAAATTTATCATTTACTTTCTTTTAATTGAATTCGTATATCATTGTCATCATCCTCATGCTTATATTGTGATAAAAGTCATATGTGGCTTACGTGCATAGATGTACTATTGATTGGTATGAATATGACCAGGGATTATTCGGTATAATCATGACCGTAATGTTACAAATGATGTGTTAAAAGTTTTTATTGGCCCGTAGTGCATTGATGTACAGTTGTTGGTATGATCATGGCCATTGATGATTACATGAATATCCTTGGCCGTGGTGCAGGGATGATTCGATGATGTGGTTTATTTATTAAGCTGAGTCTCATCAATAAAGTTGATGAAAAAACTTTTTAAATCATAGAAGATTGTAGATATCATGCTCTACTTTACTCTTCTAATGGATTGCTTGTTCCACTGCAGTTAAACTTGATGTTTATTGTATTTTATCAGTTTAACACTGATGAAGGCTAATGATAATTTATCCTGCATTATCTTATTCATAATATTTCTTACTGGGCTAGTTGAGCTCACCATTTTACTTTTATTGTTCTCTTCAGGAAATGAGAACGTAGCCGGGACTAGTCGGGAAACAGAGTGACGGTCCGAGATGGTGGCTATAGTAGTCCTCACTATTTTATGAAATAGTGTGATAATAATTGTAATGAGGACTTCATTTGAGTTTGAATACTATCTATGAGACAATATTCGTGTAAAAACTCCAAGCTACGCTTTTGTCATATTGTATAAAAGAAGTTTGTATTTGATTTATGTACCATGTATTTGGCGACTCAGAATGGGTGATGTATACCTATTTTTGGGGCGTCACATTTAATTACATCTTAATACATCTTAACAGTCCATCTCTTAATGCTTCTTAAGAGTTCACATATTTGTATTAAGAGATCATCTGAATAGTTAAGATATAAATATGAGTTTAAACTATTCAGATGACATCTTAATACAAAAATATAGGCTCTTAAGATGCATTAAGAGGTGGACTGTTAAGATGCATTAAACTGCAATTAAACACATAAGTAATAATTTTTTTTATAAAAATATTATTTCTAGTATTTATTATGAAAATGGAGTAGTATTTGTTTTATTAATAAATTATTAGAGTCCATTTGTTTCAACAAAAAAAGTCTAATTTAAATAATTTATAAAAATTAACCTAAAAATAATAAATTATTAATATAGTGTTAATGCAATAATAATAACATTAAGATGATAGATTTAAAAATATTATATCATTTTTATACATTGTTTATGAAAAAGAACATTCTTTCGTGATTTGTTTTTATAAAAAGACCCTTTTTGAGAAACATATTGATATACAAGTAATTCATACATTTTATTATCCTTAATTTTATTATTTAATTATATTAGTTTATTAAATTAATATGTTTTATTTTATTTTGTAGGATTTAGTATTTTGTTGCAATAAAGTCAAAATCTCGGTGATCAGTCAGTATTTAATGTTCATATTCATAGAAAGAAAGAGGCAAAAAAATTCTACAACGAGAAGGAATGAGGAGAAATAATATTGGATTTATCATGTTTACCTTGATGAATAAGGAAAAGATAATTGTTCCAACTTTTAAAGATGGAAAATGACTCTTGGGATATTATCGTATAGAGATTGAAGTCAAGAAAGAAAGAAGAGGATAAAAAGGAACAAAAGATACCAAGTTTAATGAATCTAAATTAGAGAACAAAGATATGAAGATTATATTAGTTTAGGTTAGGAGTAGGAGTAGGAGTAGATTAAATTACTTCTTCATTGTACGATTCGTTGGATGATTTTCAATTAAAAGGAGTTTTCTTATTTATTTTTAATCTTCTTCTCTACTTTATTTTAGTTAGTTTATTTATGTTCATGTCTAGTTAATTTTTTTTAATCTAAGATGAAGATGAAATTAAATAATTATTCATGATAATATTTTTCATATCTTTTATTAGTTATGATTAATTGATTTCACATTCATGTTTCTTTATTGAAATACCTTTGTTTTATAGTTCTTATGTGATTTTAAATTAATTTAGAGGTTTTGATAGATTATTGTTAAGATATGAGTTTTTTATAATCCATGCTTGCTCGAAGAAGTTTTGATGATGTTCGGGAGCATTTTACCGACATTCGGGTAAGATGAAGGCCTGACATTATAAGGGGTTTATAAGCCCAGTGAGCCGAAGCCCTCGGAGATGTTGAAGGTGTTCGAGTTCGGGTATCCGAGTCCTTTGGGCCGGAACCCTAATCTGGCATATAGTGTTCAGGGTCGGGCCTTCGATTCCCTTGGGCCGAAACCCAGACCAGATTGTGAGCTTGATTGGATTAGGCCTGTACAGTGGGCTAGCTTGCGTACGGAATCTAGAGCCATAAGAAGTTTAAATGGTTATGGACTCTAGTCCTAACCATATTTGAATAAGGTAACTCCAAAGGTAGTGTTTGGATTGGATTCCACTTCCACCTTCTAAGGAGGTTATGTTGGACCCAAATTATGGTAACTGCCATGTTTAGGAGTCCTAAACCGACTCGGAGATGGATTCTAAGGTAGTGAGAGTACTATAAATATAAGGCTTGGGTTTTAATTAAAAGGTAATACTTCATTGAGCACTAAACACTAAAGCCTCCATCGTTATACCTTGTGAACAACCTGTACTTATTCTCACACCGGAGCTATCCCCCGACGTCAGAAGCCGTCAAGCTTCGCGTGTGATCTGTTATTGTGAAGGTTCAAGCGCGTGGATTCTATGATTGGACGCGCTGACAAAACTTGGCGTTAACATTGGCGCTAGAAGGAGGGCTTAGTGTTTTCTACAATCACAATTAAATATTTCGGTAGCAGGCCATGGCGAGCATCAACAGTGCCTCTGTCCAGAAAAAGGCAGAAACTCACCAAACCACACAGGTGAGAGGGTCGATTAATGATAGGATGGACCTAAAGAATCAGGAAGGTAATTCGGACCATGCCCAGTCGACACGAAGGCGCCTATTCTCCTCAAGCCAACACACCCCACTCAGCCGTGCAGACAAAAACTGGTCTCATGTACGCAAAAAGCGAGGGCAGGATCGAGGCGAAGGGAGTCGGGATCAACGTGAGTTCATACTACAGAAAAAATGGCAACAGAACAAGGATGCCATGTTGGCCTTACGTCTTCAGCAAGAGGAATTCGAGGGACAGATGGAGAAGATGGCTGGAGAATAGGAGGCTTCTTCAAAGAGGCATAGGCATCAGAGCCGATCCCGGTCACCTCGACAGGGGGAGGCAGAATGAGAAAGGAGTAGACCGAAGAGTTGCTCCCGAGAAGGCAGAAGTCGAAGGAGGAGCCGTTATACGAAAGAACTTCTAATTACTAGGGCAGATCGGGGCAGAGGAGGAGGGTCTCCTCTCCCTAATATGAAAGGGATAGACACAGATCGTCCCCTCATAAAGAGGTGTCCGATCCCCTTGCTCAAAGAGTGGCGGAGTTGGAAAAACTGCTCGCGATGAAAAGTTCGATGGGAATGCCATTGGCCTGCCTAAGTTCGCCCTTTTCACCAAAAATCAACCATGTCACTGCAGACCCAAAAAAGAAGATACCCCCGATGGAGACGTACGACATGTGACGCCCCCAAAATAGTTATACATCACCCATCTTGAGCCTCCAAATACATGGTACAGAATACAAATAAAAACTTAATTATACAACTGTAGTGTAAAATATGACAAAACATAAGCTGAGAGTTTTAACACGAATATTGTCTTCTAGACAATATCCACACTCAATGGAGTCCTCATTACAATTATTATCACACTATTTCATAGAATAGTGAGGACTACTAAAACCACTTATCCTGGACTATTATTCCATTCCCCGACTCGTTCCAGCTATATTCTCATTTTCTGAAAAGAACAATGAAAGAAAATGATGAGCTCAACTAGCCCAGTAAAAAATATTAAGACTAAGATAAAGCAAAATAAATTATCCTTAGCCTTCAACAGTATAAAAATTGATAGAATATATTAGACAACAAGTTATAGATCAACAACTGTAGTGGAATAAGCAATCCATTAGAAGATTCAAGTAGAGCATGATATCTACTATCTTCTATGATTTAAAAGTTTGTCATCAATTTTATCGCTGAGACTCGGCTTAATAAATAAACCACATAATCGAATCATCCCTGCACTACGGGTCAAGGATATTCATGTAATCATCAATGGTAATAATTATACTAAATAATCCCTTGTCATAATCATACCAACATTTGTCCATCAATGAATTACGGGCCAATGAGGACTTTTACCACATAATTTGTAACATTACGGGTCATAATTATACCGAATGATCCCTTGTCATAATCATACCAATCAACAGTCCATCTATGCACGTAAGCCACATATGACTTTCATCATAATAAAAGCATGATGATGATGACAATGATATAAGCATTAATCAAACGAAATCAAGGATAAATATTAAAGACTTTAAATTTATCCAGAGTTTAAAAATATCCAAATTGTCAACATGATACTGCTTTGTGGAGTAAAATTCAAGAATAATATTCATCTATCAAAAATAATTGGACAGAAAAGAAATATATCTTTCGGGTGAATAGTACCTTGACATGAAAAGTGCCCAAATACCTGAATGAATAATATTTAAGTGAATAGTAACCTGGTGAATAGTAACCCGTGAGTAACCGGGTGAATAGTAACCCGTGAATAGTAACTCGTGAATAGTACTCCAGCACGAAAAGTGCCCCGAATACCCGAGTGAATAATATTTGAGTGAATAGTAATCGGATGAATAGTAACTCATAAATAGTAACTCATGAATAGTAACTCGTGAATAGCATTCCGACATAAAAAGATTAATAATTATCAAAAAAGCTCAGAATAATATTTCCATGAAAAGATACTGGATGAAGCGCAAATATCAAGGATATTCTACTAATTTCACGGAGTATAGACACGATACTTCAACAAAATGAGTTTAGAAGTAGGAATACGAAGCGAAATAATATTACTTACATACTATAGAGTATGAAAGAAAATATTATTTCCTACGAATGCTGAAAAAAAATTATATCCCTTACGAATACGAAAGAAATAATACCTCTTACCTTAGAAGAAAACTGGATACTAGAATAGTGAAGTAACATACTACTCTTCTTCTTTCTCTCTATAGCTTTTTTCTCTATAATTGCTCTTGTGAGTCTTAGTGAATTGGTGAGAATGAAAGAAGAATGAGCTTCTATTTATAGAAAAACATAGTTTCTATAATTGCACATTTTGAGCTCGAAATATTACAGTATAATACATTCATATTTTCCTCCATTTTTAATTTAGTCCTACAAGTATTATCAAACTTGCACCACCTCCCCTAATAGTACATCATGTGAATCAATAGTTCAGTCATGTGAATCAATAGTTCTATACATGTGAAAAAAATAGTTACAGTATAATACATTCATCTATACCTCCATTTTTAATTTAGTCATGTAAACATTATCAATCTTGCACCACCTCTCCTAATAGTACATGCATGTGAACAAATAGTTACAAGCATATAAATTAATAGCAATTAATTGCTCATTTATCTGATTAATTACCCGATTGGTCAATATAACCTCCAGACATCAATTATTATCGGAATAGATGTCGATTTCCACTAACAATAATAATCCCAACAAAATGGAAATATCAATTTTATCTTTAATCAACACGAACGTATTCACCATTAATATTATAACTCATAATATTTTACAACCAAATCATTCCCAGGAAAAAAGGGGCTTTCCGATAAGAATTTCTCCCCATTGACGTGCAATTAAGTGATCAAATCTCTCCTTGACAGAACTTTCTAGACATCGTCAATATTGCAAATAATAATATGAATAACTTTGTTGTCTCAATTATTGATTTAAATATAATAAATATTATGAAGATGATACTGTGACAATAATTGAATCAATAATATGAGAGATATTATGCAGCAATTACTGTAGCAATAATTGAGTGTAACTGAGTGACTTCTCACGTAAGCATCAATAATCAATACTGTGTGCTACTATGTAACCACACGTATTACTGTACTTTTACCACCAGGTATTTCAACAGTTTAACTGTAAAACTTTCGCCATTATTTTTATAAAAGATATTTCTGTCATTTTCTAACTACGACAATACTTCTGTTGTGGGGTCCACCAATGTTGGTGTCGTCGTACGAATATTCCCTGTCAAAAAGAATATTCCCCGACCAAACGAATAATTTATGACAACTTGTTTACTTTGAAAATTTTTCACATATCACCTTTAACTTTAACCCTTTATCAATTTAACAATTTACTAAATAGAATAATAATTATAAGAAAATTGAATACTTTCATTTTCCTAAAATTCGGGATCTTACAATCTCCCCTCCTTATGAAATTTTGCCCTCGAAATTTACGTACCTGGTAGTTCGAAGAGATGAGAATACCTTGCTTTCTTTTCAGATTGTACCTTCCCGGTTATTTCCTATGTATCATAATTTTTTCCATTGCTCATCTCCTGTATTTCAGATATCATTCTAGAATATAGTTTCAAAATAAGGGTTAATTGACATACCACATAATACCCCTATACTCTGTCCGACCAATTAAACAACAAATAAACTTAGGTAAGTCATTCTAGCGAAGAAATACCCGTCTCTCTCCTCCTAGTTCTAGTCTCACATCTCAGCCTGAGATCATATCCCTAAGCTTTGATACCAACTGTGACACCCCCAAAATAGGTATACATCACCCATATTGAGTCGCCAAATATATGGTACAGAATACAAATAAAAACTTAATTATACAACTGTCGTGTAAAATACAACAAAAACATAAGCTGAGAGTTTTAACACGAATATTGTCTTCTAGACAATATCCACACTCAATGGAGTCTTCATTACAATTATTATCACACTATTTCATAGAATAGTGAGGACTACTAAAGTCACTTATCCTGGACCATTACTTAATTCCCCGACTCGTCCCAGCTATATTCTTATTTCCGGAAGATAACAATGAAAGAAAAGGGTGAGCCAACTAGCCCAGTAAGAAATATTATGACTAAGATAATGCATAATAAATTATCCTTAGCCTTCAATAGTATAACAACTGATAGAATATAATAGACAACAAGTTTTAGATCAACAACTGCAGTTGAATAAACAATCCATTAGAAGAGTTAAGTAGAGCATGATATCTACTATCTTCTATGATTTAAAAGTTTATCATCAAATTTATCGCTAAGACTCAGCTTAATAAATAAATCACATAATCGAATCATCTCTGCACTATGGGCCAAAGATATTCATGTAATCATCAATGGTCATGATTATACCAAATAATCCCTGGTTATAATCATACCAATAACTGTCCATCAATGCACTACGGGCCAATGATGACTTTTACCACATTATTTATAACATTACGGGTCATGATTATACGGAATGATCCCTGGTCATAATCATACCAATCAACAGTCCATCTATGCATGTAAGACACATATGACTTTCATCACAATATAAACATGATGATGATGACAATGATATAAGCATTAATCAAACGAAATCAAGGATAAATATTAAAGACTTTAAATTTATCTAGAGTTTAAAAATATCCAAATTGACAACATGATACTGCTTTGTGGAGTAAAATTCAAGAATAATATTCATATCTCAAAAATAATTGGACAGAAAAGAAATATATCTTTCGGGTGAATAGTACCCCGACATAAAAAGTGCCCAAATACACGAATGAATAATATTCGGGTGAATAGTAACCCGTGAATAGTAACTCGTGAATAGTATTCTGACACGAAAAGTGCCCCGAATATCCGAGTGAATAATATTCAAGTGATTAGTAACCGGGTGAATAGTAACTCATGAATAGTAACTCGTGGATAGTATTCTGGCATGAAAAGATCAATAATTATCAAGAAAGCTCAGAATAATATTTCCATAAAACTATACTGGATGAAGCGTAAATATCAAGGATATTCTACTAATTTCACGGAGTATAGAAGAAATACTTCAACTAAATGAGTGTAGAAGTAGGAATATGAAATGAAATAATATTACTTACATACTATAGAGTATGGAATAAAATATTATTTCCTACGAATGCTGAAAAAAAATAATATCCCTTACGAATACGAAAGAAATAATACCCCTTACCTCAGAAGAAGACTGAATACTGAAATAGTGAAGTATTAGACTACTCTTCTTCTTTCTCTCTATAGCTTTTCTGTCTATAATTGCTCTTGTGAGTCTTAGTAAATTGGTGAGAATGAAAGAATAATGGACTTCTATTTATAGGAAAACATAGTTTCGATAATTTCACTTTTTGGGACTCGAAATATTATAGTATAATACCTTCATCTTTTCCTCTATTTTTAATTTAGTCCTACAAGTATTATCAAACTTGCATCACCTCCCCTAATAGTACATCATCTGAATCAATAGTTCAGTAATGTGAATCAATAGTTCTATACATGTGAAAAAAATTGTTACAGTATATAGTACCTTCATCTATACCTCTATTTTTAATTTAGTCATGCAAGTATTATCAATCTTGCATTACCTCCCCTAATAGTACATGCATTTGAATCAATAGTACATACATGTGAACAAATAGTTATAAGCATTTGAATTAATAGCAATTAATTGCTCATTTATCCGATTGGTCAATATAACCTCCAGACATCAATTATTATCGGAATAGATGTCAATTTCCACTAACACTAATAATCCCAACACAATAGAAATATCAATTTCATCTTTAATCAACACGAACGTATTCATCATTAATATTATAACTCATAATATTTAACAACCAGATCATTCCCAGGAAAGAGGGGGCTTTTCGATAAGGATTTCTCCCTATTGGCGCTGCAATTAGGTGACCAAACCTCTCCTTGACAGAACTTTCTAGACATGGTCAATATTGCAAATAATAATATGAATAACTTTGTCGTCTCAATTATTGATTTAATAATAATAAATATTATGATGATGATACTGTGACAATAATTGAATCAATAATATGAGAGATATTATGCATCAATTACTATAGAAATAATTGAGTATAACTGAGTGACTTCTCATGTAAGCATCAATAATTAATACTGTGTGCTACTATGCAACAACGTGTATTACTATACTTTTACCACCGGATATTTCAATAGTTTAATGATAAAACTTTCGTCGTTATTTTTATAAAAGATATTTCTGTTGTTTTCTAACTATGACAATACTTCCAATGTGGGGTCCATCAATGATGGCGTCGTCGTACAAATATTCCATGTCAAAAAGAATATTCCCCGACCAAACGAATATTTTATGACAACTTGTTTACTTTGAAAATTTTTTACATATCACCTTTAACTTTAACCCTTTATCAATTTAACAATTTACTAAATAGAATAATAATTATAAGAAAATTGAATACTTTCATTTCCTAAAATTAGGATCTTACACGATGGGTTGGGAGATCCCTACGATTATTTAGATGGGTGTGACAGGTTGATGACGTACTACGGACATTCGGACGCTGCTAAGTGCCACATGTTCGCAACAACTTTATAAAAGAGCGCTCGAGAGTGGATGGGGACCTTAATAGCAGGATCAATTATTTCATGGAATGACCTTCAGGATAAGTTTCATGCTCGATTTGGGAGTAACAAGAGACAAGGAAAAATCACGGCTTCCCTCATGTAGGTGCGACAAAGGTCGGATGAAAGCCTAAGTCAGTACATTAAGAGATTTCGGGAGGCTGTAGGGTAGGTAGCGGAATTGAATTCCCCTCAAGCCTTGGGATTCTTCACGACTTGTCTAAATATAGGAAAGTCAAAGAAATTGATGAAGGATTTGGTGATCAACCCTCCGGCAGATCTGACCGAAGCCTTCCATCGAGCTGAGGGATTTATTGCGATAGAAGAGGCTATGGGAAATTTTAAACCGCATACTTATGAGAAGTCTAAGGATCGAGACAAACAGAATTATCAGTGGTCAGACAATCAGCAGAGATCAGATAATTATGGTAGAATAAATTATAACGGTGGAGGTTTGGGAAGTGGCCGACCACCTTTCCTAAGCAAAAGTGTCAATAAAGTCTACACCGCCCTCAACACTGATCGGGCGAAGATATTGGAGGAGATGCGGAACAATCCATTTTTTGAGCCATATTCAACGCATCCGAAGCCCGGAAAGAGAGGTCATGATAAATATTGTGAATACCATCAAAGTCGTGGACATACGACGGAGATGTGAAATTATTTGAAGGATCTGATAGAGAAGAACGTTCAGAATGGCCAGTTAGTACAATATGTGGTTGGTCGGGAGAATTCTGAAGATCCCTAGGGAGGAAAATAGAGGGCCGACTCGGGAAACCCAACCACAACCGAACCAGCCACCTCGAGGCAGTAATTGATGTAATTTCGGGTGGTTCGGTAGGGCATGTGACCGGGAAGAAGAGAAGTGGACACCTCAAAGCTGTGTTGTCAGTGGAAGGTTCCTCGCCGAGAAAGGATCGGGCCTAATCGGGAGTATCCATCTCTTTGTCGGACAAAGACTATCCTACAGATCTTATAGAGCCACACGATAGGGCATTGGTAATAACTGCTAAAGTCGGGCCAGTGGACATGAAGAGAATGATGATCGACAATGGGTCCTCGGTCGACATACTATACACTCACGCTTATCAGAGGTTGGATCTGGAAGGAAAAAAGATGGAGTTGGGTGGAGAAGGCCCGTTGTACGGTTTCAGTGGAGACCCGGTGCATGTGTCAGGCACCATCGAATTACCAGTCAGGTTCGGCATAGCTCCCCAGCAGGCAGAGATAATGGTTAGATTCTTTGTAGTGCAGGTGGATTCAGCGTATAATGCTATTTTGGGAAGGCCGACATTAGCAGCGTTGCAAGCAGTAACATCAAGTTTTCGACACCAAATAGGATTGGGGAAGTAAAAGTGATCTTGATATTGCCTGGAGGTGCTATCGGAACACATTAATCTCTTCAGGGGTCGGGGTCAGCAAACAAAAACAAACGATGGCCATTGAAATAGAGCCATTCACTAAAGGTAGTACGAAACTGATTGCCCTGGCTGCCGAAGAGACAAAGGATGTAGAGTTGGTCCCAGGGAACTCAGAGAAGTTGATTAAGATTGGATCAGGATTGTTGGAATCGTTCAGAATGGGGTTGGTAGATCTTCTTTGGGTACACGCCGACATATTCGCATGGGAACATAGTGATATACCCGGGGTAAGCGAGTTAGTGGCGTTACACCGGTTACATGTAGACCCAAAAAGGAAACCAATTATTCAGAAGAGAATGATCTTTGCTCCAGAGAGGCAGAGGATCATAGACGAAGAAATTGCCAAACTTCTGGAAGCGAAATTCATATTCGAAATCGACTATCCTGGAATGGCTGGAAAATGTGGTTCTGTTTCAGAAATAAAACGAGGAAGTGGAGATTATGCATAGATTACACAAACCTGATCAAGGCATGCCCAAACGATTTCTATCATTTGCCTAACATAGATGAGTTGATTGATGCCACATCGGGGTACGACATGTTGAGCTTATGGATGCCTTCTCAGGATACCAACAGAATTTGATGAGCAAGGATGATATCCCAAAGACGAGTTTCATCATGCACTGGGCCATATATGCATATCGAAAGATGACCTTCAGACTGTTAAATGCCAGGGAAACATATCAGCGAATGATGAACTTCGTGTCCAGAAAGCAGTTAGGCCAAAGTATGGAGGTTTATGTGGACGACATGATTGTTAAAAGCATGTCAGTTCGGGATCACCTGGAGGATCTGGAAAGCTGCTTTGAAATAGTATGAAGACACAAGCTGCGGTTGAACCCGACTAAATGTACTTTTGGATTGGGTTCAAGAAAGTTTTTGGGATATTTGGTCAGTAAACAGGGCATTGAGGCAAATTCGGAGAAAATCCAGGCGATCTTAGACATGAAATCTCCTAAGACATATAAAGATGTACAGAGCTTGACGGGCCTGAATAGCTGACCTTTGAAGATTTATGTTGAAGTCAGTCGAAAGATGTTTACCCTTCTTTGACACTCTCAAGGAGCCGAAGAATGAGAGGAGTTTCCTAGTGGACCTCAGAGTGCGAAGATGCGTTCCAAGGGATCAAGAAATATTTATCTTCTGTACCCTTATTGATGAAGCCTATCCCTTCGGAACCTTTATATCTATACTTGGCTGCAAGCTCAATGGCCGTGGGGGCAACACTGGTAAGGGACAAGGGGGTAAGACAGTACCCGGTATACTACGTCAGCCTACGTTCTTCGGGATGCAGAGACAAGATATCTAAACCTGGAAAAGTTCATCTACACCTTGAATAATTCAAGTAGAAAGCTGAGACACTATTTCTAAGGTCAGTTGGTAGTGGTGTATATGGATTATCCATTGAAAAAAGTACTGCACAGGCCAGAAGTGTCGGGTCAGTTGGCTGCTTGGGCAATGGAATTAACACAGTTTGCTTTAGAGTACCATCCCCGAACAACAATCAAGGGACATGCATTGACAGACTTCGTAGTGGAATGTTCTTTTACTAGAACCAGACGTGAGTACAATTATAGAAGCTTAACAAGGGCCAACTTCGTGGACTTGTATGTAGATGGGTCATCGACTTCGGACATTAGCGGAGCAGAAGATTCCTCATACTCTTTTATGGCTCGTCGAGTGGCTTCGACACTTTCATCCCTTAAAGAGTTGTTATCCCGGATCACATGCATCAACTTGGCATGCATCCCGCCAAACTTCTCCTCAATGGCATGGAGTGCTTGCAGTCGGTCCTTATTCTCTTCTAATAGATGATCTCATTCCTAAACGAGTTTTTTGGCATGATTATCAAGGCCGACAAACTCCTGTTGTAGTAAAGAATATTGTTCCTCGAGTTCGGCGGCTCGACGATCAGCCTCGATCATTTTATTTTGAGCCTCGACCTGAAGCTCCTTCTCTTTCTCCAAGTTCGACCGAAGACGCCAAACCTTAGCCCCGAGTAGTTCCATATCGGTCATAACTCGAGACTCATTCTTAGTAGTACGAGCCATGGCATAATGGTTCGGGTGAGGATAACGTTGGCCTACAAACATCAGAGGAAATAAATAAGTTACGAGAAGTAGATGATCGACGAGGATAAGTACATTGGGACCTTGGGTTTACCTAACATTGGGCCTTGATATAGGCCACAAAGAGCTCCTCGGAAGAAAATCCCTTGAACTGCTCGTCGTCTCCTCATAATTTGAAATGGTCGAGCGTGTTGAAAGGAAATACCTCGGAAGGGCTCCTCGGCCAAAATGTGGTCGGCGTCCATGATAGGAACCGGCTTCAGCAGCAGATCTGGATGTTGGGGTTGAACTAGGAAGAGGATCGGCATCCGTAGTCTGAAGATCCGGATCCTCTATTAGACGAGGCCTCTTTTCGCGATGATCAAAAAGAACCTCTTCGATTTCCTCCGAATCCTTGCGGATGATAACTGGAGGAGGGGGAGTAGGAGATGGCTTCAGAACCACTGAAGAAGATGGCTTGGTGGGGGCACTTGGTAGAAAGCTTCTTCTTACTCTACTTGAGCAAAGCCATCTTCTCCGATCCTTTCATCTTCAGCACATTCTTGGTAGAAAGGTCAGTAGTGGTGTTTGGAGCGGCAGGGCCCGATGCAGAACCAGTTGAGAGTTCCACAATCGGGATGGTTTCCTCTTCAGCTGTCTCGTATGTAATAGGAAGATAGATCTGCTCGGATGTGATCGACAAGGGGACTAAAGTTTCGGCGGCCCCCTCAGGTTTGAAGATGGTTACTGCAAGATAGATAAGACACTCAAAAAAAGAACAACAACAAATATAAAGACATTTAAAGTCAAATTAAGGGAAGTAAGAGTTCGAGGATTATAAATTACGACCATGTTTGTACAACTATGCGTCGTTGGATAAAACTCCCAGATTCCACTCGGTACTGGACAGTTTCTTTTAGAATGCTTTGAAGGCGGCAGATCGGTCCTTCAGAAATTTGGTTATTTTGGTAATGGGATCTTTAGGAGCAGACCAGTTCGACAACAGCTTAAGGTCGGTTCCCCTCATGAAGAACCATTGTGGGTGCCAACCCTTGTTACTGGAAGGGGTCTTGATAAAGGTGGCTTAGCCGGCCACGCGGTTCAGCTGCCGAACGCCGGGTTCCTTCGACTTCCCAACAAAGAATAAAACAAAGAAGAAGTCGAGGCCAAGAGTGATCCCGACCTCCTGACACAAAGCAATAAAAGAAATTAAGTGGATATACGAGTTCAACACAAGTTGTGCGAACCCGATCCCTACGAAGAAAAGGAAAGAAGAAATGAACTCATGAAGTGGGAACCGAACCCCATACTTCAGAGCCCAGAGGGGAACAGCTACCCAGTCACCTTCGGAATGCCAGCACATCCTTTCGGAGGGTTCAGGTACCCGAAGCTTGTACTCCTTTGGGATGTTGAAGAGAGTACAAATGTTAGAAAGTGGGGATATGGTGATAGAAGATTTGGTGTTGATGTGAGAGAAATCAGTCTCCGAGGCATAAAGCTTTCGGATCCTTGATTCGACATTGTCAGTGGAAGTGTTGACGGGAGCCACCGACAAATCGACCGAAATTAGATCTCTGGTGGTGACACCGCTTTGATACCAAATAAAAGTCCAATAATAATCTAGAATGGGGTTGAATAGATTATTACAGGTTAAAAATTATATTAGACCTTTTTAAAGTTTTGAATAATTAATTTGCAATGTTAGAAATTAGTATGCAAGACAGTAAAAAATTCAATTACACAATGCACAAAGATTTATCTGGTTCACAACATACACCCCTGGTATGTTACTACGTCCAATCTCAAGTTCCTATTATTATCAGTAATAAATACTCCTTCAACAGACGAAGAAGCCTTTACAAAGTTTTATAGACAAACTTCCAACTCTTCACAACTGCCTATCTTGGATAGCTAAGCTCTCAGCTCTCTCCTCAAAGCTTAGTTGTAATTTCTTTTGAGTTTAGTTATATTCTATGATCTGGTCTTGAAACAATAGCCTATTCCTCACCTCACTAAGTTCACTACAGACCCAACTCCCAGCTGACCTCTCTACGACTCTGGTCTTGGTCGAAGAATTACTTATCTTTCTCACAGGTACATAAAATAAACTAACTCTACCCTTTTCTTTTACAGAGAATTTTACAACAATTTTCTTCTAAAATAAGCAGATAAGATTTAGTACATATTTATGCTTCTCAAATAAGCAGATATCAATTAAAGAACAAATATATTTATAAAAGTTCAAAGACTTTTATACTTAAAGTATGCTTCTTAGTAAGCAAATAATAATTTGTGCTGGGATCAAATAATGCTTCTTATGTAAGCAAATATGTAAATTTATGCACCGTTATAAAAATTTAATTTACTTTTATATTTTGTGTAAAATGTGCTTCTTGAATAAGCAAATAAGTAACTTTTAGCTTTTGCTCAAAGATGCTTTTGTATAAGAAGATAAATGATTTTAATACAATTTTATAAAGAATTATTTATTCTTTATAATAAAGAGTGTTTTTCTATGGATTAAAAAGGTTTGTTTCTCAGATATTCTTTAACAAGTATTATATGAATGATTTTGTGTTCCAATCCTTGTATTTAAAAATAATAAATCAATTTAATCAATGATTATCAAGAATAACAATTTAATCAGTTAAGCACAACTTGATATAACAAATATACTTGTTTAACTAAGATAATATATATTAATATTTTATCTATTATGTGATTTATAAATAAAGTCACTTAGTACTATAAGAAATCGTACGGTTCGATTCCCTCACTTAAGAGGAATATCTATGTAGCCTTTCGGCGTCTAAGTATGGCAAAATTTATATTCTCACAATGGATATTTATATAAATATTTTCAATAGATCACTTAGATTTTCAAATCCGGTTAGGATGATTCACTCTTTTTGGAGGAATATCTCAGTGTCGTTTTAAACTATTAAGTGTATTATCTATTTTACGATATTTATACAAATAATATGAATAAAAAGGTACTTAGTACTATAAGGAATTATACGATTCGATTTCCTCTTCGTAGAGGAATATCTCCGTAGCCTTGCGGCGTCTAAGTATAACTTTTTATTTGATAAGTAGATGAAATATAGATATATAACAATTTATATTCGTATATCTATAAATTTAAAGCAACTAAGAAATAATTCAACTAAGTTAACTCAAATGACTTATCTCAATTACTTGGATCAATTTCCTCTTCTTAAATAATCAAAACTTTTGTAAGAAGAGATATAAAGCTTTAGAGAGAGTATGTAGGTAAGGAGAGTAAGCTTTTCTTTTCACTTGAATTGACAAAAATAAAATGAATGAAAGACTCCATATTTATAGAATTTTGAGATTGAGGGTAAAATAGTAATTTTGAAATTAATGGATGAGATTGTTTCAATTTTTTTTAGTGGTTCGGATGAAAATGAAGCACACAGATTGCTAAAAACAAGGAATTCAAATTTTCGCTCGTGCATATCTTTGATAAATTTAAGGCAATTAATGTCCATTTCAAATTCGGTCATAGTAGATCAAAAGCAGTTATGTCTCATACACACATACGGCTTGTATAGATTTATATATGAGACTTAATATACATACATATGTTTACGCACACACACACACACACCTGTTATATATATATATATATATATATATATATATATATATATATATATATGACTTATATGATATATATATATATATATATATATTATTCATGCATGCAAGAAAATAATTTTTGCCCGATTTTTATTTTTGAGAGTTAGAAAGAAAATAGGATCTCCTTACCTTGGGAATGTTTATATTAATCAATTTATTTAACACTTGATATTTAAATTATCAAGGTCAATAAAAATTAATTTAAAATAAAATTAGAAAATAGTTTAGATAAAAGTAAAAATAATTAATTAAATTTCAAACCTATTTAATTACTTCATAATTGTTATCATCAAAATATACTAAAAAAATCGAGACCTATCATCATAAATATGGGAATAAGGTCGTTGGCTATTATTTTGAGCATATTGCATATCTTAGAGCCAAGGTTAGGTAAGTATGGGTTCCCAAAGTAAATTACAAGACCTAAGAAAGTATGGGTACCAAAATAAACAATGATTGTGTATGCAGGTACCAATGTCAATGAAATCTGTTTGGTATCTCGATAGTGGGTATTCAAGGCACATGACTGGCAATAAGGCTCTCATATCCCATTTTAAAGCTAAAGATGGTCAAACATTTATCTTTGGAGATAACAACTCTGGGAAAACCAGAGGCTACAGTTCCATAGGAAAAGAAATTGTTTCATTCAGTAAGGTATCCTATGCTGATGGATTAAAGCATAACCTACTAAGCATAAGTTAACTATGTGACAAAGGTTATCAAGTCATCTTCCTCAACAACCAGTGTCAAGTTCGAGACTTGGAAGCCAACTCTGTTAAGATGACTTGTGACGCCCCCAAAACAGGTATACATCACCCATCTTGAGTCGCCAGATACATGGTACATAAATTCAAATACAACTTAATTATACAACAGTCGTGTAAAATACGACAAAACATAGCTGAGAGTTTAAACAAGAACATTGTCATCTAGACAATATCCACACTCAATGTTGTCCTCATCAAAATTATTATCACATTATTTTGTAGAATAGTGAGTACTACTAAAGCCATTTATCCTGGACCATCACTCCATTTCTCGACTCGTCCCAGCTATATTCTCTTTTCCTTAAGAGAACAATGAAAGAAAGGGTGAGCTCAACTAACCCAATAAGAAATATTATAACTAAGATAATGCAGAATAAATTATCCTTAGCCTTCAATAGTATAACAACTGATAGAATAAAATAGACAACAAGTTTTAGATCAACAATTGCAGTGGAAATAAGAAATCCATTAGAAGAGTCAAGTAGAGCATAAAATCTACTATCTTCTATGATTTAAAAAGTTTTTTATCAACTTTATCGTTGAGACTCAACTTAATAAATAAACCACATCATTGAATCATCCCTGCACAACGGCCAATGATATTCATGTAATCATCAATGGTCATGATTATACCGAATAATCCTTTGTCACAATCATACCAACAACTGTCCATCAATGAACTACAGGCCAATGAGGACTTTTACCACATCATTCGTGACATTACATTCATGATTATACCGAGTAATCCCCGGTCATAATCATACCAAGTCCATCTATGCACGTAAACCAAAGATGACTTTCACCAAAATATAAACATGAGGATGATGACAATGACATAATAATTCAATAAAACAAGTTCAAGGATAAATTTTAAAGATTTATAATTTAATTTATCCAAAAATTAATAACGTCCAAATTGTCAACATGGTACTGCTTTGTGAGGTAAAATTTAAGTATGCTCAGAAGAATATTTTCATTAAAAAGATATTGGATGAAGCACAAATATCAAGGATATTCCACTAATTTCATGGAGTATAAAAGCCAAAACTTTAGCCAACTGAATATAATAGAATATATGAAACTATAAATGGATTTTTGCCCGCCATGTGGTAATCCACGTAGACAGATCATTTCCATAATTTAATAAGGAATGAATACGAAAGACCATTCACCATGCATGCGGTAGTCCACATAGACATGTTATTCTAACAGAATAATAAAGAATGGAATAACAAAAGAATTCACCAGGCATGCGATAGACCACACAGACAGGTTATTCTAACAGAATAATAAAGAATGGAACCAGGTCATGCGTAATCCGCACAGATAGGATATTCCAACAGAATAATAAAGAAGAGAAACAGGTCATGCGTAATCCACACAGACAAGATATTCCAACAGAATAATAAAGAATGGAACCAAGTCATGCGTAATCCGCACAGACAGGATATTTCAACAGAATAATAAAGAACGAAACCAGGTCATGCGTAATTCGCACATACATGGTATTCCAATAGAATAATAAAGAATGGAATAACAACAGAATTCACCAGGCATGCGATAGACCGCACAGACATGTTATTCTAACAGAATAATAAAGAATGGAATAATAGAAGAATTTCACCATGTATGCGGTACTTCACATAGACAGATTATTCCAACATAATAATAAAGAATGGAATAACAACCCTTATGAGTATTGAAAGAAAATAACCCTCTTCATGAATATGAAAGAATAATACCCCTTACCTCAAAAGAAGACTGAATACTGGAATAGTGAGGTAACAGACTTCTCTTCTTCTTTCTCTCTATAATTTCTCTCTATAATAATTGCCCTATAGCTTTAGTGAATTGGTGAGAAATGAAGGAAGAATAAGCTTCTATTTATAGGAAAATATAGTTTCGATAATTGCATATTTTGGGACTCGAAATATTATAGTATAATACCTTCCTCTTTTTTTTTTTATTTTTAATTTAGTCCTGCAAGTATTATCAAACTTGCACCACCTCCCCTAATAGTAAATAATATGAATTAATTGTAAATCATGTGAATCAATAGTTCTAGACATGTAAAAATACGAGTTACAGTATAGTACCTCCATCTATACCTCCATTTTTAACTTAGTCATGCAAGTATTATCAATCTTGCACCACCACCCCTAATAGTACAAGAGTGTGAATCAATAGTACACACATATGAACAAATAGTTATAATCATGTGAATTAATTGCAATTAATTGCTCATTTATCCGATTAATTACCCGATTGGTCAGTATAACTTTCAGACATCAATTAATATTGAAATAAATGTCGATTTCCACTAACACTAATAATTCCAACACAACGGAACTATCAATTTTTTATCTTTAATCAACACGAACTTATTCATCATTAATATTATAACTCACAGTATTTAATAACCAGATCATTCTCAGGAAAGAGGGGGCTTTCCGATAAGGATTTCTCCTTATTGGCGCACAATTAGGTGACCAAACCTCTCATTGACAGAACTTCTAGACATTGTCAATATTGCAAATAATAATATGAATAACTTTGTCGTCTCAATTATTGATTTAATAATATAAAATATTGATACTGTGACAATAATTGAATCAATAATATGAGAGATATGATGCAATAATTACTGTAGCAATAATTGAGTATAACTGAGTAACTTCTTACGTAAGCATCAATAATCAATACCGTGTGCTGCTATGCAATCACGCGTATTACTGTACTTTTACTACCGGGTAGTTCAACAGTTTTAACGGTAACACTTTCGCCGTTATTTTTATAAAAAAGATAATTATGTCATTTTCTAACTACGACAATACTTCCGTTGTGGGGTCCACCAATGATTGTGCCATCGTACGGATATTCCCCGATAAAAAGAATATTTCCAGACCAAACGAATATTTTATAACAACTTGCATACTTTGCAAAATTTATAAATATTACCCACAACTATAACATTATATCAAATCCACACCATAATATTTTAAAAATATATTTCGAGAAATTTAAATCTTTATTCATAAAATTTGGGGTCTCACATGACTGGATTAAGAAAAGGAAATGTTTATGTGATCAATCTCTCTGGATTAAGTTCCTTAGTATCAACTTACTTCTTTTCGATGCTTCAGAAGATGTGAGCTGGTTATGGCATAAGAGGTTGTCCCACCTGAACTTCAAGAACATGTCAAAACTTGTATCAAAGGATCTAGTCAAAGGTCTACCCAAGCTGAACTTTGTTAAAGAAAGACGTTGGAAAGCCAGTAAACTAGCAAAGCAGACCAAGAACTCATTCAAAATAAAAATGGTTAAGTCAAATAAAAAGCCCATACAACTTCTTCATATGGATTTTTTTAGGCCTATTCCAACTGCTAGTCTTGGAGGCATAAGATATTTACTAGTCATAGTGGACGACTATACCAGATTTACATGGGTATTCTGCATAAGCTCTAAAGATGAGACCAACACTCAATTGATCAAATTCTTCAAGTTGGTGATGAATAAGAAGGGCGAGAAGATAAAAGCTATAAGGAGTGATTATGGAAGAGTTTAATTATTCTGAAGTTAATCAATTCTGTGAAGATAATGGCATTCAACATAATTTCTCAGCGCCACGAACTCCACAACAGAATGGAATAGATGAAAGGAAGAACATAACATTGATTGAAACAGGAAGAACACTTCTTACAGCAACTCGTCTGCTAGAATATTTTTGGACAGAAGCTGTGATAACCCGAGAATTTAGACAATTTTATAAAATCTTAAAATATTGAATAAAGGTTAAATAATTGACCTAGACAAAAAATAAGTGTACGGATTTAGCATTTTTGAAGGATTTTTGAAAGTTTAAATTTTTTTGGTGAAGACTTATAGGGTTAAGTATATAAGAGTATATGCGTTTTGTGTATAGTGATTATATGTGTACAATTTGTGGTGAAGGGTCAATGGTGGATCAAATAATTTATATCAGTGACAAACCCTAACTATATATTAAGAACGTCAACGTTCAGTTAGAAAAATCTAAAATCAGCTCTAGAAGCCCTAATTTCAGTTCTGAGAATCCGAAACCCTAACCGGGAATATTAAAACCCTAATTTAGGAGTTCAAAGGATAATTATAAAGGTTTATATGTTATTGATTATACCTAATTAGGGAAAATATAACAAATTAGTTAAAAAAACCCTAATTGACAAGTTAGAAGCCCTAATATACAATTAGGTAAAACCTAATTATTAAATTATAAATTTTTATGTTAATTAGGAAACATTAATCCTAATTAGCAAGCCCTAACGTGATTAGGAAATCTTTATATAATTAGGAAACCCTAATTATAAATTAGAAATCTTAATTTTCTATTTTAAAACCTAATTAGAAAATGCTAAAAAAATTTAATTTTTGTAAAGCCTTAGGGTTAAACCCTAAGGGTTGGATCAAAAGACAATTGTGCCATTAAAATTAGGAGCTAAATGACCAAATTGCCCTTTTTGTATTTCTTTTATTTTGTTGAGTTCAAATCTTGCCATGATATTGAGTTGTTCACCAACTCTAGATCACCCATGTGCCTTAAATCTCAACCGTCAGCCATCAATTGCCACATATAGATAAATTGCATAAAAAATATATTGATTAAAGAGAGATAGAAAATCAATAATAAAGCCTCATTTGTGACTAAACACCCAACCAAGCCTCTCTCTCTAGACAAACAAAATTATTAATTGATTCAGTCCTTAATATGATCCATAACAAGTCAAGATTAGATCATGATGATCATATTCAAGATCAAAGCATTAAAGTGGTATAAACCCTAAATTTTCAAAATACTTAAAGATTTGTTTTAATGTTGTTATTTGTTGGTTAGATATGTGTAAAAGGATGTTATTGAGTGATATGGGTTGTTATATCTTAGATCCATAGCATCTAGATACACTAAAATAGGATTTTTAGTAACTGATCATGAACCCTAATTTGTGCTCTAACAGCCGAATGTTAGGGCTCATAAATCTCTTTCTGTTAAGTGTTATGTGTGTTTAAGGTTATAAATCTGTTCCATGTCATGAGGAGAGTAGACTGGAAGTGGAATTACATACATACCATGTCTAGATCTCTAGTTATAAGCGGTCAAAGTGCGTTGACCGAGCACGAACACTGGAAATCTGGGCTAACCCAGAAACCCAGAACTTCTGACAACCATTTTACAGGTCTTAGATCTTGCTGTGTTTAAGTTGTTATGCCATGTTAGTGTTTGATTTGTGTAGACTGACATGTGTACTATCGATTCATGCCTCTAGAATCTTAGATCCTACATAGAATCAAAGAAAATAGTCGTTAAAGTAGGGTTGACCAAACTTCCGGATGAAGATTTTGGGTAACCCAAAAATCTTCAGAGGCAGTTTCCTGACCATTACTTTGACCGGCTTAGATCTCTTTTATGTGGTGTTGTTAAGTTGATCTAATGTAGTAGTATTGTTCCTTGACATACATAGTGCATGACTGAACCAAGTAATCACACAAACTAAGCCAGAAACTTAAAGATTCAAAGGCCCAAAGTAAGACCCACAAACTGTTCTTCATTTCTAGGTAATCCAGAAATGAAGAACAGCCTTTGACAACCATTTTAATGACTTAGATCTTTCTGTTGTGTTAAGATTTGGCCATGGAACATGTTTAGGGTTGTAGTACTACATCAGTACGTACTACAACATTAACTCAATTACAAACCCAGAAACTTAAGGATCCATGAATTATCACTGGTCAAACATAGCACCTTGTAAACTGACATGAAGATCTGGGCAGGCTCAAGAACACTCAAGAACACCTATAGTGATAGTTTTTTCGCTATAGGGTCCTTTAGTGACACTTTAATTACAAAATTAATTATTTTAATTAAATAAATAGAGAAAATTAATTTTAAATTATTAAAAATTCATAATAAATTCCTTAAAAATTATTTAAAGCCTAAAAATGGTTTTTAACAATTTTGCATATATTTCATTAATATTTAATATTTTTGGAATAATAATGGTATTTAGTTTATTTAATTATTATATTAAATAAATTACTTAAAAATGATTTTAATATTTGAAAAAAATAATTTAAAATTATATTATGGTATAAGAAAATATTTTAAGTTATTTAACGACTTTTAATATTTTATGATGAATTTAATTAATAAATTAATATTGATAGTGATTGATTTATTTAATAATTATATGATATAAATTATGAAAAAATAGAATTAATAATTTAAAAATTATATAAAAATGATTTAAAGGGTATAAAAATATTTTAAGTTATAAAATATAATTTTTGATATTTTGTCATGAAAAAATTAATATTTTAATATTAATGGCAGTTATTTGATAATAGATTTAAATGTTTAAAAATCATATAAATGAGATATTAAGGTATTAAAAAAATACTTTGAAATAGTATAAATATATTATAATATTATGTTGTGTTTTTCATTAATATTTGATATTAATGATAAGGGAATATTGTGGTATTTAAATCATATAAATATGATATTAATGATTGAAAAATCCTGATAAATAATAATAATTATTTAAAAATTATTATGAGACTTTGAAATTATTTTGATTGATAATAAAATTATCTAAGATAATTGTGAACCGGTTTAAGTAGAGTCTTAAGGAAAATAGGCTCGCTATTGTCCGACTAGGCTGTCAGGATGTCGAATTTGTACCTGACTCAACTTAGATTGAAATAGTTTGACTTAATACCGAGTTATATGTAGTTTGTGGATTGATAGGATTATGTGATAATGTGTTTAAATTATTTTATAATTGTATTTAACAATAACTATTGTGATGATATTATTCTAACTAGGTAGATCAATATTATTAAAAATAGGTCTTCAGTCAAAGCTAAATAGATTGCTGTTGCAGTAGTCGGTGATAAAGGCAAGTTCTCTAACTCGACCTCAAGTTGATATTTTTGAAATATGCTTGTGGTTAATCATTACTGATTATACCATGTCTATGAATTATTGATTTCACACTATGTGCATATTGCATGTATTCATCAGGTATGAAAGGTTGATCACCTTCATTACCATTCGGTCCAGATATAGTTATTCATGTTCAATGTTCGATCAGCTATGAAAATTTGTTCATGCTAGTTCATAATTATATTATAGAATTTTAGCCAACTTATTGTTCAATTCTTTCCATCATGATATATCCTTAATTAATGAACTTAAACTTGCTGGACAAACTTGTTGCTCACCATTGCTATATCATGATAAACATTGTAGATTAGAACAAATACGTCGGATACATGCACAAGCAAAGACAGTTCCAACATTTATTTATGTGTAGCTAAATTTATAACAATAATATATGATAATAATATTGTATGTCAATTAGGTTATGAATTGTGTAAAAATTGAAGGTTCTCGACCTTGGGGATAGTGTGTAAAGTTTATTGTATAAACAATTTATGTTTATATCTTCCGCAATAGTTATAGAATTAGTATACCAGATTTATGGTGATTAGGACCCGAATCTGGGGTCTCTACAGAAGCTGTTAGTACTATCTTCTATACTCAGAATAAATCCTTAATCCACTCTACGATTAAAAAAAACCCTATGAGTTGTAGAAAGGAAGAAAATAAAATATTAACTATTTTTGTGCATTCGGTTGTGCATGCTACATCCTCAACAATGATAAAAGATACTTAATTAAATTCTAACCTAAATAAGTTGAAGGAATCTTTCCTGGATACTCTATGGAAAATAAAGCCTATAAGGTTTTCAACAAGAACTCTTTGACAGTGGAAGTCTCTATCCGTGTCACATTTGATGAAGCCAATGAAGGTGCTCCAAGCAAAGCAGCTCAACTTGAAGAAATCATAGAGCTGGAACCTCAGATCGCAGAACAAAAGAACGCTTCGATCGATGAAACTGAAGCAAATGTGCCAGACCCTACGATTGTAGTACTGGACAAAGAAATCGTAGAGTCCCTAGTTCAAATATGTGAACTCTAAGAATCAATGAATATGCAGAACAAGAACCAAATCTTGAAGAACTTAGACAATAAGGCGTAAGGATTGATGTTCCATTCGGAACCAGATGGGCAAGAGATCACACTTAGAATCTAATCATTGGAGATCCAAGTGCACGTGTCAGAACCAGATCAACCACTCAAAAAGAATGTTTCTAATTGAGCTTTTTCTCTTCAGATTGAGGCAAAGAAAATTGAAGAAGCTCAAGAAGTCTCAAGCTAGGATTAAAGCTATGCAAGAAGATAGTAAGGGTTAGAGGTTGGTTCCAAGACCAAAAGAATATCCAGTCATCAGCACGAAATAGGTCATCAGGAAAAAAATGGATGAAGCTGGTGTGATCACAAGAAATAAAGTAAGGCTAATAAGTAAAGGCTATTCTCGGGAAGAAGGAATTGATTATGATGAAATCGTCACACTTGTTGCAAGACTGGAATCCATCAAGATGTTCCTAACTTATGCAACCCACATGAGATTTAAGGTGTTTCAAATGGAAGTCAAGAGTGCATTTCTCATTGGTGAACTTCAAGAGGAAGTCTATATCGAACGACCATCAGGCTTTCTCAATCCTACTCCCTAATCATGTCTATAGACTAAATAAATCTCTTTACGGTATAAAGCAAGCACCTAGAGCATGGTATGAAACACTCACTAATTATCTTATTGAAAATGGATTCACTAGAGGTAGAGTTGATACAACTTTATTCCATAGGAACCATAAGGATAAAATTCTATTAGTTCAAATCTATGTAGATGATATTATATTTGATTCTACTGACGAAAAATATTTTGAGAGATTTTCCAAGTAAATGCAGAATAAATTTAAGATGAATATGATGGGTGAGCCTCAATTTATTTCTTGGAATTCAAGCCAAGCATATCAATAAAAGAATTTTTATCAATCAAACCAATTATATAAAGATCTTCTTAAGAAGTAAAGCTTAGATTCAATAACCCACATGAAGACCCCAATGGAATCCGCAACCAAACTTGACAAAGATGAAAATAGTAAAAGTATTGCCTCATGGTTATTAAGAAGCAGAACTATGTATCAACTTCTACTGCAAAGCTGACTATATTGTTACTGGTAGTTGTTGTGCTAAAATCTTATGGATGAAGAACCAGCATGCTGATTATGGGTTTGATTTCAAGTCTATTCCTATATTTTGTGATAATACCAGTGCTATCTCAATCACTCATAATCCTTTCATGCATTCTAGAATAAAAACATATACACATTCGATATCACTTTATCAAATATCATGTATAGAATGAAGATATCTCTTTGCATTTTATCTCAACTAAAAATTAGCTAGCAAATGTGTTTACTAAGTCATTAGACGAATCTAGATTTAACAAGTTAATAAGTAAGTTAGGTATGCTAAATTTGTATTCATAGTACTATGTTTCTAGATGTTAATAACAAGTGCAGGGAAAAGAATCGAAGAATCACTCATAAAATGGAAAAGATCGTAGAGTCGTTCAACGATCGTATAGAGAAAGTAGTTCGCAAAGCCTAAGGTTTACGTAGAGTTAAAAGAGTTACTCTACGAAGGGTAAATCAAAGGCGGTCAAAATAAATGGCGGTTTCAACTCACGTTCAAAAAGCAAGTGGATAATAAAGTTACTGTTCCACAGCTATAAAATCGCAGAACTGGAACAATGTGCAACCTATCATACCCTAACATATATCCCACTTCACAAAATTAGAGGAAAGTTATATAAAATCTTTTCAAATTCGATTAATGACATTTATGTTTTCATTTTTCAATCTGAGTCTTAGAGTTCTCAAAGTTTCAAGAGCTTTTAAACCCTAGTTCTCAAAATCATCAAAAATATTAAACACCTGTGCAATTTTTTTTCCAGATTAATCATATTTAAATGGAAAACTTTTAAATCGTGACCGATATTCAACTATGATCTGACTAGTCATTGCTCAAGAAAAGAAAATTAAAGACATTGTCAAACTCGTTAAACAAGTTGGGATCTCTGAGTGTCTGAACTTCAACACCAAGAGCTACACAGACCTCATCAAGGAATTATATCTTAATGTTGTGTTCAGAAATGGTGTTTTAATGACCAAGGTCAAAGGAGTTACACTTTAGATGCGAGCTGCTGAAATTAATACTTGTCTGGGTTTTCAGAATAAAGGTATTACTTCGCTGGATGAAGTTAATTCAAAGAAGGACTGAAGTCGATGGGTTATGAGAAGAACCCAAAGCTCAAAGTGCTAAATAAAAAGTAGTTTCCTTAAGAGTTTGAGTTCCTTGCTGAAATTATGGCAAGTGCATAATTTGTAAAGACACGACTCATGATTCGGTGAAGTGAGCTACAACTGAAGTTCATGATTGCAATTTTTCAATAAAAGGAAATCAATTTTGGCACCATATTCATCAATTGGCTAGCCAAACGGGTTGAAGATTTTGGAAAGTCAAAAGCATCAGGAAAAAATGCTCCCAAAATGTTTCATGGGAGGTTGTTAATCAATATTCTGAAGAAGATTCTGCATAAAAAAATTATTGATGATGAAGGGGTTCCTCTAAATGTAAACAAGAAGATCACCCCTAAACTGTTTGATAACGGGAAGAGAAATCCTTTGGAAAATATGAGGTTAAAAAAGTTTGGAAGTGGAAGCAAAAGAAAAATTAGTGAAGTGAAGAATCCAGTTAAAGCCAAAGGAAAAAGGAAGCCGGAAGTTATTAAGGAAGAAGAAGTTTATCAAGGGTCGGTAGCCCATTAAGTTCGTTGAGCTCCTTACTCTACCGTCAATCAACAAAAAAAGAAAATGAAGATGCCTAAGGAAGATGTACTAAGAATTTCCCAAGGATACTCAGGAGGTAATTGCAAACCTCTGAGAAGAAAAAGGATGAAGATGATATTCATACCCCTATATCCAAGATGATTCCAAAGAGAAAATGGCAAACTCGACGGAAAAGGGCCTTGTTCAAATTGAAGAGCAATCAGAAGAATCCACGCCTACTGATGAGTGAGATTTATACCCACGAATCAGAACCATTAATACTTAAGAAGTTGCTTGTTCATCTTATTTTATATTGCTTTTATAGTATATTGTTGTTATTTTACGCTAATATTCTTTGCATGTGGTTTATTAGGTCATTCCCAACTTTTAAGGGGATTAATTGTCATTTTATTATTACTGACACCGCATTGCATGTTCCCAATTATTTACTGGCGCTACAGCGCTAGTACACTACCAGCTCAGCCAGTTCAAGCATTGCAGCACTCCAGTTCTTCAGTAAACTGGAGCTACAACACCTCATTAATGCGTCGTCACCAATGTCAGCGCTACAACGCCTGATCAAGGCCAGAGCTAACGCTACAGCTTATTATTGTATTACTGTATTACTTGTTAGACCACGTATACTTACGCGTATTTTATCGATTACGAAAGTCGTTCAACAAGTTTTTGGCGTCGTTGCCATAGACTTTATATTAATTGTCTTTCAATATTAATACTAACTTAAGAGGATTTTAATTTAAACGAGTTCTTCTGCTAAATTTGTCATGTACTCTTGATTGTGTACGCCAACACGAAAAAAAATCAGAATTTAGTACCTTTATATCTTGAAGTTGATAGAACCTTTCGAAGACCTAGAAGGGAAAGAGTTCAAGTTGTATTCAATCCACATACCATGGCAGAAGAAATACAGAAATTATTACTGGGAATATGCTATGCTGCATGTCACAGATATACAAGCTAGTATACAAAGGCCAATTATTCAAGCAAACACCTTTGAAATTAAGTCGGGCAGGATTCAAATGATCAAGAATAATGTGCAATTTGGAGGGATGCCGAATGACAACCCAAATGATCATTTAATCAACTTTGTGCAAATCTGTGACACTTTATATTCAATGGAGATTTCCTAATATGCTATTAGACTCAGACTATTTCCTTTCACCCTATAGGACAAGGCGATGAGTTGGTTGCATTAACTTCCCCCGGGCTCCATTACTACATGGGCTAATTTGACCCAGAAATTCGTGGCGAAGTTCTTTTCGCCAGTGAAAACTTACAAGCTCAGACATGACATCATGTCTTTCACATAAATGGAATCTGAATCTCTTTATGAAGCGTGGGAAAGATACAAGGATCCATTAAGGAAGTGTCCTCACCATTACTTACCAAATTGGCTAATAGTGCAAACTTTCTATAATGGAGTATCAGGTCATACCAGATCGAGTATTGATATTGCTTCTGGTGGAGCATTCATAGGGAAGAAATATGATGAAGCAAATGAGTTGTTCAAAATAATGGTTATGAATAATTATCAATGGTCTTCTGAGAGGGAAATACTGAATAATGTTCCAGGAGTCTATGAGGTCGATGCAGTGACTGCATTATCCTTGCAAAGAAAACAGAGGCCATAGGGGGTCCAACAGGTGTAAAGTATAGTTATGCCATGTGATTTGTGTGTCGGGAGCCACTCGACTGATCAGTGTGCCAATAGTGCTGAGTTAGTTCAGTATATCTCCAACTACGAGTAGCAACAGAAGACCACAACTCCCACACTACCATCCTGGTTTGAGAAACCACCCAAATTTCTTTTGGAGTAACAACAACAACCAAGCCCAAACCTCTGCTACAAGATAACCATATCCTCCAACTTTTCAATCTCAAGCACAACCTCCACAAGGGTTATACAAACCCCCACCTCACCAAGAAAGGAAGCCTAGCCTGGAAGATCTCCTCTCTAAATATATAGCCCATAACGATACTAGAATTAATAGCCAAGAGGTCTCCATCTGTAATTTAGATAATCAAAGTGGGACAGTTGGCTACTTGTTGCCTCTTTTATAGTTCTTATAAAAGAGCTCTAACTCATGCAAGTATACATGGGTCAACAAGTAATACAGAGTAATTAAAGTATTGATCCCACAGAGAAAGTTGTTAACATTAGACTACTACGCATTAATTAACTCACTATATTTATATGCTAAGACTATAAACTTAATTGTTGATTTGAATCAGTTATAATTACCAACTAAAAATAAGAATATAAATGAATTAAATATGATGTGAAAATAATGGGATCCTAACTTCATTCAATATTTCATTTAATCGCCATATGTCATGCAAGAAGTGTTTACATATCACAGGATAATAGCCAAGGGCATAAAAGCGAGTTATAACCATTTTTCAATGCACTATAACCAACTCACATATCATCTAAAGATGTTAGAATCTATGTAATCACCAATACCATCACAATTACCATATTCCTATTAGCAATTGCAATCCTATTGATTTTAAGCACAACCCTTACTCTAGCTCATACGGAAAAACAATATATTCCTATCTGTTTCACAAAATATGCAATCCCCATATTCGCATGCTATTATGATTTCATCCATATTCTCATGTTCATTTCCAATTCCATACAAATACTAACATGAAGATTATCAGTCATTCATACATACAAACCAAAAATGATAGATAATCCATATGATATGTACAACAAATCTAACATTTAGATGTGCAACCAAACGACATAGTAAAATTCGTTAGGATCCCATAATAGAGTTTAGTTCATGGCGGAACCAAAAACCATTATGGGATCAAGACTAAACATGATCAATAATCAAACAAATGAGATTAAGAGATAAATAACAATCAAACCCAAACGCTGAATAGTAATCAATGATTAACTATGAAAATCCCAAAGAATTCCATTAACAATAATCAAAATCCAAAATGGTGAAGAACTCCAAGAAGAAGAAAATAAGACGTTGTGGCTTCGTTCTCCGTTGGACTCTCTCCCAAGGTGTAAACCCTAATTGCTACTATGAAAGTTACGTAATAAAAGTCAAGTCCCATTCTCTGACACACGTCAGAATCGTTTTATACCACATTACACATCATTAAGTTGAGAAATAAAAATAAAACAAATTATAACATCAGCATCGCGCGTGGCCGCGCGCGTCCCTAGTGTTTTTGGCTCGCGGTCGCGAGACTTACAGTAGGTTCAGACCAAACCAGACGTCCTCTCGCGTGGTTGCGCGCTCATGTCTTACGGGCGCGAGATGAGTCTCTCGCGGTCGTGCGTCCCTTGCCTCGCGGGCGCTTGACTTGCAGAAGGTTCCCATGTAAAGCTCTGTACTCGCGCGGGCACGTGAGTTTACCTTTGTACTGCCGCGCGGACTCGGAGCCTGTGTCCTGCAATTCCCGAGTCTGGTTTCCTGCTTGCTGCTGCTGCTACTTGCTTTAATCCTCATGCTTGCTTGATTTCCATGCCTCATTGTACCCCCATGCCATGCACATCCTCGCCTTTCAGCTAGCCTTCACGCATCCGCTCACCGATACCTCGAATTCCACCAAAATGAAGCCGATTCCTGCACTTATTCATCAAAAGGAGTTTTAAGTATATGTAATGCAAAATAACGTGAAATACAACTAAAACAAAATGAAATGTACTCGAGGTGGGCACAATTAGCATGGATTAATATACAATAAGTGAGTAAAAATATCACTGATCAAATACCCCCAAACTTGAACTGTTGGCTTGCCCTCAAGCAATGCATATGAATGAACACTGAAAATATAACTACTAAACTATGTAACTACTTTATGATGCAACCTAGTCTCACATAATCTTAACCATAACAGAATTTCAGCCCAAATTACCTCAGTGAACTATCCAGATTCCAGAACATAGTTTCAAACCAAACCATAGACATAACATCATACACTCAGATAATTCATGACTGCTATAGAGATGATGTGTGTGTCTGTTGTTCACAGAAACTTGATCCAAGCAAAGATTATATATCATACACTGCTCCAAACAGAAAATTATAGTCTAAATCAAGATTTATGTATATTCATGCAACATATACTGTTTAAACATATCACCGCAAACTAAGGCTCATCAATGGTTTTATTGCTTTATTATTACTCACGAGGGCAATTTTGCACTTTCCCGCGGTGTTTATTGCTATTTGCTCTTTTCCTTTTTTTTTTTCACATGACCGTGAAATGTCTCAATCCATTAGGCACACTTCTACCCTTTAGCGAGCTTTCAACCAACGACTCCCAGACCATGAAAGACCTTAGGGCGCTAGGTGTAGAGATAATCCCCTCGGGCGTACTTACTCAAGTAGCCAGGGTCCCGAATTAAGACTAGTCACGTTATTGCGTATATATATATATATATATATATATATATATATATATATATATATATATATATATATATATTATACACAGCATACCCATGTTTCCCCAAAATTTGCACCTCAATGACTCTACAATCTATAACACTTTCCTCATGTTTCTCATTTTAAATCTATATGTTCCATTGAGCAATGCAAGACACACATCTTAGACTTACAAGTAAATATGAACACAATTGTGCAAACCGAAAGCATATAAACAGCCACATGAATCGCATTGTGTAAAACATTATATCCACATTGTGTTATGCAACATATTCTGAAATCGTTCACAATTCACTATCATCATTGGTTTAGGCAAAAATTTCTATTTATACGCAAGAATTTATGTGAGACATTAAACTAAACATACTATCAATGAATAAAAAATAAAAATTTTATGCTAAAATTTAACTAACACATATTCATGCAAAATGTTACTAAACATGCTAAAATAAAATGCAACTAAACTACTATGCAAGTACACCAATACCCCAAAACTTAAAATGTTCAATGTCCTCATTGAATGAAGGTAAAGGGTACGAGAAAAACTCCCCTATTGATCGGCATGACCACCCTCCTCGGGTGGTGAATCTGGTGGTGGATATGGCACGATGGTCCCGAACTGGGGCCATTCAAGCATGGTTCTTTGCTGTACGAATTCTTCGGCCAAAGCCCTGGTGAATCCCGTAGCAAAAGTTCCAAGATTGTCATACAATGCGTCGACTTTGCACTCCAACCTTTGGAGGTGTCGATCGCTAGAGATAGGTTGTTCACGGGTAGATGGACCTACGTCATCGAGCTGTGGGGGTGGCTGGGTTGGCTCAGAAATGGTGGGTCAGAGAATGAATCCGCGTCCGCGCGGATGTGGTTCGCCACCTGCCCAGTCCTTAAATTTGGCGATTGTGGAGTGCATGATATCTTGGCTTGGATACTGCATTTGCTCATTGCCCCAACTAACCCCTTGATGTGCACATAACATGGCTATCACTGAAGCGTGTAGGATGCTGTCGGTGGTAATTCCATTCAGATACTTTATAATGTTTTGATGGATCAAATACCTGACGTCAATATATTCGCCAGTGATGATGCCCCACAGAATTATGGCTCTCTCTGCTGTGATTTCATGTTGATGCGATGATGGCAATAATTTAGCGCAAATGAACAGATTCCATGCCTTGGCGTACCGATTCAGTGCGGCTGCTGGAAAAATGCGAGGTTGGGTCGTACCGACTTTGTAAGTCCATCGGGATCCGAGAATGCACAATTCTACGATGACCTGCTCCAAGTCTGTTTCCTGATGAGCTCCCGTGATCCAGTTGGCCGCCCTTGCTGGTGGTCTAGCGAGGAGCCGCAACACGGTTCTAATGGCGAAGGGTTGATAGTTTACCTCTGTACAATGAACCATAGAGGTATCGTTCATGGTGGCTTTGGCATTAGCATAGAACTCTCGAACTATGCTCATGGGAATCAGCGTGGGTACAGCAGTCAGTTCAGCCCAACCTCATTCGCGAATCATGGCACATAGTTCCCCATGCTGACCTTCTGGCCTAAATCCTCTTTCCTTGATGAATGTCTTCGCAAAAATGCGATAGTACTCCTGCTGGGCCTCCAAACACAGAAATTTTCTATGATCGACAATATCCTCCTCATGACCGTCGAAGGAAGATGAAGAGGATGAAGCTGCCCTTATTCCTTTTGGACCCATTGGAGATAGAGATCACAAATGAATTTACTGAAGGAACGAATGTATTTGCAAACTGATGAAATTCACTCTTGTTTGTGCTATCCCAATAGAGATCCCTAGCTTTATATCATGAAGGAGATGGGGATGAGCACAGAATCGTGGAGGAAATCGTGGAGATTTGAGGGAGAGAAATACGCCTCAATCTGTAATTGATAGAGAGATAGTGACGTAAGTTGAGGAGAATGAGAGATTTCCGCTTCTGTTAGTATCGAACATAAGAGTCCAACTGATTCCAATTTCTGTTTTGAACTATTTTTATCCAGCTGGACTCGACGCCGCGCGTGGCCGCGCGATGATAAGCTTCCTTGGGTGCGCGGGCGCGAGACTTGCAGAAAGGCTTGTGGATTAACTGGCTGAATGCGCGGGCGCGCGAGTTGATACTGTTTGGGGCACGCGGCCGCGAGACTCCAAGTATAGCCAATCTGCTTTGATTTACTCTTCCATCGGTGATGCTCTTAAATCATTGTACTTGCACAGATATTAATTCATATGAATAAGACATATAATAGTGGTGGTGTTCTGCGACATTAATATCATGTGTATACGCTCGCTTATCCCATAACTTGTTATCACTGAATTTGAAAACTAAAATAATCAAAAGTAAATAACGACAATAATTGAATTCTTGGATGAAGAATTGATGGGTTGCCTCCCATCCAGCGCTAAGTTATAGTCAATTAGCTTGACTGTCTCTAACTTCTCACGTCATATCAATAAGTGTGGTGCCTTCCTTACTGTCCTTGGCACCCTGAAATTTGATCACTTCGGCTTTCATCAACGGCTCCACCTTCAACTCTGCATTTTCATCCGTTACATATCTCTGAGAGTCATCTATTCTCGGGTTGTGTATCCAATCCTTGCGGTTTCCATCTACCAGATCAACTAGAAAACACTCTTCTTCATCAGCTGGAAGCTTTATTGCCTTGAAGACGTTGAATGTAACCTCGTGATCTTATACACGCATAGTTAATTCCCCTTTCTGAACATCTATGTAAGTCCTGCCCGTGGCCAAGAATGGTCTTCCTAGTATGATCGGTATATTCTTGTCCTCTTCGAAATCTAAAATGATAAAATCAGCCGGAAAGATGAACTTATCCACTTTAACTAATACATCTTCAACAATTCCCCGTGGATATACGACGGACCGGTCTGCTAACTGTAATGATATGTTCGTTGGTTGTGGGGTCAGGTAATCCCAACTGGTTGAATATTGACAGTGGCATCAAATTTATACTTGCTCCCAAATCACATAAACATTTATTAAACTCCATCTTCCCAATAGTGCACGGAATTGCGAAGCTACCTGGATCTTTCAGCTATGGAGGTAACTTACGTTACAGCACTGCACTGCATTCTTCTGTCAAAGCTACCGTTTCAAACTCATCTAATTTCCTCTTCCTTGACAGTATACCATTCATGAACTTTGCGTAGCTTGGCATTTGTTCCAATGCTTCGCCAAAAGGTATATTGATTTGCAGCTTTTTGAAGACCTCTAAAAACTTGCTGAACTGTTTGTCATCTTTCTGCTTTGCTAACCTTTACGGATATGGTATTCGAGGGTGCAGTGGTTGTAGTGGACTCTTGACCTTCTCTTCTGAACCTGCTTCATTCGTTTCGTTTTGCTGAACCTCATAATTTTCCAAATTTTTATCCTCCTCAATTTCTTTCTATGAATCGAGCGGCCACATGGCCTCCTTAGTGGTATCATGCGTGGGCGCGTGACTTGCAGATACTGTCAAGTCTTTCCCAGATCGCAATGTTATTGCTTAACACTACTTCTTCCCGTCTCTTCTAGGATTTGCCTCTGTGTTACTTGGCAAAGCACCTTGGGGCCTATTAGTAAGCATTGTTGCCATTTGCCCCATTTGCATTTCTAAATTCTTGATAGCCACTGCTTGGCTTTTGATCATGACCTCGGTGTTTGCCATGTATTTCAACATCATCTCCTCCACTTCTGATTTCTTCTCTAGATGTGATGCAGCTGGAGTGTGGTGTTGTTACTGTTGAGTAAATCCCGGTGGAAATGGTGGTTTCGGTATAAACTATGGCTGTGCTGACTGTTGTTGAAACTGTTGATTCGACTGGAACTGATTTTGTTGTTGTCCTTGGTTGTTAGACCAGCTGAAGTTTGGATGATTGCGGTTGTTGGAGTGGTATGTGTTCTGGAATTGGCCTTGGTCCTTTCTGTAGGAGTTTACATACTGAATCTGCTTCTGAGCTGATAGCACATTGGTCTGTGGAGTGTGACCCCGCACAAATCTCACAAACAAAATCAACCGTCTTCACTTTACTCTCTGCCAACGTCTCTATTTTCTTAGCCATGGCTGCCATTTGTGCCGATAGCTGTGTAATCGCATCCACCTCCAACATACATGCAACTTTGGGTTGAGACATCCTAGTTGTAGGGTTCTGATAGTCATTCACGGCCATCGTCTCGATAAGCGTATAGGCCTCATCATAGCTTTTTGCCCATAATGCCCCTCCTGCGGCTGCATCTACAATCGGTCTGGACTGCCATCCCAAGCCACTGTAAAATGAATTAATTACCAGCCAGTCTGGTAAACCATGATGTGGGCACTTCCTAAGCATCTCCTTATACCTTTCCCATGCTTCATATAAGGATTCACCCTATTGTTGCTCAAACTGAGATATGGCTATCCTCATCTTTGCAGTCTTAGCCATTGGAAAAAACTTGGCTAAAAATTTCTGTGCTAAATCCTCCCATGTAGTAATCGAACCAGCTGGCAAAGAATGTAACCAACTACTTGCTTTATCCCTCAATGAAAATGGGAATAACCGTAGTCTGATGGCATCTTCCGTCACACCATTATATCTGAATGTGTCACAAATCTCGATGAAGCTTAATAGGTGCTCATTCGGATCATCTGTAGCAGCACCCTCAAACTGTACTGAATTCTGCACCATCTGAATAGTGCCCATTTTTATTTCGAAGGTGTTTGCTACTATCGCCGGTTTGACTATGCTAGATTATAATTCATTTATGTTCGGCATGGAATATTCCCTTAGAGCCCGATGCTCTTCTCTTGGATCAATCCTTTGTTCTTCTGCCATATTGACTGTAATGCTTTCTAACTGCTCTTACGGATTTATCTGCACACTCGCTTTCCAGCCTTTTCTGTTTATATTAGCTTGTGCTGGTGTTAAGTCTGAGTTGGAGGATCGCGTGTGCATAAAATTCTACAAGCACCTGTACTCAAAATAAAACAAATATAGAAATGAGAAATGATAGAATTGTCTAAGTCATACAATACAGCTTTAGACTAATGATAATTATCTAAATTAACGCCTTTCCCCGACAACGGCGCCAAAAACTTGTTGACTCTTTTATAGTTCTTATAAAAGAGCTCTAACTCATGCAAGTATACACGGGTCAACAAGTAATACAGAGTAAGTAAAGTATCGATCCCACAGAGAAAGTTGTTAACTTTAGACTACTACGCATTAATTAAATCACTATGTTTATATGCTAAGACTATGAACTTAATTGTTTATTTGAATCAGTTATAATTACCAACTAAAAATAAGAATATAAACGAATTAAATATAATGTGAAAACAATGGGATCCTAACTTCATTCAATCGCCATATGTCATGCAAGAAATGTTCACATATCACAGGATAATAGACGAGGGCACAAAAGCGAGTTATAACCATTTTCCAATGAACTATAATCAACTCATATATCATCTACATATGTTAGAATCTATGTAATCACCAATACCATCACAATTACCATATTCCTATGCGCAATTGCAATCTTATTGATTTTAAGCACAACCCTTACTCTAGCTCATACGAAAAAATAATATATTCCCATCCGTTTCACAAAATATGCAATCCCCATATTCGCATGCTATCATGATTTCATCTATATTCATATGTTCATTTCCAATTCCATACAAATACTAACATGAAGATTATCAGTCATTCATACATACAAACCAACCATGATAGATAATCCATATGATATGCACAACAAATCTAACATTTAGATGTGCAACCAAACGACATAGTAAAATCCGTTAGGATCCCATAATGGAGTTTAGTTCACAGCGGAACCAAAAACCATTATGGGATCAAGACTAAACATGATCAATAATCAAGCAAATAAGATTAAGAGAGAAATAACAATCAAACCCAAACGCTGAATAGTAATCAATGATTAACTATAAAAATCCCAAAGAATTCCAATAACAATAATCAAAATACACAATGGTGAAGAACTCCAAGAAGAAGAAAATAAGATGTTGTGGCTTCGTTCTCCGTTGGACTCTCTCCCAAGGTGTAAACCCTAATTGCTACTATGAAAGTTACGTAATAAAAGTCAAGTCCCATTCTCTGACACGCGTCAGAATCGTTTTATACCACATTACACATCATTAAGTTGAGAAATAAAAATAAAACAAATTACAACATCAGCATCGCGCGTGGCCGCGCGCGTCCCTAGTGTTTTTGGCTCGCGGTCGCGAGACTTACAGTAGGTTCAGACCAAACCAGACGTCCTCTCGCGTGGTTGCGCGCTCATGCCTTACGGGCGCGAGATGAGTCTCTCGCGGTCGTGCGTCCCTTGCCTCGCGGGCGCTTGACTTGCAGAAGGTTCCCATGTATAGCTCTGTACTCGCGCGGGCACGTGAGTCTGCCTTTGTACTGCCGCGTGGACTCGGAGCCTGTGTCCTGCAATTCCCGAGTCTGGTTTCCTGCTTGCTGCTGCTGCTACTTACTTTAATCCTCATGCTTGCTTGATTTCCATGCCTCATTGTACCCCCATGCCATGCACATCCTCGCCTTTCAACTAGCCTTCACGCATCCGCTCACCGATACCTCGAATTCCACCAAAATGAAGCCGATTCCTGCACTTATTCACCAAAAGGAGTTTTAAGTATATGTAATGCAAAATAACGTGAAATAAAACTAAAACAAAATGAAATTTACTCGAGGTGGGCACAATTCGCATAAATTAATATACAATAAGTGAGTAAAAATATCACTTATCACTACTGCCCTTAATAGTCATCCCCAAGGTTCCTTGCCAAGTGACACTGAGGTGAATCCCAAGAGGGATGGAAAAGAGCAATGTAAATCAGTTAAACTCCGGAGTGGCAAGGCATTGAAAGAAAATGAAGGAGAAACCTCAACAGTGCAACCAGAAGTTATTAAAGAGGAAAGCATTATTGAGTCCAATAGTAACAAGTCTGGGGGAGAAAGGAATATATCAAAGGAAACCACAATACCAACTCCTACTGGTAATAATCTTAGTCCTATCATATAACAAGTACCATTTCCTCGATGCCTTCAGAATAAAAAGATGGATAAATAATTTTCTAAGTTCTTAGATGTTTTCAAGAAACTTTACATTAATATTCCGTTTGTCGAGACACTTGTACAAATGCCCAGTTATATGAAATTTATGAAGGATATCTTGTCTAAAAAAGAGAAAACTGGGGAACTATGAGACTGTAGCACTGGCAGAGGAGTGTACTATTATTTTATAGAAAAAGCTTCCACCGAAGCTTAAAGACCCTGGAAGTTTTACTATTAAATGCACTATCAGAGACCAGTTCATCGAAAAAGCCCTATGTGATATAAGAGAAAGTATAAATCTAATGTCGTGGTCTACCTACAAGAAGTTGAGGTTAAATGAGGTCAAGCCTACTAGTGTCACACTGCAGTTGGCCGACAAATCTCTAACTTATTCGAAGGGGATAATTGAAGAAGTGCATATCAAGGTGGAAAAGTTCATCTTTCTTACGGATTCCATTGTTCTTGACTTCGAGGAGGACATGGAGGTCCCTATAATTTTGTGCAGATCATTTTTAGCCACAGGCAGAGCACTTATAGACGTTCAGAAAGGAGAACTCACAATGAGAGTACAAGACCAGGAAGTGAATTTTAATATCTTCAGGTCTATGAAGTTCCCCAGTGCCTCTAAAGATTGCTTCTGGGTCGATGTGATTGACAAAGTAGTAAATGAAGTATTCCCAGAAAACTGCATGTCTGATTCACTTGAGGCCACTCTGACTGGTGTTAGTGACGTGGAAGATCCAAATCATCTCGAATATGTGAAACTATTAAATGAATACCCACAGTTCACTAACTTAAAACAATATATTGAATCCCTGACTAGACCGGAATCTATATCCGAGGAGAAATCATCTATTTTGGAGTTGAAACCTCTACCTAGCCATCTGTATTATGCTTATCTGAGAGAATCATTAACTCTGCCTGTAATTGTTTCTGCGTTGTTGAGTGAAGTTCAAGAAGGTGAATTATTCCAGGTTTTGAAAAATAATAAAATTACTTTGGGTTGGACACTGGCCGACAATAAAGGAATCAGTCCATCCATCTGCATGCATAAAATCATCATGGAGGATGTTGCAAAGCGCCTACCACCGAACATCAATCCTGACTGAATCCTATCATGAAAGAGGTAGTGAAAAATGAGATACTCAAATGGCTTGATCCTGATATAATTTACCCAATTTTTGATAGTGCATGGGTAAACCCTGTCCAATGTGTCCCGAAGAAAAGGGGCATGACTGTTGTTACTAATGAGAACAACGAGTTGATTCCTACAAGAATAGTGACAGGGTGGCGAGTATGTATGGAATACAAAAAACTTAACAAAGCTACTCACAAGTGTGACGCCCCCAAAATAGGTATACATCACCCATCTTGAGTCGCCAAATACATGGTACAAAATTCAAATACAACTTAATTATACAACAGTCGTGTAAAATACGACAAAACATAATCTAGGAGTTTTAATAAGAATATTGTCATCTAGACAATATCCACACTCAATGGAGTCCTCATTACATTTATTGTCACACTATTTTATAGAATAGTGAGGACTACTAAAATAACCATCTGGACCGTCAATCCGTTCCCTGACTCATCCCAGCTATATTCTCATTTCTTGAAGAGAACAGTTAAAGAAAGGGTGAGCTCAACTAGCCCAGTAAGAAATATTATGACTAAGATAATGCAGAATAAATTATCCTTAGCCTTCAACAATATAACAACTGATAGAATATAAGAGACAACAAGTTTTAGATCAACTACTGAATCGGAATAAGCAATCCATTAGAAGAGTCAAGTAGAGCACAAAATCTACTATCTTCTATGATTTAAAATTTTTTTCATCAACTTTATCACTGAGACTCAACTTAATAAATAAAATCGAATCATCCCTGCATCACGACCAAGGATATTCATGTAATCATCAATGGTCATGATTATACCGAATAATCCCTGGTCATAATCATACCAACACCTGTCCATCAATGAACTACAGGCCAATGAGGACTTTTTACCATATCATTCGTCACATTACGGTCATGATTGTACCGAATAATTCTTGGTCATAATCATACCAAGTCCATCTATGCACGTAAGCCAAAGATGACTTTCATCACAATATAAGCATGAGGATAATGACAATGACATAATAATTCAATAAAACAAGTTCAAGATAAATTTTAAAGATTTATAATTTAATTTATCTAGAAATCAAAAACGTTCAAATTGTCAATATGATACTGCTTTGTAGAGTAAAATTCAAGAATAATATTCATGTACCAAAAATAATTTGGATAGAAAAGAAATATATTTTTTGGGTGAATAGTACCCTGTGAATAGTACTTCAGGAATAGTACCCCGTAAATAGTACCCCGACACGAAAAGTGTCCCGAATACCCGAGTGAATGATACTATAGTGAATAGTAACCCGTAAATAGTACTCTGACATGAAAAGTGCCCCGAATACTCGAGTGAATAATACTAGAGTGAATAGTAACTAGGTGAATAGTAACCCATAAATAGCAACTCGCAATAAAAAAATACCAAAGAAAATGATATTCCATGACGAGTACAAAAGAAATGATATCTCATACGAGTATAATAGAATATACGAAACTGCAAATGGATTTTCTCCCGCCATGCGGTAATCCACGTAGACAGATCATTTCCACAATTTAATAAGGAATGAATACGAAGGATCATTCATCATGCATGCGATAGTCCACATAGACAGGTTATTCCAACAGAATAATAAAGAATGGAATAACAGAAGAATTCACCATGCATGCGGTAGTCCACATAGACAGGTTATTCCAATAGAATATTAAAGAATGGAATAACAGAAGAATTCACCATGCATGCGGTAGCCCGCATAGACATGTTATTCCAACAGAATAATAAAGAATGGAGTAACTAAAGAATTTACCAGGCATGCGATAGACCGCACAGACAGGTTATCCCAGCAGAATAATAAAGAATGGAATAACAGAAGAATTCACCAGGCATGCGATAGACCGCACAGACAGGTTATTCCAACAAAATAATAATGAATGGAATAATAAAAGAATTCACCAGGCATGCGATAGACCGCACGGACATGTTATTCCAACAAAATAATAAAGAATGGAATAACAACTCTTGCGAGTATTGAAAGAAAATGACTCTCTTCATGAATACGAAAGAAATAATACCCCTTACCTTAGATGAAACTGGATACTGGAATAGTGAGGTAGCAGACTTCTATTCTTCTTTCTCTCTATAATAATTGCTCTTGTGAGACTTAGTGAATTGGTGAGAAATGAAGGAAGAATGAGCTTCTACTTATAGAAAAATATAGTTTCAATAATTGCACATTTTGGGCCTCAAAATATTACAGTATAATACCTTCATCTTTTTTTTCATTTTAATTTAGTTCTGTAAGTATTATCAAACTTGCACCACCTCCCCTAATAGTAAATCATGTGAATCAATAGTAAATCATGTGACTCAATAGTTCTAAACATGTGAAAAAAATAATAATTACAGTATAGTACCTCCATTTTTATTTTAGTCATGCAAGTATTATCAATCTTGCACCACCGCCCCTAATAGTACAGGAATGTGAATCAATAGTACACATAGTTATAAGCATGTGAGTTAATAGCAATTAATTGCCTATTTATCCGGTGAATTACCCGATTGGTCAATATAACCTCCAGGACATCAATTATTATCGAAATAAATGTCCATTTCTACTAACACTAATAATTCCCACAAAATGGAACTATCAATCTCATCTTTAATCAACACGAACTTATTCATCATTAATATTATAACGCGCAATATTTAACAACCAGGTCGTTCCCAGGAAAGAAGGGGCTTTCCGATAAGGATTTCTTCTTATTAGCGCGCAATTAGATTATCTAACCTCTCCTTGACAGAACTTCTAGAAATTGTTAATATTACGAATAATAATATGAATAACTTTGTCGTCTCAATTATTGATTTAATAATATAACAAATTATACAGATGATACTGTGACAATAATTGAATCAATAATATGAGAGATATGATGCAGCAATTACTGTAGCAATAATTGAGTATAACTGAGTGACTTCTTACGTAAACATCAATAATCAATACTGTGTGCTACTATACAACCATGCGTATTACTGTACTTTTACTACTGGGTAGTTCAACAGTTTTAACGATAACACTCGCCGTTATTTTTAATAAAAGATAATTCTGTCGTTTTCTAACTACGACAATACTTCCGTTGTGGGGTCCACCAATGATTGTGCCGTCGTACGAATATTCCCCGACAAAAAGAATATTCCCGGATTAAACGAATATTATATAACAACCACTTGCTTACTTTGCAAAAATTTTCACATATCACCCTTAACTTTAACATTTTATCAATTTAACCATTTACGAAATAAAATAATAATTATAAGAAAATTGAATACTTTCATTTCATAAAATTTGGGGTCTTACAATCTCCCCTCCTTATGAAATTTTACCCTCAAAATTTACGTACGAACCTGGTATGCCGAAGAGGTGAGGATACCTTGACTTCATTTCATATTCCAACTCTTGAGGTATAACCTTTGAGTGTCGAATATGATCCTTCTTATCCAAGATTTTAACACGTATCTTATCATACGTTAAATCTTCTGCTATCTCGTCTAGTTCTAAATCCATAATGTGGTTCGGGTCGTCCACATAATTACGTAACATCTATACGTGAAAAATGTTATGAACATGCAACATACTTGGTGGTAAAACGAGTCTATAGGCCACAATTCCTACTCGATCGAGGATTTCTAATGGGTCAATTAAATCGAGGGTTGAGATTCCCTCTCTTCATTGATTCTTGCTTCTAGAATAACGCCCTCTTGAACCTTCTTCTTCACATTCATTAGCTTCAGGTGTGTAGCTTGAGCGGCTTTATCTTTATCGATTTAAAGTCAGTTCAAATAGTATATTCGCTATCTTCAAACGGGTCCCTAGAGTCTTTAACTCTATCTTCATCATTTGTAAGTTATACAAAATAGGTTTTTGTGTTAACAACATCGCACTTGTAAACGCATACAATCTTCTGCTCAACGCGTCAGCTACCACGTTCGCTCTTCCACGATGACATTGAATGGTATAGTCGTAATTTTTAACAGCTCGAGCCAACGTCCTTTGCGCATGATATGTTCGTTTTGGTTGAAGAAATATTTAAGGGTTTTAGAAATGGGTTTTGTACTGGGGTCAATACAAAATTCGATTTCACGCTCTAGGGCTAGGCTAGGAAGTATTCAAGAATATGTCAGGAAATTTATTAACAATAGAAATATCATTCAAAACTGTGACTCTCATCCAAGACTTGTACAGTACGTCACATTGATACCTATCAACTTGCCATCGTCATTCACAACGTCCCCTACTGTGACGCCCCCAAAACAGGTATACATCACCCATCTTGGGTCGTCAGATACAAGGTACTGAATTAAAATACAACTTAATTATACAACAGTCGTGTAAAATACGACTAAACATATGCTGTGAGTTTTAATACAAATATTGTCATCTAGACAATATACAAACTCAATGGGGTCCTTATTACATTTATTATCACATTATTTCACAGAATAGTGAGGACTACTAATGCACCGTCTAGGACCATCACTCTGTTCCCTGACTAGTCCATGCTATGTTCTCATTTCCTGAAGAGAACAATGAAAGAAAAAGGGTGAGCTCAACTAGCTCAGTAAGATAATGCAGAATAAATTATCATTAGCCTTCAACAATGTTAAACTGATAGAATATAATAGACAACAAGTTTAACTCAGCGGATCAAGCAATCCATTAGAAGAGTCAAGTAAGGTATAAAATCTATTATCTTCTATGATTTAAAAAGATTTTCATCAACTTTATCGCTGAGACTCAGCTTAATAAATAAAATCGAATCATCCCTGCTCCACGGCCAATGATATTCATGTAATCATTAATGGTCATGACTATACTGAATAATCCCTGGTCATAATCATACCAACAACTGTCCACTAATGAACTACAGGCCAATGAGGACTTTTAATACATCATTCGTCACACTACGGTCATGATTATACCGAATAATCCCTGGTCATAATCATACCAAATCCATCTATGCACGTAAGCCAAAGATGACTTTCATCACAATATAAGTATGAGGATGATGACAATGACATAATAATTCAATAAAACAAGTTCAAGCATAAATTTTAAAGATTTATAATTTAATTTATCCAAAAATCAATAACGTCCAAATTGTCAACATGATACTGCTTTGTGGGGTAAAATTCAAGTATGCTTAGAAGAATATTTCCATGAAAAGATACTGGATGAAGCGCAAATATCAAGGATATTCCACTAATTTCATGGAGTATAGAAGCCAAAACTTTAACCAACTGAGTATAATAGAATATATGAAACTGCAAATGGATCTTCACCCGCTATGCTGTAATCCACATATACAGATCATTTCCAAAATTTAATAAGGAATGAATACAAAGGATCATTCACCATGCATGTGGTAATCCACATAGACATGTTATTCCAACAGAATAATAAAGAATGGAATAACAGGAGGATTCACCATGCGTGCGATAGACTGCACAAACATGTTATTCCCAACAGAATAATAAATAATGGAACCAGGTCAGGCATAAATGCACAGACAAGATATTTTGATATAATAATAAATAATGGAACCAGGTCAGGCGTAAACGTACAAACAAGATATTTCGACATAATAATAAATAATGGAACCAGGTCCGACATAAACGCACAGACAGGATATTCCGAAAGAATAATAAACAACAGAATATTAGAAGAATTTCACCATGTATGCGGTACTTCGCATATACAGGTTATTCCTACATAATAATAAAGAATGGAATAACATAAGTTCTCTTCATGAATACGAAAGAAATAATACCCCTTACGAGTACAACAAATAATATCCCTTACCTCAGAAAAAATTGAATATTGGAGTAGTGAAGTAGCATAATACTTTTCTTCTTTCTCTCTATAGTTTCTCTCTCTAGAGTTTCAGTGAATTCGTAAGAAATAATAAAGGAATGAGCTTCTATTTATAGGAGAATGGACTGAATAGTAACTAATTCATGAACGGTCTAGATTGATTTACTTTTAAACGGACGATCCATATTAGTTTACTATTAAAACTTAAATCAACGGTCCATACTGATTTACTATTAAAACTTTAAACCAACGATCCATATTGATTCACTATTATAACTTTCCACCAGCGGTCCATATTGATTTACTATTATATCTTCAACCAACGGTCTGAAAAATTAGCACATCTCTCATGGAATAATATTGTACCCAAAAATGATTTGGACTGAAAAGAAATATATCTTATGGGTGAATAGTATCTCGTGAATAGTAACTCATAAATAGTAACTCGTGAATAGTAACTCGTGAATAGTAACTCATAAATAGTAAATCGTGAATAGTAACTCATAAATAGTAACTCGTGAATAGTAACTCGTCACGAAAAGTGCCCCGAATACCCAATTGAACAATATAACCTCCAGATGTGACGCCCCCAAAACAGGTATACATCACCCATCTTGGGTCGCCAAATACATGGTACAAAATTCAAATACAACTTAATTATACAACAGTTGTGTAAAATACGAAAAAAATATAATCTAAGAATTTTAATAAGAATATTGTCATCTAGATAATATTCACACTCAAGGGAGTCCTCATTACATTTATTGTCACACTATTTAAAAGAATAGTGAGGACTACTAATGCTATCATCTGGACCGTCACTCCGTTCCCTGACTAGTCCCGGCTACGTTCTCATTTCCTGAAGAGAACAGTAAAAGAAAGGATGAGTTCAACTAGCCCAGTAAGAAATATTATGACTAAGATAATGCATAATAAATTATCATTAGCCTTTAACAGTGTTAAACTGATAAAATATAATAAACATCAAGTTTAACTGCAGCGGAACTATCAATCCATTAGAAGATTAAAGTAGAGAATAAAGTCTACTATCTTCTATGATTTAAAAGGTTTTTCATCACTTTTATCGCTGAGACTCAGCTTAATTAATAAACCACATCATCCCTGCACTACGACCAAGGATATTCATTTGTATCACGACCACAAATTATCCATGCACTACGGGCCAAGGATATTTGTGTATTCATCAATGGTCATGATCATGCCAACAACTATCCATCAATGCACTACGGCCAAGGAGGACTTTTACCACATCATTTGTAACATTACAGTCATGATTATACAGAATAATCCCTTGGTCATAATCATACCAAGTCCATCTATGCACTACAGGCCACAGATGACTTTAACATTTTATAAACATGAGGATGATGACAGTGATATAAGAATTTAATAAAACAAGTTCAAGAATTAATTTATCCAGGAACCAATAACGTCCAAATTGTCAACATGATACTGCTTTGTGGAATAAAACTCAAGAATGCTTAGAAGAATATGTCCATGAAAATATACTGGATGAAGAGCAAATATCAAGGATATTCCACTAATTTCATGGAGTATAAAAGTAAAAACTTTAACCAACTGAGTATAATAAAGAATGGAATAACAAAAGAAATCACCAGGCATGCGATAGACCGCACAGACAGGTTATTCCAACAGAAAAATAAATAACGGAACCCGGTCATGCGTAAATGCACAAACATGATATTCCAACAGAATAATAGATAACGGAACCAGGTCATGCGTAAATGCACAACATGATGTTCCAACAGAATAATAAATAACGGAACCAGGTCATGCGTAAATGCACAGACAGGATATTCCAACATAATAAGAAAAATGGAATAACAGGAAGAATTTCACCAAGTATAGGGTAGTCCGCGTATACAGGTTATTCCAACAGAATAATAAAGAGTGGAATAACAGAAGTTCTCTCCATGAATACGAAAGAAATAATACCCCTTACCTTAGAAAAACTGATACTGGAATAGTGAGGTAGCAGACTTCTCTTCTTCTTTCTCTCTATAATTTCTCTCTGAAATAATTTCTATAAAGATTTTGTGAATTGGTGAGAAATGAAGGAATAATGAGCTTCTATTTATAGGAAAATATAAGTTTCGATAATTGCACAATTTGCGGCTCAAAATATTACAGTACAATACCTCCAACTTTTCTATTATTTTTAATTTAGTCCTGTAAGTATTATCAAACTTGCACCACCTCCCCTAATAGTAAATAATGTGAATTAATAGTTCAATCATGTGAATCAATAGTACAATCATGTGAAAAATACGAATTACAGTATAATACCTCTATCTAAACCTCTATTTTTAACTTAGTCATGCAAGTATTATCAATCTTGCACTAACTCCCCTAATAGTACATGAATGTGATTTAATAGTACACACATTTGAACAAATAGTTATATAAGCATGTGAATTAGTAGCAATTAATTGCTCATTTCTCCGATAAATTACCCAATTTATCAATATAACCCCCAGACATCAATTATCATCGGAATAGATGTCGATTTCCAATAACACTAATAATCCCAACACAATGGAACTATTAAATTCATCTTTAATCAATACGAACTTATTCATCATTAATATTATAACTCACAATATTTAACAACCAGGTCGTTCTCAGGAAAGAGGGGGCTTTCCGATAAGGATTTCTCCTTATTGGCGTGCAATTAAGTGACCAAACCTCTCCTTGACAGAACTTCTAGACATTATAAATATTGCAATTTAATAATATGAATAACTTTGTCGTCTCAATTATTGATTTAATAATATATCATATAATGCAGATGATACTGTGACAATAATCGAATCAATAATATGAGAGATATGATACATCAATTACTATAGCAATAATTGAGTATAACTGAGTGACTTCTCACGTAAGCATCAATAACCAATACCGTGTGCTACTATGCAACCACGCGTATTACTGTACTTTTACTATCGGGTAGTTCATGTAACAAGCTGATATTTTCTATATAAATAAATAAGAAATTTTTACGTATAAATTTTTTGTTATTTTATGGATGAAGATTTGTACAAGAATATGTGTATATGTATTTATGTGATAAATAAAAATATATTTATTACATGATTATTTACAAGTAAATTTAATTTAGAATTATTGATTACTAAAAAGTATATTTTTATAATAATTAATTTTATAGTGGAAATGCTTTTATTAATTATTTTCCATGAAAATATAATCATATATTATTTAAATAATATATGAAGTGATTTTTAGAATAATTATAATAATTATTTTATTATATGAGTTTTAGTACAGATTAGTAAGTTAATTATTTTACCTTAATTATTAAGGTTAAATATGAAAGAATAATCAGATATGGAATCCAAACCCTAATTTTGGATTATTGTCAAGGTATGAGAATAATAATATAATATTAATTATATTTTGAATTTTTAGTGCTATAAATATGTACTGTTTGTACGTATTAATGATGATTGGTCAATTATGGTGTTTAATTTCAAAACCCTAATATTATTTGGCTAAACCCTAATTTGAAAATCAATTTGGGGTTTAAGACGGTTATTTAACTGTGTTATATGTTTATGTTGTGTATTATATAATGATTTGATAATTAAGAAACCCTAATTGTAAATTTAAAACCCTAGTTTATATTTGAATTTCTAATAATTAGAAACCCTAATTGGAAACCTAAACTAGAGATTTTGATTAGTCAGAAATTGTGTTACTGTGGATAATAACAGCGTATGATAGATTTTATTGCTAATTAAGGTAAACCTAATTAGTAAATTAAAATTATAATGATTAGAACCCTAATTATGTTTTGGAAACCCTAATTATTTAAAAACCCTAAATTTTATTTAGTAAGTTCTAATTAAAATTTATTGAACTTTAATCTTAATCCTTAAAACCCTAGAAATTATTTGGGATACCTTAAGGATTAAAATCTAGTGATTAAAACCTAGATTCAAGCACCATGGACAAGTATACCCTTAAAATAACAATGCAAATGACCAAATTACCCTTTATGTAAAAATGGATTGTTCTAGAATTGCATGACTCATCACTTGTGTTTATCCCATGTGTGTAAAACCATCTAATCCTTATCCTTATTTCCATCTTGCAAGCCTAGATGCATTGAATCTATGTTCTATAAATAGATTTAAGGAGAGAGAAAATCATTTGCTAGCCATTTTTGTACACAACACCCAAGCCTTTTCTCTCAACCCAAACCCACGAAAATATTTGCTAGATCAGATCCCAAGACCAGTCCCACGCATACTAGTAACAGATCAAGAATCTAGAAATCAAAATTTATCAAAGAAAGGTATTAAACCCTAATTCCAAATCTGTCCAAATTTCAGTTGTTAGATGTTATGTTTGAGTGTTATAATATGTTGTTAGTAGTGTATAATGATGATCTGGGTTAATAGATGTTAAATCCATAAAAACTATAGGCTCGGAATTGAGTTTTTGTAAAATCTGGAAAAAATTGGTTCTGTGGTCTTACAACGAATGTCAGTGGCCAAAGATCCTTGATCGTCTATGATTTGTGTTGTTTTTAAGTTGTTATATGTAGCCTGTATTGTGGTCTGTAATCTGCAAGTGGACTCAAGGTCATTTGATGTCTAGAATAGAAGTTATTTACGGTCAAAAGTAGTTGACCGGCCATGACCGGGAGTTTTTGGGATAACCCAGAAACAGTCAAGAACCAGCCTGACAAGCTTTTAAGCCGGTCAGATCTTTTAGTGTATTTATGTTTTAGTTGTTTGTGTTGTATCTAGTCTATAGCTTGATATTTGTACTACATTTTCATGCCTTATAATATCCTAAGAATCATATGGAGGAGAGTCAGTGGCTGGTCAAAGCAGGCCAGATGATAACTCAAGAACGTGATATCTAACAGGGTTTGACCAGCATGGATCTTGTTATTTGGTTGTTGGTTTGTTTCTTTTATATAATGAATCTCTTCCTTGTTATGTTGGCTACATACTCCATGTTTTAAAGCACAAAAACATTACAAGATAAACAAGTTGTGGAAGCCCAAAACGAGCCAGTCGAACTGTTCTTCATTTCAGGGTAACCCAGAAAATGAAGAACAGCTCTGACAGCTTGTTCAAGGCTCTAGATCTCGTTAGTTAAGCATGTTTTGATGATGTTGTCTGTTGGATCGTGTAGTCTTGTACTTGTACTACATTATTTGACCATCAACACGTCCAGAAACAAATTTAGTAGCGTTTAATCAATGGTCAAAGTGGTACTCACGAAACTGCCTTATGAATGCTCAAGAACATGAAGAACACCTATAGCGACAGTTTTTTCACTATAGGTGACCTTTAGCGACAGACGGTATTTTATTTTCTGGAAATTATTTAATAAATAGAAAAAAATAGTTTTTAATTATTAAAAATACTAATAAATTATTAAAAATTATTTTAAATTCCGAAAATTAGTTTTTAATTATTTTAAATAGATTTCATAAATATTTAATATTTTTAGAATATTAAAGGTATTTAATTTATTTAATTATATTATAAAATAAATTAGTTGAAAATGATTTTAATATTTGAAAAATCATTTAAAATTATATTATGATATAAGAAAATATTTTATGTTATTTTTAATGACTTTTAATATTTTGTGATAAATTTCAATAATAAATTAATATTAATGATAATTAAGTTATTTACTAAATGAATTAAATAAATTAATTAAAAATAATTTTATTATATTAAAAATCATTTTAAATAATAATAAGATTTTAAAAATATTTTAAGTTATAAAATATAACTTTTAATGTTTAAAGGTAAATTTCATTAATTAATTATTATTAATGATATTAAAGTAATGTAATAATTATATTAAATAATTAAGTTTAAAAATAATTTTAATATTATAATAATCATTTAAATTAAAATAAAGTGTTTAAAGATATTTTAAGTTATAAAATATAACTTTTAATATTTAAAGGATAATTTCATTAATAATTTAATATTAATAATTATTAATGATATTAAATTTATTTAATAATTATATTAAATAAATAGTTTATAAATGATTTTATTAATTTAAAAATCATTTAAAAGGGATATAAATGAATTAAAAATATTTTAAGTTATACTTAATGACTTTTAATATTTTGATAAATAAAACATTAATACATTAATATTAATGATAATTATTTAAAAATGATTTTAAATATTTTAAAAATCATTTAAGGGTAATATTAATACTTTAAAAGTATTTTAAGTTATTATAAATAACTTTAACATTTTGGAAATGAATTCATTAATAGTTTAATATTAATTAAATATTAATGATAATATGATTGTTTAATACTTAAATCATTTAATAATGATTCCTATGTTTGAAAATTCATGATAAATTATAATAAATATTTTAAAAATTATTATAAGTCATTTAAAAATAATATGACTGATACGTACAAATATTGAGTTACATAATAGAGTCTTAGACTCGATAATTACCCGATAAAGCTGTTGATACACCAACATGTTTCAGAAATTGATCTGGACTTAGATAAGTTAATTAGATATGTGATTATTTGTGATTCAATGGTTATTAAACATGGGTAATAATGTGATTAGGTTATGTCCTGGCTGCGAAATACAGTACTATGTGTTATAGTATATTGTTCTAATTGAACGAATGATCTGATTAATGATAGGTCGTGATATAAAAGATAGAACTAAGTTTCGAACCGTAAGCAATGCATCAAGCAAGTATTTTACCTTTGCATTTTTTTTATGCAATGGACATGAGTAAGAATGTTTTTAAACTATATTATTACTGTACAGATTATTAACCTTATATTAAATACGCTCATTGAATATCAACATGTTAGTATATGATAATTCAGATATATATATATATACATATATATATATATATATATATATATATTAATTTTTATAAATGGTTATACAAGTGTCCCCGCTTGGATAATCATTGTATTTAATCACATGTTGATATACCCTTGTTAATTACCCGTATACATATATGTTGAATTATAGATTATTATTGAAAAAGATAAAACCTTTGATTTAAAACCCAGACAAGTATGAACATCCCTACACGGGAAAACTGTTTATGCACCCAAGATGGACAGAGTGAACGATCCTATCATTCTTGTAATGTAGTATTGATCAATGCAGGGCATAACGGGCTGATCACCCCCCGTGCCTGTAAGTTATGACGGTTTACAGATGAATTTCTGTTTAACCTTTTCAAAAATAAAAATAATGTTAATGGCATGTCACCATAACCCCAGTTATAGTCAATATGTAGTTTCAAAAATTTGAAAGAGAGTTGTTATGTTATTATTATCGGTTCAGAATACTTCAAAACTATTGACTTGTTATAGAAGAATAGTACAAAGAAAACATTTAAATTCTTTCAGCTTATATATATATAATTATTATTTGCTGGGCACTCAAATACTCATCCTTGCTTAATTTAAATGTTTTCAGCTAAGTGTGAACGATAAGAGAGCTCTGCTAAGAACAAGGGAAAAAGGAAAGGTTGCTGAATGAATGAACGTTATCTTATGTAATAGTTTAATATTATTAAGACAAGTATGATATATATTATATATCATGGTTTGTAATGAATGTTTAAAGGTTGCATTTTTGGGATTAGACTCTGATGATATGTAAATTAAGTTGATCTTTATATTATTATTAGTATTATTCCGCTCATAGAAATGGTATCGTGAAGAACCGAGTTCAGGTTTCAAGTACCCGAGTTTGGGGTCTTTACAGGTTGGTATCAGAGCTTAGGGTTAAAAACCATAGGTGGGTTAGACCTTAGGCTATAAACTTAGAATAGAGGGAAACGTTAAAAATATAAATAACTCATATATAGTTTAAAAGGAGATGAATTGAATAAATTCTTCGTCAAATAAAATAAAAGATAACTCATATAAAACTATTGTTTGTTGTGTGTATATACTGTATGCTAATCAGGATAATTTATATGTGTAGATGTCTAGTGGAAAAGGCTTGTTATATGCATATAGCACGAAGAAGGATCAAACCCATACACCCGAGCTGATATCGAAGCCGATAGCTGAAATAAAGGCTCACAATGAAAACAACTCAGACGATGTGGTTATTGTAGAAAATGTAGTACCAGATCCAGAGATGGTGGAGCTGACAGATAGTGATACAGATACTAAAGTTGAAGCTGATCAAGCATCAACGGAGGTGCAGGATCTGAGGAACAAGGTTTCTTCTCTGGAAAGGCTGTGGGAGATAGAAAAGCTTTTAAATAGTCAGTTGCGTCAAGCTTTAATAGAAACAATGGAAGAACAAGATAAGCTTAAAATCCAAATTGATCAGATGGGAGCCACAAGCAACACTTCGTGTGCAGCTCCGAGCAAGAAGGGGAAATGAAACATAAAAGATCATGACTTAGGAAAATCCGATAAGAAGAAAGGGAAAAGAATATGTTATCTGTGCGGTTATGAATGACATACTACTCTGTATTATCCTGACTACAAACCAGGATCATGATTTATCTGTGGGATAGAAGGTCATCAGGCGAAAAGTTGTCCAAGGAAGAGGTGTAATAAATAGGTAGTATATGTTCTGTTGTGAAGGTGTGTTTAAAGTAATATATATGATAAGTATGTCTGTGTAATGTAATGTTTCCAACTTTTGTATTAAATCAAGACTATAAATCCTGACTTTTGTGGTCATAAAGGGATAGCTGAAGTTAAAGCATTATGTGTTATGCTATATTAAATGTTCGTTAAATGAATATAAATCTATGTTTGAGAAATAAAACCAGTTTAATATATTAAACTTATGCGATAAGGTTTAGAATGTAAGTTAAATTTATGATTTATTTAATCAGATAATGCCGCCAAGACGTCGAACTTGTAATCAAAGGGCAGAAGAATCTGTCAATAATGTTGAGGGATAACAACAAGCAGACCCGATGCAGCATTTGTACAAACATGGTAGCACAGGCCATGCAATAAGGGATACCAGTCGCTGAGAATCAGCTGGATAATCGCTTGGCGAATTTCAAAGACTTTAAGGACTGTAGGACTGCCAGAATTCAAAGGTACGGCTGACCCTATTGAAGCCCAAACTTGGGTCAAGGAGATTGAGAAGTTGTTCACAATAGCTAGGGTAGCTGGGGGGAAAAAACCGCTTTTGCCACTTACATGATGAAGGGTGAGGTAAATTTTTGGTGGGAAGCGAATCAAGCGAGGGCAGGAGTAGGGATATTTATATGGGATATGTTTAAAACACTATTTTTCAAAAATTATTTTTCACCTAGTATGCAGGCTAGGATGGAGGTGAGATTTTTAGAGTTGAAGCAGGAGAATATGACGGTGTCTGAATACGCCGCCAAATTTAATGAGTTAGCTAGGTTTGCCCCGCATCAAGTTGATACGGAGGCTAGAAAGGCAAGGAGGTTTGAGCTAGGATTAAAACCATGGCCCTACAATAAGGTGGCGGTGTTGCAGATTCCTACATTTGCAGTACTCATGGAGAAGGACAATTATTGCTGAGGAGGGAAGTGAGGCTATGAGCCTCTACAACAAGGAGAGGAAGAATAAGGGCAAGGTTGAAGGAGCTGGGAAGGTAGGAATTAATAGTGGGAGCAGGTGTAAGACCCCGAATTTTATGAAATAAAAGTATTCAATTTTTCTTATAATTATTATTCAGTAAATGGTTAAATTGATAAAAGGTTAAAGTTAAGGGTGAGATATGATATTTTTTCAAAATACACAAGTGGTTATAAAAATATTCATTGTTGTCGGGGAATATTCGTTTGGTCAGTGGAATATTCTTTCTGTCAGGGAATATTCGTACACTGGCGCAACTATTTGTGGGCCCCATAATAGAATAATTGTCGGATGAAGAAAATGACAAATTAAAGTTTTTATAAATAACAGCGTAATCGTTACCATTAACACTGTTGAAATATCCGGTGGGTAAAGTAAAGTAATACGCAGTTGTTGCACAGTAGCACACAGTATTGCACAGTATTTTTGAATTATTGACTCTTACGTAAGAGGGACTAACTCAATAATTGTTACAGTAATTATTGTTCAGTATTTTATTTTATTGATTCAATAATTGCTGCGTTGATATTTTATATTATTGATGTTTCAATAATTGTCACTACACAGTATTTTCCATTATCAGATTAATAGTTCATATTATTTTAATAATATTACTAGATAACATTATTGGTAATGTCTAGAAAGTTCTGTCTAAGGAGAGGTTTGGTCACTTAATTGCGCGCTAGTAAAGAGAAATCCTTATTGGAAAGCCCCCTCTTTCCTGGGAACTGCCTAGTTGTCATTATTGTGATTCTGTAATATTATTTGTTTATAATTAATTATTGATTTATATGATGAAAAAAAAATTCATTTTATGTGGATATAGATGGAGAAAATTTTTAAAGTGACAATTATTGAAAATTGATATTTTATCTTTTCTGATAAAATAATATTTTATTATTATATTATAATATAATAATGATGATATTTTTACAATGAATGTGGGATATATGAGTATATGAGGAGAACGAGTATTTTTGTTGCATTAAATGATTAAGACATGTTTTGTGTGTCGGTGGACCCCATTTCTTGACTAAAATTTGATTATACCATGTAAAATCGCCCGTTTATGGATTTTGGTCAATTTTTATTTGGAATTTGGAAAAACTTTCTTCTGCAAAGTTGTAGAGAATTGAATTTCCTATACTAAATCTAGAGATTCAAATTTTCTGATAAAAGGGCTATTTATTATGAATTATTGAAGTTTTGGATTAATTGATTATCATTTTTTGGAAGTTTTAAATATTTTTTGTTAGAAAAACGTTTTTATTGTTGGCCCATGTGTTGTTAGATACTGAAATTCAGAAGTCAAGTGTGCCTAGGAATTTAATATATATATATATATATATATATATTAATATTTTATTAAATTTTCTACTTTGGTGTTCTAAGCATTTTCCTATAAATAGGGTGCTTAGGTTAGAATTGAAAATCACACCAGAAACTACAGATTTCTCTCTCTTTCTCTCTATAATATCGAGCGTATTTTTGTGAGTATTTTAGTACTTCGAGTATTGTTATACGGTGCAAGTTCTTTTAGCACTATATCCAGTATTCCAGTCAGAAGTACTATTCTTTCTGAGGTAGGGGATGATAAGGGATAGTAAGGGAGATTATTTTCTTAATAAATGATATTATTTCTTCAATATCATTATGCCGAAATATTGGTTTGAATTTTTATCAAATTTGGAACTTTTTCATGCCGAGGTTACTATTCATGAGTTACTATTCACAAATTACTATTCATGAGTTACTATGCACGAGTTACTATTCACGAGTACTATTCACGAAATGTGATGATATTTTTTGTAAAATTTCTATCTTTTGGTGTCGGAGTTACTATTCACGTATACGACACTATTCATGAATGCGTCACTATTCACCGAAAAAATGAAATTTCTTCTTTTTGTCCAAAATATCTATCCTGGATACTATCTTTGATTGGATCTATGTTTTGGTCTTCATTCTTGAATTTTACTCCACTTTGGTTATTTATGAAGTATTTTTGAACGAGTATTGTTTAAAGTACGAATCCTTAATATTTGTTCTTTTGTTTCACTGGATTCGTTTTCTTTAAAATATTTTTCATCATCCTCAGTCCTAAATGATGATATAACTGAATATCTTTGGCCTGTAGTGCAAAGATGAATGATTTCTGATGAATATCTTTGGCCCGTAGTATAAAGATGAATATGTGTTTAGATGAACATGACCAACTGATAAATATCTTTGGCCTGTAGTGCAAAGATGACTTGTTGATGAATATCTTTAGCCTGTAGTGCAAAGATGACTTGTTGATGAATATCTTTGGCCGTAGTGCAAAGATGAATTTATTAGTAGGATTATGAACATAAACTATGATTTGGTATAACCATAATCTTTGATGTTTCAGGTGATGAAAATTATCTTTGTCCTGGATGAGAAAAGGAATTTAGAACTACAATTACGATTATGAGTTATACATGTGATTGTGGACAGGAATTTTTGATTGATGTTACAGGGATAAAACATTATTGGTGGACTTTTAACATGGAGAAGATAATAGACTTTATAGTCTATTTGACTCTTCTAATGGATTGCTCATTCCACTACAACTATGGTTGAAAAGTTTTATCATCTATCATATGTTCTAAATCTCTGATTTATTACTGTTGAAGGCTATTGCTAATTTATTTATCTTTATTCGTGATATTCTTTACTGAGCTAGTTGTGCTCACCCTTTTGCTTCACAATTCCTTTCAGGTAATAAAAGTGTAGCTGGGTCGAGCGGGGGATAGCGAGGGAATAGAACGGTGGTCTATAGATGTTGAGGGTGAGGTGAATTTAACTTAGAAGGGTGTTTTGCCACTATCATACAATATGTCTAATGACATACAACCTCGTGTTATCATAAGACAGGGTTGTGCTCATCCACTTGCTGAGTATATTTACAAGTACTACCTATATAATCTTGGTGTTTGTTTGGAGTATAATTCCCAATTAGAGACAATGAAGATAATGATATGTCAAGAGAAGACTCATCATTGAGAAGAATATGATAGTAATCTTCTCATTTTTCTTTGGGGTCTATTGGGTCAACCAAGGATAATTCTGTGGCCATATGATATCTACCATAACCTAGACGCATGGCCTCCCATGTACGAAGGTTTCCTTGAGCACTTCCCAAAGATTTTAATTTCTAAAATAGTTTTTGACTATACCTTTATGTAAGGTGTCATTGTGACGTGCTATAGTTGGTATATATTTGTATCCAAACTCACAACATACGTGTTGTTGTATTTTGCACGACAATTGTTGTAATAAAGTTGTAAGTTGTTTTCCTGTACCATGTATTTGACGACTCAGAATGGGTTGGATGGAATGGACCTATTTTGAGGTTGTTACAGCAGGAGTGGAGATAGCAAGAGGAAGGTAAACAACTTCGAAGTATTCAGGTGAAGCAGGAAGGAGTTAAGAAGCAGATAGTGCCATGTAAGAATTGTGGGAAGAACCACTCGGGGGAGTGTTTGAAGGGGAAGTTTTTTTGCTACAAGTGCGGGCAGGAGGGCCATATCTCTCCCAACTGCCCCAATCCTAGGATGAATAGTGGATGTTTTCTGTGCGGATCGACTGAACACCAGGTGAAGGATTGTCCGAAGAGGAGGACGGAGGCAGGAAGTGTGAATACTGGTAAGGGCAGCAGGACGTTAGCAATCACGGGACCTACGTCATCGAACAAACCAACAAAATCAACAGCAAGGGTCTATAACATGACAGTCCAAGATACGGCAGCAGCTGACACTGGAACTCCAGGTATTATTCGTATAACTTTTATTTTCTTATATACATGATTTTTCTATATATAGTAAATTATTTTATAAAGAAATTTTGAGGAAGAATTTGAGTTCTTTTAGAAACCAATTTTCCGTTTAATCAAAAAGACAAGCTTTAAGTGAATAGTTAAAGATCAGTTCGATCAAATTATGATCGAGATCTACTTGCAAAGATTGTGTATGCTATGTAACCGTATATGTGTAGGATTTTTAAAACGGTGATTCCGAGGGACGAAATCTTTATAAGGGAGGGTGAATGTAACAACCCGATATTTTCTATATAAATAAATAAGAAATTTTTACGTATAATTTTTTATTTATTTTATGGATGAAGATTTGTACAAGAATATGTGTATATGTATTTATGTGATAAATAAAAATATATTTATTACATGATTATTTACAAGTAAATTTAATTTAGAATTATTGATTATTAAAAAGTATAATTTTATAATAATTAATTTTATAGTGGAAAATGTTTTTATTAATTATTTTCCATGAAAATATAATCATATATTATTTAAATAATATAGCAGTGATTTTTAGAATAATTATAATAATTATTTTATTATATGAGTTTTAGTACAGATTAGTAAGTTAATTATTTTACCTTAATTATTAAGGTTAAATATGAAAGAATAATCAGATATGGAATCCAAACCCTAATTTTGGATTATTGTCAAGGTATGAGAATAATAATATAATATTAATTATATTTTAAATTTTTAGTGCTATAAATATGTACTGTTTGTACGTATTAATAATGATTGGTCAATTATGGTGTTTAATTTCAAAACCCTAATATTATTTGGCTAAACCCTAATTTGAAAATCAATTTTGGGTTTAAGACGGTTATTTAACTGTGTTATATGTTTATGTTGTGTATTATATAATGATTTGATAATTAGGAAACCCTAATTATAAATTTAAAACCCTAGTTTATATTTGAATTTCTAATAATTAGAAACCCTAATTGGAAACCTAAACTAGAGATTTTGATTAGTCAGAAATTGTGTTACTGTGGATAATAACACGTATGATAGATTTTATTGCTAATTAAGGTAAACCTAATTAGTAAATTAAAATTATAATGATTAGAACCCTAATTATGTTTTGGAAACCCTAATTATTTAAAAACCCTAAATTTTATTTAGTAAGTTCTAATTAAAATTTTATTGAACTTTAATCTAAATCCTTAAAACCCTAGAAATTATTTGGGATACCTTAAGGATTAAAATCTAGTGATTAAAACCTCGATTCAAGTACCATGGACAAGTATACCCTTAAAATAACAATGAAAATGACCAAATTACCCTTTATTTAAAAATGGATTGTTCAAGAATTGCATGACTCATCACTTGTGTTTATCCCATGTGTGTAAAACCAGCCAATCCTTATCCTTATTGCCACCTTGCAAGCCTAGATGCATTGAATCTATGTTCTATAAACATATTGAAGGAGAGAGAAAATCATTTGCTAGCCATTTTTGTACACAACACCCAAGCCTTTTCTCTCAACCCAAACCCACGAAAATATTTGCTAGATCAGATCCCAAGACCAGTCCCACGCATACCAGTAACAGATCAAGAAGCCAGAAATCAAAATTTATCAAAGAAAGGTATTAAACCCTAATTCCAAATCTGTCCAAATTTCGGTTGTTAGATGTAATGTTTGAGTGTTAGAATATGTTGTTTGTAGTGTATAATGATTATCTGGGTTGATAGATGTTAAATTCATAATATCTATAGGCTCGGATTTGAGTTTTTATAAAATCTAGAAAAATTTGGTTCTGTGGTCTGACAACGAATGTCAGTGGCCACATATCCTTGATCGTTTATGATTTGTGTTGTTTTTAAGTATTTACATGTAGCCTGTATTGTGGTCTGTAATCTGCAAGTGGACTCAAGGTCATTTGATGTCAAAAATAGAAGTTATTTACGATTAAAAGTAGTTGACCGGACATGACCAGGAGTTTCTGGGTAACCCAGAAACAGTCAAGAACCGGCCTGACAAGCTTTTAAGCTGGTCAGATCTTTTAGTGTATTTATGTTTTGTTGTTTGTGTTGTATCTAATCTATAGCTTGATATTTGTATTACATTTTCATGGCTTAAAATATCCTAAGAATCATATGGAGGAGAGACAGTGGCTGGTCAAAGCAGGCCAGATGATCACGAACTGAGTTTCTGGGTAACCCAGAAACTCAAGAACGTGATCTCTGACAGGGTTTGACCAGCATGGATCTTGTTATTTTCTTGTTGTTTTGTTTCTTTTATGTAATGAATCTCTTCCTTGTTATGTTGGCTACATACTCCATGTTTTAAAGCACAAAAACATTACAAGATCAACAAGTTGTGGAAGCCCAAAACGAGCCAGTCGAACTATTCTTCATTTCCGGGTAACCCAGAAAATGAAGAACAACTCTGAAATCTTGTTCAAGGCTCCAGATCTCGTTAGTTAAGCATGTTTTGATGATGTTGTCTGTTGGATCGTGTAGTGGTACTACACGATCAACATATCCAGAAACAAATTTAGTAGCTTTTAATCAATGGTCAAAGTGGTACTCACGAAACTGCCTTATGAATGCTCAAGAACATGAAGAACACCTATAGCGACAGTTTTTTCACTATAGGTGACCTTTAGCGACAAACGGTATTTTATTTTCTGGAAATTATTTAATAAATAAAAAAAAATAGTTTTTAATTATTAAAAATACTTAATAAATTATTAAAAATTATTTTAAATTCTGAAAATTAGTTTTTAATTATTTTAAATAGATTTCATAAATATTTAATATTTTTAGAATATTAAAGGTATTTAATTTATTTAATTATATTATTAAATAAATTAGTTGAAAATGATTTTAATATTTGAAAAATCATTTAAAATTATATTATGATATAAGAAAATATTTTAAGTTGTTTTTAATGACTTTTAATATTTTGTGATAAATTTCATTAATAAATTAATATTAATGAAAATTAAGTTATTTACTAAATGAATTAAATTAATTAATTAAAAATGATATTATTATATTAAAAATCATTTTAAATAATTATAAGGTATTTAAATATATTTTAAGTTGTAAAATATAAGTTTTAATATTTAAAGGTAAATTTTATTAATTAATTATTATTAATGATATTAAAATTATTTAATAATTAAATTAAATAATTAAGTTTAAAAATGATTTTAATATTATAATAATTATTTTAAATAAAAATAAAGTGTTTAAAGATATTTTAAGTTATAAAATATAACTTTTAATATTTAAAGGATAATTTCATTAATAATTTAATATTAATAATTATTAATGATATTAAATTTATTTAATAATTATATTAAATAAATTGTTAATAAATGATTTTATTAATTTAAAAATCATTTAAAAGGGATATAAATGAATTAAAAATATTTTAAGTTATACTTAATGACTTTTAATATTTTGATAAATAAAACATTAATACTTTAATATTAATGATAATTATTTAAAAATGATTTTAAATGTTTTAAAAATCATTTAAGGGTAATATTAATACTTTAAAAGTATTTGAAGTTATTATAAATAACTTTAATATTTTGGAAATGATTTCATTAATAGTATAATATTAATTAAATATTAATGATAATATGATTGTTTAATACTTAAATCATTTAATAATGATTCCCATGTTTCAAAATTCATGATTAATTATAATAAATGTTTTAAAAATTATTATAAGTCATTTAAAAATAATATGACTGATACGTACGGATATTGAGTTACAGAATAGAGTCTTAGACTCGATAATTACCTGATAAAGTTGTCGGTACACCGACATATTTCAGGAATTGATCTGGACTTAGATAAGTTAATTAGATATGTGATTATTTGTGATTCAATGGTTATTAAACATGGGTAATAATGTGATTAGGTTATGTGCTGACTGCGAATGCAGTACTATGTGTTATAGTATATTGTTATAATCGAACGAATGATCTGATTAATGATAGGTTGTGATATAAAAGATAGAACTAAGTTTCGAACTGTAAGCAGTGTATCAGACAAGTATTTTACCTTTGTATTTTTTTTATGCAATGGACATGAGTAAGAATGTTTTTAAACTATATTATTACTGTACGGATTATTAACCTTATATTATATACGCTCATTGAATATCAACATGTTAGTATATGATAATTCAGATATATATATTCTGTTCGTTAATTTCTATAAATGGTTATACAAGTGTCCCCACTTGGATAATCATTGTATTTAATCACATGTTGATATACCCTTGTCAATTACCCGTATACATATATGTTGAATTATAGATTATTGTTGAAAAAGATAAAACCTTTGATTTAAAACCCAGACAAGTATGAACATCCCTACACGGGAAAACTATTTATGCACCCAAGGTGGACAGAGTGAACGATCATATCGTTCTTGTAATGTAGTGTTGATCAATGCAGGGCATAACTGGCTAATCACCCCCCGTGCTCGTATGTTATGACGGTTTACAGATGAATTTCTGTTTAACCTTTTCAAAAAATGGAAACAATGTTCATGGCATGTCACCATAACCCCAGTTATAGTCAATATGTAGTTTCAAAAATTTGAAAGAGAGTTGTTATGTTATTATTATCGGTTTAGAATACTGCACAACTATTAACTTGTTGTAGAAGAATAGTACAAAGAAAATATTTAAATTCTTTCAGCTTATATATATTTATATATATATATATATAATTATTACTTGTTGGGCACTCAAATGCTCATCCTTGCTTAATTTAAATATTTTCAGCTAAGTGTGAACGATCAGAGAGCTCTGCTAATAACAAGGGAAAGGGAAAGGTTGCTGAATGAATGAACGTTATCTTATGTAATAGTTTAATATTATTAAGAGAAGTATGATATATATTATTTATCATGGTTTGTAATGAATGTTTAAAGGTTATGTTTTTGGGATTAGACTTTGATGATATGTAAATTAAGTTGATCTTTATATTATTGTTTTCATTATTAATATTATTCCGCTCATAGAAATGGTATCGTGAAGAACCGAGTTCGGGTTTCAAGTACCCGAGTTTTGGGTCTTTACAGTTCAACAGTTTTAACGGTAACACTTTCGCCGTTATTTTTATAAAAAGATAATTCTGTCTTTTTCTTACTATGACAATACTTCCGTTGTGGGGTCCACTAATGATTGTGTCGTCGTACGAATATTCCCTGTTAAAACGAATATTCCCCGACCAATTGAATATTATATAACCACTTGATTACTTTGCAAAATTTGTAAATAATACCCACAACTATAATATTATATCAAATCCATAGCAAAATATTAAAAAATATATTTCGAGAAAAAATTAATCTTTATTCATAAAAGTTGGGGTCTTACACCAGACATCAATTATTATCGAAAAAAACGTCGATTTCCACTAGCACTAATAATCTCAACACAATGGAACTATCAATTTCATCTTTAATCAACACGAACTTATTCATCATTAATATTATAACTCATAATATTTAACAACCAGGTCGTTTCCCAGGAAAGAGGGGGCTTTCTGATAAGGATTTTTCCTTATTGGCGCGCAATTAGGTGACTAAACATCTCCTTGACAGAGCTTCTAAACATTGTCAATATTATAAATAATAATATGTATAACTTTGCTTCTCAATTATTGATTTAATAATATAATATATTATACAGATGACACTGTGACAATAATTGAATCAATAATATGAGAGATATGATGCAACAATTACTGTAGCAATAATTGAGTATTACTGAGTGACTTCTCACGTAAGTATCAATAACCAATACCGTGTGCTATTATGCAACCACGTGTATTACTGTACTTTTACTACCGGGTAGTTCAACAGTTTTAACGGTAACACTTCCGCCGTTATTTTTATAAAAAGATAATTCTGTCGTTTTCTTACTACGACAATACTTCCGTTGTGGGGTCCACCAATGATTGTAACGTCGTACGAATATTCTTTGTTAAAACGAATATTTCCCGACCAATCAAATATTATATAACCACTTGCTTACTTTTTAAAATTTATAAATATTACCCACAACTATAACATTATATCAAATTCACATCATAATATTAAAAAAAATATTTCGAGAAATTTAAATCTTTATTCATAAAATTTGGGGTCTCACAATCTCATCTCCTTATAAAATTTCGCCCTCGAAATTTACGTACGTACGTACCTGGTATGCCGAAGAGGTGAGGATACCTTGACTTCATTTCAGATTCTAACTCTTGAGGTATAACCTTTGAGTGTCGAATATAATTCTTCTTATCCAAGATTTTAACACGTATCTCCGCATACATTAAATCTTCTGCTATCTCATCTGGTTCTAATTTAATAATGTGGTTCGGGTCTTCCACATATTTACGTAACATCGATACGTAAAAAAACGTTCTGAACACGTAACATACTTGGCGGTAAAACGAGTCTATATGCCATAGTTCCTACTCGATCGAGGATTTCAAATGGGCCAATTAAATTGAGGGTTGAGATAACGCCTCTTTGAACCTTCTTTTTCACATTCATCAGATTAGGGTGTGTAACTTGAGCGGCTTTAACTTTATCAATTAAAGTCGATTCTAATCGTATATTCGTTATCTTCACGTGGGTCCCTAGAGTCTTTAACTCTATCTTCATCATTTGTAAGTTTATACGAAATGAGTCTTTGTGTTAACAGTATCGCACTCGTAAACGCATACGATCTTCTACTCAACGCATCAGCTACCACGTTCGCTCTTCCACGATGATATTGAATGGTAGGATCGTAATCTTAAATAGCTCAAGCCAACGTCTTTGGCACATGTTACGTTTGTTTTAGGTGAAGAAAATATTTGAGGGTTTTAGAAATGGGTTTTGTACTGGGGTCAATACAAAATTTGATTTCACGCTCTAGGAGTAGGCTAAGAAGTCTTCAAGAATACGTTAAGAAATTTATTAACAATAGAAATATCATTCAAAACTGTGACTCTCATCCAAGACTTGGATAACAAGTCGCATTGATACCTATCAACTTGCCACCGTTATTCACAACGTCCCCTACGAAAAGTTCGGCTTCGGTGCATTCCACACAAGGAAGTCACCAGCGAAAGGCTCAGGGCTCTTTACTTATGACTTGATATGACAATGATTGGTTTGGTTGCTTTAATTCGCATAATAGGTTGGTTAGGAATATAAAAACTAACAACCTTACAAAAAGCTTGATGAGTAGTTAACCAATCGATTCCTAAATCACATCAAAGGCAAGTATTTTCAAAGAGATAAGTGTAAGGTTTGTAATATTCATGAACGCAATCAAATTGCAAAAATAATGCGGAAACGTGTAAAATCAGAGTTTAAAAATTTTATAAACCATATACCCGGATCACCCTTTATGCGCAATTATTAATTAGACGAAAAAGAAAGAATAAGAACCATACCCTTGAAGATCCGAGCTTCCTCAGGTACAAGTTCACCTCCAATCCTTTTCGCGTTAAACTTGAATCCACCGGGTTTGGTTCCTTCCTTTGATCAACGTTAGCCACCCAAGTGTTTGGCCTCTAGAGGTGATCCACCAAGGAAGAATAGAGATTCAAGAAGATGGGTATTTGGCTAAACCCTAGTTTTCTATCTCTATAGAAAAGGAGCGTACTCTCCAATAATTGGAATAACGTATATTTGATAATACGTCAACAACTTCACCCATAATAAGACTCCTCTTATTTATAGATGTGGTCAACCCTCCTTAACAATTAAGGAATTGAGTTTTATTTTAATTAATTAAATTCTTTTAATTAATTAAGCTCCCTAATCTTATTAGAGATAACTATTTAAATTCCTTTAACTAATTTTCCCTCCTAATCATATTAGGAATAAATGAGAGTACTTATATTAAATTAATTCCTAAACTCTTTTAGAAATTAAAATAATAATAATTGTAATAATATTAATAAGACTCCTCTTATTAATTTATATTTAATATTTCTAAAATATTAAATAATAAATATTAAGCTATTTAATTTATTCTATCACCATAGATTAAATTAAATATACTTAACATATTATTACGATTATGCCATTAACTTCTTAAATAATTATTCTTCCTTTTATGGTGTGACCCTTTAGGTTCTCCATATTAAACCGGTTGTGAATAAATCAGTTAGAACAATTCTAATCTTATTTAAATAAATAAATTAAACTAATAATTTATTTAAATAAATAATATTTATTCTACAATAGAGATAAGCCTCCCTAGCGATCAACGACTTTCCAGATAATATAGATTTCAACATTAATCATAAAAGAACCTTTGAGTAAATAGTTACCGTACAATTCAATCCTTCCACCATACAATGTCCCAATTAAATATAAGACATGAAATTTCTGTCAAGTCTTATTTTATTTAATTATATGTATTTCGACTGTTAAATGCACAACTCCAAATAATGCAAATTAGAAACTCCTTTCTAATTTCATTCTGCCTTGGCCAAGGACTACTGAGTTGTCATTTATCGAATCACATAGGACATTTCTCTTCTTTTACTAGAAGTGGTAGATTCTTTATTGATAATACATTATCTCCATGTACAACTTATTATACCCAAGCATACCCTTTGATATACCCTAAGGTTCTTAAGGAATAAGTCAAAGTATAACTCATCATACACAAGATACTATGATGATCTCAAGTCCAAGGATCACTTGTACTACTATCACTACAGGAATTCCTATTGACATGCAAGTAAAACTCCATTAGGTATTCCTTAGCGAGTCACGTTCAGTGAACTTATTCTCTAATAAGCACCTACATACTTGCTTTAGTGTCTTCACACAAATGATCATGAGATCAATCATCCTCATCTAATGAGCAAGCAACGTATGTACCAATCTATCCGGATTCATTAATCCCCAATTTAGTAATCCAACGATTGAGAACTATTTTAGTTTTAAGCTTTCTAAGAATTTAGATCTCATTAGAATGATCATCATCATTATTCTAAAAGCATTGCTTAAAACTATGGGTTTATCACATATTATAAAATAGCATCATGTAGATAATTAAAAGCCTTTAATAAATTAATACTTTTTATTAATAAATGAATAAGATTGTTTTCAAAGTATATGCTTTATCATCAAACATGATTGGCTTGTGTGCATATTACTTTCAATAAGTTTGACAAGTAACGTGAAAGTGTCGATTTGAATCAACAAGATTTATAAACAGTGGAGGTAACGAAGGTTTCTACTATCGAAGTTTCAACCAATAAGTCAAATTCTAATTTCTCCGAAGTCAAATTTAAACGTTGAGCACAAGAAAGAGAGATAAAAGAATGGGTAGAACCGGTATCTAATAAGATATAGACTTCACAAGAATTTATAATTAACTAACCCGTGTTAACTTCGTTCGAGTTACTCACTTTTTGAGAAGTCACGAAAAACATTCTTCCTGAAACCACCGACTTTGTTTTGTCCGTATCCGCCTTTGGTGTCACCGTTCCAGCTGGACTTGACTTCACTATACGATAAAATCGAGCTATATGACCTTTTCTTCTTGAAATTTCCACTTCTATTATCTTGGCCATGATTACCACCGAAGTGGTTGCCATTCTTGGTATGATAATTTCCCCCACGATGGTTATCATTGTTCCGATGGCCGTTGCCACCGGTATGATTATTATCGTGTTGTTGGTCGTTACCTTTTGGTTGAGCTGACTCAACGGTCTCATGTGCTTCATTGCTTATCTCAGCATTTTTATATGCCATTTTCAAACACTGTCACAAAACAAGGGTTAATTAACATATCACATATTATCCCTATACTATGACCGACCAATTAAATACCACATAAACTTAGGTAGGTCATACTAGAGAAGGAATTTCCCGTCTCTCCCTCCTAGTTCTTGTCTCACATCTCAGCCGGGATCATATCCCTAAGCTTTGATACCAACTGTGACGCCCCCAAAATAGGTATACATCACCCATCTTGGGTCGCCAGATACAAGGTACTGAATTCAAATACAACTTAATTATACAACAGTCGTGTAAAATACGACTAAACATATGCTGTGAGTTTTAATACAAATATTGTCATCTAGACAATATACAAACTCAATGGGGGTCCTCATTACATTTATTATCACACTATTTCACAAAATAATGAGGACTACTAATGCACCACCTAGGACCATCACTCTGTTCCCCGACTAGTCCCTGCTATGTTCTCATTTCTTGAAGAGAACAATGAAAGCAAAAGGGTGAGCTCAACTAGCCTAGTAAGAAATATTATGACTAAGATAATGCAGAATAAATTATCATTAGCCTTCAACAATATTAAACTGATAGAATATAATAGACAACAAGTTTAACTGCAGCGGATCAAGCAATCCATTAGAAGAGTCAAGTAAGGTATAAAATCTACTATCTTCTATGATTTAAAAAGTTTTTCAACAACTTTATTGCTGAGACTCAGCTTAATAAATAAAATTGAATCATCCGTGCTCCACGGCCAAGGATATTCATGTAATCATGAATGGTCATGACTATATCGAATAATCCCTGGTCATAATCATACCAACAACTGTCCACCAATGAACTACAAGCCAATGAGGACTTTTACCACATCATTCGTCACATTACGGTCATGATTATACCGAATAATTCCTGGTCATAATCATACCAAGTCCATCTATGCACGTAAGCCAAAGATGACTTTCATCACAATATAATCATGAGGATGATGACGATGACGATGACATAATAATTCAATAAAACAAGTTCAAGAACAAATTTTTAAGATTTATAAATTAATTTATCCAGGAACCAATAACGTCCAATTTGTTCACATGATACTGCATTGTAGAGTAAAATTCAAAAATGCTCAGAAGAATATTTTCATGAAAAGATACTGAATGAAGCGCAAATATCAAGGATATTCCACTAATTTCATGGAGTATAGAAGCCAAAAAATTAGCCAACTGAGTATAATAGAATATATGAAAATGCAAATGGATCTTCACCCGCCATGCGGTAATCCACGTATACAAATCATTTCCATAATTTAATAAGGAATGAATACAAAGGATCATTCACCATGCATGTGGTAATCCACATAGACAGGTTATTCCAACAGAATAATAAAAAATTGAATAACAAGAGGATTCACCATGCGTGCGATAGACTGCACAGACAGGTTATTCCCAATAAAATAATAAATAATGGAATCAGGTCAGGCATAAATGCACAGACAGGATATTCCGACAGAATAATAAATAATGGAACCTGGTCTGGCATAAACGCACAGACATGATATTCCGACAGAATAATAAATAATGGAACCAGGTCTGGCGTAAATGTACAGACAGGATATTCTGACAGAATAATAAAGAACAGAATATTATAAGAATTTCACCATATAAGCGGTACTTCGCATAAAAAGGTTGTAACAACAAAATAATAAGAATGGAATAATAGACGAATTTCACCATGTGTGCGGTACTTCGCATATACAGGTTATTCCAACATAATAATAAAGAATGGAATAACATAAGTTCTCTTCATGAATACAAAAGAAATAATACCCCTTACGAGTACAACAAATAATATCCCCTACCTTAGAAGAAACTGGATATTGGAGTAGTTGATGAGTAGGTTTTTAAACCATGAATGGTGTTTAGTTGGGCTATTTTTGTGTTTGTTTTTGTGCATTTTTATGTTACTGTTGATGGGTTTTTCGTTTAATGTAGGAAAAGCAGAGGTGTATTGCGTTTTGAAAGCATAAGAGATTGTGCGAGGAAGTTGCTGATGGCACAGCGCTGGCAGCGCCGGGCGAAAGCTGACTGCGTTGGAATGAGCAACATACTGCTGAGTGAGAGCTGACTGCGCTAAGCTGGCACTGGTAGCGCCGGGCTGATTATACATATTGATGAGCAAGCGCTGACTGCGCTGCGACAAGAGAAGACGGGCGCTGACTGCGCTGGGGCGGTAGAATGCTTTGTCAAAGAGGAGTTAGATGGAAGTAGTTGGGGAGAATTAGGATTGTTTTGAGTTGTTTTGGATAGGAGGTGGAGGCAAGCTAGGAGAGTATCTAGACAAGAGATGGTCTACAAGTAGAAGTAGTGGGAGAGAAAAAAGACAGACAACTTGGAAAAAAGATCGACATCATAGAATTCAAGCTTGAAGGTCTAGAGAAGAAGGAATCACTTCACGAAAATTGCAGGAATCAAATTAAGAGAAGGGTGGTATTCTATTATTCTTCTTTAATTTTTATTATCTGTAATTGGGATGATGTCTCCTTTTATTTATTCAGTGGTTAATTTATTTATTATGAATTAATTATCTTTTAGGCGAGTGATGGATCTTTAAGTGGAACAATGGGTTATTTTCTTTAATTCTCAGTTTAATAATATATTCAACAGTTTATCAATATTGATTTGAGCTTGAATTTGTGAATTGCTTGATCAACAATTCTTTGTGGATTTGAATGGACTCGAGAGAAGATGTTTAAATCTAGACTTAATTGATATAGCATGCGTTCATGAATTTTGTGAATAGCAGAATTGTGATGATTGTTAAGGTAGAGATACATTTAACATCGCATGTAATTGTTAGAGGACTTAATCTTAAACTTCTTTTGATTTAATTTGCATAGAGATATTGTGAGTTAATTGATTGGAGTGCTTAGCTTAATTCTGTCTTAATTATGGATTTGAGTTAATTTGCTATTAATGCACTGAGAGGTGGTTAATGCTACAATCATGTTCTCAATTAATAAATTGGAATATTGAATTGAACTGGGGTAAAAGTGAATTAATCTGAGTGAAGCTTAGAGTGAAATCATGAGCCTAATTCTCCAAGTACTACTTGAAAATTGAGTTTTATCTGTGTGAGTTATTAGTGATAGTTAGAGTATTAGTTGTTAAGATTTTATTCTCTTATATTCGCGATAGTTTAATAAAATTCGAATTAGTTAAAAATTGATAGTTGTGAGCTTAAGTTCTTGCTATTTGTCTCTGTGGGAACGATACTCATCTTATCACTTTATTACTTGTTGACCACGTATACTTGCGTGTTGTGCGTATATAGATTTTACCCAACAGTAGTGAAGTAGCAGAATACTTTTCTTCTTTCTCTTTATAGTTTCTCTCTCTAGAGTTTCAGTGAAGTCGTAAGAAATAATGAAGGAATGAGCTTCTATTTATAGGAGAATGGACTGAATAATATCTAATTCATGAACGATCCAGATTAATTTACTTTTAAACGGACGGTCCATATTGGTTTACTATTAAAACTTAAAGCAACGGTCCATACTGATTTACTATTAAAACTTTAAACCAGCGATTCATATTCATTCACTATTATAACTTTCCACCAGCGGTCCATATTGATTTACTATTATATCTTCAACCAACGGTCTGAAAAATTAGCACATCTCCTCATGGAATAATATTGTACCCAAAAATGATTTGGGCCGAAAAGAAATATATCTTACGGGTGAATAGTACCTCGTGAATAGTAACTCGTGAATGGTAACTCGTGAATAGTAACTCATGAATAGTAACTCGTGAATAATAACTTATGAATAGTAACTCATGAATAGTAACTCGTGAATAGTAACTTATGAATAGTAACTCGTGAATAGTAACTAAACACGAAAAATGCCCTGAATACCCAATTGAATAATATAACCTCTAGACATCAATTATTATCGAAACAAATGCCAATTTCCACTAATACTAATAATCCCAACACAATGGAACTATCAATTTCATCTTTAATCAACACAAACTAATTCATCATTAATATTATAACTCATAATATTTAACAACCAGGTCGTTCCCAGGAAAGAGGGGGCTTTTCGATAAGGATTTTTCCTTATTGGCGCGCAATTAGGTGAACAAACCCCTCCTTGACAGAACTTCTAGACATTGTCAATATTTTAAATAATAATATAAATAACTTTACCGTCTCAATTATTAATTTAATAATATAACATATTATATAGATGACACTGTGATAATAATTGAATCAATAATATGAGAGATATGATGCAACAATTACTGTAGCAATAATTGAGTATTATCAAGTGACTGATCACATAAGCATCAATAACCAATACCGTGTGCTACTATGCAACCACGTGTATTACTGTACTTTTACTACCGGGTAGTTCAACAGTTTTAACGGTAACACTTCCGCCGTTATTTTTATAAAAAGATAATTATGTCATTTTCTTACTACGACAATACTTCCGTTGTGGGGTCTACCAATGATTGTGCCGTCGTACGAATATTCCCTGTTAAAACTAATATTCCCCGACCAATCGAATATTATATAACCACTTGCTTATATTTCAAAATTTATAAATATTACCCACAACTATAACATTATATCAAATTCACACAATGATATTAAAAAAATATTTCGAGAAATTAAATCTTTATTCATAAAATTTGGGGTCTCACACCTACGGATAGTCTGGCATCGGTGCATTCTATACAAGGAAGTCAGCAGATAAAGGCTCAGGTGTAAGACCACAACTTTTTGAATAAAGATTAAATTTTCTCGAAATATATTTTTGAATATTATGGTGTGGATTTGATATAATGTTATAGTTGTGGGTAATATTTATAAATTTTGCAAAGTACACAAGTTGTTATATAATATTCAATTGATCAGGAGATATTCGTTTTAACAGAAAATATTCGTACAATGGCACAATCATTGGTGGACCCCCACAACGGAATTATTGTCTGATTGAGAAAACGACAAAAATACTTTATGAAAATAACAGCGGAAGTTTTACCGTTAACTATTGAACTACCCGGTAGTAAAAGTATAGTAATACGTGTGGTTGCATAGTAGCACACAGTATTGATTATTGATGCTTATGTGAGAAGTCACTCAGTTATACTCAATTATTGTTACAGTAATTGCTGCATCATATCTCTCATATTATTGATTCGATTATTGTCATAGTATCATCTGCATAATATGTTATTTTATTAAATCAATAATTGAGATGGCAAAGTTATTCATATTATTAAATTGCAATATTTACAATGTCTAGAAATTCTGTCAAGGAGAGGTTTGGTCACCTAATTGTGCGCCAATAAGGAGAAATTCTTATTGGAAAGCCCCCTCTTTCCTGGGAATGACCTGTGTGACGCCCCCAAAATTAGGTATACATCACCCATCTTGGGTCGTCAGATACATGGTATAAAATTCAAATATAACTTACTAATACAACTGTCGTGTACAATACGACAAAACATAACTGTGAGTTTGGATACAATTATTGTCTACTAGAGATTATACAAACTCAAAAGGAGTCCTCATTATAATTAGTAACACACTATTTCATAGAATAGTGAGGACTACTAATGATATCCTATGGACCGTCACTCCGTTCCCCGACTAGTCCCTGCTATGTTCTCATTTCCTGAAGAGAACAGTGAAAGAAATGGTGAGCTCAACTAGCCCAGTAAGAAATATTATGATTAAGACAATGCAGAATAAATTATCATTAGCCTTCAACAGTGTTAAACTGATAAATTATAATAAACATCAACTTTAACTGCAGCGGAATAAGAAATCCATTAGAAGAGTCAAGTAGAGAATAAAATATACTATCTTCTATGATTTAAAAGGTTTTTCATCACTTTTATCGCTGGGACTCAGCTTAATAAATAATCCACATCATCGAATCACCCCTGCACTATGGCCAAGGATATTCTTTAGTATCACAACCATAAATTATCCATGCACTACAGCCAAGGACATTCGTGTATTCATTAATGGTCATGATCATGCCAACAACTGTCCATCAATGCACTACGGGCCAATGAGGACTTTTACCACATCATTTTTAACATTACGGTCATGATAACACCGAATAATCCCCGGTCATAATCATACCAAGTCCATCTATGCACTATAGGCCACATATGACTTTCAACATAATATAAACATGAGGATGATGACAATGATATAAGAATTCAATAAAACAAGTTCAAGAATTAATTTATCCAGGAACTAATAATGTCCAAATTGTCAACATGATACTGCTTTGTAGAGTACAATTCAAGAATGATCAGAAGAATATTTCCCTGAAAAGATACTGGATGAAGTGCAAATATCAAGGATATTCTACTAATTTCATGGAGTATAGAAGTCAAAACTTTAACCAACTGAGTATAATAAAGAATGGAATAACAAAAGAAATCACCATACATGCGGTACTTCGCATAGACAGGTTATTCCAACAGAATAATAATAACGGAACCAGGTCAGGCAAAATTTGCACCGACAGGATGTTCCAACAGAATAATAAAGACGGAACCAGGTCCGGTGTAAATCACATAGACATGATGTTCCAACAGAATAATAATAAAACAGAATAATAATAAAGACAGAACCAGGTCCGGTGTAAAACACACAGACAGGATGTTCCAACAGAATACTAGAAGAATGTCACAAAATATAGGGTAGGCCACGTATACAGGTTATTCCAATGAAATAATAAGCAATGGAATAACAACAGTTCTCTTCATGAATATAAAACAATAACACCCCTTACATTAGTAGTAGATTGAATACTGCAGTAGTGTAGTAACAGAATACTCTTCTTCTTTCTCTCTTATTCTCTCTATACTTTCTCTCTCTATAGCTTGAATGAATTCATGAAAAATAATGAAGCACTAGGCCTCTATTTATATAAGATTTTTAGCTTAGCACTTGAAATGTGAAAAGGAAAGTGGCTTGACGACTGGTGATGTGAAAAAAAGTGGTTCGACGCCTGTAATATGAAACGACAAGTGGTTTAACGTCTGGTAAAGGTAGTTACTATTGACGAAGGTAATTACTATTGATGAAGGTAATTACTATTGACGAAGAAACTCTTAGATGATGACATATGCCCCCCCCCCCCAATAAAATAACCAAACTTACCACAAACGTCTCATAATAGACTCTTTATATACATCAAGGATTGAATAAATATTACCACATATCATTTTATTTTTAATCAACACATATTTATTCTTTCAACAATTTATTAATCATTTATAACTTTTCGTCTCAATTATTGATTTAATAATATAACATATTATACAGATGATACTGTGACAATAATTGAATCAATAATATAAGAGATATGATACAACAATTACTATAGCAATAATTGAGTATAGCTGAGTGACTTCTCACGTAAGCATCAATAATCAATACCGTGTGCTACTATGCAACCACGCGTATTACTGTACTTTTACTACCGGGTAGTTCAACAATTTTAACGGTAACACCTCCGCCGTTATTTTCATAAAGTATTTTTGTCGTTTTCTCAATCCGACAATAATTTCGTTGTGGGGTCCACCAATGATTGTGCCGTCGTACGAATATTCCTCGACAAAAACAATATTCCCCGACCAAACGAATATTTTATAACAACTTGCTTACTTTGCAAAATTTATAAATATTACCCACAACTATAACATTATATCAAATTTACTCCATAATATTCAAAAATAATATTTATATAAAATTAATCTTTATTTATAAAAGTTGGGGTCTTACAACCTCCCCTTCTTATGAAATTTCGCCCTCAAAATTAGGGTACGTACCTGGTATGTCGAAGAGGTAAGGATACCTTGATTTTATTTCAGGTTCTAACTCCCAAGTCATTTCCTCAACATCGCAGTTTCTCCACAAAACTTTGACTTGAGTTATAACCTTGGAGTGTAGAATGTGTTCCTTCTTATCCAAGATTTGAATAGGAACCTCTTCATACGTCAAATCTTCCGCTATTTCGTCCAATTCTAACTCAATAATGTGGTTCGGGTCTTTCACATATTTACGTAACATGGATATGTGAAAAACGTTATGAACACTAGACATACTTGGCGGTAAAGCGAGTCTATAGGCCACAGTTCCTACTCGATCGAGGATTAAAATTGGGCCGATGAATCGAGGATCGAGTTTTCCTCTCTTTCCAAATCTCGTAACTCCTTTCCATGGAGCAAAATGCAACAACACAAGATCTCCTATATCTAATTCCACGTCCTTTCGATGAAGATCAGCATAACTTTTTTGTCGATCTTGTGAGGTTTTTATACGTTGTCGGATTGTTTGAATCTTTTCCGTAGTCATACGTTCCAACTCCGGTCCCAATAACGTTGCTTCACCCACCTCAGCCCAGCATACTGGAGAAAGACACTTTCTTCCATACAACGCTTCGAATGGAGCCATGCCAATACTTGCTTGATAACTGTTGTTATAGGAAAACTCCACCAATGGTAAGAACTTGTCCCAACTTCCCATAAAATCAAGGACACAGAGTCTTAATAGATCTTCAAGAGTTTGAATAGTCCTCTCCGACTGTCCGTCCATCTGAGGATGATATGCCGAGCTAAATCGTAAGTCTATGCCCATAGCTTTTTGCAAACTAACCCAAAATCGTGAAGTGAATCTTGGGTCTCGATCAGAAACTATGGATACCGGCATACCATGCAGTCTTACAATCTCGTTTATGTACATACAAGCAAGACGTTCGAGTGTATAAGTTTCTTGTATCGGTAAGAAATGAGCAGACTAGGTCAATCTATCAATAATGACCCAAATCGCATCTATGCCTTGAGAAACCTTAGGAAGATCGGTAACAAAATCCATGGTAATGTGCTCCCACTTCCATTCTGGAATTTCAAGTGGTTGCAATGGACCTTTTGGTACTTGATGCTCCGCTTTAACTCGTTGACAAGTTAGACACCTTGAGATAAACAACGCTATCTCTCTCTTCATATTGCTCCACCAAAATGTATGACGAATATCATGATACATTTTGGTACTCCCAGGATGGATTGCAAACGGTGTGTTGTGCACCTCCATCATGATTTTATACTTTAAATCAGGGTCGTTAGGAACACAAAGTCTGGAGTTGACTCGAAGTATTCCTTCTTCATCGATTCTTGCTTCCGGCATAGCACCTTCTTGCACTTTCTTTCTCATACGCATTAGCTCCAGGTCTGTAACCTGAGCAGCTTTAACTTTATCGATTAAAGTCGGTTCTACTCGTATATTCGCCATCATCACATGGGTCCTTGGAGTCTTTAACTCTATCTCCATCCTTTGCAAGTCACACAAAATGGGCCTTTGCGTTGACAATATCGCACTCGTACTTGCATATGATCTTCTACTCAATGCGTCAGCTACCACGTTCGCTTTTCCAGGATGCTATTGGATGGTATGATCATAATCTTTCAACATTTTAAGCCAACGTCATTGTCGTATGTTGAGTTCCTTTTGAGTAAAGAAATATTTGAGGCTTTTATGATCCGTAAAGATCTCTACCTTCTCTCTATACAAGTAATGCCTCCAAATCTTTAGTACGAAGACAACAGCTGCCAACTCTAGATCATGAGTAGGATAATTCCTCTCATATTCTTTGAGTTGTCTTGAGGCTTAGGCTATGACTTTTCCATGTTGCATGAGAACACATCCCAATCCTTTGCCCGAAACATCACTGTAGATGACAAATCCCTCCGAGCGAGATGGTATTGTCAGAACAGGTGCAGAAATGAGTCTCCTCTTGAGTTCTTAAAAACTCTTCTCACATTCTTCGCTCCAACCGAACTTTGTATCTTTCCGAGTCAGCTGAGTCAATGGAGTAGTAATTCGAGAAAATCCTTCCACGAATCTTCGATAATAACCAGCTAAACCGAGAAAGCTACGTACTTCAGTCACTGATTTAGGTTGCTCCCAGCTTTGAATTGATTCAATCTTTGCTGGGTCAATAGATATTCCATGACATGATACTACGTGCCCAAGGAATACTACTTCCTCAAGCCAGAATTCGCATTTCTTCAACTTGGCATAAAGCTTGTATTCATGAAGCTTTTGGAGTGTCAGCCTCAAGTGTTGCTCATGATCTTCACGACTTTTGGAATAAATAAGGATGTCATCAATAAAGACAAGCACAAAGTGATCCAAATATTCCTTGAATACACGATTCATCATATCCATGAAGGCAGCAGGAGCATTAGTCAATCCAAAGGACATTACTAGGAATTTATAATGCCTGTACCGAGTTCTGAAAGCCGTCTTTGGAATGTCATCGGTTCTAATCTTCAATTGGTGATATCCAGAATGAAGATCAATCTTTGAAAAGAATTTGGCTCCTTGCAACTGGTCAAACATGTCATCAATACGTGGCAATGGGTGACTATTTTTGATGGTGACTTGATTCAACTCCCGATAATCAATACAAAGTAGCATACTCTCATCTTTCTTCTTCACGAACAGAATAGGAGCACCCCAAGGAGAAGTACTGGGACCAATTAAGCTAATGTCTAACAATTCCTGCAGTTGGGTCTTTAACTCCTGAAGTTCAATAGGAGCCATTCGATATGGGGCTTTGGAAATGGGTTTTGTACCGGGTTCAAGGTCGATACAAAATTTAATTTGACGCTCAGGGGGTAGGCCAGGAAGTTCTTCGGGGAATACGTCAGGAAATTTATTAACAATATAAATATCGTTCAAAACTGACGTATTTTTGTTTAAATCTGTGACATGAGCTAAGAAAGCTTGACATCTGTTTTTTAATAAATGAATAGTTTTATGGATTGAGATGACCGTGATTGATTTTAATGGTTTGGTCGCTTGAATTCACATAATAGGTTGATTAGGAATATGAAAGCTAACAACCTTATGAAAACAATCAATTTTTGCATGATGAGTAGTTAACCAATTAATCCCTAGAATCACGTAAAATATAAGTATTTTCAATGAAACAAGATCTACAGGTAATGTGAGGGTACCAATTTGAACCAAACAAGACTTATAAACAGTGGATGTAATGAAGGTTTCTCCCAACGGAGTTTCCACAGATAAGTCGAAGTCTAATTTCTCCGGAGTTAAATTTAATCAATGAGCGTAAGTAGGAGAAATAAAAGAATGGGTAGAACCGGTATCAAATAAAGTATAGATTTCGTTAGAGTTTATGATAAGCTTACCCGTGATGACCTCATTCGGGTTCCTTGCTTTCTGGGAGGTCAAAACAAACGCTCTCCCATGAACTACCTGTTTTAACTTTTCTGGGATGGCCTTTGGTGCCTCCATCCTAGCTGAATTTGTCTTCAGTGAACGACAAAATCGGGCTAAGTGACCTTCTCTTCCACAATTATAACATGTTTTGGACGACATCGCGCAATTTGGACTGATGTGCCCCTCCCCTCCTCATTTGAAACATATGATAGGTGGGTCGTTCTCCTTCCTTAACGACAGGTGCTGGTGCTAACGTCTTTCCATCTTTGTTGAATCTCCTCTTCTTGAAATGTCCATTCTTATTATTTTGGCCCTGATTACCACCGAAGTGTTTACTATTTTTGGCCTGTTGATTCCCTCCACGTTTGTTGTCACCTCTTCGATGACTGTTCTTGCTGGTATTATCATTTTGCCGGCTGCTCTCTTTTAGTTGCGTTGACTCGTTATCGCGCTCAACTAACTGATCCCTATTTACAACATCTTAATATAAACACAATTTATGAGAAATAAGATGTTGACGTATCACCGGCTTCAAACCTCTTAAAAACATCCGTGTCATTCTCTCTTCATTATCCACCAAGTGGGACGCAAACCGAGATAACTCCGTAAATTTAGCCTCGTATTACGACACGGTCATATTATTTTGTTCCAACTTGATAAACTCTACCTCCTTCATGTGACAAATACTTTCGGGAAAGTATTTGTCGTTGAACAGCTCTTAGAACTTCTCCCAAGAAATCTTCAGTACGGCAGGTTGAGTACATTTTACTGATTCCCACCAGTAATCCGCCTCTCCGCGCAACATAATGGCGGCAAAGGGAACCGTTTGCTCCTCGGAGCATCCCAAGACATCAAATATCTTCGTGATCTACTTTATCTATGCTTCCGCCATAAGTGGTTTTGGCTCTCCCTTAAACTGCGATGGTCCCAGCTCCTTAAACTGTTTAGCAGTGACCGCCCGAGAGTTTCCAGTGTTTCCACCTGCATTTTGGACAGGAGCCGCTCTCGCCTGCTATTGCATGAATTGCATAAAGCCCCTGAACATTTGATCATTCATCATTTGGTTAGTGTTGTTGTTTGCATGAGGATTGTTGCCTTCCTGATGCACATTATCCTGATTATTGATATATGGTGAATCAACGGTCGACTGTGCTCCATTGCTATTCTCAACATTCTCGGATGTCATTTTCAGATACTGCCACAAAACAAAGGTTAATTGACATGTAACATATTATCCCTAAATTCTGACCGACCAATTAAACACCACATAAACTTAGGTAGGTCATACTAGCGAAGGAATTCCCCGTCTCTCCCCTCCTAGTACTATTCTCACATCTTAGCCAGGGATCATATCCCTAAACTTTGATACCAACTGTGATGCCATCAAAATTAGGTATACATCACCCATCTTGGGTCATCAGATACATGGTACAAAATTCAAATACAACTTATTAATACAATTGTCGTGTACAATACGACAAAACATAACTGTGAGTTTGAATACAATTATTATCTACTAGAGATTATACAAACTCAAAAGGAGTCCTCATTATAATTATTAACACACTATTTCATAGAATAGTGAGGACTACTAATGCTATCCTCTGGACCATCACTCCGTTCCCTGGCTAGTCCCTACTATGTTCTCATTTCCTGAAGAGAACAGTGAAAGAAAGGGTGTGCTCAACTAGCCCAGTAAGAAATATTATGACTAAGACAATGCAGAATAAATTATCATTAGCCTTCAACAGTGTTAAACTGATAAATTATAATAAACATCAAGTTTCACTGCAGCGGAACAAGCAATCCATTAGAAGAGTCAAGTAGAGAATAAAATCTACTATCTTCTATGATTTAAAAGGTTTTTCATCACTTTTATCGCTGGGACTCAGCTTAATAAATAATCCACATCATCGAATCACCCCTGCACTATTGCCAAGGATATTCTTTAGTATCACGACCACAAATTATCCATGCACTACAGCCAAGGACATTCGTGTATTCATTAATGGTCATGATCATGCCAACAACTGTCCATCAATGCACTACGGGCCAATGATAACTTTTACCACATCATTTGTAACATTACGATCATGATTACACCGAATAATCCCTGGTCGTAATCATACCAAGTCCATCTATGTGCTACAGGCCATAGATGACTTTCAACATAATATAAACACGAGGATGATGATAATCATATAAGAATTCAATAAAAACAAGTTCAAGAATTAATTTATCCAGGAACTAATAATGTCTAAATTTTCAACATGATACTGTTTTGTAGAGTAAAATTCAAGAATGATCAGAAGAATATTTCCATGAAAAGATACTGAATGAAGCGCAAGTATCAAGGATATTCTATTAATTTCATGGAGTATAGAAATCAAAACTTTAACCAACTGAGTATAATAAAGAATGGAATAACAAAAGAAATCACCATGCATGTGGTACTTCGTATAGACAGGTTATTCCAACAGAATAATAATAACATAACCAGGTCAAGCAAAATTTGCACCGACATGATGTTCCAACAGAATAATAAAGACGGAACCAGGTCCGGTGTAAAACACACAGACAGGATGTTCCAACAGAATAATAATAAAGACAGAACCAGGTCCGGTGTAAAACACACAGACATGATGTTCCAACAAAATAATAATAAAGACGGAACCAGGTCCAGTGTAAAACACACAGACAGGATGTTCCAACATAATAATAGAAGAATGTCACCAAGTATAGGGTAGACCGCGTATACAGGTTATTCCAACAGAATAATAAGCAATGGAATAAAAACAGTTCTCTTCATGAATATGAAAGAATAACACCCCTTACATTAGTAGTAGATTGAATACTACAGTAGTGTAGTAACAGAATACTCTTCTTCTTTCTCTCTTATTCTCTCTATACTTTCTCTCTCTATAGCTTGAATGAATTCGTGAAAAATAATGAAGCACTAGGCCTCTATTTATAGAAGATTTCTAGCTTAGCACTTGAAATGTGAAAAGGCAAGTGGATTGGCGACTGATGATGTGAAAAGAAAAGTGGTTTGACGCCTGTATTATGAAACGACAATTGGTTCGACGCCTGTAATATGAAACGGCAAGTTGTTTGACGTCTGGTAAAGCTAGTTACTATTGACGAAGGTAATTACTATTGATGAAGGTAATTTCTATTGACGAAGGTAATTACTATTGACGAAGAGACTCTTGGATGATGACATATGGCCCCCCATAAAATAACCGAACTTACCACAAACGTCTCATAATAGACTCTTTATATACATCAAGGATTGAATAAATATTACCGCAAATTATTTTATTTTTAATCAACACATATTTAATCTTTCAACAATTTATTAATCATTTATAACTTGTCGTCTCAATTATTGATTTAATAATATAACATATTATACAGATGATACTGTGACAATAATTGAATCAATAATATAAGAGATATGATGTAGCAATTACTATTGCAATAATTGAGTATAGCTGAGTGACTTCTCACGTAAGCATCAATAATCAATACCATGTGCTACTATGCAACCACGCGTATTACTGTACTTTTACTACCGGGTAGTTCAACAGTTTTAACGGTAACACCTTCGCCGTTATTTTCATAAAGTATTTTTGTCGTTTTCTCAATCCGATAATAATTCCGTTGTGGGGTCCACCAATAATTGTGCCGTCGTACGAATATTCCCCGACCAAACGAATATTTTATAACAACTTGCTTACTTTCCAAAATTTATAAATATTACCCACAACTATAACATTATATCAAATTTACTCCATAATATTCAAAAAATAATATTTATAGAAAATTCATCTTTATTTATAAAAGTTGGGGTCTTACAACCTGGTTGATAAATATTGTGAGTTATTATATTAATGATGAATGTTATTAAAATTGAAATTGTGTTCGGAGTTGAATTTGGAGACGCGGACGTGATATTTGAGTCCGGAACGATGAAATTAGTAAAAAATAGTCTATAAACACAAAATTTTTTCGGAATTCATTATTTGGTCAAAAAGTCAACAGACAAACTTCGAAATTTCAAAATTTATATTTTTGATAAAAATGGTTTCATTGTGTTGGAATTATTTGTTTTAGTGAAAATCGACAATTATTTCGATAATAATTGATGTCTGGAGGTTATATTGACCAATCGGGTATTTAACCAGATAAATGAGCAATTGATTGCTATTATTTCACATGATTATAACTATTTGTTCACATGTGTATACTATTGTTTCAAATTCTTGTTACTATTAGGGGAGTTGGTGCAAGATTGATAATACTTGCATGACTAAGTTAAAAATGGAGGTATAGATAGAGGTACTATACTATAATTCGTATTTTCACATGTCTAGAACTATTGATTCGCATAATTTACTATTGAATCACATTATTTACTATTAGGGGAGGTGGTGCAAGTTTAATAATACTTCTATGACTAAATTAAAAATAAAAGAAAAGTTGGAGGTATTGTACTGTAATTTTTCGAGCCCCAAAATGTGCAATTATCGAAACTATATTTTTATATAAATAGAAGCTCATTCTTCCTTCATTTCTCACCAATTCACAAAAGCATTAGAGTGATTATTATAGGGAGAAATTATAGAAAGAAGAAGAGAAGTCTGCTACCTCAATATTCCAGTATCCAGTTTTTCTAAGGTTGGGAGTATTATTTCTTTCTTATCCATGAAGAGAACTTCTATTATTCCATTCTTTATTATTCTGTTGGAAAAACCTGTATACGCGGGCTACCCTATACTTGGTGAAATTCTTCTATTATTCCATTCTTTATCATTCTGTTGGAACATCCTATCTGTGCATTTACGCCGGACCTGGTTCCATTGTTTATCATTCTGTTGGAATATCATGTCTGTGCGTTCTACGCCGAACCTGGTTCCGTCTTTATTATTCTGTTGGAATATCATGTCTATGAGTTTTACGCCGGACCTGATTCCGTCTTTATTATTCTGTTAGAATATCCTGTCTGTGCATTTTACGCCGGACCTGATTCCGTTATTTATTATTCTGTTGGAATAACCTGCTTGTGCGGTCTATCGCATGCCTGGTGATTTCTTTTGTTATTCCATTCCTTATTATACTCAGTTGGTTAAAGTTTTGACTTCTATACTTGTTGATCGATTTCGTAATCAATGAATACGTGCAAGTATACACGGTCAACAAGTAATAAAGTAATAAGAAAAGTATCGTTCCCACGAGAAATTATTTAATAAAAATTACCAAGTACTAACTTTTAACCAAATCAATTTTATTTAAACAACCATAAATTGAAATTTTTCTAATTAAGAAAACTAAATTAATCAATTAAAACTAGATAACTCTAAAATTAATTTAAATAAATAAAGATTAAGACTTCAATATCCCCAATTATGAACTATAAATCAATTGTCCAATTATCCCAATTATTATGTCTACTAAATTGTTAATATGAATTCTCAAGTGCCAAAAGCCCTTTCTCAAGTGATCATTTGCCTTCTATTTAATAGAAGTTAATTTTGTTATATCCCTATTCAAAACAATTGAATTAAACTCACTACAATCCCAATTCCTAATGTGTTACATGCGGCAAATAGATATTCTCATTCTATTCACAAACCTAATTATTCACTGTGCAAATAACTAAGTCACATGTCACCAAACCCAGTTCTAACCCTAGAATTCCTTTCCCAATTCCTTCTAGAGTAACAAGATAATTATTGATCAAATAATTAATCAATAAGCATAAGGCAAGATAAACAACTCACTTTAACATAAATAATTGGAATAAATCAAATAACTAATTTATAGCCATAAAAGGTTCCATTGGAATCTTAATAAAAGAGTTAGTTCATAATTAATGAATTAAAACCATGAATCCACAACTGAATAGACATTAAAAGATAAAAGTATGATAAGAGAAGAGAATAGAATCTGTTGTCAGCAAATCTGATGCTCCCCTCTTGCTCTTGCTCTTGATCTTCAGTGTTCTCCAAGTTGCTTCAATCTCCAATGGCTAATTAAGAACTAGGGTTTATATTATAATCTAATGGAGTGTTTTATCAAAACTAAGTTATGTAATCTCCCTTTATTTTATGCCTTACATCATGTATTTATAGGTTACAAGTCCAATTTTTAGCTTAAGAACAAACCCAATCCTATTTGGAGTCAAAAAGATATAAAAATTCGCCCAAAACGCGTTCAGGCCGCACCAATGCCTTCCCCCAGCATCCCAGTGCTGGTCTTGACGCTCAGACACTGCTCCCCAGTGCCCCGGCGCTGGGCATAGGCCAATAATGGGCGCCCTGGGGCTGGCCCCAAGTTCTGACATTTTCTGTTCCGACATCCTTTGGGGAAATGGCCATAACTTCTTCGTCCGAACTCCGATTTTGATGATTCAAGATGATCCTGAAAGAGGAGAAGTAGATCTACAACTTTCATTCTTTGAGTGTTTCGAAATAAGGTCCCGAGAAATACTCAAATGGACTCTAAAGTGACTGTTGTGTAAATGGCAAGCCGAAAACGCGCATCTAGCCACCCCAAACGTCGATCCAAGTAAATTTTGTCCCAAATCCTACAAAACAATGTAAAACATGCATTAATTGACACAAACGCTTAAAAACTATTCTAAAAGACTTGAAAACAACAATAAATTAAGCCCGAATGTATCCAATTCATGTGTATAAAACTCATTCATCAAATACCCCCAAACTTAAACCTTTGCTTGTCCTCAAGCAAAAACACAAAAGAACTAAAAATAAACAAACTAACTAAACTACATGAATGCATATGCATGATCTACTTTATAATATACCTACGAACCCAGTAATAAATCAGTATGATATATAGCAACATGCCTCAAAGATACCATTGGTACTTAAACAATATATCCAATCAAGTCAAAATCCATAACTCTAACTAATTAGTCAATCCAAACCTGTCATCACCCATGTTGTGTGTGTGTGCTTGTTAACTAACCATTCTAGCCAACCACAATTCAAGATAATCACATAACAAACTTCTTATAAGGAAAATTTCAGTTCCAATTTAATTACTTTTGTGAACATGACAACTCCAGTTAAAACTAAACAATTAACAAGTCTAAGAGTAAATACATGATTTATTTATACTTTTATTCAACCACGAGGGCATTTTTGCTCTTTCGCGTGTTTTTTTCTTCATTTTTTTATTTCATGACTGAAATGTCTTACTCCATTAGGCGCACTGCTACCCCATAGCGAGCTTTCAACCAACAAATCCCAGACCATGAATGACCTTAGGGTGCTAGGTGTAGAGACAATCCCCTCGGGTGTACTTACTCAAGTAGCCAAGGCCCCGAAATAAGACTAGCCATGTTATTTTTACTTTTCTTTCTTTTTCTTTCTATTTTTTTTCTCTTTTTTTCACAATTTCTTTTTTTTCTTTTTGTATATATATACCCCATAAATTCCCCCAAACTCAAGCTTTTACGCTGTTCTAACCTTTACCGTCAGTTCACTAATTTCCTTAAATTTTAACCAAGATTTTTCCTCAGAAACAAATTATGCACCCCTTAAACCAAGTGGATTAAAACAGTTAAACTTTAAGTGCTAACCAGTTACATAAGTTTCAGACAGGCTCAGATTATCATCATGATTAAAATTAGAACTCATCCTCAATTATCAACACTGTTCAAGTTAACATTTAATACCAATCTTATCATAGGCCGAGCTAAGACCACACCAACCTATCACACAAATTCATGCAAAAATAAAAAAATAAAAAAATAAAAAATACAATTATACTACATGAACACATACTAATGCAACACATATACGAATATGCGAATAACTGCCATGTATTATATGCAACCTAAAAAATAACACAATGTTAACACATAAAAAAATGAACTACTATGCAGATAACTAACTATATGGAATACGACACTAAAATGCCCCCAAACTTAAACTAGACATTGTCCTCAATGGATGAAATATAAAAAGGTAAAGCAGAGGACTTCCCTGAAAATATAGCAATCTTCCTCCTTGTCCACTAAGTTTGGAGAATAGGCTAAGCACATGGAACAAATTGGGAACCACACTTGAATTTGACTTGAATAACCTATAAAATAATGATAGAAGCAATTTTATTAAATCCTAAATAAATGCAAATTCAAAACTACTAATATAAAACCTAATAAAAACTAAAAATAAAAATTAAACTTGGGTTGTGTAACAACCCGAGAATTTGGAGAATTTATTAAAATCATAATTGATTGATTTAAGGTTCAATATTAGGAACTAGACAGGAAATAAGTGTATGGAATTGGCAGTTATGTAATGAAATTCCAAGAATTTCAAAAGTTTTGGACAAGACTTGAATTATGTGATAGACTGTAAGTGATAGTCTAGTAATGAGGTATAAGATTATGGTAGATTTAAAATTCTTTTGAAGAATTATCAAGGATAAGTATCGAAGCGAATACTAGTCGGTATATTTGGTTACATAGGTGAACCGTAATGATTTGAGATCAAGGATTGATCAGATAAGTTATAACTTTAGAAAACCCTAAAGTTATGTTGATCATACGTTTATTAAGTTAGAAAAATCTAGCGGATTGTTAGAAACCCTAACGGTACGCTCAGAAACTTTAGTTTCAGTTCCGGGAATTCGAAACCCTAAATTCATGATATGAATATGGTGATTAAGTTAGAAAACTCTAACGATATATTCTGAAACCCTAGTTTCAGTTTCGAGAATTTAAACCCTAATTTGGGAATCCTAAATGCAAAGTATTATACCCTAAGGGTTAAAAAGTTGTGTGTAAGGAAAATGAACATTATGTGATGGTTTATATTTGTTTATTATATAAACAAACAAAAGAAACTAGTGTAACCCTAATTATATATTAGGAATGAAGGATTTAATAACTTAAGGGTTATGGAAAAAGAGAATTGTGGTATTTAGAATACTTACTAATTCTAAGAGATTTATTTTATACATCTCGGTTGATTAATTTTATAACCTAATTATAGAAAGTCTAATTGAGTTAAGGAAATAAATGTTTATGAGCAAAGATTGGTGTTTTAATGAAGAAGTAAAAACCCTAATTAAATGAATTGGGTTGGATAAGAATTAAATGTAGTGGATTATGTATATTTTATAGTCCAAGTGTTGGCGAATGATATTGGTTAGAGGCCAAGCAATACAGTAAAGAAATAACCCAACTTTTAGCCAAGTGGGAGAGGAATTTTGGACGTTTGTTAAATCAAATAAGCATTTAGTAAATAAAGCAAAACTTGGAGCATTTTTAGGCCACATGGCTGGCCATGAGAAGCTAGGATAAAGGGGAGATGAATGCATTAATGGTTAACTTTAGTTGGTAAGCAAATCTCAACAACTCCCCCTATGTGTCATTCTTGTGATTGTCCAACACTTGTGTCTTTTCTTGTAAGCAATCCTTGGCAATTAATGGGAGACAAAAGAGAGTGAATGAGTGGAGAATTAGTGGGAGAATGAAGGCCATATGGCCGGATATTGCTAGAGAAAAGGAAGGAGCTTGTGATATATCAAGTTCTCTAAAGTAAAGTTATCTTATTTTCTTTTTCTTCTTTCTCTTTCATTTGTCTTTTCAAGTTGCTAAGAACTAGAGAGAGAGAGAGAGTGAGGAGTTCGGCCATCCTAAGAGAAGAAGGAGGGGAGATTTGGACTTTCATAAAATCAAGATCCATCTACATCTTTGAAGGAGAGAAAGGAAATCAAGCTAAGGTATAACAAAAATTTTGACTTGTGTAGGCTAAATTTCCTTGGTAGTTTGTTTTGATTTTTTTTTTTGATAAATTGAAGTTGTGATCTTGAGGTTTAAAACCTTAGATCTATGTGTATATAAGTGTTACATGTTTAGATATAACCTTTTTGAAGATCAAAAGTTAGATCTATAGCATGAAATGGAGGATAGGTTTTCAAAAGATAGAAAACCTAAATTTTTCTTAGCTTTGATTGTGTTTGAAGCATATTTGATGAAATAAGAAATTTTGTTTCTAAACTCAAGAATCATGTATATACATGTTAATAAGTGTTTTGTGTTTGGTATTACCCATAATGGGGGTTGATTTGGTTGAAATCAAAAGGAATTGAAGAATGGAAATTTTCTGGAAAAGTTAAACTTTTAAAAGTGTGATCAAGATTTTGGATCTTTGAAATCTATGATGGATATTTATGATTTATGTTCTTGGGATGCTAGATATATGTGTTAAGGGTAAAATCCCTTTAGAATTACTCAAATAGGTTGAAAAATGACCAAGTTATGGGATTTCTCCCAAACTACTCAAAGTTAAGAAAACTGTTAGAATGACAGTTTTGTAACAGCCACTTCCGGGCTAAATTCCGGGAGCTTAACATGACCAAATATGGATTGTGATATATGAAAACTGTAGTTCGGAAAGATGTGAAGCCAACAAAATTGACGGATCATTAATCGGAGTTACAGATTTCATTCTATTTAAGTTTTGGCGAAGGACTCCAAAACTGCCAAAGTGCAAAAAGTTTCTGCCCAACATTTTCCGGGGGCTGTTTCGGACATTTATTTAATAAGAAAAATTCCAGACTTTTGGAAAATGAAAATATATGGTATTATGTAGCTTGTGTCCAAAAATGAGCTAATTCCGAGTTAAAACGACCAAGTTATGACCATTGCAATTTTTGTGATTTTCCGACGGAAATCGCTATAAACGGAGTTCTACAACTCCGATTGCCACGAAATTTAAAATGGAGTATCACGTTAACATATATAAGCTTATGCCAAAAGATGGGCATTACTGAAGTTAAGCACGAGGTAGCTAATTTCTTAAGCTACGCACTAGAAATTAATTTTTGAAAAATACCAAAGGAAGTTGGAAAATTATGGAAAAATAATTTTTGTGCATGAAATACATGTATATATGTTTGACCAAAGGATAGGAGAATAATACATTGATTTGGTATTTTCGTGATATGGATATATAATACAGCTTGCTGGATTAGGTAAATTGTGATTTCAGTTTACTGGATTGAAATACAGTTTGATGAATTGAAATTATGTCGAATCCAGATTGTTGGATTGCAGTTTAGATTGCTGGATTGAAAAGAAGTTGACTGAATTAATGGATTGGTGAATCCAGGTTACTGAATTATAAATTTGGTTGTTAGATATAGAATCCAGGGTGCTGGATTAGTGTTTGCCTTATTACATGTTAATGAATAATTTATGATATGAAAAGCGAGTGTTAAATCATAAGGGATATGAAATAGTGATTGCATAATTATCAAAGGATGATAATAATATTGATATGTTAAGTTATTATCTAATATTTGATTAAGTATTAGATAGTGTTATGGAATAAAGTATGTTATACTGATTAAAATATCAATCTTATAACTGATAGGTCTTTCGTGAGAGATTAAATTAATTTGCGTTGCGGTAATCAACGGTTCAGGCAAGTTTTCTTTGTACTAAACTCTATTAAGAGTATTTTATTCAAGCTGATGGTTAATCATTGCTGATTTCCACGAAAATTGTATTCTGTACATCTTGCATGTATAAGTCAGGTATGAAAGGCTGATCACCTTCATTACCAGTTAGTTCAGAAATGTTTGTTCATGTATAATACTTGTTCAGTCAAAAATTTATTTGTGCTAGTTCTCAATTATATTGATGAATTATAGCAAGCCCTGTATTCATACTCTTCATTCATGATATATCGTTATATTATTGTATATAAACTTGCTGGGAAACTTTCATGCTCACCCTTGCTATATCATGATAAAACATTGCAGATAAGGCGAATGCGTTCGGATACAGGAAATGGTTAACGCCAAGTTCAGCTTGGGATATAAAGTGCAGCTAGTTTGTAATAACGTATTTGATAAATATTGTTGTGTAATAGATATTTTAGGAAATGTGTATTAAGTTAAGGTTACTCGACCTTGGGGAATAGTGTGTAATGTATTGTATAAACAATTTATGTTTATATCTTTCGCAAATAGTTATAGAAATAGTATACCGGATCCGCGGTGATTCGGGGCCCGGATTCGGGGCTACTACAGGTTGCCTCACAAAAAGTGCTTGTTTTATACTCTCAGCCTGACTTCTTCAATTCTCTATCCAATTCCCCTACAAAAATTGAGGAACCCTCCATCCATCAGAAGTAATGTCTCTTTTGGGAGGTTCCCATTCGCAAAAACCCTTGAATTGAAGTCACCTAGCATGCTCTTTGTAGATAGGTTCCCTATTAAGAACGTCCAACAACTAGGTGTTTTCTCCATTATGTCTATGATTAGATTGGGGCATTGAAGCTTAATAAACATAATGGAGTCTTCCTCTATCTTCTCCTTTTCATCCCACCATGACTCCACAACTGTACTAGCTCTTATGTCACAAAGAGCTTTGCCAACGACATGACTGCCAATTGGGCATGGTTTTACAAAACTGTCCGGATTCTTGAACTTTGGTGGAGAAGGTACATTGGACACTATAAAAATTGGCTCATCTTCGTTGGTACTTAAAGTTAGATCTCTGTCAATCTCCTCTCCCCTTGGCTGAGTCATTCTTGCCATCCTTCGACTCCGTATGGCTGCGCAAACCTCCAACGACTTCGAAGTTGCCTCTATAGAAGATGTATTAAGTCCATCAATCCCTGTTTCCCTTGGTTGAGCCAAGAACGTGTATGGCCATTGATACTCAAACTCAACCATGGTACCTGAAAAGAGAGAAATATAGGAAGATAATTAAAAATAAAAATAAAAATATTTAAATTAAGACTAATTTGATTGAAATTAATATTAGTAACTAATTATTAAATTAATTCCCCAGCAGCGGCGCTAAAAACTTGTTGATCGATTTCGTAATCAATGAATACGTGCAAGTATACACGGTCAACAAGTAATAAAGTGATAAGAAAAGTATCGTTCCCACGAGGAATTATTTAATAAAAATTATCAAGTACTAACTCTTAACCAAATCAATTTTATTTAAACAACCATAAATTGTGATTTTTCTAATTAAGAAAAGTAAATTAATCAATTAAAATTAGATTACTCTAAAATTAATTAAAATAAATAAAGATTAAGACTTCAATATCCCCAATTATGAACTATAAATCAATTGTCCAATTATCCCAATTATTATGTCTACAGAATTATTAACAGGAATTCTCAAGTGCCAAAAGCCCTTTCTCAGGTGATCATTTGCCTTCTATTTAATCGAAGTTAATTTTGTTATAACCCTATGCAAAACAATTGAATTAAACTCACTACAATCCCAATCCTTATTTGTTACATGAGGCAAATAGATATTCTCATTTTATTTATAAACCTAATTATCCACTGTGCAAATAACTAAGTCACATGTCACCAAGCCCAGTTCTAACCCTAGAATTCCTTTCCCAATTCATTCTAGAGTAACAAGGTAATTATTGATCAGATAATTAATCAATAAGCATAAGGCAAGATAAACAACTTACATTAATATAAATAATTGGAATAAATCAAATAACTAATTTATAGCCATAAAAGGTTCCATTGGAATCTTAATAAAAGAGTTAGTTCATAATTAATGAATTAAAACCATGAATCCATAACTGAATAGACATTAAGAGATAAAATTATGATAAGAGAAGAGAATAGAATCTGTTGTCAGCAAATCTGATGCTCCCCTCTTGCTCTTGCTCTTGATCTTCAGTGTTCTCCAAGTTGCTTCAATCTCCAATGGCTAATTAAGAACTAGGGTTTATATTATAATCTAATGGAGTGTTTTATCAAAACTAAGCTATGTAATCTCCCTTTATTTTATGCCTTACATCATGTATTTATAGGTTACAAGTCCAATTTTTAGCTTAGGAACAAACCCAATCCCATTTGGAGTCAAAAAGGTGTCAAAATTCGCCCAAAACGCGTCCAGGCCGCACCAAGCCCTTCCCCCAGCACCCTAGCGCTGGTCTTGACGCTCAGACACTGCTCCCCAGTACCCCGGCGCTGGTCATAGGCCAATAATGGGCGCCCCGGCGCTGGCCCCAAGTTCTGACATTTTCTACTCCGATATCCTTTGGGAAAATGGCCATAACTTCTTCGTCTAAACTCCGATTTTGATGATTCAAGATGATCCGGAATGAGTAGAAGTAGATCTACAACTTTCATTCTTTGAGTTTTTCGAAATAAGTTCCTGATAAATACTCAAATTGGCTCTGAAGTGACTACTGTGTAAATGGCAAGCCGAAAACGCGCATCTAGCCACCCCAAATATCGATCCAAGTAACTTTTGTCCCAAATCCTACAAAAAATGCAAAACATGCATGAATGGACACAAACACTTAAAAACTATTCTAAAAGACTTGAGAACAACAATAAATTAAGCCCGAATGTATCCAATTCATGTGTATAAAACTCACTCATTAATACTCTATGAAATTAATGGAACATCCTTGATATTTGCGCTTCATCCAATATCTTTTCTTGGAAATATTCTTCTGAGCATTCTTAAATTTTACTCTACAAAGCAGTATCATATTGGTAATTTGAACGTTATTGGTAATTGGATAAATTAATTCTTGAACTTGTTTTATTGAATTCTTATATCATTGTCATCATCCTCATGTTTATATTTTGCTGAAAGTCATTTGTGGCCTGTAGTGCATAGATGAACTTGGTATGATTATGACCAGGGATTATTCGGTGTAATCATGACCGTAATGTTACAAATGATGTGGTAAAAATCTTCATTGTCCCGTAGTTCAGTAATGGACAGTTGTTGACATGATCATGACCATTGATGAATACACAAATGTCCTTGGCCCATAGTGCATGGATAATTTGTGGTCGTGATACTAAAGAATATCATTGGCCGTAGTGTAGGGGTGATTCGGTGATGTGAATTATTTATTAAGCTGAGTCCCAGCGATAAAAGTGATGAAAAACCTTTTAAATCATAAAAGATAGTAGATTTTATTCTCTACTTGACTCTTTTAATGGATTGCTTGTTCCACTGCAGTTAAACTTGATGGTTGTTATATTATATCAGTTTAACACTATTGAAGGCTAACGATAATATATTCTGCATTATCTTAGTTATAATATTTCCTACTGGGCTAGTTGAGCTCACCCTTTTACTTTCATTGTTCTCTTCAAGAAATGAGAATGTAGCAGGGACTAGTCGGGGAACAGAGTGACGGACCAGATGATAGCATTAGTAGTCCTCACTATTCAGAGAAATAGTGGGAAAATAAATGTAATAATAATGAATTTGAGTTTGTATATTGTCTAGACGACAATATTTGTATTAAAACTCACAGCTTATGTTTTGTCGTACATTACACGACAGTTGTATAATTAAGTTGTATTTGTATTCCGTACCATATATTTAACGACTCAGAATAGGTGATGTAAACCTATTTTGGGGGCGTCATATTGGGACTCTTTACTTATGGCTTGATATGACAGTGATTGACTTTAGTGGTTTGGTTGCTTGAATTTGAATACAACCTTACAAAAACCATGATGAGTAGTTAACCAATCAATTCCTAAAATTATATCAAAGGCAAGTATTTTCAAAGAGATAAGATTGACATGTAACAATAGAGGTAACGAAGGTTTCTCCTAACGGAGTTTCAACCGATAAGTCAAAGTCTAATTTCTCTGGAGTCAAATTTAAACATTGAGCACAAGCAAGAGAGATAAAAGAATGGGTAGAACCGGTATCTAATAAGGTATAGACTTCGTAAAAATTTATAATTAACTAACCCATGCTAACTTCGTTTGGGTTACTCGCTATTTTAAAATCATGAAAAACACTCTTCCTGAAACCACCGACTTTGTTTTGTCCGTATCGGCCTTTAGTGCCACCGTCCCAGCTGGACTTGACTTTGGTGCACGAAAAAAATCGAGCTAGGTGACATTCTTTTCCATAATTGTAACATGCTTTGGACTGCATCACACAGTTTGGACTGATATGTCCCTCCCCTCCGCATTTGAAGCATACAATTGGTGGTCAGTTCTCCTTCCCTTGAAAACGGGTGTTGGTGCTGCAATCTTTCCGATCGTTGTTAAACCTTCTCTTCTTGAAATTTCCACTCCTATTATCTTGGCCATGATTACCATCGAAGTGGTTACCATTCTTGGCATGATAATTTCCCCCATGATGGTTATCATTGTTCCGATGGCCGTTGCCGTCGGTACGATAATTATCGTGTTGTTGCTTTTATCCTTTGGTTGGGCTGTCTCATTATCGCGCTCCAATAACTGAGCCCTATTCAGTACATCTGAATATAAACACAATTTATGAGAAATGAGATATGGACGTATTTTGGGTTTCAAACCTTTTAGAAACATTCACGTCATTCGCTCCTCATTATCGACCAAATGGGATGCAAACCGGGATAACTCCGCAAATTTATCCTCGTATTGCGACCCGGTCATATTATTTTGCTCCAACTTGATAAACTCCACCTCCTTCATGTGACGAATACTTTCGAGAAAGTACTTGTCATTGAACAACTCTTGGGACTTCTCCCAAGACATCTTGAGTGTAATCTGCCTCTTCACGCAACATAAAGGTGGCAAAAAGGAACCTTTTCCTCCTCGGAGCATCCCAAGACATCAAATATCTTGGTGATCTGCTTTAAACACGTCTCTGCCTTAAGTGGTTCTGGCTTTCCCAAAAAGTCTGGCGGTCTCAGCTCCTTAAACTGCTTAGCGGTGACCATACGAGAGTTTCTAGTGTTTCCACCTGTATTTTGAAGAGGAGTCTCTCACGCCTGATGTTACATAAATCGCATAAAGCCTCTGATCATCCCATCGTTCATCATTGATCGGAGTTGTTGTTTGCCAGAGGATTATTGTCTTCCTATTGCACAGTATCCTGGGTATTGATCGTTGGTGACTCAACGGTCTCATGTGCTTCATTGCTTATTTCAACATTTTCAGATGCCATTCTCAAATACTTCCATAAAACAAGGGTTAATTAACATATCACATATTATCCCTATACTCTGACCGACCAATAAAATACCAAATAAACTTAGGTAGGTTATACTAGCGAAGGAATTCCTCGTCCCTCCCCTCCTAGTTCTTGTCTCACATCTCAGCCAGGGATCATATCACTAAGCTTTAATACCAACTTTGACGTCCCCAAAATAGGTATACATCACCCATCTTGAGTTGCCAAATACATGGTACAAAATTCAAATACAACTTAATTATACAACAGTCGTGTAAAATACGACAAAACATAATCTAAGAGTTTTAATAAGAATATTGTCATCTTGACAATATCCACACTCAATGAAGTCCTCATTACATTTATTGTCACACTATTTTATAGAATAGTGAGGACTACTAAAACAACCATATAGACCGTCAATCCGTTCCCCGACTCGTCCCAGCTATATTCTCATTTCCTGAAGAGAACAGTGAAAGAAATGGTGAGCTCAACTAGCCCAGTAATAAATATTATAACTAAGATAATGCAGAATAAATTATCTTTAGCCTTTAACAGTATAACAACTGATAGAATATAATAGACAACAAGTTTTAGATCAACTACTGCAGCGGAATAAGCAATCCATTAGAAGAGTCAAGTTGAGCATAAAATCTACTATCTTCTATAATTTAAAAAGTTTTTCATCAACTTTATCGCTAAGACTCAGCTTAATAAATAAAATCGAATCATCCCTGCATCACGGCCAAGGATATTCATATAATCATCAATGGTCATGATTATACCAAATAATCCCTGGTCATAATCATACCAACAACTGTCCATCAATGAACTACAGGCCAATGAGAACTTTTACCACATCATTCGTCACATTATGGTCATGATTATACCGAATAATTCATGGTCATAATTATACCAAGTCCATCTATGCACATAAGCCAAAGATGACTTTCATCACAATATAAGCATGAGGATGATGACAATGACATAATAATTCAATAAAAACAAGTTCAAGATAAATTTTAAAGATTTATAATTTAATTTATCCAGAAATCAATAACGTTCAAATTGTCAACATGGTACTGCTTTGTAGAGTAAAATTCAAGAATAATATTCATGTACCAAAAATAATTTTGACAGAAAAGAAATATATTTTTTCAGGTGAATAGTACCCTGTGAATAGTACTTCGAGAATAGTACCCCGTGAATAGTACCCTGACACGAAAAGAGTCCCGCATACCCGAGTGAATGATACTAGAGTTAATAATAATTGGGTGAATAGTAACCCGTGAATAGTACTCCGGCACGAAAAGTGCCCCGAATACCCGAGTGAATAATACTAGAGTGAATAGTAACCCATGAATAGTAACTCGTAATAGAAAAATACCAAAGAAAATGATATTCCATGACGAGTACAAAATAAATGATATCTCATACGAGTATAATAGAATATACGAAACTGCAAATGGATTTTCACCCGCCATGCGGTAATCCACGTAGACAGATCATTTCCACAATTTAATAAGGAATGAATACGAAGGATCATTCACCATGCATGCGGTAGTCCACATAGACAGGTTATTCCAATAGAATAATAAAGAATGGACTAACAGAATAATTCACCATATATGCGGTAGCCCGCGTAGACAGGTTATTCCAACAGAATAATAAAGAATGAAATAACTAAAGAATTCACCAGGCATGCGATAGACCGCACATACAGGTTATTCCAACAGAATAATAAAGAATGGAATAACAGAAGAATTCACCATGCATGCGATAGACCGCACAGACAGGTTATTCTAACAGAATAATAAAGAATGGAATAACAGAAGAATTCACCAGGCATGCGATAGACCGCACAGACAGGTTATTCCAACAGAATAATAAAGAATGGAATAAAAACCCTTACGAGAATTGAAAGAAAATAACTCTCTTCATGAATACGAAAGAAATAATACCCCTTACCTTAGAAGAAACTAGATACTGGAATAGTGAGGTAGCAGACTTCTCTTCTTCTTTCTCTCTATAATAATTGCTCTTGTGAGATTTAGTGAATTAGTGAGAAATGAGGGAAGAATGAGCTTTTATTTATACAAAAATATAGTTTCAATAATTGCACATTTTAGGGATCGAAATATTACAGTATAATACTAGACATGGCAAAGTCGGCCCGGGCCCGCGGGCCGGGCCAGCCCGCCCGTCAAAAGCTGGGCTATGGGCTTCATTATTTTGGCCCATAGAAATCTGGGCCTTTTTGGCCCGGCCCACCCGGACCTTTTAAAAAACCCTATCTGATCTCTATTCTCTCCTTACCCTATCTGATCTCTATTCGCTAACTCGCTAAGGGCCGCCTGTAACAGAGAGAGAATAATGGAAAACGTGTGTCTCTACGGTTGATATCTTCAGCCCTTCACACTTCAGAAGTTTACAGCCTCACCTCTACGATTCGATCGACGAGACGAGACGACACATAAGCTTGCCTTCACAGTTCGTCCTCTCCCCTAAAAAGCTAAAAACCTACTTGATTCTCCCCTTCTCAGACTCTTAGGTATTTTTCCACTCTTGTTTCATTTCAATAAGATGGTTTAAAATTGTTTATAATCATTTTGATTTTTGAGCGATTTTTATTTGAACTTTGAATAATTAAATTGGTAATATTTTATCTGTATGAGTATGACTGTATGTCTTTGTGGTTGCCTGATTTGGACCAAAAATTATTGGGTATTTCTTAATTGGGTGTGGAATTACTAATTAGCAACAAGTGGAATTGTATCAAGCTGAAGAAAAAAAAGGAAACTAGAAAGGACATAATTATCTCATTCAACTGTGTAATTATCTGGAGCTAGTCTAATTTTCTTGTAGTCATATGGCTTCTGCTAGTCTGCTAGATATATGAATTGCACAGGGTTCTTGTAGTCATATGAATTGCTGCAATTGTAGTATGTATATCAGGCTTGCAGTAGTCTGCTAGTCTACTGCTAGATATCTTTGTTCATAATCATGACTGATATGAACTTGTTGTACAGGATGTCAAGCAATGCATAATGCTTTTGTCAAATGAAGTATGAAGTATGCATAATGCATTTGGAGTTTATTTTTGCAACTCTGTTGAAGTGTTGATGGTGATTGACTGAAGTGATTGGTGACATACTGAATTTGTGTAACTCTCTTAAAGTATAAAGCTAAGCAAGTATGGTGATTGGTCAAATGAAATGAATTTGTGTAAATCTCTTGGTCTGAATTTGTGTACTTTGTATGATTGTATCATTGTCTCAGTATGTATTAGTAATTTGTGTACTTTACAACAAGTAATTACATTACATGTTTTTTAAAGCAAAAAAAAAAAAAAAGCCCGCGGGCGAGCCGGGCCGGCCCAACCCGGGCCACGGACCGCATAATTTCAGCCTAGCAAAACCCGGGCCTTTTTGACCCGGTCCGTCGATAGCCCGGCCCGTTTGGGCCAGCCCAGCCCGTTTGCCAGGTCTATATAATACCTTCCTCTTTTTCTTTATTTTTAATTTAGTCATTCAAGTATTATATATCAAACTTGCACCACATCCCCTAATAGTAAATTATATGTATCAATGGTAAATCATGTGACTCAATAGTTCTAAACATGTTAAAAAACAATTACAGTATAGTACCTCCATCTATACCTCTATTTTTATTTTAGTCATGCAAGTATTATCAATCTTGCACCACCACCCCTAATAGTACAAGAATGTGAATCAATAGTACACACATGTGAACACATAGTTATAAGCATGTGAATTAATAGCAATTAATAGCTCATTTATCCGGTGAATTACTCGATTGGTCAATATAACCTCCAGACATCAATTATTATCGAAATAAATGTCGATTTCCACTAACACTAATAATTCCCACACAATGGAACTATCAATCTCATCTTTAATCAACAACCAGGTTGTTCCTAGGAAAGAGGGGGCTTTCCGATAAGGATTTTTCCCTATTGGCGCACAATTAGATTATCTAACCTCTCCTTGACAGAACTTCAAGACATTGTCAATATTGCAAATAATAATATGAATAACTTTGTCGTCTCATTTATTGATTTAATAATATAATAAATTATACAGATGATATTGGGACAATAATTGAATTAATAATATGAAAGATATGATGCATCAATTACTGTAGCAATAATTGAGTATAACTGAGTGACTTCTTACGTAAGCATCAATAATCAATACCGTGTGTTACTATGCAACCACGCGTATTACTGTACTTTTACTACCGGATAGTTCAACAGTTTTAACGGTAACACTCGCCGTTATTTTTAATAAAAGATAATTTTGTCATTTTCTAACTACAACAATACTTCCGTTGTGGGGTCCACCAATGATTGTGCCGTCGTACGAATATTTCCCGACAAAAAGAATATTCCTCGACCAAACGAATATTATATAACCACTTGCTTACTTTGTAAAATTTTTCACATATCACCCTTAACTTTAACCTTTTATCAATTTAACCATTTACGAAATAAAATAATAATTATAAGAAAACTGAATACTTTTATTTAATAAAATTCGGGGTCTTACAACAAGGATCATTTTCCTCTACCTTTCATCAATCAGATGTCAAATAGACTCGCAGGGCATAAATTCTATTGTTTCTTGGATGGTTACTTCAGGTAGAACCAGATAGATATTGCTTCTGAAGATCGGGAGAAAACAACATTCACATGCCCTTATGAAACATTTTCCTTCTAGCGGAGGTCATTCGGGTTGTGCAACGCACCAGCTACATTTTAACCGTTTATGATGTTTATTTTCTCCGATATGGTCGAACAGACACTTGAAGTGTTCATGGACATCTTTTTAGTATTCAGGAATTCTTATGCCTCATGTCTAGCAAATTTGGATCTTGTGCTCAAGAGATGTGTTGACACTAACTTAGTTTTGAACTAGAAAAATGTCTTTTCACAGTCCAAGAAGGCATTATTTTGGGACATATAATATCTATCGACGGAATCAGGGTAGATAAGGCAAAAATTGATGTTATCGAAAAACTTAAACCTCCATCAACTGTGAGAGGTGTCCGAAGATTCTTGGGGCACGTCGACTTCTATCGGCATTTTATAAAGGATTTCTCAAAAATCGCCAAGCCCCTATGCAGCCTTTTGGAAAAAGATGTGCCTTTCAAGTTTGACAAGGCATGCCTAGATGCCTTTAAAATGCTCAAGAAGAGACTCATTACAGCACCCATTGTGGTTGCCCCTGACTGGAATTACCGTTCAAATTAATGTGTGACGCTAGTGATTGGGCGATTTTGGGACATCGAAAGGATAAGGTATTTCACACAATATATTATGCCAGAAAAACTTTAACGTATGCTTAACACAATTACACTACCACTGAGAAAGAGTTATTGGCAGTAGTATATGCCCTTGACAAATTCAGATCCTATCTCATTAGCACTAAAGTCATAATATACACAGATCGTTCAGCCATCAAGTATCTTATATCTAAGAAGGATGCTAAACCACAGTTGATCAGATGGGTCCTTCTTCTACAGGAATTTAACTTAGAAATCCATGATAAGAAATGGAATGAGAATTAAGTGGAGGATCATCTCTTGAGGTTGGAGAATATGGATCAAGATGGAAATATGATTAATTTATTCTTCCCTGACAAACAACTTCTTGCTATTTAGACTGAAATGCATTGGTATGCTGATTATGTCAAATTTATTTTGAGTGGTGTGTATCCTCTTGACTTGAGCTATCAACAAAAGAAAAAGTTTTAGAAGGACGTGAAATTCTATTTGCAGGATGAGCCTTATCTGTTTCGTCAATGTGCTGATCAGATTCTAAGAAAGTGTCAATGTGCTGGTCATTTTGGCGGACAAAGAAAAGCAGCAAAGGTGAAACAAATAGGATTTTACTAGCCCAATCTTTTTAAGGATGATTATGATTTTGTACTAAAATATGACAGATGCCAATGAGTTGGCAATATCTCTAGAAGGAACGAGATGCCCCTCAACAACATTTTGGAAATCAAAATTTTTGACAATTGGGGTATTGACTTCATAGGCACATTCCCATCATCATTCATCAATCTTTATATTTTGGTGGCAGTGGACTATTTGTCTGAATGGGTTGAAGCAGTTACACTACCAACTAAGGATGCCAAAGTGGTCCTTCGCTTCCTACAAAAGAATATTTTCAGATTCTTTAAGACACCGCGTGCAATTATTAGCGATGAAGGGTTGTATTTCTGTAACTAAATACTTTGTAGCCCTTCTCGTTAAATATGTAGTCACTTCACGACATACCATCTGCAGACAAGCGGCCAAGGGGAGGTGTCAAACAGAGAGATAAAGCGCATATTGGAAAAGACTGTGAATGTGAGACCTCAGATTTTATGAATAAAGATTTAAATTTCTTGAAATATTTTTTTGAATATTATGGTGTGCATTTGATATAATGTTATAGTTGTGGGTAATATTTATAAATTTTGCAAAGTAAGCAAGTTGTTATATAATATTCGATTGGTCGAGGAATATTCTTTTTGTCGGGAATATCCGTACGACGGCACAATCATTGTTGAACCCACAACGGAAGTATTGTCGTAATAAGAAAACAACAGAATTATCTTTTTATAAAAATAACGGGGAAAGTGTTACCGTTAAAACTGTTGAACTACCCGATAGTAAAAGTACAGTAATACGCGTGGTTGCATAGTAGCACATGGTATTGCTTATAGATGTTTACGTGAAAAGTTATTCAGTTATACTCAATTATTGCTACAGTAATTGCTGCATCATATCTCTCATATTATTGATTCGATTATTGTCACAGTATCATATGCATAATATGATATATTATTAAATCAATAATTGAGACGACAAAGTTATTTATATTATTAAATAATAATATTTACAATATCTAGAAGTTCTGTCAAGGAGAGGTTTGGTCATCTAATTGCGTGCCAATAAGGTGAAATCCTTATCGAAAAGCCCCCTCTTTCCTGGGAACGACCTAGTTGTTAAATATTGTGAGTTATAATATTAATGATGAATAAGTTCGTGTTGATTAAAGATGAAATTGATAGTTCCATTGTTTTGGAATTATTATTGTTAGTTGAAATCAAAATTTATTTCGATAATAATTGATGTCTGGAGGTTATATTATTCAATCGGGTATTCGGGGCACTTTTTGTGTCGGAGTACTATTCACGGGTTACTATTCACCCAGTTACTATTCATTCTAGTATTGTTCACTCGGGTATTTGGGACACTTTTCGTGTCAGGGTACTATTCATGAGGTACTATTCCCGAAGTACTATTCACGGGGTACTATTCACCCGAAAAATATATTTCTTTTCGATCTAAATCATATTTGGATACAATATTATTCATGAGGAGATGTGATAATTTTTTAGACAGTTGGTTGAAGTTATAATAGTAAATCAATATTGATCGTTGGTTGAAGATATAATAGTAAATCAATATGGACCACTGGTGGAAATTTATAATAGTAAATCAATATGGATAGCTGGTTTAAAGTTTTAATAGTAAATCAGTATGTACCGTTGCTTTAAGTTTTAATAGTAAATCATTATGGACCGTTCATGAATTAGTTACTATTCAGTCCATTCTCCTATAAATAGAAACTCATTCCTTCATTATTTCTTACGAATTCACTGAAACTCTAGAGAGAGAAACTATAGAGAGAAAAAAGAAAAGTATTTTGCGACTTCACAACTCCAATATTCAGTTTTTCTAAGGTAAGAGATATTATTTGTTGTACTCGTTGTAGACACTCAAAAAAAAATTCCTGTTACTAACTATACAGGAGGACAAAAGCGTCTTTTTCACACTCCGGAGATAACCTTGGAGGACCACAACATCAATTTCAACCCCAGAGATAGCCCCGGGAGATCTGGATCAAAGCTTGGAGATAGACCCATGAGGTCAAGACAACTTCAGAGATAACCCTGAGGACACTCAGAGTCAACAGCGCGTCAACCTCAGAGATAACCCTGAGAAAAGACTGCTACAACTGTACGAAAATTGGAGATAACACCGTGAGGGGCAAAATGGTCATTTTTCCAACAAAACTTCACTTCAAATCAAATACACTCGCTTCAACTCAAAATACTTCAAAAGAATTCCCACAAGAACAATATCTTAACTTTCGAGCGCAAACTACGCAAAACGGCTCAACGGACTACCTGATAGAAACCCGGGAATGCCATTTCAGTCATGGACCCATCTTCCTGGAATCGAAAGAGGGAAAATCCTATGTCATTGTGTATCTCTCGGAAAAAGATTTTTGGAATGGTATGGCACGCTTCCATCGGACTCCCGGATTGAAAGTTATAGACGACTGAGCAAACAGTACGTTGTTTGAGTGTACGTACTTCGACACGGCGGGACCCACACTGCCCGGGGCACCCCGGGAAGCCTCTGGTACACCTGCGGTCCAGCTGCAACCTCCACCCTCTATAAATAGAGGGCTTGGGGTTGCCATTTTGAAAGTGAAAACAGCGAGAAAGCCCTACCCAATTTGCTTTGCACTCACCCCATACATTGTATTTTCTCATTTTAAACACCTATGAGCTCATATAAAGCTTCTTTTGTATCTACAAAAGCCAGTGTTTACCCACTTTAAAGATATAGAAGTCTTCTTTGGCAGTCAACTGTAAGGCTTCTCACACACCTTAGAGTCTTTCTCTTCATCTTTGCACACACCCTTCTTCACATTGAGAGTCGTGTTGCGTTTGTTTTCCCAGACTTCGGTCCGTGGTTTTATCTCAGTTTGTATATATATATATATATATATATATATATATATATATATATATATATATATATATATATATATATATATAAGCAAATAAACGCTCCAGACCGAAGTCTAGGCTCAATCGAGGCAGAACTTGATAATGTTAGTCCATATATATATATATATATATATATATATATATATATATATATATATATATATATATATATATACTTATATATATGAACTGTTGTCGAACTCTGTTCGATGAGCCTGGATTTTACATCCGGAGCGTTTACTTGCTTTTATATATATATATACATATATATATATATATATATATATATATATATATATATATATATATATATATATATATATATATATATATATTGTCCCACCTGGAGTTCACTTCGTGGTGGTTGATCGCTTTTACAACTTTCTTTACGTTTCGTCATGCTTGGAGTTCACTTCATGGCAGTTGATTGCTTTGTACGGCTTTATTTACATTTTGTCCCACCTGGAGTTTCCTCCGTGGTGGTTGATAACTTTACAGCTTTATTTGTGTTTTGTCCCACCTGGAGTTTCCTCCGTGGTGGTTGATAGCTTTTACAGCTTTATTTACATTTCTGATCCCCCATGGAGGTGCTTCGTGGTTTGTGATCTTGTCTGTATATATATATTTACACCTTTTATATATATACCTGCTTACTGCTTTTATACAAATTGCGGTATCATGTGTGCCTAGGAATCATGTGATCACAGATTCAGCCTATTGAATCTAGATTCGGTTCCCGTGATGTACATCTTCAGCTGTAAGCAGCTTGTAAATTATTCTACGGCGTCTGAATTTCCTCATATGGTTTACATACCCATGAGGAAGTCGGCAATATTTTGTATATTATTTTCGTACGGATGCTTCGCATCTGTAAAATAAAATCAACCAAGCCGAACACTTAATAAAATGGGAGTGTAAAAGGTCTGAATTACTATTGAGCATCAGGGTTTGAAAAACCTTTTTTATAAAACCTCATTGCTATATCTCGCTAAAAAACTGAATTTTTACATAAATTCAAACCATGTGTATATAGGTGCGAACGAGGCCTCACACTACTTCCAAATAACAACACATTGACCCACAAACACATATTCAGATAATAGTTTCTTGAAAAGAGGCGGTCACCGTGGTAACACGGATGTCGGGGGGATGCTTAACACCTTCTCTCCGCATAATCAAGTCCTCGGACCCTAATGAATCTCGGTTACACCGACCCGTTTAGCAGTGTCACATCACTGGGTCAATGTGCAAACCTTTTCTCGGTTGTGTTGGTACAACCATTTAAAAAACCAATTGGTGACTCTTAACAGTCCATCGTCTACATGTCGGACCTTTTTCACTTGTTTTTTCAAACAAATCTCACCTAAAATGAGAACACCAAAGAACAAGTAATGGAAAGGGACATTAAAATATTTCGACGTCGACAGGTGGTGACTCTGCTGGGGACTCCAGTAAGAGAACTTAAGCCGCTATTTCAATCTTTTCAAAACTATTATCTACTTGTGTATGGATGTTTCATTTACATTTATGATGAATGTGTACGAATGCATTTACTTATTGCACTTAGTGCTTCTCACCATATCTACTTGTGATATTAGTGCTTCGCACATATCATCATTTTCATACGGTCCCTCCACCAGGAGGCTATCCCATCGGTGTTTGATTACTGGACTCGTGGGAAGACTAATTCCCCGAGGCTCAGGAAAGGCACCACCCAAATTCGCTCCAGTTGACAGACCGGATTAACTTTCCGTTGAGTAAATTGCGATGATTTGGGAACCTTCATGCCAAAAAGTCATGAGAGTAACCTAAGATAGGTCAATCTCTAATAAACCAAATGCGGAGGAAAGTCTCTTCAGGCTTTCACATTTTAATTACTTGTAAATTCAATTACTAGTAATTTTATTTCCATATAAATCTCAATGTAAGTGAAAATATGAAGGAATATGTGTGCATGCCTTCCTTTTATATCAAAACCTGACATGTTGTCTTGTCAATTGACATCCATTTCGCAGGATGATACGCCTAAATGGACACAATATGTAATATTGCTACATTCACTAAGACTAAACTACATAAGTCTTTTTTGTAGGGATATAATTGGTCTAGTAACCTGGTCAAAATCCAAAAAGGTTGCGACCCTACAGCCAATTATGTCTTCATCTGACCAGACTGATCTTAATCCAGTTTCTCGTGAAGAATTCAACGAATTAAGTACACAAATCATATATTTAGCTTTTCTGTTTAAGGAACTACACCAATCTACTCGGTGTACAAGGATATCTGTACATGCTGAATCCTTTGCACAAGGAGGAACCCAAGGTCCGGATACTGTTAGTTTCAGTCACAGGAATCCTCATAAGCATAGATAGATTCCTTCAGCCACACAGCGATTGTCTCCACCTACAACTCCTGAGTCCGCACAACCTCCTGTAAAGGTGCCAGCCAGCGTAATGGCTATGTTATTTCCCAAGCCGGTACCGGTGAAGGAGAAAGAAATCTTTGTTCCAGATCCCAGAGTGGAGGAAAAGAAACAAAGAATTAAATAGGACGTCATCCGAATGATGTCAGGCATACGGTTTTAAGGATTGAAAAATGTTGATAAAAGGTAATAATTATCCGAAAATTATTACGAGCCTAGGAAAAATATTTTGTCTGATTAGAAATTATCGGTGATAATGGTTAAGTGTTCAGGAAGAGTTTAATTGAACTTAAACTCGATAAAAGTCCGACTAGACTGTCGGGATGATAGAATGGTGTCGATTTCAACTCAGACTTAAATAGTCTGACTTAATATTAGGTCGTATGTGCTGTAAAGACTGATAGGGTTATGTGGTAATGTGTTTAGGTTATTCTGTGTGTATATATATAACAGTATATTACTGTGATGATATTATTTTAATTATTAGAGATCTATATTATTAATATTAGGTCTTCGGGTAAAGCGTTATTAATTGCGTGCGGTAATCAACGGTTCAGGCAAGTTTTCTTGTACTTAACTCTAATAAGAGTATTTTATTCAAGCTGATGGTTAACCATTGCTGATTACCACAAAAATTGTATTCTGTACATCTTGCGTGTATAAGTCAGGTATGAAAGGCTGATCACCTTCATTACCAGTTGGTTCAGAAATATTTGTTCATGTAAAATACGCGTTCAGTCAAAACTTTGTTTCTGTTAGTTCACAATTATATTGTTGAATTATAGCTAGCCAATTATTCATACTCTTCAATCATGATATATCGTTATGTTATTGTATATAAACTTGCTGGGCAATTTTTATGCTCACCCTTGCTATATCATGATAAAATATTGCAGATTAAGGCGAATGCGTCGGAAACAAGGAAATGTCCAAGACAGTTCCAGCTTTAATAGATGTGTGCAGTTAAATTTGTATTGTATGATATTAATAATGTTATGAGTTAGATAACTTATGAAATGTGTAATAAGTTAAGGTTACTCGATTTTGGGTAATAGTGTGTAATGTATTGTATAAACAACTTATGTTAATATCTTCCGCAAATAGTTATAGAAATAGTATACCGGATCCGCGACGATTCGGGGCCCGGATTCGGGAATGCTACAGTTGGTATCAGAGCTGTTGGTTATGAAGCTTAGGTAGGAATACCTGAGACCAATAACCGTAGTGATTAGGATAAGGCTAACTCAAATAGAGTTAGTTGGTCAGTAAGATTCAAAGACGAATCTCGGCGAGTGTAAAGACACAGAGTTCCCTAACTCTGATAATAAAGTTGAACAGTAATGGTGAATAGATTGAGTCTAAAAGACTGAAAGTCCAGGGATAGAAGATCGTAAAATAAAATGATCAAGTCATAGAATTGAATCGTATTATATACGATAAGATCACCCCGTGATCTGATAAAGGTTATGACAGCTAGAAAGGATCAATCTGATGATTGAAAATGATCATAATGTATGGAATTGAATCGTAATATATACAATAAGATCACCCCGTGATCTAATAAGGTTATGATATGGGATAAGAATCAATCTGATGATTGAAAAGTTTACAGCAAGATGTTGTGTCTATGTTGTACTATGAAATTGTACTATGAAAACTCATGAAAGAGTTATGAATTGTAAATACGTATTAAATAAAATTTGTATGGAGTAAGTGTGGAGTTAGTATTAGGTGGGGATTCAATTGAGGACTCTTATCGGCAGCTAGTTGTATGATTCCTTGTATGGGAGGGAATTGTACTTGGTTTTAGAATCCCTTAGCTTCCTGGTCGATGTAGTGGTTAGGTTGATCAATTCTTTGTATGGGAGGGGAATTGTTCATTTAGCTTCCTATATTGATTAGTGGTCGAGTTTGGTTTGACAACCACTTAGTTTCTGGCACTGATAATCATTGAAATGTTTGTGTCGCGCTATTTGCTATATGCGTGTTAAGAGGGTGATTCCTTTCTCATGTATATAACAAATAGATAAGTCATAGGTAGAGGATATAAGATTAAGTACGAGTTCTTAGAACTCATACTTATGTGACATACTTGACGCATAGTTATATGAAATATTTATGAACCCCTCAGCGAATGGACGCCAAAGGTCTGTCTAAGAAAGTTCTTAAACTCATATGACTGTGGTAATTTATGGACTCATAAGTGTGGTTTTATGAACTGGGTATAGTTGTGTGTGAATGGAGTATTGAGGATAATAGGAACAGATAGAATGTTTAAGCAAATGATCATTAGTGGAGAATTAGGTTTTCTTAAACCCTATCTATGCCAGATTTCAAAATTTTTGACTTCAAGCTAAATACGCACTATGTGCCTTTAAAAAAAATATTTTTATTTATCACTTATGTACCATATGACCTGGTGCAGAGATGATAAAAATGATGGAGTCATCAATGTAGTATTACTTCGTGTGAATTTGACTTAAAGTCATTATTCCACTATGGTATGATGTAGCATGATAAAATCATCAAATGAAGGAATCCTCAACGGACTGTAAATACAGTGCGGCATCATGACGTCATTCTTAAAAATGTTTTCAAAAACTCTAAGTATTTATTGAAAGAAATTCCCTGAACCAAATTATTTCGGTGCTGAATCCTATGATAAGACTGAGGTGAACTATGTTGTTTGGATAAATAAATTCAATCTAATAGCGTAAATATTCGCTAAAAATAAATACGTTATTTATAACGTAATCGTACGATAGGCTGATCACCTAAAGTTCTAGTAACGGTAGTTTACCTTCTTTGTGATTGTAAACATACCAAGTAATGTTTTATTTTGCGGTATAAATACCGTCAAATCTATGTGTTCATGGTCTATATGACCCCTCAGCAAAATTTTAAACCTTTTACCCTTGTGAGTGGTATATTGGGTAGCATGTGATATGTGTGAATGGTGTAAGGTGCACGGTGTAAGGAGTAAGGTGAATTTCGGGGATGAAATTCTTATAAGGAGGGGTGAATTTGACAACCCGAGAAATAGGAGAATTTATTAAAATCATAATTGATTGATTTAAGGTTCAATAATAGGACCTAGACAGGAAATAAGTGTATGGAATTGGCAGTTATGTAATGAAATTCCAAGAATTACAAAAGTTTTAGATAAGACTTGAAATATGTGATAGACTGTAAGTGATAGTCTAGTAATGAGGTATAAGATTATGGTAGATTTAAAATTCTTTTGAAGAATTATCAGGGATAAGTATTGAAGTAAATACTAGTTGGTATATTTGATTATATATGTGAACCGTAATGATTTGAGATCAAGGATTGATCAGATAAGTTATAACTTTAGAAAACCCTAAAGTTATGTTAATCATACGTTTATTAAGTTAGAAAAATCTAACGGATTGTTAGAAACCCTAACGGTACGCTCAGAAACTTTAATTTTAGTTTCGGAAATCCGAAACCCTAAATTCATGATATGAATATGGTGATTAAGTTAGAAAACTCTAACGTCTGATGAGAAACCCTAGAAATCGGTTCTGAAAACCCTAGTTTCAGTTCCGGAAATCCGAAACCCTAATTCGGATATTGAAAACCCTAGATTGGGAATGCAATGATAGGTACAAGTTTAACGTCATTAATTAGGGAAAACCCTAATGAATTATTTAAAATCTTAATTGATTATTTGAAAACTCTAATACCAAATCTGAAAACCCTAATTTCAGATTCTGATAAAATGAAGCCCTAATCTGGAAATATAACGGAGAATTATAATACGTATGTGGTATTAGTTAAGTACTAATTAGGGTAAAGGTTTATTAATTTACAAACCCTAATTTCCAATTTTGGAACCCTAATTGTTCCGTCAGAAACCCTAAAGTTCAATTGGATTTAATTGCTAAAATTAGCAATGTTAATTAGGAAACCCTAATCCTAATTATTTTAATTTATGAGTAATTAGAAAACCCTAATCTAATTACGAGATTTAATTTATAAATGAGAAAAATTTAGTTTTTCTATTTAAAACCCTAAAATGTGGTTTTGAAACCTAATGTGCAATTGTGGGCTTAAGTGCTAATTTAGCGATTTTAATTAGGGTAGATTAGTCCTAATTAATAAGATTGTTGTGTGACTAGGAAATTATGATATAATTAGGAAGCCCTAATTATAATTGAGAAAATCAAAATTTTCTATTGTATATTTAATTAGAAAATTTTTGATAATCCAAGTTGCTAAAAATTTGAGGGTTAACACCTAAACCTTAAATTTGTCCAAACTCTAAATATAAGTATGCTCAAACCCTAAACCCTAAGGGTTTCATGAATTGGAAAATATAGAGAAAAATGGAAATGACATAAATACCCTTTTTGTGTGATATTTTAGTTAGCTTGTAAATCTTGCAAAATCTATGGGTTGGTGAACAACCCTAGAGCTACCTTAGCCTAGCCATGTGCTACAAACCACAGCAATCAGCCATTTAGTAAGTCAAATGCATTGGATCAAGAATGATATAAATAATTAAAGAGAGAGAGAATGCTAGATTATTTTCTCAAATCAACCAAGCCATCCTCTCTCTCCATTTTCAAAATTTTAGAGTGAGAGGGAGTGAGAATTTAAGCCATGATCAAGATTCAGCAAACCTAAAACAGAATCAAAGGGCAGAAATCGAAAATCAAGCATAAAAGGTATAAAATTCCTAATTTTTGAAATCCTTCGATTCCTTGTTAATTGTTGCAATTGATTGTGCAAATATGTGTTATAGGGTGTCAATTGATGATCTGGGTTGATAAATCATGAACCCATAACATCAAAGTACACGAATTTGAGAATTTGAGGAATCTGGAAAATTTCATTTCTGTGATTTTTGGTCAAATGTCAGAGCTTGTATCTCTATAATAATTTACGGTTTTTGTTGTTTGTAAGATGTTATGTATAGCCTGACATGTGGTCTGTAATATGCAAAAATAATCGAAGCTAGATCACGTTTAGATCAAACGATACGAGCGGTCAAAGGTTGTTGACCATTCAAGAAATCTAGTTTCTGGGCAACCCAGAAACCCAGATCGTGTCTGACAACGTTTTTGCAGGTCATGAATCTTGCTGTTGTTTGTTAATTTGGTCATTTTGTTACTTTAAAGTTGTAGTCTGACATGAGGTCTACCGTGTAAAAGCTTTAGATCACCCAGATCTGCATCAGGATCATAAATAAATCATGGTCAAATATAGTTGACCGAACTGCCTCAAGAACAATCTGGAAAACCCAGATTTGTTCAAGAACAGTTCTTGGTCGCCACTTTGACCGGCTTGAATCTTGTTCATCCGTTGTTGTTTAGATGATCTGATGATTGTTTATTGTACCTTGACATCAGGACTATAAACTAGAACCTTTATATCAAACTAACAATACTTAGACTGAAAGTTACAAGGATCTAAAATAGAACCCTCGTCTGTTCTTCAATTTCTGGAAAACCCAGAAAATGAAGAACAGCGATGTCAGACATTTTGAGAGACTAGATCTCGCTCATATGATGTAGTTTGGTCATGAAACAAGTTGGTGATTGTAGTATTACATAAATACTACAACATGAAATCAATCACGAGCCCAGAAATCGATCAGAACACGGTTTTAAATCCGGTCAAACCACCTACCCTCGCGTCTGACATGAATACTCAAGAACACCTGAAGAACACATTTAGCGACACTTCTGTCGCCTAAAGACCCTTTAGCGACGGTTTATATATTAATTTTCAGAAATTAAATTAAAATTAGAAAAAAATGGTTTTTAATTATTAAAAATACAAAATAAATTATGAAAAATTATTTTAAAGTCTGAAAAATAGTTTTTAACTATTTTGAGTATATTTTAAAAATATTTAATATTTTTGGAATATAAATGGTATTTATTTATTTAATTACTATATTAAATAAATTATTTAAAAATAGTTTTTAATTCATGAAAAATCATGAAAAATTATATTATGGTATAAGAAAATATTTTAAGTTATTTTTGATGACTTTTAATATTTTGGGATGAATTTCATTACTTAATCAATATTTATGATAATTAGTTTATTTAATAACTATATTAAATAAATTATGGAAAAATAGTATTAATGATTTAAAAATCATATAAAAATGATTTTAAGGTATTATAAAAATATTTTAAGTTATAAAAAATAACTTTTTTGATATTTTGGCATGGAAATATTAATATTTTAATATTAATAGCAATTATCGGATAATGGATTTATGTGTTTGAAAAATCATATAAAAATGATTTTAAGGTATTAAAAATACTTTGATATATTATAATTATATTATAATATTATGTAACAATTTTCATTAATATTTTATATTAAATGAATATTAATGGTTAAGGAATTATGTGGTATTTAATTTATTTAAATACGGTTTTAAGGATTGAAAAATTTGATAAAAGGTAATAATTATCCGAAAATTATTACGAGCCTAGGAAAAATATTTTGTCTGATTAGAAATTATCGGTGATAATGGTTAAGTGTTCAGCAAGAGTTTAATTGAACTTAAACTCGATAAAAGTCCGACTAGACTGTCGGGATGATAGAATGGTGTCGATTTCAACTTAGACTTAAATAGTCTGACTTAATATTAGGTCGTATGTGCTGTAAAGACTGATAGGGTTATGTGGTAATGTGTTTAGATTATTCTGTGTGTATATATATAACAGTATATTACTGTGATGATATTATTCTAATTATTGGAGATCTATATTATTAATATTAGGTCTTCGGGTAAAGCGTTATTAATTGCGTGCGGTAATCAACGGTTCAGGCAAGTTTTCTTGTACTTAACTCTAATAAGAGTATTTTATTCAAGCTGATGGTTAATCATTGCTGATTGCCACAAAAATTATATTTTGTACATCTTGCGTGTATAAGTCAGGTATGAAAGGCTGATCACCTTCATTACCAGTTGGTTCAGAAATATTTGTTCATGTAAAATACTTGTTCAGTCAAAACTTTGTTTCTGTTAGTTCACAATTATATTGTTGAATTATAGCTAGCCAATTATTCATACTCTTCAATCATGATATATCGTTATGTTATTGTATATAAACTTGCTGGGCAATTTTTATGCTCACCCTTGCTATATCATGATAAAATATTGCAAATTAAAGCGAATGCGTCGGAAACAAGGAAATGTCCAAGACAGTTCCAGCTTTAGTAGATGTGTGCAGTTAAATTTGTATTGTATGATATTAATAATGTTATGAGTTAGATAACTTATGAAATGTGTAATAAGTTAAGGTTACTCGATTTTGGGTAATAGTGTTTAATGTATTGTATAAACAACTTATGTTTATATCTTCCGCAAATAGTTATAGAAATAGTATACCAGATCCGCGGTGATTCGGGGCCCGGATTCGGGGATGCTACAGTAAAACGGACAGGAACTCTTTCTGCCCTGTAGATAACAATAATTGCTTACTTTTTCTGTACAGTATTAGCAGTTACTTTTGTCATTACATGCTAACACTTTGTGTGATTAAACAGTTTCATATATCAAATGAGAGCATATTGGTTCAGGACTCTAAAATTAGATGTGCCTAGACTTGTTGATGAGGTTCTTATTCTCCACAAGGACTGTAACTTTGATGTAAAGTTGGACTCAGACTTGATGGAAATACAAGAGGACTATGAGATAGCTCAGAATATCAAAGAATGGGTCGAAGAAAAACCCAAGCGAAATCTTGATCAAACCACCTCTTTTAAACCTCGAAACCTCAGAAAACCCCAAACAAATCCAGATGGGTACGGACCTCACTCCAAACCAAAGGAATGACTGGTTACTCTATTGACCCTATTCCAGGATATGTTTGCATGGTCTCACAAAGATATGGTCGATTTATTCACAAACATTGTCACTCATCACTTTCCCATCAAAGGAGGATTCAAGCCAGTCAGGTAGAAGCTCATGCGATTAAAACCTGGGTGGAGGTTAAAATTTAAAGAAGAAATTGTGAAACAATTTCAATCCAGCATCATTATGGTGTCAACATACCCTGAATGGATATCCAACATTGTCCCCGTGCTGAAATTCGGAGGAGAGGTACGAGTCTGCGTGTATTACAGTGATCTGAACAAAGATTTTCTCAAAGATAGTTTTCCCATCCCATTCATCCACATACTCATTGACAATACGACTCAATATAACATATACTCCTTTGCGGATGGCTTTCCGATGTACCATCAAATCATGGTTTCCAAAAAGGATCATGAGAAAACTGCATTCATCACTCCTTAGGGAACCTTTTGCTACAGACGATTGTCATTCGGCCTCATCGATGCCGGAGCTACCTATCAGTGAGCCATTTGGCTCTTTTCCACGATCTAATGCATAATAAAAAAAGAGAAAAAAAAGAGAAAAAGAAAAAGGAAAAAATATAGAAAAAAGGAAAAGAAAAAATCTCTTCAAACGGTTCTACAGTTGTTGCTTTACCATCGGCAGGTTCCACAGATGGCTTTGGAGTTTGAAGAAAAATCCTTCCTCCACATTCCTCAGAATAGGAATGATTTTACAGATGTATTAGCAACCTTGGCCTCCTTGATCAACATACATGACAAGGAAGACATGGCAACCCTCATATTTCCCCAACAAAAGGCTCTAGCCTATAGGAATTACATTGGAGAAGTATTGGATGAGCTATCTCCCATCCAGCACCCTTGATATCAGCATATCAATGAGCACTCACAAGATAGATCTGCATCCGCTGAGGTGAGCCCGACTGAGAAAAGGAGGATTCATCGACTTGCTATAAAATTCTACCTGAGCGGAGATGCACTCTACAAAAGAGATGCAAGACTAGGTCTCCTCAGATGTTTGGACAAAGACCAAGCTCAGAAACTCATGAATAAGATCCATGGTGGAGTCTGTGGCCCACAATTGAGTGAACATCTACTTGTAAAAAAGATCTTACAATAGAAAAGTCCGACTACGACAGTTCGAATAACATGACTTGATTTTGAAAAAGATCGTTGACAACCAAGCTCAGTCTAAAAGAAAATTCTCCCCGAACTGGGAAGGCCCGTTTATTGTCAAGGAGGTATTGACAGGAGGCACTTTCAGATTATAAGAAATGGACGGCGATGAATTTCTGCAACTCATCAATTCGAACACCGTGAAACGGTACTATGTCTGAGGTTACCATCAAGCGAACATCCTGGTTTTGGATCATCAAATCACCAGTTATTTCAGGTTCTTTAACCCTCACTACATACATCCTTTCCTTTTTACCCATCTCCCCCTCAGGGAAAAACACACTTTTCAAACCAGCAGCCTGGTTTCACTTCATTTCACACTTTCAGTTTATCCTACCAGGGATTAAACCTTTCACACCTTTAATATATCCTGTACATAGGATTAAAACTTTTCACCTGCAATCCGCCCTATACATGGGGCGAACTACGTCGACCTGATCTCCCCAATACACGGGAGTACGTAGGCAGCCATATTATATGGTCCGGTCTCACCACAGAATAAACAAACACACTTATATCCATAACCACCTTCAGAAACCAGTTTCAAGACACCAAAGATGGTAGGGAATACACACAGATCAAGGATCCATTCTGAAAATCCTGAGACATCTCACTGTCCATCCACCAAGGAGGAGTTCAGAATACATCCAGATCACAAAGTCTTGGAGAAACAAACGAATATCAAGCAAGTAGCTAGGCACAACTAAAAGGGAAGTGAATCAACATATATTTCACTGCCATATATAATGTCGTTTGATAAATACAATGTGTACTGTACATGTGAGACCCCAGATTTTATGAATAAAGATTTAATTTTCTCGAAATATTTTTTTTATTATGGTGTGGATTTGAGATAATGTTATAGTTGTGGGTAGTATTTATAAATTTTGAAAAGTATGCAAGTTGTTGTATAATATTCGATTAGTCAGGGAATATTCTTTTTGTCGGGGAATATCTATACGACGGTACAATCATTGGTGGACCCCGCAACAGAATTATTGTCGGATAGAGAAAACGACAAAAAATACTTTATGAAAATAACGGCGGAAGTTTTATCATTAACTGTTGAAACACCCGATGTTAAAAGTACAGTAATACGCGTGGTTGCATAGTAGTACACGGTATTGATGATTGATACTTATGTGAGAAGTCGCTCAGTATTGTTCAATCGGGTATTCGGGACACTTTTCGTGTTGGAGTACTATTCACGAGTTACTATTTATGAGTTACTATTCACGAATTACTATTCATGCATTACTATTCATGAGTTACTATTCACGAGTTACTATTCACAGGGTACTACTGATCACCCGTAAAGTATATTTCTTTTCGGTCCAAATCATTTTTGGGTACAACATTATTCTATGAGGAGATGTGCTAATTTTTCAGACCGTTGGTTGAAAATATAATTGTAAATCAATATGGATCGCCGGTTTAAAGTTTTAATAGTAAATCAGTATGGACCGTTGCTTTAAGTTTTAATAGTAAACCAATATGGACCGTCCGTTTAAAAGTGAATCAATCTGGACAGTTCATGAGTTAGCTACTATGCAGTCCATTCTCCTATAAATAGAATCTCATTCCTTCATTATTTCTTACGAACTCACTGAAACTCTAGAGAGAAAAGTTATAGAGAAACTATAGAAAAGTATTCTGCTACTTCCCTACTCTTATATTCAGTTTCTTTTACGGTAAGGGGTATTATTTCTTTTGTATTCATGAAGAGAACTTATGTTATTCCATTATTTATTATTCTGTTAGAATAACCTGTATACGTGGGCTACCCTATACTTGGTGAAATTCTTCTGTTATTTCATTCTTTATTATTCTGTCAGAATATCATGTCTGTGCATTTACGCCGGACCTGGTTCCATTATTTATTATTCTGTTGAAATATCTTGTCTGTGCGTTTTACGCCAGACCTGGTTCCATTCTTTATTATTCTGTTGGAATATTCTATCTGTGAGTTTTACGATGGACCTGGTTCCGTTATTTATTATTCAGTTGGAATAACCTGCATGTGCGGTTTATCGCATACATGGTGATTTCTTTTGTTATTTCATTCTTTATTATACTCAGTTGGTTAAAACTTTGACTTCTATACTACATGAAATTAGTGGAATATCCTTGATATTTGCGCTTCATCCAGTATCTTTTCATGGAAATATTCTTCTGAACATTCTTGAATTTTACTCTACAAAGTAGTATCATGTTTACAATTTGAACGTTATCAGTTCCTAGATAAATTAATTCTTCAATTTATTTTATTGAATTCTTATATCATTGTCATCGTCCTCATGTTTATATTATGTTGAAAGTCATCTGTGGCATGTAGTGCATAGATGGAGGTATGATTATGACCAGGGATTATTCGGTATAATCATAACCGTAATGTTACAAATGATGTGGAAAAAGTCCTTATTGGCCCGTAGTGCATTGATGGACAGTTTTTGGTATGATTATGGCTATGGATTCTCTTTGGCCGTAGTGCAAAGATGAATTGTTTTATGGCATGATCAGGACCGTTGATGAAAACATGATTATCTTAAGTCGTAGTGCATGGATAATTCGTTGTCGTGATACTAAAGAATATCCTTGGCCGCAGTGCAGGGGTGATTCGATGATGTGGATTATTTATTAAACTGAGTCCCAACGATAAAAGTGATGAAAAACCTTTTAAATCATAGAAGATAGTAGATTTTATTTTCTACTTGACTCTTCTAATGGATTGCTTGTTCCACTGCAATTAAACTTGATGTTTGTTATATTGTATCAGTTTAACACTGTTTAAGGCAAATGATAATTTATTTTGCATTATCTTAGTCATAATATTTCTTACTGGGCTAGTTGAGCTCACCCTTTTGCTTTCATTGTTCTCTTCAGGAAATTAGAACGTAGCAGGGACTAGTCATGGAACAGAGTGATGGTCCTAAATGGTGCATTAGTAGTCCTCACTATTCTGTGAAATAGTATAATAATAAATATAATGAGGACTCCATTGAGTTTGTATATTGTCTAGATAATAATATTTGTATTAAAACTCACAACATATGTTTAGTCGTATTTTACACGACTGTTGTAAGACCCCGAATTTTATGAAATAAAAGTATTCAATATTTCTTATAATTTATATTCAGTAAATGGTTAAATTGATAAAAGTTAAAGTTAAGGGTGATATATGAAATTTTTTCAAAATACGCAAGTGGTTATAAAATATTCATTGTTGTCGGGGAATATTCGTTTGGTCGTGGGATATTCTTTCTGTAGGGGAATATTCGTACGACAGTGCAGCCATTTGTGGCCCCATAACAGAATAACTGCCGGATGAAAAAAATGACAAAATTAAGTTTTTATAAATAACGGCGTAATCGTTACCGTTAACACTGTTGGAATACCCGGTTGGTAAAATAAAGTAATACGCGTTGTTGCACAGTAGCACACGGTATTACACAGTATTTTTAAATTATTGATTCTTACGTAAGAAGGCACTACTCAATAATTTTTACAGTAATTACTGTTCAATATTTTATTTTATTGATTCAATAATTGATGCGTTGATATTTTATATTATTGTTGTTTCAATAATTATCACTGCACAATATTTCTCATTATCATATCAATAATTCGTATTATTTGAATAATATTATTAGATAGCATTATTGGCAATGTCTAGAAAGTTCTGTCAATGAGAGGTTTGGTCACCTAATTGCGCGCCAGTAAGGAGAAATTCTTATTGGAAAGCCCCCTCTATCCTAGGAACGGCCTGGTTGTCAGTACTGTGATTCTGTAATATTATTTTTGAATAATTAATTATTAATTATTAATTATTATGATAAAGAAAATATTTATTTTATGTGGATATAGATGGAGGAAATTTTTAATGTGACAATTGTTGAAAATTAATATTTTATCTTTTTCTGATAAAATAATTCATTTAAATATATTATTTTAATAATATATTAACGGTGATATTTTTATAATGAATGTGGAATATATGAGTATATGAGGAGGAAGAGTATTTTTGTGGCATTAAATGTTTAACACATGTTTTGTGTGTCGGTGGACACAATTCTTGACCGAAAATTTATTATAGTATGTAAAATCCCCCGTTTGTGGATTTCAGTCAAATTCTGTTTAGAATTTGAAAAAACTTCATTCTGCAAAGTTGTAGATAATTGAATTTTCTATAAAAACTCGTGAGATTCGAATTTTCTGATAAAAAGATCTATTTATTGTGAATTATTGAAGTTCCAGAGTTCCGAAATAATTGATTTTTGGAAAATTTTAATTATTTTATTTAAGAAAAATTTTTTTGTGGTTGTTGGCACATGGGTGGCTGATGTTTTTGACCAAAGATGGCTGATGGCTTTCAAAACTGGTTGGTGAAGGTTGGTGTGGAATAAGAAAAAGAAAATGATATTTTATTATTTTAGTCTCCTTTGGCGTTCTAGCATTTTCCTATAAATAGAGGGCTAAGTTAAAATTGAAAATCACACCAGAAACATAAGCTTTCTCTCTACTTCTCTCTCTATATATCAAGCGTGTTCTTGTGAGTATACTTTGAGTGTTGCTATACGATGAAAGGTTTCTTCGGCTTTTCATCCGATATTTTAGTCAGAAGTACTGCTATTTTGAGGTAAGGGATTTTAAGGGTTATCATGTTTCTCATTTTCGAAATTTTTCTGGACCTTCAAAAACTCTAGAAAAATTTGAAATAATATTTTGATGAGTTTTATTGAATGTGTCCAAAGATGGCGATTTTTGGATGTATAGATTAAGAGTTATGAATTTTATGAGAAAATACTTTTTTAAAAGTAACCGCTTATAACTCCTTGTGGTTAACTCCAAAGTTGATGAAATTTTTATTGGGAGTACATCTATATAACATGAGTATACTCTATGAATTCCGAAATTTTTGGACAAAGGTACAATTTATGATAAATGTCTAAATATTCGGCAGTTTTGGCCATATGAAAAATAGTAAATGACTTTTAAAAATTCTGAGAAAAATATATGTTCAATATGGGACTATATTCTGCTAAATCCCGAAAAAGAAATATTTTTAGAATTGATTTGGTATTTTTCATAAAAATAGACTAATTATGAGTAAATGAATTAAATATGTTATGTGAAGTAAGAAATTTGAAAAATAGGATTTTATGGCTTGAGAATCTTATATGAGGTATATGCATATTTTTGATGAGGGTTTTGGTTATTTGGTGATTAAATCTTATGAGTTTGGCATTTTAAGATGATTAAATGTATTATTTAGTAAAGTGTAAACAATTAAAATAAATTATTTATAAGCTTAAGAAATATTATTCTTTCAATATCATTATACCGAAATATTGGTATGAATTTTATTGTGGAATTTGTACCTTTTTCATGTCGGGGTTACTATTCACGAGTTACTATTCACGGGTAATATTCACGACAAAATTAGTTTCTTTTTCTAACCAAATTATAGTTGATTTATGAATATTACTCTTGAAATTAAAACTATATGTTGATCATATTATTTTTATTATCATATATAACATTTTTATAATCCTAATGATGATTTTTCTTTTTGACTTGAGTGTAAAGATGGGTAGATTTTTGGTATGATCATGAGTATGGGTTCTCTTTGGCCAATAGTGCAAAGTTGAATTATTGACTGGTATGATCATGACCATTGAATTTATAATTGAATATCTTTAGCTTAAGTACAGAGGTGAAATGATCAACATGGTTATAATTATTGTTTATATAAATTTTGAAATGATTATATATTTATTTGAGATAATAATATATTTGGCCTGTAGTGCAAATATGAACTGTTGATGAATATCTTTGGCCTGTAGTGCAAAGATGAATTGTTCATGAATATCTTTGACCCGTAGTGCAAAGATGACATGTTGTTGAATATCTTTGGCCAGTAGTGCAAAGATGAACATGTGTTGAGATGAACATGACCAACTGGTGATACAAATGAATATCTTTGGCCGTAGTGCAAAGATGAAATTATTAGTATGATTATGAACATGAAATGTGATTTGGTGTAACCATGATCTTTGATGTTTCAGGTAAAGACAGGTGATGTAAATTATCTTCGTCCTAGATGAGAATAGGAATTTATAAACACACTTATGGTTATGATTTATTCATATGATTGTGGAAAGGAACTGTTGATTGATGTTACAGGGATAAAACATTGTTGGTGGACTTTTAAAGTGGAGAAGTTAATAGATTTTATAGTCTATTTGACTCTTTTAATGGATTGCTCGTTCCGCTGCAACTATGGTTGAAATTTTTATCATCTGCCATATGTTCTAAATCTTTGATTTATTATTGATGAAGGCTATTGATAATTTAATTATCTTTAGTCATGATATTCTTTACTGAGCTAGTTGTGCTCACCCTTTTGCTTTACAATTCCTTTCAGGTAATAAGAGTGTAGCTGGGTCGAGCGGGGGTAACAGGGGAATAGAACGGTGGTCTCTAGCTGTGGAGTTCTCCCTAAACAGTATAGACAAGTGTGTTGTATACATCTTTTAGTAGTTATATTTGGTGAATCTAATAGGGTAAGGTGAACCCAACGTTGGAAGGGTGTTTTTCCACTATCATACAAGATGTCTAATGACTTACAACCTCGTGTCATCATAAGACAGGGTTGTGCTCATCCACTTGCTGAGTATATTTACGAGCACTACCTATATAATCTTGGTGTTTGTTTGAAGTATAATTCTCAATTTGAGAAAGTGGAGATAATGATAAATCAAAAGAAGACTCAACATTGGGAAGAATATAATAGTAATCTTCTCATTTTTCTTTGGGGTATATGGGGTCAACCAATGATAATTCTGTGGCCATATGATATCTATCAAAACTTAGAAGCATGGCCTCCCATGTACGAAGGTTTCCTTGAGCACTTCCCAAAGATTTTAGTTTCTAAAACAGTTTTTGACTATACCTTTATGTAAGGTGTCACTATGAGGTGTTGTCCACGGTTGGGACATGTGTCACATTTGGTATATATTTGTATCCAAACTCACAGTATATGTGTTGTTGTATTTTGCACGACAATTGTTGTAATAAAAGTCGTAGTTGTTTTCTGTACCATGTATTTGGCGACTAAGAATAGGTTGGATTGAATGGACCTATTTTGGGGTCGTTATATTTGGTATCAGAGCTTAAGGATATGATCTCTGACGGGGATCGGGGAATAGGACTAGGAGGGGGGAGATGAGTAAATCATTCGATAGTGTGTCCTACCTAAGCTTAAATTGTTGGTCAGTCATAATATCGGGATATTATGTGATATGTTAATTTGTTCAATTAACCCTTGTTTTAAAGTTTTATTCTAGAATGATATCTGAAATACAGGAGACGAGCAATGGAGAAATCATGATGACAGGAAAGATGGAATCTGAAATGAAAGTAAGGTATTCTCAACTCTTTGAAATACCAGGTACGTAAATTTCGGGGACGAAATTTCATAAGGAGGGGAGATTGTAAGACCCCAAATTTTATGAAATAAAAGTTTTCAATTTTCTTATAATTTCTAATCAGTAAATGGTTAAATTGATAAAAGTTAAAGTTAAGGGTGATATATGAAATTTTTTCAAAATACGCAAGTGGTTATAAAATATTCATTGTTGTCGGGGAATATTCGTTTGGTTGTGGGATATTCTTTCTGTCGGGGAATATTCGTACGACGGCGCAGCCATTTGTGGGCCCCATAACAGAATAACTGTCGAATGAAAAAAATGACAAAATTAAGTTTTTATAAATAACGGCGTAATCGTTACCGTTAACACTGTTGGAATACCCGGTTGGTAAAATAAAGTAATAAGCGTTGTTGCACAGTAGCACACGGTATTACACAGTATTTTTGAATTATTAATTCTTACGTAAGAAGGCACTACTCAATAATTTTTACAGTAATTACTGTTCAATATTTTATTTTATTGATTCAATAATTGATGCGTTGATATTTTATATTATTGTTGTTTCAATAATTATCACTGCACAATATTTCTCATTATCATATCAATAATTCGTATTATTTGAATAATATTATTAGATAGCATTATTGGCAATGTCTAGAAAGTTCTTTCAAGGAGTGGTTTGGTCACCTAATTGCACGCCAATAAGGAGAAATTCTTATTGGAAAGCCCCCTCTATCCTAGGAACGGCCTGGTTGTCAGTACTGTGATTCTGTAATATTATTTTTGAATAATTAATTATTAATTATTATGATAAAAAAATATTTATTTTATGTGGATATAGATGGAGGAAATTTTTAATGTGACAATTGTTGAAAATTAATATTTTATCTTTTTCTGATAAAATAATTCATTTAAATATATTATTTTAATAACATATTAATGGTGATATTTTTATAATGAATGTGGAATATATGAGTATATGAGGAGGAAGAGTATTTTTGTGGCATTAAATGTTTAACATATGTTTTGTGTGTCGATGGACACAATTCTTGACCGAAAATTTATTATAGTATGTAAAATCGCCCGTTTGTGGATTTCGGTCAATTTCTGTTTGGAATTTGGAAAAACTTCCTTCTGCAAAGTTGTAGATAATTTAATTTTCTATAAAAATTCGCGAGATTCAAATTTTCTGATAAAAGACAAATTTATTGTGAATTATTGAAGTTCCAGAGTTCCGAAATAATTGATTTTTGGAAAATTTTAATTATTTTATTTAAGAAAAACATTTTTGTGGTTGTTGGCACATGGGTGGCTGATGTTTTTGACCAAAGATGACTGATGGCTTTCAAAATTGGTTGGTGAAGGTTGGTGTGGAATAAGAAAAAGAAAATGATATTTTATTATTTTAGTCTCCTTTGGCGTTCTAGCATTTTCCTATATATAGAGGGCTAAGTTAGAATTGAAAATCACACCAGAAACATAAGATTTCTCTCTACTTCTCTCTCTATATATCAAGCGTATTCTTGTGAGTATACTTTGAGTGTTGCTATACGGTGAAAGGTTTCTTCGGCTTTTCCGATATTTCAGTCAGAAGTACTTCTATTTTGAGGTAAGGGATTTTAAGGGTTATCATGTTTCTCATTTTCGAAATTTTTCTGGACCTTCAAAAACTCTGGAAAAATTTGAAATAATATTTTGATGAGTTTTATTGATTGTGTCCAAAGATGGCGATTTTTGGATGTATAGATTAAGAGTTATGAATTTTATGAGAAAATACTTTTTTAAAAGTAACCGCTTATAACTCCTTGTGGTTAACTCCAAAGTTGATGAAATTTTTATTGGGAGTACATCTATATAACATGAGTATACTCTATGAATTCCGAAATTTTTGGACAAAGTTACAATTTATGATAAACTTCTAAATATTCAGCAGTTTTGGCCATATGAAAAATATTAAATGACTTTTAAAAATTCTGAGAAAAATATATGTTCAATATGGGACTATATTCTGCTAAATCCCGAAAAAGAAATATTTTTAGAATTGATTTGGTATTTTTCATAAAAATGGACTAGTTATGAGTAAATGAATTAAATATGTTATGTGAAGTAAGAAAATTGGAAAATAGGATTTTATGGCTTGAGAATCTTATATGAGGTATATGCATATTTTTGATGAGGGTTTTGGTTATTTGGTGATTAAATCTTATGAGTTTGACATTTTAAGATGATTAAATGTATTATTTAGTAAAGTGTAAACAATTAAAATAAATTGTTTATAAGCTTAAGAAATATTATTCTTTCAATATCATTATACCGAAATATTGGTATGGATTTTATTGTGGAATTTCTACCTTTTTCATGTCGGGGTTACTATTCACTAGTTACTATTTACGAGTACTATTCACGACAAAATTGGTTTCTTTTTCTAACCAAATTATAGTTGATTTATGAATATTACTCTTGAGATTAAAATTATATGTTGATCATATTATTTTTATTATCATATATAACATTTTTATAACCCTAATGAAGATATTTCTTTTTGACTTGAGTGTAAAGATGGATAGATTTTTGGTATGATCATGACTATGGGTTCTCTTTGGCCATTAGTGCAAAGTTGAATTGTTGACTGGTATGATCATGACCATTGAATTTATAATTGAATATCTTTAGCTTAAGTACAGAGGTGAAATGATCAACATGGTTATAATTATTGTTTATATAAATTTTGAAATGATTATATATTTATTTGAGATAATAATATATTTGGCCTGTAGTGCAAATATGAACTGTTGATGAATATCATTGGCCTGTAGTGCAAAGATGAATTGTTCATGAATATCTTTGACCCGTAGTGCAAAGATGACATGTTGTTGAATATCTTTGGCCAGTAGTGCAAAGATGAACATGTGTTGAGATGAACATGACCAACTGGTGATACAAATGAATATCTTTGGCCGTAGTGCAAAGATGAAATTATTAGTATGATTATGAACAGGAAATGTGATTTGGTGTAACCATGATCTTTGATGTTTCAGGTAAAGACAGGTGATGTAAATTATCTTCGTCCTAGATGAGAATAGGAATTTATAAACACACTTATGGTTATGATTTATTCATATGATTGTGGAAAGGAACTGTTGATTGATGTTACAGGGATAAAACATTGTTGGTGGACTTTTAAAGTGGAGAAGATAATAGATTTTATAGTCTATTTGACTCTTTTAATGGATTGCTCGTTCCGCTGCAACTATGGTTGAAATTTTTATCATCTACCATATGTTCTAAACCTCTGATTTATTATTGTTGAAGGTTATTGATAATTTAATTATCTTTAGTCATGATATTCTTTACTGAGCTAGTTGTGCTCACCCTTTTGCTTTACAATTCCTTTCAAGTAATAAGAGTGTAGCTGGGTCGATTGGGGGTAATAGGGGAATAGAACGGTGGTCTCTAGCTGTGGAGTTCTCCCTAAACAGTATAGACAAGTGTGTTGTATACATCTTTTAGTAGTTATATTTGGTGAATCTAATAGGGTAAGGTGAACCCAACGTTGGAAGGGTGTTTTGCCGCTATCATACAAGATGTCTAATGACATACAACCTAGTGTCATCATAAGACAGGGTTGTGCTCATCCACTTGCAAAGTATATTTACGAGCACTACCTATATAATCTTGATGTTTGTTTGAAGTATAATTCTCAATTTGAGACAGTGGAGATAATGATAAATCAAGAGAAGACTCACCATTGGGAAGAATATGATAGTAATCTTCTCGTTTTTCTTTGGGGTATATTGGGTCAACCAATAATAATTCTGTGGCCATATGATATCTATCATAACTTAGAAGCATGGCCTCCCATGTACGAAGGTTTCCTTGAGCACTTCCCAAAGATTTTAGTTTCTAATACAGTTTTTGACTATACCTTTATGTAAGGTGTCACTGTGAGGTGTTGTCCATGGTTGGGACATGTGTCACATTTGGTATATATTTGTATCCAAACTCACAGTATATGTGTTGTTGTATTTTGCACGACAATTGTTGTAATAAAAGTCGTAGTTATTTTTTGTACCATGTATTTGGCGACTCAGAATTGGTTGGATTGAATGGACCTATTTTAGGGTCGTTATATTTGGTATCAGAGCTTAGGGATATGATCTCTGGCGGAGATCGGGGAATAGGACTAGGAGGGGAGAGATGAGTAAATCCTTCGCTAGTGTGTCCTACCTAAGCTTAAAATGTTGGTCAGTCATAATATCGGGATATTATGTGATATGTTAATTTGTTCAATTAACCCTTGTTTTGAAGTTGTATTCTAGAATGATATCTGAAATACAGGAGACGAGCAATGGAGAAATCATGATGACAGGAAAGATGGAATCTGAAATGAAAGCAAGGTATTCTCAACTCTTTGAAATACCAAGTACGAAAAATTTCGGGGACGAAATTTTATAAGGAGATGAGATTGTAAGACCCCGAATTTTATGAAATAAAAGTATTCAATTTTTCTTATAATTTATATTCAGTAAATGGTTAAATTGATAAAAGTTAAAGTTAAGGGTGATATATGAAATTTTTTCAAAATACGCAAGTGGTTATAAAATATTCATTATTGTCGGGGAATATTCGTTTGGTCGTGGGATATTATTTCTGTCGGGGAATATTCGTATGGCGGCGCAGCCATTTGTGGCCCCATAACAGAATAACTGTCGGATGAAAAAACCGACAAAATTAAGTTTTTATAAATAACGGTGTAATCGTTACCGTTAACACTGTTGGAATACCCGGTTGGTAAAATAAAGTAATACGCGTTGTTGCACAGTAGCACACGGTATTACACAGTATTTTTGAATTATTGATTCTTACGTAAGAATTCACTACTCAATAATTTTTACAGTAATTACTGTTCAATATTTTATTTTATTGATTCAATAATTGCTGCGTTGATATTTTATATTATTGTTGTTTCAATAATTATCACTGCACAATATTTCTCATTATCAGATCAATAATTCGTATTATTTGAATAATATTATTAGATAGCATTATTAGCAATGTCTAGAAAGTTCTGTCAAGGAGAGGTTTGGTCACCTAATTGCGCGCCAGCAAGGAGAAATTCTTATTGGAAAGCCCCCTCTATCCTGGGAACGGTCTGGTTGTCAATACTGTGATTCTGTAATATTATTTTTGAATAATTAATTATTAATTATTATGATAAAAAAAATATTTATTTTATGTGGATATAGATGGAGGAAATTTTTAATGTGACAATTGTTGAAAATTAATATTTTATCTTTTTCTGATAAAATAATTCATTTAAATATATTATTTTAATAATATATTAACGGTGTTATTTTTATAATTAATGTGGAATATATGAGTATATGAGGAGGAAGAGTATTTTTATGGCATTAAATGTTTAACACATGTTTTGTGTGTCAATGGACACAATTCTTGATCGAAAATTTATTATAGACTGTAAAATCGCCCGTTTGTGGATTTTGGTCAATTTTTGTTTGGAATTTGGAAAAAATTCCTTCTGCAAAGCTGTAGGTAATTGAATTTCCTATAAAAACACGCTAGATTCAAATTTTTTGATAAAAGACCTATTTATTGTGAATTATTGAAGTTCCAGAGTTCCGAAATAATTGATTTTTGGAAATTTTAATTATTTTATTTAAGAAAAACGTTTTTGTGGTTGTTGGCACATGGGTGGCTGATGTTTTTGACCAAAGATGGCTGATGGCTTTCAAAATTAGTTGGTGAAGGTTGGTGTGGAATAAGAAAAAGAAAATGATATTTTATTATTTTAGTCTCCTTTGGCGTTCTAGCATTTTCCTATAAATAGAGGGCTAAGTTAGAATTGAAAATCACACCAGGAACATAAACTTTCTCTCTACTTCTCTCTCTATATATCAAGCGTGTTCTTGTGAGTATACTTTGAGTGTTGTTATACGGTGAAACGTTTTCTTCGGCTTTACATCCGATATTTCAGTCAGAAGTACTGCTATTTTGAGGTAAGGGATTTTAAGGGTTATCATGTTTCTCATTTTTGAAATTTTTCTGGACCTTCAAAAACTCTGGAAAAATTTGAAATAATATTTTTATGAGTTTTATTGATTGTGTCCAAAGATGGCAATTTTTGGATGTATAGATTAAGAGTTGTGAATTTTATGAGAAAATACTTTTTTAAAAGTAACCGCTTATAACTCCTTGTGGTTAACTCCAAAGTTGATGAAATTTTTATTGGGAGTACATCTATATAACATGAGTATACTCTATGAATTCCGAAATTTTTGGACAAAGGTACAATTTATGATAATTGTCTAAATATTCGGCAATTTTGGCCATATGAAAAATATTAAATGACTTTTAAAAATTTTGAGAAAAATATATGTTCAATATGGGACTATATTCTGCTAAATCCCGAAAAAGAAATATTTTTGGAATTGATTTGGTATTTTTCATAAAAATAGACTAGTTATGAGTAAATGAATTAAATATGTTATGTGAAGTAAGAAAATTGGAAAATAGGATTTTATGGCTTGAGAATCTTATATGAGGTATATGTATATTTTTGATGAGGGTTTTGGTAATTTGGTGATTAAATCTTATGATTTTGGCATTTTAAGATGATTAAATGTATTATTTAGTAAAGTGTAAACAATTAAAATAAATTGTTTATAAGCTTAAGAAATATTATTCTTTCAATATCATTATACCAAAATATTGGTATGGATTTTATTGTAGAATTTCTACCTTTTTCATGTCGGGGTTACTATTCACGAGTTACTATTCACAAGTTACTATTCACGGGTACTATTCACGACAAAATTGGTTTCTTTTTCTAACCAAATTATAGTTGATTTATGAATATTACTCTTGAGATTAAAACTATATGTTGATCATATTATTTTTATTATCATATATAACATTTTTATAACCCTAATGATGATATTATTTTTTGACTTGAGTGGAAAGATAGGTAGATTTTTGGTATGGTCATGGCTATGGGTTCTCTTTGGCCAGTAGTGCAAAGTTGAATTGTTGACTGGTATGATCATGACCATTGAATTTATAATTGAATATCTTTAGCTTAAGTACAGAGGTGAAATGATCAACATGGTTATAATTATTGTTTATATAAATTCTGAAATGATTATATATTTCTTTATGATAATAATATATTTGGCCTGTAGTGCAAATATGAACTGTTAATGAATATCTTTGGCCTGTATTGCAAAGATGAATTGTTGATGAATATCTTTGGCCCGTAGTGCAAAGATGACATGTTGTTGAATATCTTTGGGCAGTAGTACAAAGATGAACATGTGTTGAGATGAATATGACCAACTGGTGATACAAATGAATATCTTTGGCCATAGTGCAAAGATGAAATTATTAGTATGATTATGAACAGGAAGTGTGATTTGGTGTAACCATGATCTTTGATGTTTCAGGTAAAGACAGGTGATGTAAATTATCTTCGTCCTAGATGAGAAGAGGAATTTATAAACACGCTTATGGTTATGATTTATTCATATGATTTTGGAAAGGAACTATTGATTGATGTTACAGGGATAAAACATTGTTGGTGGACTTATAATGTGGAGAAGATAATAGACGTTATAGTCTATTTGACTCTTTTAATGGATTGCTCGTTCCGCTGCAACTATGGTTGAAATTTTTATCATCTACCATATGTTCTAAATCTCTGATTTATTATTGATGAAGGCTATTGATATTTAATTATCTTTAGTCATGATATTCTTTACTGAGCTAGTTGTGCTCACCCTTTTGCTTTACAATTCCTTTCAGGTAATAAGAGTGTAGCTGGGTCGAGCGGGGGTAACATGGGAATAGAACGGTGGTCTCTAGCTGTGGAGTTCTCCCTAAACAATATAGACAAGTGTGTTGTATACATCTTTTAGTAGTTATATTTGGTGAATCTAATAGGGTAAGGTGAACCCAACGTTGGAAGGGTGTTTTGCCACTATTCTATAAAATAGTGTGACAATAAATGTAATGAGGACTCCATTGAGTGTGGATATTGTCTAGATGACAATATTCTTACTAAAAACTCTTAGATTATGTTTTGTCATATTTTACACGATTGTTGTATAATTAAGTTGTATTTGAATTTTGTATCATGTATTTGGCGACTCAAGATGGGTGATGTATACCTATTTTTGGGGCGTCACAGTTGGTATCAAAGCTTAGGGATATTATCACTGGCTGAGATGTGAGACAAGAACTAGGAGGGGAGAGACGGGGAATTCCTTCGTTAGTATGACCTACCTAAGTTTATTTGGTATTTAACTGGTCGGTCAGAGTATAGGAATAATATGTGATATATTAATTAACCCTTGTTTTGTGGCAGTATTTGAAAATGGCATCCGAAAATGTTGAGATAACCAATGAAGCACATGAGATCGTGGAGTCACCATAGATTAATACCCAGGATAATGTGATGTCAGGCGAAGAAGGGATTAGAGATATCCATGTGGTGAGTGAAGAATTGATAGTTGCACCCGAGATAGTCGCAGAGGTAGCAGCTGAGAGTGATGAAGAAGAGGAAGAAGAGGAACTTGAGGATAATTTATTAGAACTTTATGATCAAAATGTAGAATTACAAAATCGTATTCATGAGTTAGAAGAGCAGGCTGAAGAACGACAGGCGGTCGTGGAGCAAAGAGATGTAACAATTCATAATTGTGTTACCCAATGTGTGATACTTGAACAAAAGCACTCTTTGTCAGAGTATAAGATATTAGAGCTAGAATCTAATAATGCTATGATCAAAGTTCTGATGAAAGAAGAAACAACTAAACGAATGAGAATAGAGGATGTATGGGTAAAAGCCGCACGACGCGTTGATATTGTAAAAAAAGACGTTCGATCCAATAAATCCAAAATAGATGAAATAGATTTCGATTTTTGGACAGTAATTGGTAGAATCAAACATCGAGTTCGGAATTACCCTGTGCAGAGCGGTCAACCCCAATTTGATAAGGATCGGAGAGTAATGATTCAAATCATGGATCAAGAATGCGACGAAGCAATTAATGGTGGAATGTCCTCTATAGCAAAGTCAAGTCTAGCTGGGATGGTGACGCCAAAGAATGTCCCAGAGAAGTCAAAATCGATAGTTTAAAAGAGAGCATTTTTGTGATGAGGAACACGAATGAAGTTATCAACGGGTTAGTTAATTATAAATTATTGCGAAGTCTATACCTTATTAGATACCGGTTCTACCCATTCTTTTATCTCTCTTGCTTGCGCTCAACGTTTAAATTTGACTTCGGAGAAATTAGACTTTGACTTATTGGTTGAAACTTTGATAGTAGAAACCTTCGTTACCTCCACTGTTTATAAATCTTGTTTAATTCAAATTGACACTTTCACATTACCTATCGATCTTATCTCTTTGAAAATACTTGCCTTTGATGTGATTTTTGGAAATGATTGGTTAACTACTCATCATGCTTTTCTTAAGGTTATTAGCTTTCATACTCCTAACCAACCTGTTATGTGAATTCAAAGTAACCAAACCACTAAAGTCAATCATTGTCATATCAAGCCATAAATAAAGAGCCCCGGTCCTTTCGTTGTTGACTTTCTTGTGTGGAATGCACCGAAGCCAGACTTTCTGTAGGCAATGTCGTGAATGACGATGACAAGTTGATAGGTATCAATGTGACGTGTTATCCAAGTCTTGGATGAGAGTCACAGTTTTGAATGATATTTCTATTGTTAATAAATTTCCTGACGTATTCTTGAAGACTTCTTAGCCTACCCCTAGAGCGTGAAATTGAATTTTGTATTGACCCCGGTACAAAACCCATTTCTTAAACCCTCAAATATTTCTTCAACTAAAATGAACATAACATGCGCCAAAGACGTTGACTCGAGCTGTTGAAGATTATGATCGTTCCATTCAATACCATCGTAGGAAAAATGAACATGGTAGCTATTGCGTTGAGTAAAAGATCGTATGCGGTTACAAGTACGAATATACGAATCCACGTAAAGATAACGAATATACGAGTAGAATTGACTTTAATCGATAAAGTTAAAGCCGCTCAAGCTACATACTCTGAGCTGATGAATGTGAAGAAAAAGGTTCAAGAGGGCGTTATTTTAGAAATAAGAATTGACGAAGAGAGGAAATCTCAACCCTCGATATTTAATTGGCTCATTTGAAATCCTCGATGAAGTAGGAACTGTGGCCTATAGACTCGTTTTACCGCCAAGTATGTCACATGTTCATAATATTTTTAACGTATCGATGTTATGTAAATATGTGGACGACCCGAACCTCATTATTAATTTAGAACCGGACAAGATAACAAAAGATTTAACGTATGACGAGATACGTGTTAACATCTTGGATAAGAAGGATCATATTTGATGCACAAAGGTTATACCTCAAGAGTTAGAATTTGAAGTGAAGTCAAGGTATCCTCACCTCTTCGACATACCAGGTACGTACGTAAATTTCGAGGGCGAAATTTCATAAGGAGGGAAGATTGTGAGACCCCAAATTTTATGAATAAAGATTTAATTTTCTCGAAATATTTTTTTTATTATGGTGTGGATTTGAGATAATGTTATAGTTGTGGGTAGTATTTATAAATTTTAAAAAGTATGAAAGTTGTTGTATAATATTCGATTGGTCGGGGAATATTCGTACGACGGTACAATCATTGGTGGACCCCGCAACAGAATTATTGTCGGATAGAGAAAATGACAAAAAATACTTTATGAAAATAATCGCAGAAGTTTTACAGTTAACTGTTGAAACACCCGGTGTTAAAAGTACAGTAACACACGTGGTTTCATAGTAGTACACTGTATTGATTATTGATTCTTATGTGAGAAGTCACTCAGTATTGTTCAATCGGGTATTCGGGACACTTTTCGTGTCGGAGTACTATTCACGAGTTACTATTCATGAGTTATTATTCACGACTTACTATTCATGAGTTAATATTCACGAGTTACTATTCACGAGTTACTATTTACGAGTTACTATTCACGGGGTACTATTGATCACCCGTAAAATATATTGCTTTTCGGTCCAAATCATTTTTGGGTACAATATTATTCCATGAGGAGATGTGCTAATTTTTCAGATCGTTGGTTGAAGATATAATAGTAAATCAATATGGATCGCTAGTTTAAAGTTTTAATAGTAAATTAGTATGGACCGTTGCTTTAAGTTTTAATAGTAAACCAATATGGACCGTCCATTTAAAAGTAAATCAATCTGGACCGTTCATGAGTTAGTTACTATGCAATCCATTCTTCTATAAATAGAAGCTCATTCCTTCATTATTTCTTATGAATTCACTGAAACTTTAGAGAGAAAGGTTATATAGAAACTATAGAAAAGTATCATGCTACTTCCCTACTCTTATATTCAGTATCTTTTACGGTAAGGGGTATTATTTCTTTTGTATTCATGAATAGAACTTCTGTTATTCCATTATTTATTATTCTTTTGGAATAACCTATATACGCGGGCTACCCTATACTTGGTGAAATTCTTCTGTTATTTCATTCTTTATTATTCTGTCGGAATATCCTGTCTGTGCGTTTACGCCAGACCTGGTTCTATTATTTATTATTCTGTCAGAATATCATGTCTGTACGTTTTACGCAGGACCTAGTTCCATTGTTTATTATTCTGTTGGAATATCCTGTCTGTACGTTTTACGCTGGACCTGGTTCTGTTATTTATTATTCTGTTAGAATAACCTGCCTGTGCGGTCTATCGCATGCATGGTGATTTCTTTTGTTATTCCATTCTTTATTATACTCAGTTGATTAAAACTTTGAGTTCTATACTCCATGAAATTAGTGGAATATCCTTGATATTTGCGCTTCATCCTGTATCTTTTCATGGAAATATTCTTCTGAGCATTCTTGAATTTTACTCTACAAAGCAGTATCATGTTGACAATTTGAACGTTATCAGTTCCTGGATAAATTAATTCTTGAACTTATTTTATTGAATTCTTATATCATTGTCATCATCCTCATGTTTATATTATGTTGAAAGTCATCTGTGGCCTGTAGTGCATAGATGGAGGTATGATTATGACCAGGGATTATTCGGTATAATCATAACCGTAATGTTACAAATGATGTGGAAAAAGTCCTCATTGGCCAGTAGTGCATTGATGGACAATTTTTGGTATGATTATAACTAAGGATTCTCTTTGGCCGTAGTGCAAAGATGAATTGTTTTATGGCATGATCAGGACTGTTGATGAAAATATGATTATCTTAAGCCTTAGTGCATGGATAATTCGTGGTCGTGATACTAAAGAATATCCTTGGTCGTAGTGTAGGAGTGATTCGATGATGTGGATTATTTATTAAGCTGAGTCCCAGCGATAAAAGTGATGAAAAACCTTTTAAATCATAGAAGATAGTAGATTTTATTCTCTACTTGACTCTTCTAATGGATTGCTTGTTCCGCTGCAGTTAAACTTGATGTTTGTTATATTGTATCAGTTTAACACTGTTTAAGGCTAATGATAATTTATTCTGCATTATCTTAGTCATAATATTTCTTACTGGGCTAGTTGAGATCACCCTTTTGCTTTCATTGTTCTCTTCAGGAAATTAGAATGTAGCAGGGACTAGTCAGGGAATAGAGTGATGGTCCTAGATGGTGCATTAGTAGTCCTCACTATTCTGTGAAATAGTGTAATAATAAATGTAATGAGAACTCCATTGAGTTTGTATATTGTCTAGATGACAATATTTGTATTAAAACTCACAGAATATGTTTAGTCGTATTTTACACGACTATTGTATAATTAAGTTGTATTTGAATTTTGTACCATATATTTGGCGACTCAAGATGGGTGATGTATACCTATTTTGGGGGCGTCAAAGTACATGAAAAAATGGCTAAGCTAGTCTGTGCAGGAAAATACAAGCCCATCTAAAAATCAGTGTATAGGTGGGCTATCAAGTCCAACATGGATACCCTCTTAGAAAAAGAAGGTAACGCTGTGATCTCCTGCCCAAAGGTTTCTACACAAGCCAACAGATCCACCGCTAACAACATGCGATATCTCTGGTAGATATAGCGTCATCCCGCTCAGCAATAGCGATATCCCTATGAGTTAGAGCATCATCTCTCAAACAAAGCGACATCTCTACCAGAAAGAGTTTTCAACATTAAATCCCAAATACACGGTAAAAGCTTCTTGCGATCTCGGCGTCATATCAGCCCATCTGTCAAAGAAACTACCCCAGACAACAAGCGAGGCTGGGGAAATTTCAAAATTAACGACAATCGGATATTGGGTCCCTTACAACAAGATTGGGGAAATCTCGGAAGCAACGATAGCTCAACACTGGGACATTTATCAACCATCTTAAAGTGGAAAATGCACCAGTCAGCACCATCAGCATGGTTCATAATCATCTCACCGGCGATTCGGATATTACTCAAATTACGACTTCATCAACAAAGAGAGTTTCTCGTATGAATCCCCGGCAACAACTTGCAAAATGACTGGGGCATTTTGTGATTCCACAAAATGGAAGGAGTATAAGGCAGGATCAAGCTTCTCATCAAAAAGAAAAGGGAGAACTCCTGAAAGAAATCATGGCAACATTAGATTGCCCCTTCAAAAGAAGGGGAAAATTCTTAAGAAAGTTCTTAACTCAGAAGCAGAAGGTCAATGATGAAAGTTATAGCGAGATAAATCCTCATCATCAAATGTACCAACCAGCGTCAAGTCATCACAAGTCAAGGCCTCTACACCGACATTCAAATCTGGGCAGTGAAAGACCGAATTACACCCTCCAGGGATTTCAGCGACATTCAAGTCATCAGTTCAGCTTGGTTACAAATCAAACGCTTAAGGAAATGGGGCACAAGCACACAACAGTGAAAGGAAATTCCATATCACCTCAAGAAGGGTGAGACATCTGGTGGTTGTCATCAATCTAGCGTAACATCAGGTGAAGTCTAGTGAAGTAATCCGTGGAATATTACTTCAGCGAAGGTATCGAAAGATCTGGTATTCTAAACCATTGGAATCCAGCGAGACGTCAAGATAGTTCAGCGATGAAAGCTTCGTATACCACGGTTCGAGTGGGAACCCAAAATAGGTTGGCGATCAACAGGGTAGGCACCATTTCAAACTACCAGCGTATACATCAGGAGGGTCTGGTGATTTCAGAACGTCATCCCCATCAGAGATATAGAAAAATCTCAACTTATCTTCATCAAACAAGCATCAACGATTAAATGCCAAAACATTGGAATCAACACCAGCATAGGCGTCAGCAATGATCGGTAAAGGTAAAGAGATTTGTAAAAACATTTTAACATTCATCATAACATTCATTACATTGTGATTTACGATTTGCGATATGAGATTTACGATGTGATATGCAAAATGAGATGTGCGAATTGAGATGTGAGAGTTACAATGTGTGATTTGGCCAAATGCGAAAAGTGAAGTGCGAAGTACGAAATGCGATGTGCGATTTACGAACTGCGATTTGCGAAAACAATTTAACATTCATCATAAACATTCATTGCGATTTGCATAATTAGAAATACCTTGTCATATTTTTAAGTGTCTACAAATCCTTATCATGTCCATTCCATTGCATTGTATAAACATGATAAAGAGGGGCATATGTAGACACTCAAAATTTTGTTTTCCTGTTACTAACTATGCAGGATGACAAAAGTGTCTTTTTCACACTCCGGAGATAACCTTGGAGGACTACGACATCAATTTCAACCCAGGAGATAGCCCCAGGAGATCCAGATCAAAGCCTGGAGATAGCCCCAGGAGGTCAAGACAACTTCAGAGATAACCCTGAGGACACTCAGAGTCAACATCGCATCAATCTCAGAGATAACCCTGAGAAAAGATTGGTACAACTGTACGAAAATCGGAGATAACCCCAGGAGGGGCAAAATTGTCATTTTGCCAACTCAACTTCACTTCAAATCAAATACACTCATTTCAACTCAAATTATTTCAAAAGAAGTCCAATAAGAACAATATCTTAACTTTCGAGCGCAAACTACGTAAACCGGTTCAACGGACTACCTGATGGAACCCCGGGGATTCCATTTTGGTCATGGACCCATCTTCCTGCAATCAAAAAGGGTAAATCTTATGTCATTGTGTATCTCTCGGAAAGAGCTTTCTGGAATGGTATAGCACGCTTCCATCGGACTGTCGGATTGAAAGTTATGGACGACCGAGCGAACAGCACGTTGTTCGAGTGTACGTACTTAAACACGGCGGGACCCACACTGCCCGGGGCACCCCGGGCAGCCTATGGTACACCTACGGACCCTCTATAAAAATAGGGCTTGGGGTGGCCATTTTGAAAGAGAAAACGGCGAGGAAGCCCTGCCCAATTTGCTCTGCACTCACCCCATACAGTGTACTTTCTCATTTTAAACAACTGTGATCTCATATATAGCTTCTTTTGTATCTACAAAAACCAGTGTTTACCCACATTAAAGATATAGAATTCTTCTTTGGCAGTGAACTGTAAGGCTTCTCACACACCTTAGAGTCTTTCTCTTCATCTTTGCACACACCATTCTTCACGTTGAGAGTCGTGTTGCATGTGTTTGCCCGAACTTCGGTCTGTGGTTTTATTTCAGTTTGTATAATAATATATATTTATATATATGGACTAACATTATCGAGTTATGCCTCGATTGAGCCTAGACTTCGGTCTGGAGCGTTTATTTGCTTATATATATATATATGAACTATATGTCAAACTTTGTTCGATGAGCCTAGATTTCGGTCTGAAACGTTTATTGCTTTAATATATATATATATATATATATATATATATATATATATATATATATATATATATATATATATATATATATATATATTAACTGTGTGTCAGACTTTGTTCGATGAGCCTAGATTTTACATCCGAAACGTTTACTTGCTTTTTTATATATATACTTATATATATGAACTGTTGTCGAACTCTGTTCGATGAGCCTGGATTTTACATCCGAAGTGTTTACTTGCTTATATATATATATATATATATATATATATATATATATATATATATATATATATATATATATATATATTTTTCGTCCCACCTGGAGTTCACTTCGTGGTGGTTAATCGCTTTTACAGCTTTCTTTACGTTTCGTCCTGCCTAGAGTTCACTTTGTGGCAGTTGATTGCTTTGTACAACTTTATTTACATTTCGTCCCACCTGGAGTTTCCTCCGTGGTGGTTGATAGCTTTACAGCTTTATTTATATTTTGTCCCACCTGGAGTTTCCTCCGTGGTGGTTGATAGCTTTTACAGCTTTATTTACATTTTTGATCCCCCATGGAGGTGTTTTATGGTTGGTGATCATGTCTGTATATATATATTTACAGCTTTTATATATATACCTACTTACTGCTTTAATACAAATTGCGGTATCATGTGCACCTAGGAATCATGTAATCACAGATTCAGCCTATTGAATCTAGATTCGATTCCCGTGATGGACATTTTCAACTATAAGCAGCTTGTAAATTATTATGCAGCGTCTGAATTTCCTCAGATGGTTTCCATACCCATGAGGAAGTCGGCAGTATTTTGTATATTATTTTTGTACAGATGTTTCGCATCTATAAAATAAAATCAATCAAGCTGAACACTTAATAAAATGGGAGTGTAAAAGGTCTCAATTACTATTGAGCATCAGAGTTTGAAAAACATTTTTTATAAAACCTCATTGCTATATCTTGCTAAAAAACTAAATTTTTACATAAATTCAAACCATGTGTATATAGGTGCGAACGAGGCCTCGCACTACTTCCAAATAACAACACATTGACCCATACACACACACATTCAGATAATAGTTTCTTGAAAAGAGGTGGTCACCGTGGTAACACGGATGTCGGGGGGTGTCTAACACCTTCCCTCTGCATAATCAAGTCCCCGGACTCTAATGAATCTCGGTTTCACCGACCCGTTTAGCAGTGTCACATCACTGGGTCAATGTGCAAACCTTTTCTCGGTTGTGTTGGTATAACCATTTAAAAAACCAACTGGTGACTCTTAACAGTCCATCGTCGATGTTATATATGTCGGACCTTTTTCACTTGTTTTTTCAAACAAATCTCACCTAAAATGAAAACACCAAAGAACAAGTAACGGAAAGGGACATTAAAAAATCCCGACGTCGACACTCGTAAGGGGTATTATTTCTTCGTATTCATGAAAAGAGCTTTTGTTATTCCATTCTTTATTATTATGTTGGAATAACCTGTCTATACGAAGTACCGCATACATGGTGAAATTCTTCTGTTATTACATTCTTTATTATTCTGTTGGAATATCATGTTTGTGCGTATTACGCATGAATTGGTTCCATTATTTATTATTCTGTTTGAATAACCTGTATGTGCGGTCTATCGCATGCATGGCGAATTTTGTTGTTATTCCATTCTTTATTATTCTGTTAAAATATCATGTCTGTGCGGTTTACGCATAAACTGGTTCCATTCTTTATTATTCTTTTGAAATATCTTGTCTGTGCAGATTACACATTACCTGATTCCATTATTTATTATTCTATTGGGAATAACCTGTCTGTGCAGTCTATCGCACGCATGGTGAATCTTTCTGTTATTCCATTCTTTATTATTCTGTTGGAATAACATGTCTGTGTGGATTACCACATGCATCGTGAATGATCCTTTGTATTCATTCCATGTTAAATTATGGAAATGACCTGTCTACATGGATTACTGCATGGTGGGCGAAAATCCATTTGCAGATTAATATATTCTATTATACTCAATTGGTTAAAGTTTTGGCTTCTATACTCCATGAAATTAGTGGAATATTCTTAATATTTGCGCTTCATCCAGTATCTTTTCATGAAAATATTCTTCTGAGCATTCTTGAATTTTACTCCACAAAGAAGTATCATGTTGACAATTTGGACGCTATTGATTTCTGGATAAATTAATTTATAAATCTTTAAAATTTATCCTTGAACTTGTTTTATTGAATTATTATGTCATTGTCATCATCCTCATGATTATATTGTGATGAAAGTCATCTTTGGCTTACGTGCATAGATGGACTTGGTATGATTATGACCAAGGATTATTCGGTATAATCATAATCGTAATGTGACGAATGACGTGGTGAAAGTCCTCAGTGGCCTGTAGTACATTGATGGACAGTTTTTGGTATGATTATGACTATGGATTATTCGGTATAGTCATGACCATTGATGATTTAATGAATATCCTTGGCCCGTAGTGCAGGGAAGATTCGATGATATGGTTTATTTATTAAGTTGAGTCTAAGCGAAAAATATTGATGAAAACATTTTAAATCATAGAAGATAGTAGATATCATGCTCTACTTGACTCTTCTAATGGATTGCTTATTCCGCTGTAGTTAATTTTGATGTCAATTGTATTTTATCAGTTTAACATTGTTGAAGGCTAATGATAATTTATTCTGCATTATCTTAGTCATAATATTTCTTACTGGGCTAGTTGAGCTCACCCTTTATTTCATTGTTCTCTTCAGGAAATGAGACAGTACAGATGATAGCATTAGTAGTCCTCACTATTCTGTTAAATAGTGTGACAATAAATGTAATGAGGACTCTATTTTAGAGTGGATATTATCTAGATGATAATATTCATGTTTAAACTCTCAGTTTATGTTTTGTCGTATTTTACACGACAGTTGTATTTGAATTTTGTACCACGTATCTGGCGACCCAAGATGGGTGATGTATACTTATTTTGGGGGCGTCACAGTGAATCCTAGCAGAAAGTGTTAGGTTTGTAATATTCATGAACGCAATCAAATTGCACAAAGTAAGCAGAAACGTGGAAAATCAGAGTTTTAAAATTTTATAAACCATATACCCGGATCATCCTTTATGCGTAATTATTAATTAAACGAAAAGATAAAGAACAAGAATAATACACTTGAAGATTCGAGCTTCATCAGGTACAAGTTCACCTCCAATCATTTTCGCGTTCAACTTGAATCCACCGGGTTTGGTTCCTTCCTTTGATCAACGTTAGCCACCCAAGTGTTTGGCCTCTAGAGGTGATCCACCAAGGAAGAAGAAAGATTCAAGAAGATGTGTATTTGGAAAAACCCTAGTTTTTCTATCTCTCATAGAAAAGGATGTACTCTCCCAACTATTAGAATTACGTATTCACGTGTTGTGAAAGTGTTAACCAACCTCACCCATAATAAGACTCCTCTTTTTTATAGATGTGGGCAACCCTCCTTAATAATTAAGAATTTTGGTTTTATTTTAATTAATTAAACTCCTTTAATTAATTATGCTCTCAATCTTATTAGGAATAATAAATTAAAATCTTTTAATTAATTAGCCTCCTAATCTTATTAGGAATAAATGAGAGTACTAATTGTCGACGTCGGGATTTTTGGATGTCCCATTCCGTTACTTGTTCTTTGGTGTTCTCATTTTAGGTGAGATTTATTTGAAAAACCAAGTGAAAAAGGTCCGACATGTATAATGTCGACGATGGGACTGTTAAGAGTCGGCAGTTGGTTTTTTAAATGGTTATACCAACACAGCTGAGAAAAGGTTTGCACATTGACCCAGTGATGTGACACTGATATATGGGTCTGCGAAACAGAGATTCATTTAGGTTCCGGGGACTTGGTTATGCGGGGGGGAAGGTGTTAGGCACCCCCCGACATCCGTGTTACCATGGTGACTGCCTCTTTTCAAAAAATTATTATCTGAGTGTGTGTGTGTGTGTATGGGTCAATGTGTTGTTATAGGAAAGTTGTGCGAGGCCTCGTTCGAACCTATATACACAGGGTTTGAATTTATATAAAAATTCAGTTTTTAGCAAGATATGGAAATACTGTTTTATAAAAGAGGTTTTTTAAACCCTGATGCTCAATAGGAATTGAGACCTTTTACACTTCCATTTTTATTAAGTGAGTGGCTGAATTGATTTTATTTGACGGATGCGAGGCATCCGTATGAAAAATAATACTTCCAAAAATAATGTCGACTTCCTCGTGGGTATGGAAACCATCTGAGGAAATACAAACATCGCAGAATAATTTACAAGCTGCTTACAGCTGAAAATGTCCATCACGGGAACCAAATCTAGATCCAATGAGATGAGTGATCACATGATTCCTAGGCGCACAGAATATTGCAATTTGTATAAAAGCAATAAGTAGGTATATATATAAAAGAGGTAAATATATATATATATATACAGACAGGATCACCAACCACGAAGTACCTCCATGGGGGATCAGAAATATAAATAAAGCTGTAGATACGATCAACCGCCATGAAGGAAACTCCAGGCAGGACAGAATGTAAATAAAGCAATAAATGTGGTCAACTGCCACGAAGTAAACTCCATGCAGGACAAATTGCAAAGAAAGCTGTAAAAGCGGTCAACTGCCACAAAGGGAACTCCAGGCAGGACAAAATAAATAAATAAATATATATATATATATGTATATATATATATAAAGCAATAAATGCACCGGATGTAAAATCCAGGCTCATCTTACATAGTTCGACCACAGTTCGTATATATAAGTATATATATATATATAAAAGCGAGTAAACGCACCAAACCAAAGTCTAGGCTCATCGAACAAAGTCCGACACACAGTTGATATATATAAGTGTGTGTGTGTGTGTATATATATATATATATATATATATATAAAGCGAATAAACGTACCAGACAGAAGTCTAGGCTCATCGAACAAAGTCCGATAGACAGTTAATATATATAAGTGTATATATATATTAAAGCAGTAAATGCTCCAGACCGAAGTCTAGGCTCAATCGAGGTATAACTCGATAATGTTAGTCAATATATATATATATATATATATATATATATATATATAAATATATATATATATAATATATACAGACTGGAATGAAACCACGGACCAAAGTCCGGGCAAAAACAAGCAACACGACTCTCAACGTGTAGAAGGGTGTGTGCAAAGATGAAGAGAAAGACTCTAAAGTGTGTGAGAAGGCTTACAGCTGACTGATAAAAAGGGCTTCTATATATTTAGAGTGGGTAAACACTGGGCTTTTGTGGGTACAAAAGAGGCTATATATGAGCTCACAGGTGTTTAAAAGTGAGAAAATACACTGTATGGCAAGTGCAGAGGAAATTGTGCAGGGTTTCCCCGTCTTTTTTCTCTTAGAAATCAGCACCCCAAGCCTCTTATTTATAGGCAAAAGGTGTCGCAGGTGTACCAGAGGCGGGTCGGGTCGGCCCGGTTCTGTCGGGTCGGGTCGTCTCAAAGTACGTGCACTCAGGCACTGTAATGTCCCCTCAGATTTTGAGAATTGCAATCTGGGCATCCGTTTTGAGGTATTCAGGACCTATTTCGAACCGCCGTTGTCGAGAGTTATACGATGGCATAGGATTAGAGTTTGTACGAAGTCTTTGAAGATGAGACGATGCCCTCTGGTCTTCAAGCTTCAACTTTCATCCGTTACCCCGCACAATAGTCACTCGGGATTGGTTAGCCTTGTGAGACATTGTTGCGTAGAGACAAGATGTGGCATCGTGTTGGATGAGATAGCGATGTTGCCCCTCACCGGTGTTACTGTCGGATTGGGCCGATAAGCAAACGTTGCTCAGACTTCGCTGAGATTGGACTGTTGTATTTGTTGAAGGTCCTCATTATCATCTTTGAGGCGTGCCTGTCTTCCTGATGTTATTGTTTGGTTGGCACAATGTATTTTATTGTGAGTGCCGAGATTGAAGCTGATGGCATTTGAAAGAAGCATTTCCGGGGTTATCTCCGAAACTGCATTCCTTGGGGTTATCACCAAGGTTGGTGGCTATTCCCATGGTTGGGACTGAGACTGGATACCTCGGGGTTATCTCTGAGATTAATCGGTCTTCTCCGGTGTGTGTTTCGATATTGTATCTGCAGGTCTCGGGGTTAGATCCGAGGTTGAAACTGTTACTCCCAAATTGCGATCTAGGGTTGATGCTGAACTTCCGGTAGTATTCGGTATGGATTTGGATTATCTTCCAGGGTTCTCTCTTAAAAGATGAATTTGTCCTCCTGCAATGTTAGTAACAGTAGTACAAAAAATTTTGAGTGTCTACAGATGCCCCTCTTTATCATACTCATGCATGGCGATGCATGGGTAGGATAAAGAATCCTAGACACTTGAAACGCAACAAGATAAACATGGTACTATGGATAGTAACATGATGCAAATGTATGATGCATGTGTACGGGGTTGTGGCCCAACATGTTGGGGATGATTGCTGGTTCCCTGTTGCTTCAACTGGGGATTGGCAATACTGACCAGATCTGATGTGCAAGCCAAATTTGTTAGGATATTGGTGTTGGAGTTATCACCAAATTCCTGTGTTCTTGATAACGACTTGATACTGAAGGGGTATCTCTTATGTGTAAGAGATCTGTGGGGATAAAGCTTGATCTGTTTGAGGATGTGTATAACATATTCCATCATCTATCCTCTTGGATAATGTTGACCTCTCCTAGTTAGTATCGCCAGAATATGTCATGATTCTGTTGGATTTACTGCCAACAGCAAATGCTGTCAGGGATGCCTGACCTTCATTGACGTGTGAATCAACGACTGAAACATCCTGTGGGATATACAGTCAAGGTTGCTTGACCTTCGCTGACGTGTGAATCAACGGTTGAAACTCTGTGAGGAGATTGTCAAGGTTGTTTGACATTCGCGGACGTGTAGATCAACGGAGCATTGCACTGTGACCCCCGCCGGGGATCCGTTGGGGAATATGAGCAGCCGGGTATGAGAACCTCGAACAGCTCTATAGCTTTGACAGGTTTAAACGCTATCGGCTGAAATGTTGTCAAGGTTACTTGACCTTCGTTGATATGTGTGTCAACAACTGAGCATGCGTTGCTACTCCCGCCGGAGATATACATTATAACCCCCATCAGGGACTCACGTTGTAACCCCCGTCGGGGATTCACGTTGTAACCCCCGTCGGAGATTCACGTAGGGTAACGACCTGGAGTTGGCGGCATCAGACCTATATAAGGTATTTCCGTATGTGAGTTATGACATCTGAGGTCATTGGCAGAGTATACCTTGTGTTCAGGCGACTACCAATGAGTGATGTACAGATTCAAAGTCTCATCTGAGAAGACCAGGATTGTATACTGTTTTGCTCAATCGCGTGTCATTTTTATTCCCAATTTGACCTTTCTAGCCCGTACGAACTCCGTTTTAACTCGAACTGGACCAAGCCAGATGGGTGGGGCCCACATAGAGGAGCTACAGGTACACCTACTACAGCCACAGGTGAGCCTGTGGCCAGGCGTGGATGATAAATCCCAGCAGCCTGCCTTCACAAGTCACTTTCAACTTGTTTCTCTCTAGAAAAAACTGTGAGCCACTTCCAGATTTGCTAAGTTTGGGATGCTTTCTATAAATTATATCACCGTACAAGTGTTCTACATTATCTTGGTAACATATGCATGTATTTTTTCCAGTTTTTGTCTGTTAGATTGTGAGATATTGCACGAAATGCATCGAAACACATAGTAGTGATTATGTATGCACAAATGACTTGATAAAAAATATTCAACATAGTAAATGTTAGTATTAAACCATGCTGAACATAATGACGTGAAAAAATTTGACTTCTGAGACAGTCAAATTGGCACATTTTTCTGTTATTTTTTGTCATATTTGAGGTCCAATGAGCAAAAAAGGTAGAAAGGCAAAATACTCATAGCATTGAGGTTGGCCTTATGCATGATGTTCTTGATTTTTTATGCATATATTCTGTATATGACTTTGGGGTAGGTGTGCTACTGAATGGCCACCTATACATGCCTGTGCGCATGTGGATAGTCCTATTTTCAAAGGGGACTATGGCAAAATTTTTCAAATATAGGCATTGGGTAGTTATGCATTCTAAATTTATTATATGTTAAAGTAAATGCATGCATGCATATAGTCATATAATGCATTTTAGAAAGCTCCAGGTAAGGCAATACCACACCCTTTCTGAGGTGATTTGGAGACTTGTTGTCCAGATATTATGGATCCGGATCAGCCGATCAGTTCCTATAGGACCGTTTCTGGCGTACGGCGGAGGGCTTCTGAAGTGCCTCATCTCCGTTCTGTCAGACAGCCTCGTCGGTTGGTGGAGGCTATGATTCATCCCATCCAGGTAGATGTTCCAGACGTCGAGGACGAGGAGGTGGATATTGAGGATCCCGATCCTGCTGTACATATCCCTCGTAGGGAGCTTCTGAGCATCCAGGTGGCGAACCCAGAGTTGCTAGGTGATTTTGGTAGACACCCATCGATGTACTTGCATGCTAACGAGGTATAACATTAGACTTTATCTTCCTTCTTTCCTATTGATGAGGATTAAAAGGGTTCTGATGTTGATCTGTGCTTCATGCAGGTTCCAGGTTTTACACAGCCTCGGGGGAACTGGTTTAGCATCCACTCCATGTACCAGGCGCTTCATCCTGATTATAGAGCAGTAGTGCATGAGTGGGGATTTGGGGCATTTTTCTCCATCCTTCCCTGTCGTTGTCCCTAGGGTTACCTCGGGGCATTGTCTAAGCGATGGTTTTATCAGACTCAATCACTCCACCTGCTAGATTGCGAGGTGATGATGATGCATATGGATTGGCGATTTATCACAGGTATGGAGTTTGGAGGGGAGCCAGTGCCTTGCATGGTGAATATCACCCCTACTGCCGTCCGGTCCTTGTTAGGAGTTTTAGAGGGTGCGCTCAAAGGTAGGACTATCCGTTCAGGTCCTTTGAGTATAGATGTTATGAGCGGGCTATTGAGTGAGCCCATGACTGATGATGTCAGGATCAAGGATCGTGTTCTGCAGCGATTGTTCCTGATGATCATTCGAGGCTGCTTCATAGCAGATAACTCTTCCATGGTATCTTTCGCTTTGGTCAGTGCCACACGCGATGTGGACCGTATAGAAGAGTATAATTGGGGCTCTTACACCTTTTCCTATTTCCTCCGGGGCATGCGTCTGCGCTCACAAGGTTTGACCGAGGCTTGGCTAGGATTTTACTCGTTCCTGCTGGTGAGCATTTCTCTTGTCTTTTTCCCTTCACAGGTTAAGAGTGTTTACTGACAGTAGATGTTTTGCCATTGTGTTGGCAGTTTTGGGCCTATGAGAGGCTTCCATGTTTGCGTCCAATGAGTGTGTTAGGCTTAGATACCTATCCACAAGGACGACGATGCCACCATTCTATTTTGCCAGAGGTCCCTGTATCTGAGGGCTTCGCTCATTGCTGTATGCAGCTGGAGTTACTGACGGCCGACGCCATCACATGGCTTACATACTCAGGGGATCATTTGATCATTGGTTTTGAGGATGGACACCCTACTGGAGTAGAGTATTTGATTTCCACCCGAAGATTTCCTCTTTTCACCGATGGAGGCTGGGAGCTCTATTTAGGAGAGCATGCTATTAGGAGCACCACAGGGGAGATTCGTATACCGATCTTGCCTCCTGTTAGGCGTCATTGGCCTGTATCACAGTCACCCACCATTGATATTCCAATGTTGGGAGTTGACGGTTTTGATTTATCCGAGGGTCCATGTACTCAGGAGATATTCCAACGCTGGTGACTCCCTCGTACTATTGGGGCCCAGTCCCATGCCACACAGTTTATGGGGGACATGGTTCTTGGATCATTGATGATGATGGATTGGGTAGCTTGTGTTTGAGCTCTGACCCATATGACCCAGATTAATAGTTTGACCCGGCAGTTGGATCAGGCACACATATTTATTCGGCATTTGGGCAGAGATCCAGTAGAGGCGGAGATATTTGTTCCTTCCAGCTCAGGTGATGGCCCCTCAGACGACCCATTTAGTTTGTCGGCGCAGATCCTATCTTTTATAAGCCTGACATCCCTGTTGATAGAGATCCAGTGACTCAAGAGGAGTTACATCAAGTGGACAGGATTGAGGATGTGGACATCGAGACCATTGTCTTTTTCTGATGTGTATTCTCGCTATATCTTTTGATAGGCCTCTGTTAGATATTGGGTGGATGTTCCTCATTCTCGCTATATCTTTTGATAGGCTTCTGTTAGTAGTAGTGCGTTTGTGCCCCATTTTCATGTATTTGTAGCTGTATAGAGCTGATGTATTAAATGATATATTTAGGAATGTATGCACCGTTTTTTCATTCCCTATATCATATTGCCATCCATTATCTGTTATGCATGTATCATGTTATGCATATGTATATATGTCCAGAGATACTCAGTATTGACCCCTGGATGGTCTTATGACACGGCCTGCACAGATGTCTTCTTCGACAGTTAGCCGTATAGATCATACCCCACCGTCAGTGGTGGCATTGGGTATGAGCTCTTGGTACGATAACATGTCACCACCAGATAGGGTGACTGTAGATCTGTTGCTGCAGCATACCATAACCCTTTTGATATTTCAGGTTCTTGCAGGATTTATGGATGGGATGCTAGAGCATTGGCTAGCTGATAGGCAGGTATTCCATTTTGGTACCCTTGAGTTGACTCCTACTCTGGAGGAGTATGCATGTTTAACGATGTTTCCCTTAGACAGACCTTGCGTGCACATGGTTTTGGGAGACATGAGTAGGAGATTCATGACTCTCACAGGATTGAGGCGCAGAGTGGTACAGGACGAGCTGACATCTGGCCATGTGATCTCTCAGCATTTTCTGTATGATAGATTTGGTGTGGAGGATAGCTACTCACGACATTCAGGGTATTTCACCGTGTCGGAGGATCATTGGCGTTTGGCCAGAGTTGATGTACTGATACTATGTGTACTGTCATACGTGTACATGTCGCGGTATATAGATGAGATAGATATAGGCGTTATCATGGCGGTGAGAGCTCTCAGGGAGGGTCGTACCATTGTAACTATGATCGTGGAAGAGACCTTGCGATCAGTGTCCTACTGCCGTACTTACCCGTTAGGTGTGTTTACTGGGAGTTCGGTCATGCTGTATGTGTGGTTTATGTCACACTTGCGATCGGTTAGTACCTTTAGACGACACGGGTATTATTTCTCCCATGAGGTGGCTATGTCGTATTCCTTTCAGCCATCGGAGTGTGTAGATGCTCAGTCCTGGTCCGCATTTTTGGCAAATATCCGAGATCCATTTAGCATATTGCTGTGCTCGGGGCTTTGCTCACCATACAGCTTCATTACTCATGCTCTGGGCATGGATTTCATCCCTTTGGCTGGCTTGAGGGGCGTGACGACTTATCATCCAATGGCCGTGATGTCGTAGTTTGACCAGTTCCAGGATTTTCATCCTTTTGAGGGCACGGCAGGTCAGCGCTCAGCTTCTCGATACCTCTCAGCCGAGGACCAATCTCGTGTATACGCTTGCTCGGATCAGCGTGAGCTAGTTGCTTTTCCTTCCAGTCGTCCCGGTTATTCCGCAGAGTACTTCGCATGGATGGAGACGGAGGTTTTATCGGCTGCAGTAGTATTTGCAGTACCAGAGATTGAGTTAGACGATGTAGAGCCTATAGAGGACATTGATACCTACATCAAAGAGGATACCACCGTTGGGTTGCCAGTATTTCTTATGGATTCTCCTAGTACCAGTACTTTTGTGATCCAGCACTCGACATAGTATTTAGAGCAGAGTCTTCATCTGATGACCTTTGAGAGAGACCAGATTCGATCTATGATGTTAACTGCTCTTGATGTGAGGGACGCCCCCTATTAGAGAGAGACGAGGCATTAGCTCATAGAGATGCCGCTGTTGTTGAGCGGGATGAGGCCAAGTCAGACAGAGATACAGTGATAGTTGAGCGGGATAGTGCTATATCTGCCCGGGATGTGGCTGTCACAGATAGTACTGCAGCGAGGTCCCTTACCACTGGTATGATCGCAGAGATGAGCGCTTATATCGATGAGCATATGGTCATCATGCAGATGGCTATAGATCTGTTGGGTCGTGTGGATATTCTTATCCAGGAGACTACAGATTTACCTCCTTCATCTGAGAGGGATGCCATGTTGGTCTTGCTAGCTCGCATGTACCCTGATTCGCAGATGAGCTTGTATTTACATACACAGACTAGCTTAGCCATTTTTTCATGTACAGTTCACATTGTATATATATAAAACAGCATTATATATGATAGGGAAATATATTTTTGGATCATTTCCCTTTTAGATATGCCTTGCTATTTGCTTGATATTTTTCCTGATGCTTCAGGGCTTGTGATCTTGATGTATTCTGAATTCTTCCTTGGTGGATGGACATTGAGCTGTCTCTGGATAGTTCGGAATGGATCATTGATCTATGTGTATCCTTACCATCTTTGGTGCCTTGGGACTTATTTCTGAATAGAAATGTGGAGAGGAGTGTGGCTTTCCTCTCTGAGATTGACAGCACCACAGATGGTCGTCAGTACTTCTATTTAGGAGAAGCCTAGTTAATTCCATCTCTTATGGTTTAGTATTGCTCTTCGAGGTATGACCGCAGCTTAGATGGTCGCCGAATCTCCTATTTAGGAGGAGTTCAGGTAATTCCATCCCTTTGGTCTGAAGTCGAATGACATATAGTGGATTGAAAGGGAATCCCAACACCCATTGACAATGGTTTGTGTTTTGGTAGGGGGTGAGACCGCACCATGAATGGCTGCCTACGTACTCCTATTGAAGAGGAGATCAGGTCTGTATAGTTCGAACCTGGTGTAAGAGGTTCAACGCTGTATATGGCTGATATGATGTAGGAATGTTTTTAGTTATTTTTGTTTTTGTAAGGAGAAGAGGGTAGAAATGTTTTTGTTGTTTTTGTTTTATTGCGACCGGGCCATATGAAATGGTTGCCTACGTACTCCTATTGAAGAGGAGATCAGGTCGCCGTACTTCGCCCTCCAGGGCGAGAAGAAAAGCGTAATCCCATGTGCAGGTCAGAGTGCAGGGAGGAGAAAGTTTAATCCTATGTTGAGGATAAACTGCAGGCAAGAGAAGTTTGATCCCATATATGGGTAGCCAAACTGCGAACGCAAGAGGTTCAATCCGCGGTGGGATGACCTAAGTTGTATGAGCGCAAAGGAGAAAGCCAGGCTGCTGGCTTGAAGAGTATGTTTCCCTGAGGGGAAAAGTGTAGAAAAGTTGTAGGTGGTAAAGGGTTAAAGAACCGAAATGACTGGTGACCTGATGATGATGCACCAGGGTGTTTGCTGGTTACTTCAGACATAATACCGTTTCACGGTGTCTGAGTTGATAAGTTGTGGAAATTCATCGCCGTCCATTTCTTGTAATCTGAGAGTGCTTCTTGTCAATACTTTTGTGACAATAAACGGGCCTTCCCAGTTAGGAGCGAATTTTCCTTTGGCCTGATCTTGATTGTCAAGATTCTTCTTCAGAACCAAGTCATGTTGTTTAAATTGCCATAGCCAGACTTTTTTTTGTTGGATCTAGCGATCCTTTACTGATATAGCTGACCATGGATGATAGTCGCGGTTCGCCTTTCTTCTATCAAAGACAATTGGTGATACCTGTCTTGTACCCATTAGTTTTCATCCAGCTGAGCGTCGATCAACACTCTGAGAGATTCCATCTCAACTTCTATGGGGAGCACTGCTTCCATCCCATAGGTTAAAGCATAGGGGGTTGCCCCAGTTGAAGTACGCATTGTGGTCCTGTAGGCTAACATAGTCAGAGGTAATAGGTTAGGCCAATCTTTGTGGTTGGCTGACATCTTTTGCATAATCTTCTTGATATTTTTGTTAGCTGCTTCAACAGTACCATTCATCTTCAGACGATAGATGGCAGAGTTAAGATGTTTGATGTGGAATCTACTGCATAATTCCTCCATCATTTTATTGTTGAGGTTTTTGGCATTGTTTGACACAATCACCTCTGGTTGTCCATATCGACAAACGACATTGTTTCTGATGAAAGCAATGATGACTTCTTTAGTGACCCTGGGGAAGGAGGCTGCTTCTATCCACTTGGTGAAGTAGTCAATCATGGTGAAGATAAATCGGTGACCATTACTGGCTTTAGGCTCAATGGGCCCAATAACATCCATTCCCTACATTGAGAAGGGCCAAGGCGAACTCATATTGTGGAGCTCCTGTGGAGGGGCGTACATAGCATTCCCATGAATCTGGCACTGATAGCATCTTCTGACGTGGTCGTTGCAATCAGATTTGAGAGACAGCCAGTAATGTCCCGTCCTGAGGACTTTCTTGACAAGGAGAGGGCCACTCATGTGGGGGCCACAGACTCCACCATGAATTTCATCCATAAGTCTCTGGGCTTGATCTTTGTCTAAACACCTGAGGAGACCCAGTCCTGCATCTCTTTTGTATAGCGCATCTCCACTCAGGTAGAACTTCATAGCAAGTCGATGAATCCGCCTTTTCTCAGTCAGGCTCGCCTCAGCGAGTGTAAATCCATCTCACAGATATTCCTTGATATACTGATACCAAGGAGGTTAGATGGGAGGTAGCTCATCTGATACTTCTCCAATGTAATTTCCATAAGTTGGGGCCTTGTTCAGGGCAATTGTGACGCTGGGCAAGTGTTCCTTGTCTGATATGCGAATCAAGGAGGCCAAATTTGCTAATGCATCCGCGAAATCATTCCTATTACGAGGAATGTGTAGAAAGAAGATTTCTTCAACCTCCAAAGCCATCTTCAAAACCTGCCGATGGTAAGGCAGTAAATGTAGTTCCTTGGTTTGATAGACTCCGGTGGATTGTCTGATTACCAACTTCGAATCTCCAAGGACAGTTAACCACTTGATGCCCATTGAACGGGCAAGTTTTAGCCCCATGAGACAGCCTTCATACTCAGCCGTATTGTTGGTGCTGACAAACTGTAATTTAACGGCAACGGGATACTGCTCCCACGTATCAAATATTAGAATTGTTCCAGCTCCAGAACCTTCCATGTTAACAGCTCCATCAAAATACATCATCCATAATTGACGCGTATCGTACTGATGGTGTTGCTGTACTATCATTACTCCTTCATCAGGGAAATATGTTTCCAAGGGTTTGAAATCCCCTGAAGGTGTGGCGGCCAGTTGATCTGCGATTCCTTGACCTTTGATGGACTTTTGAGTCATATATACGATGTCAAATTATTGTAGGATCAACTGCCATCTGGATAGTCAGCAATTCAACATGGGTTTGTTGAACACGTACTTGAGAGGATCCACGCGGGATATGAGATGGGTTGTGTGACCATGTAGGTAATGATGTAACCTCATGGAAGCCCATGCTAAAGCACAACACGTCTTCTCGATCAGAGTGTACTTGTGTTCACTACTGCTGAACCTTTTGCCGAGGTAATAGATAGCTCGTTCTTGGCCTCTATCGTCTTTCTGTCCCATCATACAGCCCATGGCATTGTCACTTATGGACAGGTACATGAACATGGGAACATCATCCCTGGGTGGTACCAAGACAGGAGCTTTGACTAGTTGTTTCTTGATTATAAGGAAGGCATTCTAGCACTCATTATTCCATTTTATAGAGGAGTTCTTCCTTAATAACTTGAAGATTGGCTCACAGGTTGCTGTGAGTTAGGAGATAAACCTGCTGATGAAGTTGATCCTTCCTAAAAATCCCCGTATTTCCTTCTCTGTCTGAGGAATGGGCATTTCTGTGATGGCTTGGGTTTTGGCAGGATCCAGCTCAATCCCTTTGTGGCTGACTAGGAACCCTAGCAACTTATCTGATTTAACACCAAAAGCGCACTTAGCTGGATTCAACTTCAAGTTGTACTTACGCAACCTGTTGAACAACTTTTCGAGATGGTCTGGATGGTCATCCTCCTTCCGGGACTTGACAATGATGTCATCCACGTATATCTCAATCTCTTTATGAATTAAGTCGTGGAAAAGAGCCATCATAGCTCGTTGATAGGTAGCTCCGGCATTGATGAGTCCGAATGACAACCGTCTATAGCAAAAAGTTCCCCAAGGAGTGATGAAAGCAGTCTTCTCACGATCTTCCTCGGCAACCATGATCTGATGGTACCCCGCAAAGCAATCAGCAAAGGAGTACATGTCGTATTGCGCAATATTGTCAATGAGAATGTGGATAAATGGCACGGGAATGCTATCTTTTAAGCAAGCTTTTTTCAAGTCCCGGTAATCCACGCAAACTCGCACCTTCCCTCCAGGTTTAGGTACGGGCACAATGTTGGATATCCACTCAGGATATGTAGACACCATGATGATGCCGGCTTGAAATTATTTCATAATTTCTTCTTTCACCTTTAAACTCCACTCAGGTTTCAATCGCCTGAGCTTTTGCTTGACTGGCTTAAATCCCTCTTTAATGGGAAGGCGATGAAGGAAAATGTCAGCGGATAAACCCACCAGGTCTTCATGAGACCATGCAAACACATACTAGAATTGTGTTAATAGCGTAACCATGTCATTCCGTTGGTTTGGGGTAAGGTCTGAACCAATATGGATTAACTTAGGACTTTCTAAGGTTTCGAGATTGAAAGAAGTGGTTTGATCAAGGTTAGGTTTGGGTTTGTCTTTGACCCATTCTTGAATTTCTAGAGGCACCTCAATGTTATCCTGGAGATCCATCAAGGCTGAATTCATCTCTATATCAAAGGTAAAATCCTTGTGTAAGAGAGGCATCGTATCCGCAAATATAGGCACATCTAAATTCACAGTCCTGAAACAAAATATGCTTTCACTTAGTATATATGAAATGCGTTGATCATACACAATGTTAGCATATACTGGCAAAATAAACTGCTAATATTGTACAGAAAAGTAAGCAGTTGTTGTATCTACAGGGCAGAAAAGAATTTCTGCCCGCTTTACCCTTGTCGACCAAAGAAATGAATGTTGTTCCAATTGGTAAGGGTAAAGTCCGGGTGGACCGCAGTGATGGAGGGATTGTCATCATCCTCCTTGTCTTGAATGATGGCCATTACGTTAAGGCAATCATCATCTGGGGTGTATCTGTTGGTATGTTCATCATTGACGATGATTCACATGCCCGACATTATTCGGAAAACGTTTTCCTTGATTCTCCGCTCCTCTTATTCGATTGCGGGATCTGGAATAACGATTTTCTTTTCCTCCACCGGTTTCGGCTTAGGAAATAACGTGGCCATGACATTGGCTGACATCTTTACTGGAGGTTGTGCGGACTCGGAGTTTGAAGGCGTAGCCAAACGCCACATGGTTGAAGCTGAAGGAATCTGTTGATGCTTATGAGGATTCCTGTGACTAGAGCTAGCAGAATAGCCTAGTCCAGCTGTTCTGAATTGCTTGGTTAATCGAATGGGGTACCGGATACCCTGGCCGTCTTTACCCAACCCTTGTCCTGGCTTGTGACCTAATGACATCATTTCTTGAGTGGCTGACATCACCTCATCAGAAATGTGGGGTTCGGGCAATGGTGTTCCAATAGCGTGGTATTGGGTTTTGCTTATTTCCAAAGCATGAAAACTAACTGGTTCTACGTCTGCATTGGCATTGATGAACGAAATGTCCCCGTGCTAAGGAATCTCTGGTTTAGCATTGACCGTGACCAGGCTATTGTTGATAATGTACTTCAATTGTTGATGAAGAGTGGAGGGGACTGCCCCAGCCATATGAATCCATGGTCGTCCCAAGAGCAGGTTGTATCCCGAATCTATCTTGAGCACGTGGAAGGATACGCAGAATGTATGAGGGCCAATTTTGATTGGCAGCTCAATTACTCCAACCGAGTTACGGCAGGCTCCATCAAAAGCTTTGATGATAGTATGGCTACTCCGAATTCGGTTGAGATTGATATTCATCTTCACCAAGGTGGCATATGGGCAGATATTCAGAGAGGAACCTCCATCTATTAAGACCCTTGCTACCATATATCCGGAGGACAAGGCCGCAATGTGTAACGGCTTGCAATGACCAGTCCCTTTGGATGGTATGTCATCATCAGTGAAGGATATTACATTGTTGTTGAAAATATGATCAACCATGTGTTGAAACTTTTCCGTATCCACTGATGTCGGGAGAGAGGCTTCTTCTAGAACCTTTAACGAGACTGTCTGGTGGTTCTCAGAGGTTAGGACCAAGTCCAAAATTGATATTTGTGGTGGCGCTTCCTTCAAGCTTAAAACCACCGAGGCTTCGTTATGACCCACAGCGCGGAGGGATTTTTTAATCTTCTCCATAGGTATTTTCCCCTTTGATTTGGTGGTGGGGTTCATCACCCGATGGGGAAGATATAGTAGATTTTCCTTCAACACTGCAGTAGTGGTATGTGAGGTGGATCCTTCACCTTCTCCATAATTCCACGGAACCTTGCGCAAGCTAACAATAGGATATTGTGCTCTGCATGGCAAGTTGATTGGCTCGGGAGCGGCCACTTTCAAAGGATTGCTTCCTCCTTTGAGCTGAATTATCGGTGTTGTGAGAAAAGTATTAATCCCTTCAACTTCAGTAGATATAACTTCTACCACACTTTTCTACTTAGTAGGGCCTGCATTCTCACTTGCACGTAACATAGTGTCGTTATCTGCCAAATGCAGTACAACACTGTCGATTAGATTTTGAATAAGGTGGCGAAGTGCCCAGCATTCTTCTGTGCTATGACCGCGAAACTGGGAGTGGTATTGACATACTCCATCAGAGTTGTACCATCCCGAACGGGGGTTGATTGGAGGTAGAAGGTAACTAATCCTTCCTTCATTGATTAACATGTGAAGGATTTCCTCCATGGGTTGGCCCAAATAGGTGAATTCCCGTTTGTTGGCAAAATCCCGACGGGCTTTAGCATTTGCTCTCTTCGTCACTTTGTCTTCCAGCATTTCATTTTTTGAAAGTGACGTGGGAATATTCATGACGATTGGTAGGAGACTGGCATGCTCCTGGCTGATTAATTGTCGAGTCACTTGATGTTGATAAGTCACCGGTTCTGCCAATTGCTCAATTTATTTACAGAGAGCTTTCATCTTTCATTCCATTGTGAACTGGAACTTAGCATAATCCCATCTGTCATCACCGTCTTTGATGGTCTGGGGGGAATCACAGCTGAAGTTGGAACTCTGTTCACTGCTCCAATTAATCATGTTGACCTCTTCGTCTTTGTGTTGAGGAAGAGGGTTGTCTTGTACATGAGGTTGATCAGGTTTGGTGACTACAATCTCTCCATTATCTATTAGGTCCTGGATCTTGTGTTTCAAGGCCCAACAATCCTGAGTATCATGTCCAGGTGCCCCGGCATGATAAGCACATTTCCTAGCAGCATTGAAACCCCGTCCATTAGGGCTGGCTGGTGGAAGAAGATGCGTAATTTTCTTCTGTGTTGTCAGAAGATTAAGAATGTTCTCGAGGGTATCCCCTAAGGGTGTAAACACTCGACGGCGTTTGACTTTTGCACCTTTTGGTACTGGAGGGTTTGCAGACTGTGCTGGAAAGGGAGTGTAGTTTCTCCTTTGAATGGGCATACTTTGATTGCCTTTTTGTCCCTGTAGTATCAGGAAAACATCTTCCTCTTTCTTTTTATGGACCCTCTGGGGGTTGTTCCCATAATTTCCAGATTGGATGTGATCAGCAACAGCTTTGAGTGGGGATAGGTCTTGAATCTTTCCTGACTTCAACCCCATTTCAGCCATCTCCCCATGTTTAACTATTTCAGAAAATGGTTTACCGATGCCGGCTAAAACTCTCTCATAGAAGGGAGCTTCTTCTATGTCTATGAATGTCATGACCATTTCTGATTCTGATATGGCAGGACTAACTTGGGCAGCCAGGCGTCTCCACCTTTGAGCATACTCTCTGAAAGACTCGTTAGACTATTTCTTGATCTTGGTAATCTGATACCGATCAGGAGCCATTTGAGTTCGAAAATTATATTGAGTGAGGAAGGCATGTGCTAGCTCTTCCCAGCTGTGGATTTTGGAGTTGTCTAATCTTGTGTACCACGAACGGGCTTCTCCAGTTAGACTCTTTTGGAACAATTGCATTCTGAGTTTTTCATCCTCTGCATAGGATCCCAGTTCTCAAATAAAGACTTTTAAATATGTATAAGGATCCCCTAACCCGTCATATTTTTCAAAGTCAGGAGTTTTAAATTTTTCTGGATAGTGAACACCAGGAAAAATACATAGATCAGCATATGAAACACTCCCGTGTGTTCCAATTCCTTTGATAGCGTGAAGGGTCTCTTCTATTTGGAGGACTTTCTTTTTGATGTCTCCATTGTCTGGATCTCCAGTGGAATAGGAAGCATCATGCATTTTGTTGGTCGTATCCAACTGTGGCTCTGGTATGGTAATGACCGAAATTCCTCCTTGTGTGGAGGGCTCAGTATGTACGGGTATTTTCTGACCCTGTGTAGACTGGTGTAATTCTTTTAATAGAACAGCCAAATCTATAATCTATTTGCTTAACCCATCGAATTCTTTGCGAGAAACTGGATTAAGTTCAGTCTGGTCGGATGATGACATGATTGACTGTAGGCCTGTTGCCTTTTTGGACTTTGACCGGGTAGTAGGTCCGATTGATTCCCTGCGAAAGACTGGCATAGTTTAGTCCTTAGGGAAGGTGTATAATGACATGTTATGTGATGTGTCCATTTTAGGAATTTTATCCTACAAAATGGGTGTCAGCTATTTGTAGCATGTATGTGGACATATTGCTTCATATTTCTCATTACATGGAGATAGATATGGAATGAAATTACAAGTAATTGTGTTTACAAGTAATTGAAATGAGAGCATGAAGAGACTTTCCTTCATTTTGGGTTTATCAGAGACTGGCCTATCTTAGGTTACTCTCGTGGCTTTTTGGCATGAAGGTTCCCAAATCATCGCAATCTACTAGACGGGAAGTTAATCTAGTCTTTCAACTGGAGCGAATTTGGGTGGTGCCTTTCCTGAGCCTCGGAGAATTAGTCTTCTCATGAGTCCAGTAATCAAACACCGACGGGATAGCCTCCTGGTGGAGGGACCACACAACATACATTCACATACATCGCGTCTCACCGTATGAAATGATGACATGTGCGAAGCACTAATATCATAAGCAGTTTATAGTGCGAAGCACTATTATCACACGCAGATATGATGCGAAGCACTAAGCTCAAACAAGACATGCATTCGTACACATTCATCCAATGTTAATGTAACATCTATACACAAGCATATAATCAGTTTTGAAAAGATTGTAGTAGCGATTTAAGTCCTCTTACTGGAGTCCCCAGCAAAGTCGCCACTTGTTGACGTCGGGATTTTTGGATGTCCCTTTCCGTTACTTGTTCTTTAGTGTTCTCATTTTAGGTGAGATTTGTTTGAAAAAACAAGTGAAAAAGGTCTGACATGTATAATGTCGACGATGGGACTGTTAAGAGTCGCCAGTTGGTTTTTTAAATGGTTGTACCAACAAAACCGAGAAAAGGTTTGCAAATTGACCCAGTGATGTGACACTGATATACGGATCGGCGAAACCGAGATTCATTTAGGGTCCGGGGACTTGGTTATGCGGGGGGAAGGTGTTAGGAACCCCCTGACATCCGTGTTACCACGGTGACTGCCTCTTTTCAAGAAACTATTATCTGAGTTTGTGTGTGTGGGGGGGGGGGTCAATGTGCTGTTATAGGAAAGTTGTGCGAGGTCTCGTTCGAACCTATATACACAAGGTTTGAACTTATGTAAAAATTCAGTTTTAAGCAAGATATGGCAATACTGTTTTATAAAAGAGGTTTTTCAAACCCTGATGCTCAATAGGAATTAAGACCTTTTACACTTCCATTTTTATTAAGTGAGCGGCTGAATTGATTTTATTTGATGGATGCGAAGCATCTGTATAAAAAAATAATACATTCAAACATAATGCGCACTTCCTCGTGGGTATGGAAACCATCTGAGGAAATACATACATCGCAGAATAATTTACAAGCTGCTTACAGCTGAAAATGTCCATCACGGAAACCGAATCTAGATCCAATGAGATGAGTGATCACATGATTCCTAGGCGCACAGAATATTGCAATTTGTATAAAAGCAATAAGCAGGTATATATATAAAAGCGGTAAATATATATATATATACAGACAGGATCACAAACCACGAAGCACCTCCATGAGGGATCAAAAATGTAAATAAAGCTGTAGATACGATCAACCACTATGAAGGAAACTCCAGGCAGGACATAATGTAAATATAGCAATAAATGTGGTCAACGGCCACGAAGTAAACTCCAGGCAGGACGAATTGCAAAGAAAGTTGTAAAAGCGGTCAACTGCCACGAAGGGAACTCCAGGCAGGACAAAATAAATAAATATATATATATATAAAGCAATAAATGCACCGGATGTAAAATCCAGGCTCATCGAACATAGTTCGACCACAGTTCATATATATAAGTATATATATATATATATATATAAACGAGTAAACGCACCAGACCGAAGTCTAGGCTCATCGAACAAAGTCCGACACACAGTTGATATATATAAGTATATATATATATATATATATATATATATATATATATAAGCGAATAAAAGCATTAGACCGAAGTCTAGGCTCATCGAACAAAGTCCGACAGAAAGTTAATATATATATATATATATATATATATATATATATATATATATATATATATATATATATATATTAAAGCAGTAAATGCTCCAGACCGAAGTCTAGGCTCAATCGAGGCATAACTCGATAATGTTAGTCAATATATATATATATATATATATATATATATATATATATATATATATATATATATATATATATATATATATACAGACTAGAATGAAACCACGGACCGAAGTCCGGGAAAAAGAAAGCAACATGACTCTCAACGTGTAGAAGGGTGTGTGCAAAGATGAAGAGAAAGACTCTAAAGTGTGTGAGAAGGCTTACAGCTGACTGATAAAAAGGGCTTTTATATCTTTAGAGTGGGTAAACACTGGGCTTTTGTGGGTACAAAAGAGGCTATATATGAGATCACATGTGTTTGAAAGTGAGAAAATACACTGTATGGCAAGTGCAGAGCAAATTGTGCAGGGTTTCCCCGTCTTTTTTCTCTTAGAAATCAGCACTCTAAGCCTCTTATTTATAGGCAAAAGGTGTCGCAGGTGTACCAGAGGCGGGTCGGGTCGGGTCAGCCCAGTTCTGTCGGGTTGGGTCGTCTCGAAGTACGTGCACTTAGGCATTGTAATGTCCACTTGGATTTTGAGAAGTGCAATCCGGGCATCCGTTTTGAGGTATTCAAGACCTATTTCGAACCGCCGTTGTCGAGAGTTGTACGATGGCATGGGATTAGAGTTTGTACGAAGTCTTAAACGATGGGACGATGCCCTCCGGTCTTCAAGCTTCAACTTTCATCCGTTACCCCGCACAATAGTCACTCGGGATTGGTTAGCCTTGTGGGACATTGTTGCGTAGAGACGAGACGTGGCATCGTGTTGGACAAGATGGCGATGTTGCCCCTCACCGGTGTTACTGCCGGATTGGGCCGATAAGCAAACGTTGCTCAGACTTCGCTGAGATTGGACTGCTGCATTTGTTGAAGGTCCTCATTGTCATCTTTGAGGCGTGCCTGTCTTCCCGATGTTATTGCCGGGATGGCACAGTGTATTTTAGTGTGAGTGCAGAGATTAAACTGATGGCATTTGAAACAAGCATTTTCGGGGTTATCTCCAAAACTGCATTCCTTGGAGTTATCACCAAGGTTGGTGGCTATTCCCATGGTTGAGACTGAGACTGGATAGCTCGGGGTTATCTCCGAGATTAATCGGTCTTCTCCAGTGTGTGTTCCGGTATTGTATCTGCAGGTCTCGGGGTTAGATCCGAAGTTGAAACTGTTTGTGACAAACCGAGAATTTAGAAAAGTTATTAAAATCTTAAATGATTGATTTAAGGTCAAATAATAGACCTAGACAGAAAATAAGTGTATGTGTTTGATGCTTTCAGAAAGGAATTTTGGGGATTTAAAATTTCTTTTAGTGAATTATTCAGGATTAAGTATATATATGAATATATTCTGTATATATGGTATTATATGTGAACAGAAGTGGTTAAGGGTCAAGGGTTGACCAGATAAATTAAACCTGTGTCAAACTCTAATCGTATATATTAAGAACGTCCACGTTCAGTTATAAAATTATTACGATTTATAAGAAATCCTAGAAATCGGTTCTGGAAACCCTAATTTCAGTACCGGGAATCCGAAACCCTAATTTGGGAAGTCGAAGGCTAAATATAATGGCTTAAGTATTTTTGATTATATATTAGGGATAACCCTAATTGTTAAATTAGAAATACTAATGTTTTGTATAAAACCCTAAGGGATTAAAAGTTATGTGTGTAATGAATATGAATATTATGTGTTTGTTTGTTTATTATATAAACAAATAAAATAAACTAATGTAATCCTAATTATATATTAAGAATGAATGATTGAATAACTTAAGAGTTATGAGTTGGGGGAAATAATAGTATTTAGATATATACTAACTCTAAGAGATTTATTTTATACATCTCAGTTAATTAATTTTATAACCTAATTTTAGCAAGTCTAATTGGGTTAAGGAAATAAATGTGCATGAGTAAGGATTTAAGAAATAAAAAAATCCTAATTAAATGATTTGGGTTGGAAAAGAATTAATAGTATTGGACTATGTTAATTTACATGGCCCAAAGAATTAAATTTTTAAGTCCAATATATTATTTATTGATAGCCCAAAAGATGGAAATGGTGACCCAAATTTAAGCCCAAATAATGAGGGATATATTGGACATTTGGTATGATAAAAAAAAAGAATTAAAAAGAAATTAATTATTAATGTGGAAATGTCCATTTTACCCTTTTTGTCCTATTTTGGTGAATAATTGCTAAAGAATCCTATGTTATCTTGCAAAATCTAGCAAATTATTGAGTGGGGAATATATATAATCTAGCATGTGACTTATAGCATTCAATTATATCATCCATTTGAGCATCCAATGTATTATACCAATTCAAGATTTGTTAGATTAAAGAGAGAGGGAGAGAGAAGAGAAGAGAAGAGAAGGGAGAGTTTTTGGTGAGACATCAAAGCTTCATAATCAAGCTATGAAGAAGAAGAAGGAGAACATGGTAAGTAAATGTATAAACCCTAATCATAATTTAGTTTATTTCATTTTGGTTGTTTTTGACCAAGTGTTGAACTTATGATTTTGAATCATATGAGGGTAAGTCTACATGATATATGATATTTTATGGTTAGATCTTGCCATTTTTATGGTTCATGAGCTTGAACAAAGAAGAAGAACCAAAACAGTTTTTTTTTTAAATGAATTGTTAACTGCTGCCCCAAAACAGAAAATTCCGGATTTGTTTGGATGGTCTAAAAATTCTGGACTTTTGATATGTTATAGTACACTCAATAAGCTTTCCATAGACTCCGAAACGGACTAAATCCGACATCGGAGGAGAGAGTTATGAAATTTCTCCCAAATTACTCAAAGGTAAGAAAAACTGTTAGCGTAACAGTTTGTAACAGCCAGTTCCGGGCTATTTTCCGGGAGCTTAACATGTCCAAATATGGATTGTGATAGATTAAAATTGTATATCGGAAAGATACGAATCCAACAAAATTGACGGATCATTAATCGGAGTTATAGATCTCATTTTATTTAAGATTTAGTAACGACTCCAAAACTGTTTTTGACAAAAAGTAAGCTGCTAATATTTTGTGAGGGCTGTTTCGGTAATTTAATTTATGAAATAAATTCCAGCCTTTTGGGAACTGAAAATATATGGTATTAAGTACCTTGTGTCCAAAAATGAGCTAATTCCGACTTAAAATGACCGAGTTATGACCATTTCAATTTTTGTGATTTTCCGACGAAAACGGCTATAACCGGAGTTCTACAACTCCGATTGCCACGAAATTTAAAATGGAGTATCACGTTAACATATATAAGGTTATGTCAAAAGATGGGAATCTCTGGAGTTAAGCACGAGGTAGCTAATTTTTTTAAGTCACGCACTAATTATGATTTTTGAAAAATAGTAAAAGAAATTGAAAAATTACGGAAAAATATTTTTTATGTATGAAATACATGTATATATGTTTGACCAAAGGATAGAAAAATAATAAGTTGATTTGGTATTTTTCGTGAAAAAGAATAGTGATTTCAGGATACTGAAATGAAATCCGTCTTAGTGAAATGGTATTTCGGTTTACTAAGATGTTATCTAATTTACTAGGATAACATATAAAAATGAATAACTTATAAGTACAAGTTATGATGTGATTAAAAGAATATCAAAGTATAATAATAATATTAAGACTTAAACCTAATGTGTAATACTTAACTATATGTTATGACTAACCGAAAGATCTATTATAGGTTTTATATGTTGTATAGACTGATAGGATTATGTATTATGTGTTATGCGTTTAGGTTATTTTATAACGATGATGATATTATTCTAATATTGGAGATCTATATTATTAATATTAGGTCTTCAGGAGAAGCGTATTATATTGTGTTACGGTAATCAACGGTTCAGGCAAGTTTTTTTAGTTCTTTTTACTTAAACTCTTTTAAGAGTGGTTTCAGACAGATATGCTTATGAATTGTACTCTGTACATCTTGCATATATAAGTCAGGTATGAAAGGCTGATCACCTTCATTACCAGTTGGTCCAGATATATTATTGTTCATGTTCAATACTTGTTCAGTCAAAGATTTGTTCATGCTAATTCACAAATACATTGTGAAGGATAGCCAGCTTATTATTCAAACTATTTCCATCATGATATATCATTACATTGTTTTTTAAACTTGCTGGGCAACTTTCATGATCACCCTTGCTATATCATGATAAAACATTGCAGATAAGGCGAATACAGCCAGATACAGAAAAAGGATAATGCCAAGTTCAGCTTGGTACAGAATGTGAAGTTAAGTTGTAAAGTATGTTGAAGAATAGTATTGTCATGTGCTAGATAGTTCATGATTGTGTATAAGTGAAGGTTATTCGATAATGGGAAAATGTGTGTAAAGTTTAATGTATAAACAATTTATGTTTATATCTTCCGCAAACAGTTGTAGAATTAGCGAACCGGATCCGCGGCGATTCGGGACCCGGATTCGGGGACGCTACAGTTGTTATCAGAGCTGTTGGTTATGAAGCTTAGGTAGCAATACCTGAGACAAATAACCGCAGTGATTAGGATAAGTACTAACTCACATAGAGTTAATTGAAAAATCTCGCAGGGTCAAAAAGTTAGGTTTAAGTACGGTACCATTGTACTCGATACTAGTTGATGTATGGTATCTGGGCTAAACGATTCCTTCATAGAGCGGAGGTATATACGAACTAGCAACTCGGAACCTAGTTTGTTGGTTGTTTGTGGGAAACCACTCAGCGTACCATATTAAAAACTGTTAGAGACTCGATGTGTATCAAGTATAGGAAATAGATAGATAGAGTCTAAGAGATTACAAGTGTAAGGATAAGAGATCGTAAAACAAAACGATCACAGAATAACAATGAATCGTAATATATACGATGAGATCACTCCGTGATCTGATGAGGTTATGGTATGGAGAAAGATCCAGAGAATGATAAAAAGTTTACAGCAAGATCGTTGTGTATGAATTGTACTATAAATTGGTACAGATCCAGAAGAGAATTATGAATACGAATTAATTTCGTATGGAGAATGGGGTTAGTATTAGGTGGGGATTCAATTGAGGACTCATGTCGGCAGCTGAGTTGTATGATTCTTCGTATGAGAGCTGAATTGTACTTGGTGTAAAAACCACTTAGTTTATGGCACTGATAATCATTGAAATGTTTGTGTCGCGCTATTTGCTATATGCTTGTTTAGAGGGTGATTCCTTTCTCATGTGTATAACAGGTAGATAGGTCATAGATAGAGGATATAAGGTTAAGTACGAGTTCTTAAAACTCATACTTATGGTAAGTTCGTGACTCATGATTATATGAAATGTTTATGGACCTCTTAGCGAATGGACGCCAAAGGTCTGTCTAGAAAAATTCTTAAACTCATATGATTGTGGTAAGTTCCTGAGCTCATAAGTGTGGTAAGTTTGATGAACTGGGTATAGTTGTGTGTTAATGAAGAATTGAGGATTATAGGAACAGATAGACTGTTAAGCAAATGATTATTAGTAAAGATGTTAGGTTTTCCTAAACTCCTAGCTATGCTAAACTTCGAATTTTTGACATCAAGCTAAATACGCACTATGTGCTTTTGAAAAATGAATTTTTATTCTCAACTCCTAGTGATTATTGTGTATGTTTGGACTTCGGGTCATCGACACCTCGTTACCTGTTGAGATGATAAAACTGATTTGCAAAGATTTTTGAAACGGTTTAAAGTACAGTCTATGCTACTTACTTCGGCTAGACGCAAATGATTTGTAATGTCAAAAGTTATTTTTATTTATCACTTATGTACCATGTAACCTGGTGCAGAGATGATAAAAAATGATAGAGTCGTCAATGCAGTATTACTTAGTGTTGGATGTGATCTCAGGATCGTTAGCCCACTATGGTATGATGTAGTATGATAAAATCACCAAATGACGGAATCCTCAACGGACTGTAAATACAGTGCGGAATCATGACGTCATTCTCGAAAAATGTTTTCAAAATTTTAATGTGCCAACGGGGTTTGGCTATACTTAAATAATTCTATTGAACTGAATTATCGATATGGGTCTATGCTATTCGATTCAGCTAGACTAATGTTTATGAAAACTCTAAGTGTTCATTGAAAGAAATTTCTCGAACCAAATTGTTTTGGTGCGGAATCCTATGATAAGTCTGAGGTGAACAACCTTGAAAATGGGGATATACTAATTGGATATAACATTCCAATTTAAGGACGCATATAGTCGTTCGGATTACTAAGGTACAATAGACTGATCATCTAAAGTATCGGCATCGGTAGTTTACCTTCTTCGTGATTGTAAACATACCTATTAAAGAAATGTTTAAGAGGTGGAACACCTTTCTTTCGTAATTGAAAGAGGTAGCAAGTAGAAATACCCCTAAACCTCGGAGTTCAAAGTTCATAATTTTTATGATCCCTCAGACAGATATGAAAAGTTTTTTTTAACTCTTCAGAGTAATGTTGTGGTAGAATGTGATGATGGATATGAAATAATGTAAACTCGTTGTGTACGAGTAGAATCTGAGATGATTAAATAAAGGTTATTATGACAACCTAGTTTTGATGAATGTAAACTCCTAGTGAGTAGTTATGGTGAAATGTGAAGATAGAAAAGAAATCCTCGAATGAGGAAATTGTAAAGGTTAAATTGAAAACCTAGTTTTCATCAAGAAAATGAGCAGAGATTAGGATGCTTTAATTTCGAGGACGAAATTCTTAGAAGAAGGGGTGAATGTGACAACCCGAGAATTTTGAAAATTTATTAAAATCTTAAATGATTGATTTAAGGTCAAATAATAGACCTAGACAGAAAATAAGTGTATGTGTTTGATGCTTTCAGAAAGGAATTTTGGGGATTTAAAATTTCTTTTAGTGAACTATTCAGGATTAAGGATATATATGAATATATTCTGTGTATATGGTATTATATGTGAACAGAAGTGGTTAAGGGTCAAGGGTTGACCAGATAAATTAAACCTGTGTCAAACTCTAATCGTATATATTAAGAACGTCCACGTTCAGTTATAAAATTATTACGATTTATAAGAAATCCTAGAAATCGATTCTGGAAACCGTAATTTCAGTACCGGGAATCCGAAACCCTAATTTGGGAAGTCAAAGGCTAAATATAATGGCTTAAGTATTTTTGATTATATATTAGGGATAACCCTAATTGTTAAATTAGAAATCCTAATGTTTTGTATAAAACCCTAAGGGATTAAAAGTTATGTGTGTAATGAATATGAATATTATGTGTTTGTTTGTTTATTATATAAACAAATAAAATAAACTAATGTAATCCTAATTATATATTAAGAATGAATGATTGAATAACTTAAGAGTTATGAGTTGGGGGAAATAATAGTATTTAGATATATACTAACTCTAAGAGATTTATTTTATACATCTCAGTTAATTAATTTTATAACCTAATTTTAGCAAGTCTAATTGGGTTAAGGAAATAAATGTGCATGAGTAAGGATTTAAGAAATAAAAAATCCTAATTAAATGATTTGGGTTGGAAAAAAATTAATAGTATTGGACTATGTTAATTTATATGGCCCAAAGAATTAAATTTTTAAGTCCAATATATTATTTATTGATAGCCCAAAAGATGGAAATGGTGACCCAAATTTAAGCCCAAATAATGAGGGATATATTGGACATTTGGTATGATAAAAAAAGAATTAAAAAGAAATTAATTATTAATGTGGAAATGTCCATTTTACCCTTTTTGTCCCATTTTGGTGAATAATTGCTAAAGAATCCTATGTTATCTTGCAAAATCTAGCAAATTATTGAGTGGGGAATATTTATAATCTAGCATGTGACTTATAGCATTCAATTATATCATCCATTTGAGCATCCAATGTATTATACCAATTCAAGATTTGTTAGATTAAAGAGAGAGAGAGAGAGAGAGAGAGAGAGAGAGAGAGAAGAGAAGAGAAGAGAAGGGAGAGTTTTTGGTGAGACATCAAAGCTCCATAATCAAGCTATGAAGAAGAAGGAGAACATGGTAAGTAAATGTATAAACCCTAATCATAATTTAGTTTATTTCATTTTGGTTGTTTTTGACCAAGTGTTGAACTTATGATTTTGAATCATATGAGGGTAAGTCTACATGATATATGATATTTTATGGTTAGATCTTGCCATTTTTATGGTTCATGAGCTTGAACAAAGAAGAAGAACCAAAACAGTTTTTTTTTTAAAATGAATTGGTAATTGTTGCCCCAAAACAGAAAATTCCGGATTTGTTTGGATGGTCTAAAAATTCTGGACTTTTGATATGTTATAGTACACTCAATAAGCTTTCCATAGACTCCGAAACGGACTAAATCCGACATCGGAGGAGAGAGTTATGAAATTTCTCCCAAACTACTCAAAGGTAAGAAAAACTGTTAGAGTAACAGTTTGTAACAGCCAGTTCCGGGCTATTTTCCGGGAGCTTAACATGTCCAAATATGGATTGTGATAGATGAAAATTGTATATCGGAAAGATAAGAATCCAACAAAATTGACGGATCATTAATCGGAGTTATAGATCTCATTTTATTTAATATTTAGTAAAGGACTCCAAAACTGTTTTTGACAAAAAGTAAGCTGCTAATATTTTGTGAGGGCTGTTTCGGTAATTTAATTTATGAAATAAATTCCGGCCTTTTTGGAACTGAAAATATATGGTATTAAGTACCTTGTGTCCAAAAATGAGCTAATTCCGACTTAAAATGACCGAGTTATGACCATTTCAATTTTTGTGATTTTCCGACGAAAACGGCTATAACCGGAGTTCTACAACTCCGATTGCCGCGAAATTTAAAATGGAGCATCGCGTTAACATATATAAGGTTATCTCAAAAGATGGGCATCTCTGGAGTTAAGCACGAGGTAGCTAATTTTTTTAAGTCACGCACTAATTATGATTTTTGAAAAATAGTAAAAGAAATTGAAAAATTACGGAAAAATATTTTTTATGTATGAAATACATGTATATATGTTTGACCAAAGGATAGAAAAATAATAAGTTGATTTGGTATTTTTCGTGAAAAAGAATAGTGATTTCAGGATACTGAAATGAAATCCGTCTTAGTGAAATGGTATTTCGGTTTACTAAGATGTTATCTAATTTACTAGGATAACATATAAAAATGAATAACTTATAAGTACAAGTTATGATGTGATTAAAAGAATATCAAAGTATAATAATAATATTAAGACTTAAACCTAATGTGTAATACTTAACTATATGTTATGACTAACCGAAAGATCTATTATAGGTTTTATATGCTGTATAGACTGATAGGATTATGTATTATGTGTTATGTGTTTAGGTTATTTTATAACGATGATGATATTATTCTAATATTGGAGATCTATATTATTAATATTAGGTCTTCAGGAGAAGCGTATTATATTGCGTTACGGTAATCAACGGTTCAGGCAAGTTTTTCAAGTTCTTTTTAATTAAACTCTTTTAAGAGTGGTTTCAGACAGATATGCTTATGAATTGTACTCTGTACATCTTGCATGTATAAGTCAGGTATGAAAGGCTGATCACCTTCATTACCAGTTGGTCCAGATATATTATTGTTCATGTTCAATACTTGTTCAGTCAAAGATTTGTTCATGCTAATTCACAAATACATTGTGAAGGATAGCCAACTCATTATTCAAACTCTTTCCATCATGATATATCATTACATTATTTTTTAAACTTGCTGGGAAACTTTCATGCTCACCCTTGCTATATCATGATAAAACATTGCAGATAAGTCGAATACGGCCAGATACAGAAAAAGGATAATGCCAAGTTCAGCTTGGTACAGAATGTGAAGTTAAGTTGTAAAGTATGTTGAAGAATAGTATTGTCATGTGTTAGATAGTTCATAATTGTGTATAAGTGAAGGTTATTCGATACTGGGGAAATGTGTGTAAAGTTTAATGTATAAACAATTTATGTTTATATCTTCCGCAAACAGTTGTAGAATTAGCGAACCGGATCCGCGGCGATTCGGGACCCGGATTCGGGAACGCTACACTGTTACTCCCAGATTGCGATCCGGGGTTGATGTTGAACTTCCAGTAGTATCCGGTATGGATTTGGATTGTCTTTCAGGGTTCTCTCTTAAAAGACGAATATGTCCTCCTGCAATGTTAGTAACAGTAGTACAGAAAATTTTGAGTGTTTACACTAATATTAAATTATTTTCAAACTCTTTAGAAATTAAAATAATAATAATTGTAATAATATTAATAAGACTCCTCTTATTAATTTATATATTTAATATTTCAAAAATATTAAATAATAAATATTAAGCTATTTAATTTATTCTATCACCATAGATTAAATTAAATACACTTAATATATTATTACAATTATGCCATTAGCTTCTTAAATAATTATTCTACTTTTTATGGTGTGACCATTTAGGTTCTCCACATTAAACCGGTTGTGAATAAATCAATTAGAACAATTCTAATCTTTTTAAATAAATAAATTATACAATTTATTTATTTAAATAAATAATATTTGTTCTACAATAGGGATAAGTCTCCCTAGCGATTAACGACTTTTCAGATAATATAGATTTCAACATTAATCATAAAAGAACCTTTGAGTAAATAGTTACCGTACAATTCAATCCTTTCACCATACAATGTCTCAATTAAATATAAGACATAGAATTACTATTAAGTCTTATTTTATTTAATTATATGTATTTCGATCTTTAAATGCACAACTCCAAATAATGCAAATTAGAAACTCCTTTCTAATTTCATTCTGCCTTGGCCAAGGACTACTGGGTTGTCATTTATCGAATCACATAGGACATTTCTCTTCTTTTACAAGAAGTGGTAGATTCTTTATTGATCATATATTATCTCCATGTACAACTTATTATACTCAAGCATACCCTTTGATATACCCTAAGGGTCTTAAGGAATAAGTCAAAGTATAACTCACCATACACAAGATACTATGACGATCTCAAGTTCAAGGATCACTTGTACTACTATCACTACAGGAATTCCTATTGACAGGCAAGTAAAACTATATTAGGTATTCCTTAGCGAGCCACGTTCAGTGTACTTATTCTCCAATAAGCACCTACATACTTGCTTTAGTGTCTCCACACAAATGATCATGAGATCAATTATCCTCATCCAATGAGTAAGCAACGTATGTACCAATCTATCCGGATTCACTAATCCCCAATTTAGTAATCCAATGATTGTGAACTATTTTAGTGTTAAGATTTTTAAGAATTTAGATCTCATTAGAATGATCATCATCATTATTCTAAAAGCATTGCGTAAAACTATGGGTTTATCACACATTATAAAATAGCATCATGTAGATAATTAAAAGCCTTTAATAAATTAATACTTTTATTAATAAATGAATAAGATTGTTACAAAGTATATGCTTTATCATCAAACATAATTGGCTTGTGTGCATACTACTTTCAATCTCCCACTTGCACTAAAGCCAATTGCATGATATCTCATACCCTTCTTCACTAAGTGACGATTATCCTGCTGTTGGATTAGCCTTAGTTAATGGATATGTAATGTTGTTCTTGAGAGTTCACTATCTCTATTGTGATTTCTCATCTTTCAATGATTCCTATAATCAAATGAAAGTGCCACAACACATTTTTAGATTCAAGATGAGACTTAGGAACTATTCCTAGTTCTGTAATGAACTTTTCATCCAAACAACCAACTTGTAGCTTCATTTATAGCTATATATACTTTGTCTTTATCACTAAACCAGCAACTCTTTGCTGTTTGAAACCTTTCCAATTCACTGCACCACCGTTCAAGGTAACCCTTTACCTTAAATTGGATTTTCTGTCGTCTTGGTCTGTCTGAAAAACTTGAGTATGTTAAGCCCTCTAGTTTTAATTTAGACATACCATATATATGATCGCATCCTTAGTGTTGGTTAAGTACTTTAAATGTTTTTCACTGACTCAGAGTGAACATCTCCAGAATATGACTGATCATCATCAGGTCTCGTATATTTCATTGTATACATGATTATCACTCATGTGATCTCTCTTTTCAGGATTCTATGGGGACTATGAAGAGAGATACAATGCATGGCTCATCAATATGAGACATCTTTTGGTGTTTGCCATGCTAAACGACTTTAGTATCAAATGAATATACGTTCCTTGGGTTAAGTCGAGCATCCTCTTGAATCTATCTATATAGATTTTATCCCCAATTAAAATTCTCTTCCCAAATAATTCATGGAGGAATGTTTAGATAACTTTATCTTTACTGATTGTAACATTGGTATGTCATTCCTTATCTGTAGTATATCAACATATAATACTAGGAATGTCACGATGCTCCCACTGACCCTTTTATACACACTAGGTTCATTCTTGTTTTTGATAAAATCAAACTCTTTTGATTGTCTCATCAAAATGAATGTTCCATATTTAAGAAGCTTGTTTTAATCCATTTCTCTGAGTGTCTACAACTCTTACCTCATCTTATGTAACTGGATCATCATCTTCTATGATGTGTACCTCATCATCATCATCCATGATGAATCCATACCTCCCAGGTATCTTCGGTACTATTCCAGATTTACGATTCAGTTGTGGCACAATAGGTCTATCTACAGGTTCCTCTTATTTGACTTATAGTGTTTTGTGGTTCTTGAACTCTTCAAGATCTATTATCCTCCCACTAGCCCCTTCAATGATAAACACCTTTATCTTAAAAAGCAGCGTGTTTCGTAACAAACACCTTTTGCTAAGTAAAATTATAGAACATATACCCTAAACTTACTTTAGGATGTCCCACAAATCTGTACTTGTCAAATCTTGTCCTAAGCTTATCCTTTTAAACCTTTTTCACATAAGTTGGACAACCCCTTATTTTAACATACTTAAGATTAGGAATCCTCCCTGTCTATAACTTTTATGGAGTCTTAGGGCCGGATTTTGAGGTTACCTTTTTCATAGATATGCAGCCATTTCTAGGACATTATCCCAGAAAGATACTGGAATGTCGGTAAAATTATTATGGACTGCACCATGTCCAAAAAGGTACGATTTTTCCTTTCAGATACATCAATCAATTATTGCATACCTGGAGGCGTCCATTGTGAGAAAACCATTTGAGATGATCTAGAAACTTATTGCACAAGTATTTATTCCTTGATCTAATCAAAGAATCTTAATACTTTGCCAATTTGTTTTACTTCTGAATTCTTTGAACCTTTCAAATAATTCACACTAGTATTTCAGCAAATACACGCATTCAACTCTTTGAATGATTATCTTTTTTTCTTATACTAATTTGTTCAATATGAAAAATTATTTTCACGTAAGTCAAGTATACAAAATCCATTAAGTGATATTCCAATTCTATACAAAACATTATTATTATAAATAGGACAATAATTGTTCTTAAATATAATACCAAAGATTTTATTGTCCAACAATAAAATGAAAATAATGTTTCTAACAAGAACTGGAATACAATAACAACTTATTGACTTAATAGATTTACCCGTAGGCATTGCTAAATTATAAGTTTCTATGGCTAATGTAGTAACCTTTGTTTCATTTCCCACACTTTGTTTAGCTTTCTACTTCTGTTTGGTCCCTTCATAAATCTATATTTATGATAACCAAAGTCGATATCCAATACCCAAGCAGAACCTTGACTTAAAAAAAATTTATTTTAAATCATGAACTAAATTATATTTGTAATCGAAACTTCACTAAGTTTCTTCTGGTTATCCTATGTAAGATGCTTCTTGCAGTTACTTTTCAGTGTCCAGGCTTATTGCAGTGGAAGCAAATTCATTTGCTATCCGTATCAGTTTTATTTTTATTATCCTTTGTTTTTGCCTTTCTATTTACCTTCTTAGAATCGTTCTTCTTTTCAGAAGATCATTTGGCCCCTACCATTAAGACTCGGTCTTTCTTAGTTGGAAAGTGACTCTCAATATTTTTCAACATGTTAAGCAATTCAACGAAGCTAATATCTAGCTTGTTCATATGAAAATTCACAACAATTGTGAAAGGAGTCCGGAAGTGAGTGCAAGATCAAATCTTGGCTCAACTCTCCATGCATGACAAAACTCGTTGTCCTAATTGATCAATCAAATTGATTATGTTAAAGACTTGTGTCTGTACTGTAGTGTCATCGGTTATTCTAGATCGAAAGAGCTCCTTAGATATCTGATATCTATCAGTCTTACTTTACTCACCATCAACTACTTGATGTGCAGGAATATAGTAAGAGCGTCCATAGTTTCATGCTAACACTGAAGATCGTTAATCATGGATGCGAGCATGATGCATTGAGCTAACTGTGCATCATCTTGGCACTTTCTAAAAGTAGCAATCTCTTCCTCAGAGGCATTGTCTGCAACCATTGCATGGATAGGCATATTAAGGACATAAGATAGCTTTTCAGCCATTAGAACTATTCTCAATTTCGTTAACCAATCCGTTTAATTCGTTCCAATTAATTTAACATCTAATATGCTATAAAGTGATAGTAATTTAGACATTGTAAAATTCTGTAAATGAATTTGTAATTAACAACATTTTAGCATAGATTCTTTTATTAATTACCAAAATAAATTAGGACTTATTTTAAATTGGTATCTCCCACTATTTTCATCAAACTATATTACCCTCACTTATATAGTTCGGTAAAATCTAATTAAAGATTTACTAGTGAGAATAAGGATCCCATTTCAAATGTATATAGCCTTGTATGTGCACAACAAACTATATATAAATAAATAGGTAGACAACTCTTGTCAATTACATCAACTATGTAACTCTTTGTATTTTGCCTCTTAAATCATAATGGTCAAGTGTGTGCACATCCGAACTAAAATAATTTAAGTTAAGTCAGACCCAACATTTTTATATAAGTGAAGAGAAAACTATAGCCCTTGTGTGTGCACAACAAAGCATTAATGTTCAATTCCTTATAAACATCATATATAATAAAAACAATATCTTAAATATTTAATACTTGCCTTGTGTATGCATAACAAACTCATATTAAATATTCAATACTCTATTGTTTCTATCATGCTAGAAGGCGACGTTCGATATTCCAAATATCTTTGAACGTTACAACTTAATATAAAATATTTGAGGGGTTTGCTATTAATTTGTCTCATATTGTTTAGCGCGTTTACACACACACACACACACACACACACACACACACACACACATATATATATATATATATATATATATAATACGCGTCATATTAATTAACATACAAAGCATGTTTGCATAATATAATATATATATATATATATATTGTATAAGCATGTACATATAGAATACTATATTCTACCTGGATTGATTATGGATTTTTATTCTAGTTTGATTCACTAGAGCCACCAAGTGAACCAAAAGGTCAAACCCTAGGGGTGCAAGAATTAATATTTAAATATAACAATTATATTTAAACCCGGGCTCCATTACAAATAGGTCTTCAAGCGCTCCTTGATCCTTGATCTCCAATTCTTCAAAATTAATTCTAACTATTCATATTACAAAATTATTTAAAATAAATATAAACCTTGATCAACAGTCAAGGGGAAGTACAAAAGAGGGAGTTAGAATTTACATTAAGAAAAAATTAGAGAAGACGAGCTACTCAGACCCCATTTAATAAAACTCATACATTCAAGCATCCAACTAAAATAAAATTCAATCACATTGGTCAATAGTCCATAATCAATATCATTTATTATCATACACATCATCATATGTATCAATAAATAACATTCATCTCATTAATAATAAACATTCAATATATATTGATATAATTTAATGGGCAAATTTAGTTAGCATAAAATCTAATTTTGAATCAAAATAAACTCCTTTATTTTAATCCAAATTTAAATCAAAATAAACCTTTTTTTATTTTAATTTATCATATTTTGAATAAAATAAACTATTTTATTTTACTCAAAATCTTTAATTAAAATAAACTCCTTTATTTTAATTAATTATGGAATCCAATTCTAAGTAAAAAATAAAATTTATTAAAGGAAACACGGATTCTATTTCCTATTCACAAATAAACTCCTTTATTTTGAATAATATGAAATCATATTTCATATCTAAATAAATTCCTTTATTTAAGGAAACATAGATTCACTTTTCTATTCACAAATAAACTCCTTTATTTTGAATAATATGAAATCTTATTTCATATCTAAATAAACTATGTTATTTAAGAAAACATGGAATTCAATTTCAACTCCAATTAGTTATCATGGAATCCAATTCAAACTCTAATTAGTTATCATGAAATTCAATTTTAAAATTAAAATAAACCTTTTATTTTAAAAATAAAATAAACATTTTATTTTAAAAATAAAATAAATTTTTATTTTAAGATTAAAATCAACTTTTTATTTTAATTATAAAATAATTAAAAACATTATATATATATATAATATTATACTAACCGTGATTCCTAGATTTGCGTGATCCTTGATAAAAACATGTTCATATTATAAACATTAGATTCCCTCCTTTAATTCTTGTCCCCCACTAATGCTAGGTTGCTGCTTTTTCTTCTTTCCTTCATCTCCACCAAGTGGCTCTCCTTCTCCTATATAAGGAAATGATCTGAAGAAAAAAATATACAAGAATTTCTAAACAGAATCCTCTGAAGAAATTTCTCTATATCTTTCTCTCTTATTTTATCCTCTCTTGCTTGTTTATAAATTATTATTAGAGCAATTATAAGAGTATATTTTTATACACGTTGCTATAGTTTTATAACACGTTATCAGCACGAAGCTCTAACCAACTGAGACGGTAAAGTTAAATTCTTGCAATTTATTATTATGCTACTGGTTGGAATAACCTGTATACGCGGCTACCCTATACATAACCTGTATAAACGGCATACCCTGTACTTGGTGAAATCCTTTTATATTTCCGCATTTAATATTATGTCGGAATATCCTGTCGGTGTGAATTTCACCTGACCTGGTTCCATATTTATTATTCCGCATTTACGATTTTGTCGGAATATCCTGTCTGTGCTATACGCCGGACCTGGTTCCATTTTATTATTTTGTATTTACGATTCTGTTGGAATATCTTGTCTGTGTGTTTTACACCGGACCTGGTTCCGTCTTTATTATTCCGCATTTATTATTTTGTTGAAAATAATCTGTCTTTGCGGTCTCTATCGCATGGCGGGTGAAGATTCATTTGCATTTTTGTATATATATATATTTTTATAATTGTATATATACATTAACGATTGCATATTCTTTTTACTAAAATAATATGCTAATAATATAAATATAAGAATATTTATATTTACATTTTATCACCACTTGAGATCATGACGTAGTTTATTTTTTTTATATTTCACACATGCAATTATTTATTGTTTTAATAAATAATAAAATTCAGTGAATTGTTATCTATCCTCCTGGTTGCAGAAAAGAATAATGAATTGTTGTTGAAAAACCATTAAGTACGGCCAACGGGTGCTACTCCATTGCCGGATATTAATAGCACGTCATTCCAGCAGAATAAACGTGACAAGAGATGGTCATATAATAAGAAGCCTTGGGGAAGAAAGAATAAACGAGGCTATCGTAACAACAAATTCCAGAACCGCGACAATTCAAGCCACCAGAAGTGGCAAGTGTCTGAGTCAGGTAAAAATAAAGAAAATGCAACACAGAAAAAGAACAAACCAGATGTTTGTTTTAGGTGTGGGATGAATGGGCATTGGTCGCGTACCTGTCGTACGCCGAGGCATCTGGCTAATTTATTCCAAGAGTCTCAAAAGAACAAAGTAATTGAGGCAGAAACAAACTTTGTTAATCATCAATTGAATATTGTTGATGATTCACCAATGATCAACAATGAGGAAAAAGTTGATGATATTGTTGAACCTTCTGAGAGTATCTTTTGGGATATCGTTTAATTTCTTGTTTTAATTAAACACCTTGCATGTATAATATTATTAGTTTTTATTATATATGTGGAAAGTGTTTCTCATGAATAAAATTATATTTAAAATGTAAATTTTTCTTATTTATGTTTTATATGTATCAGACCATTTTTTTTATGGACATGGAGGATATATGTTTAGCAGACAGTGCAACAACTCATACAATCCTTCGAAATGAGAAATATTTTTCACAACTGATCAAAGCTGAGGGAAATATAGGAACTATCTCTGGCACATCAAATTTAATCGAGGGATTTGGAAAAGCTAGTTTCTTGCTATCAAATGAGACACAAGTTTTTATTAAAGATGCTCTATATTCTAGTAAATCAAGAAGAAATTTGCTTAGTTTTAAAGATATTCGACTAAATGGTTTTTACATTGAAACAACCAATGAGAATGATAATGAATATCTTCTCATTACTTCTACTATTTCTGGAAAAAAGAATATCTTAGAAAAACTTCATTCAATTTCTTCTGGATTATATACTATGAGAATTAGAGCAATTGAGTCTCATAATGTTATGATTCCAAAAATCATAGATCCCAAATACCTTATGCTTTGGCATGAAAGACTCGGTCATCCAGGTACTTCTATGATGCGTCGTATTATTGAAAATTCTACTGATCATCCTCTCAAAGATAAAAGGGTTTTTCCTAGTAGTGAATTTCCTTGTGCTGCATGTTCTCGAGGAAAATTAATTGTTCGACCATCACCAGTAAAAGTTTATAAAGAAGCCCCAAAATTCCTAGAGAGAATTCAAGGAGATATATGTGGACCTATTCATCCATTGTCTGGCCCATTTCGATATTTCATGGTTTTAATAGATGCTTCAACTAGATGGTCTCATGTTTGTCTTCTCTCTTCTCGAAATTTTGTCTCCTCAAAACTTCTTGCTCAAATAATCAAGTTACGGGCTCAGTTTCCGGATCATCCAATCAAGTCAATTCGACTTGATAACGCAGCTGAATTTTCATCAATAACTTTTAATGATTTTTGTATGACTATTGGAATTTCCATTGAGCATTCCGTTCCTCATATTCATACATAAAATGGTTTAGCTGAATCTTTAATAAAAAAAACTTCAACTAATTGCACGACCATTAATGTTAAGGGCTAACTTACCTACTTCAGTTTGGGGTCATGCAATTCTTCATGCTGCAGCCATCATTCGAGTAAGACCAACGGCTCTTAATAATTTATCTCTTCTACAGTTAGTTCTTGGACAGATACCTAATATATCACACTTTCGAGTTTTTGGAAGTGCAGTATATGTTCCAATTGCACCTCCACAAAGAACTAAAATGGGAGCCCAACGAAGAATAGGTATTTATGTTGGTTTTGATTCTCCTTCTATTATCAGATATCTTGAACCCTTAACTGGAGATGTTTTTACTGCACGTTATGTAGATTGTCATTTTGATGAATCTGTATTTCCAACATTAGGAGGAGGGAAAGTTTTAAATAAAAAATCCTCTGAAATATCATGGAATGCATCACATTTAAATTCACTTGATCCTCGTACAGGACAATATGAAATTGAAGTTCAAAGAATCATTCATTTACAAAATATTGCAAATCAAATGCCAGATGCATTTAATGATGCTAGAAAAGTAATAAAATCACATACACCTGCAGTGAACACTCCAGCAAGGATAGAAATATCTATTGAAAAATCAATTCCTGGAGAATTGACGAATAAGGTAATAGAAGAATCTAAACCACGCCAAAAGCGTGGAAGACCGGTTGGTGCAAAAGACACTATACCACGAAAATCAAAAGTAAATAAGGGAATCCCTGAAGGAATACCCGCTCCAGAGGTAGCACTTATTCCAAGAGTGGAAATAGCCCCAGAAGAGGTACAAATCGCTCCAGAAGAAACACATATTCCAAGAGTAGGAATATCCCCAGAAGAGGTTCAAAATCTCAGTGAAGGGATGAGAGATGAACACCAAGAGATCTTAATAAATTATGTACATGATGAGAAAATATGGGATCGAAGCAAAGTCATGATTGATGACATATTTGCTTTCTCTATAGCATCAGTTATTAATTTGATTCCTGACACAGATCCTGAACCACAAAACGTGGAAGAATGTCGGAAAAGAAAAGATTGGCCAAAATGGAAAGATGTTATTCAAACTGAGCTACAATCTCTATTGAAAAGAGAAGTTTTTGGACCAGTAGTCCAAACACCGCTGGGTGTAATCCCGGTTGGAAGCAAATGGGTATTTGTACGAAAGCGAAATGAGAAAAATGAAATTGTGAGATACAAAGCCCGACTTGTAGCTCAAGTGTTTTCACAAAAACCTGGTATTGATTATCAAGAGACATACTCTCCAGTAATGGATGGAGTCACTTTTCGCTTTCTGATAGGTATGGCAACCATGGAAGGTTTGGAAACACGTCTAATGGATGTTGTAACTGCATACCTATATTGCTCACTTGATAGTGAGATTTACATGAGAATCCCTGAAGGATTAAAAATGGCTGAATCACAAAGGCCACGTCACATATATTCAATCAAATTACAACGCTCATTGTATGGGTTGAAACAGTCTGGTCGTATGTGGTATAATCGACTTAGTGATTATTTAATAAAAGATGGATATATAAATGATCAAGTATGTCCATGTGTTTTTATTAAGAAATCACAAAGTGGATTTTCCATCATTGTTGTATATGTGGATGATTTGAATCTTGTAGGTACTCCTGAAGAACTCACAAGAACTGCTACTTATTTAAAAGATGAATTTGAAATGAAAGATCTTGGACAGACAAAATTCTGTTTGGGAATACAAGTGGAGCATTTAGCGTCTGGAATTTTTGTTCATCAATCCACATATGCTGAAAAGATTCTTAGTCGTTTTTATATGGATAAAGCTCATCCTCTGACTACCCCGATGGTTGTTCGATCTTTAGAGGTTGATAAAGATCCATTTCGGCCTATAGAAAGTGGGGAAGAAGTTCTTGGACTTAAAGTTCCATACTTAAGTGCAATAGGTGCTCTTATGTATCTTGCAAACTGTACACGGCCTGATATTACTTTTGATGTCAACTTGTTAGCAAGATACAGTTCTTCTCCGACTAAGAGACATTGAGATAGAACAAAGCACATTTCACCTAAATTCTTCTTCACACATGGGCTACAAAAGAAAGGGTGATATAGATGTGCAACAAATTCGATCATGTGATAATCTAGCCGACTTATTCACAAAATCGCTACCAAATGCAACATTTGTGAAACTTCGGAAAAGGATCGGAATGTGTCGACTGAAAGACTTATGACAAAATTTCATCAAGGAGTAATAAATTCCTTTTTGAGGGGAAGACTGTACTCTTTTTTCTTAGTCACGGTTTTTATCCCAATGGGTTTTTTCTGACAAGGTTTTAATGAGACAGTCGATTAAGATATTAGTGTAAAAGATATGTACTCTTTTTCCCTTCGTTAAGTTTTTCCCACTGGATTTTCTTAACAAGGTTTTTAATGAGACATTATCTTCTATCGTAGGGAATCAGGAGAAGTATTATAAACATTAGATTCCCTCCTTTAATTCTTGTCCCCCACTAATGTTAGGTTGCTGCTTTTTCTTCTTTCCTTCCTCTCCACCAAGTGGCTCTCCTTCTCCTATATAAGGAGATGATCTGAAGAAAAAAATATACAAGAATTTCTAAACAGAATCCTTTGAAGAAATTTCTCTATATCTTTCTCTCTTATTTTATCCTCTCTTGCTTGTTTATAAATTATTATTAGAGCAATTATAAGAGTATATTTTTATACACTTTGCTATAGTTTTATAACAGTTCCTGATTACTAAAGTTGTTTATATAATATATATAGTATAATAGTTAACAGATTATGATTCACGTTAATATATAATATATGCTAATTACATGAACCATACTAACAAAACCATACACATATATATACTAGTAAGATTCCTATTATATCACGTGAATCACATATTAGTAGGATTCCTATTACATCACTGTACCAGCGAAATCAAAAAAAAAGATATTAGGATTACCGATTTTTTTTTTAAATAAATTTTATACAACAAATTATGTTCAATTAAATTGTTCTAAACACATACCAATATACATATCAAATTAAAACAATTAATAATTCGCATAAAGGTTTGGCTCTAATACCACTGTTAAGTTTGTAATATTCATAAACGCAATCAAAATGCACAAAGCGAAAATGTGGAAAATCAGAGTTTTAAAATTTTACAAACCATATACCCGGATCATCCTTTATGCACAATTATTAATTAAACGAAAAGATAAAGAACACGAATCATACCCTTGAAGATTCGAGTTTCCTCAGGTACAAGTTCACCTCCAATCCTTTTTGCATTCAACTTGAATCCACTGGGTTTGGTTCCTTCCTTTGATCAACGTTAGCCACCCAAGTGTTTGGCCTCTAGAGGTGATCCACCAAGGAAGAAGAAAGATTCAAAAAGATGTGTATTTGGCAAAATCCTAGTTTTTCTATCTCTCATAGAAAAGGGTGTACTCTCTCAAGTATTGAAATTACGTATTCACGTGTTGTGAAAGTGTTAACCAACCTCACCCATAATAAGACTTCTCTTATTTATAGATGTGGACAACCCTCCTTAACAATTAAGGATTTTGATTTTATTTTAATTAATTAAACTCCTTTAATTAATTATGCTCCCAATCTTATTAGGAATAATTAATTAAAATCTTTTAATTAATTAGCCTTCTAAACTTAATAGGAATAAATGAGAGTACTAATATTAAATTAATTTCAAACTCTTTAGAAATTAAAATAATAATAATTATAATAATATTAATAAGACTCCTCTTATTAATTTATATATTTAATATTTCTAAAATATTAAATAATAAATATTAAGCTATTTAATTTATTTAATCACCATAAATTAAATTAAATATACTTAACATATTATTACGATTATGCCATTAACTTCTTAAATAATTATTCTTCCTTTTATGGTGTGACCCTTTACGTTCTCCATATTAAACCGGTTGTGAATAAATCAATTAGAACAATTCTAATCGTATTTAAATAAATAAATTATACAATTAATTTATTTAAATAAATAATATTTGTTCTACAATGGGATAAGCCTCCCTAGTGATTAACGACTTTCCAGATAATATAGATTTTAACATTAATCATAAAAGAACCTTTGAGTAAATAGTTACCGTACTATTCAATCCTTCCACCATACAATGTCCCAATTAAATATAAGACATGAAATTACTGTCAAGTCTTATTTTATTTAATTATATGTATTTCGATCCTTAAATGCACAACTCCAAATAATGCAAATTAGAAACTCCTTTCTAATTTTATTCTGCCTTGGCCAAGGACTACTGGGTTGTCATTTATCGAATCACATAGGACATTTCTCTTCTTTTACTAGAAGTGATAGATTCTTTATTGATCATACATTATCTCCATATACAACTTATTATACCCAAGCATACCCTTTGATATACACTAAGAGTCTTAAGGAATAAGTTAAAGTATAACTCATCATACACAAGATATTATGACGATCTCAAGTCCAAGGATCACTTATACTACTATCACTACAGGAATTCCTATTGACAGACAAGTAAAACTCCATTAGGTATTCCTTAGCGAGCCACGTTCAATGTACTTATTCTCCAATAATTACCTACATACTTGCTTTAGTGTCTCCACACAAATGATCATGAGATCAATCATTCTCATCCAATGAGTAAGCAACGTATGTACTGATCTATCCGGATTAACTAATCCCCAATAAAGTAATCCAACGATTGGGAACTATTTTAGTTTTAAGCTTTCTATGAATTTAAATCTCATTAGAATAATCATTATAATTATTCTAAAAGCATTGCTTAAAACTATGGGTTTATCACACATTATAAAACAACATCATGTAGATAATTAAAAGCATTTAATAAATTAATACTTTTATTAATAAATGAATAAGATTGTTACAAAATATATGAATAAGATTGTTACAAAGTATATGCTTTATCATTAAACATGATTGGCTTGTGTGTATACTACTTTCAGAAAGGATTGGTCAGCAAGACTGGATGATGCACTCTGGGCATACCAAACGTCGTACAAAACACTAATTAGAATTTCGTTGTATCGCCTTGTCTATGGAAAGGCTTGCCATTTGCTGGTGGAACTCGAACATAGGGCTATTAAAATAGCTAAATTTTGACTTAAGTACAGCCGGTGAGAAAAGACTACTTCAAATAAATGAGATGGACGAGTTCGATCTCCAATCTTATGAGAATGCCAAACTATACAAAGAAAAGACAAACGATGACACGATAAGAAAATAATCAAGCGCGAATTTGAAGAAGGGCAACTTGTGCTACTTTACTACTCGAGACTGAAGCTCTTCTCGGAAAAATTAAAATCAAGATGGTCGGGGCCTTTCAAAATTTCTAAAGTCTATCCACATGGTGCCATTGAGTTCGAAGATGCAAATTCCTCAAGGACCTTCAAGGTGAATGGACAACGGCTCAAGCACTACTTGGGTGGTGACGTTGACCGTCAAAAGACGTCCATCACCCTTGAAGACCCGGTATGAGCCGGGGAAATAGTCAAGTTGACGACTTTAAAATTAGCGCTCAATGGGGATGTAACCCTATTTTAGTATCCTACTTCTACCCTTTTGTTTTCCGTATGCTAGTTGTACATTTCATCTAATGTAGTAGCCAGTATGATCATAGTATGTTTGCATGATATTAGGATTGTGTTGGTATAGTAGTATGTTAATTGTAGCATGTTTCTTTATTTTGGTGTAATTATACAATATGTTTTGGTAGCATTATAGTAGTATAGTACGTTTTGGTATAATGTTAGTTTTTGGACAAAGTGTTAGCTTTGATATAGTTATATGCTTGCAATTTTGGTATAGTTTTTGTTAAATGCTTAGGTTATATTAGAATTTCAGTTTTGGTATGCTTATGGTTCACAGTGATTTCTAAGTTACTAATATAAAAGTTTTTAGTTTTTAGTTTAGCTTTAAGAAGTTTTTAGTATATGTATAATTTTTGGAAAAAAAATTCTGTGCAGGAAGGGCTGAAAAAAATTCCTAGTGTAGGGCAAGCGCTGCAACGCCATCATTTGGCTTTTAACCAGCGCTGCAGCGCCTAATGTAAACTCTAGACTTCTAGACCAGCGCTGCAGCTCCTCTCAAAGCATAGCATCTAGCACTGCAGCGCCAACATCAACCCAACCTTCTGAAAAACACATTGCAGTGCCTCTATTTTGCCTTCACCAAGCGTTGCAGCACCACGTTTAAATCAAAAAAATTTAGCCAGCGTTGCAACGCCGAAGAACAAAAGAATACTGGCGCCGCAGTGCCAGTAACAATTTTCTGTTGATTAAGTTAGGCATTACTCGGCAAGCACAACATAACTCTCATATTTTCCCCAACTCTTCGCTCCTCCACAACTCCCCACTCATCCAATCCTATCTCAGCTGCCCATAAAAGTTATTTAAACATATAATACTCTAAAGTTAAACCTAAATTGGTGGCATATTCCATGAATTAATCCAAAACTTTCATCAAGGCTAGGTTTTTATCGGTCTTCTGTAAGAATTGATTTTGGTCCTGAAATTCTCAAGTAAGTTTTCACTAATTGTTGTTAAGGTAGAGTTTTGGAGATATTACAATTGTAAAAGGAGTGCATTCGCTTAGGATTTGATGTCTGTTGTTTATTGTGTTCAATTATAAATTGGAAATTCAACTGATTGTTAAGGCAAGCCAATTGGGGGCTATTTTATTGGTTTAGTTTTACTTTAATTCTCCGTTCGGGCAGCCATATTGGTTATTTTATCTGTTTGAGAGCTTTTGGGTTAAATACAAGCTAAAATAGAGGCTAAGAAATTTGGGTGGAGGCATTACACGCAAGGTGTTTGATATATTGTCCTAGCGAGATCTTGGTTTCATTTTGGCTCAATTGGCTCATAGTTTGACATTGGATTGCAGTTCATCTGTTGTGATTTGTCTTGGATTCACTTTGGCTTGCTATTAGGTTTTTCGTTTGGGCAAGACTAGTTTGGTTTTGTTTTGGTTTGCTTCTTAGGTTTAGTTTGACATTGAGTTGATATTGACTGAAAATTTGGCATGTCTTCCAAATGCCAATGCACTAGCATTGGTTCCTCTTCAGCAGCACCCCGATGGGATAATTCAAAGTTCGTTAGTGAAGAGGCCTGGAAAAAATTCAATCAAAACTTCGCAAAAACAAGTTTAGTGCTTGAGCGCATTTTAAGGCCAGATGACAGGAAAGATGGCTGGATGATGACAATGATAATTGAGAAAAAGTGGGTCCACTTTATAAAGCAGCCTAAATTGGCTATTATTTCCGTGGTCCGTGAATTCTATGGAAACGTCAATGTTGAGGGTCCTACTACAGTTCAAGTTCGGGTGTAAGGAGTGGCATTTGATAGCCAAACCATCAACGCTCTATTTGTGACGCCTAACCATGATGGCAAGAACTACTTGGAGCAAGAGATTCATAGATATGACCTAGAGGATATCATTAAAGGCTTTGCAACCCGGGGACAACCTGGAAAACCAATGAATACACTGAGGAAAAGACAAGTTTCCCGCACCAGGCGATCAGTCACTATGGTAAGGCATGGTACAACTTCATCTATTCCAATATCATGCCTACCTGCCACCATAGCAACATTACTAAAGAGCGAGCGATCCTACTCTTTGCGATTGTCATGGGTGTGAAGGTGGATATTGGGGTTCTCATTTAAGAATCCACTTGGAAGGCTATTAAGAGCATAACTTCTGGGGGACTACCGCACCCATCACTTATCACCCGACTGTGTAAACGGGCGAAGGTCAGTGGAAGCCAGATGACATCACTCAGCCGCCTATGTCCGTCATTAACCACCATGTCATATCGTGATTCAGTGTTTGGGAGGGGGCATAGTCTCATGTCCGGGGTGAGGGGTACGCACCAGCAACTCAGCCGCCACCTTCAGGCAGTGGCTGGACCATCCACACAGACTCCAAAGGTTGGTTCTTCTTCTACCGGGCTGCTGCCTGACATTATGGCATCCTTGAGCTTCTTGCACTGGAAGGTTGATACAGTGGCTCTGAGGCAGAATTTATTTGCGCAGTATCATGTTGAGTTCGCCAACACAATGGCTAATATTTACGCAACATCTGGTGGAGACGAGGTTGATGCCATGCCGTTCCAGTTTCCTGAGCCTCTTGTCTTTCCACCATATCATCCACCATCTTCAGGCCACGAGGAGGACATTGATGAGGGCAACGAAGAAGGCAACGATGAAGATTTAGAGGGTGATGGCGTAGACTGATACGGATTTCTATATTTCCAGCCAATGAGGACATTTCCAAATTTGAGTTTGGAGGGAGTTATCAGTCTTTTATTTATATTATTATCTATGAACTGCTAGTATAATATCTTTTGGGTTTTGTTAGTATTTTAGGCTGCAAGGAACTGTTATTAATTGCAGCTATGGTTTATTATTTTGATGTTTTGATGCATGGATATGCTTGGATTACAGTTTATTATGTATGGATGCATATTATCTTTATGTTTTAAGTATGCTTGGATTATAGCCACTTTTGGGGCTTATGTAGATTAGGATTATATAACTGACAATGTTTTGATTATGCTTGTGATATCCATTTTTGTGCCATGCTATGACTATGTTAGACCCTATCTTAAGCTGTTACATTATTGCAAGGGTTATATATTTATTTAGATCTATTGTTTTTGGGTCATGCTATGGCTTTGATAAGACCTATCTTAAACTATTTATATAATTGGAATGGCTTATATATTAAATTTTTTATTGTGGTCATTGATATGTTTGTGGTATTGCTTTGTCAATGATGTCAAACGTTTATAGATGAGATTTTTAGATTAATTATTAGTTAAGACTGTTATTGATCCTATTTATTCCATTGAGCACATACTAATGGTTATAGCTAGTTATACTTCTAATATGCTTTGTTGGTTAATTGCTATGGAAGTGAGTTAGCGCTTATTAACTTAAGTGAGTCATTTAGATTTTTATGCAAGTTTGGATACATTCTTGGTCTAGTGGCATGTTTGAAATATATATATATATATATATATATATATATATATATATATATATATATATATATAATTATGATAACCTTAGTTGACTAAGTTTGATTACGTGGCTTTTTTTACTCGAGTTAATAGATCCTTAGGAGTGTTCTACACCTAGTGCCCTAAAGTCATCTGACTTGGGAGTCATTGATCAAAAACTCGTTACACGGGTAACTCTGAATAGCCTAATGTAATTATACATTAATTGCATGGTCATGCTTGAGGTTGTGTTAGTTTAAGTATAATGAATAAAATTCTAGTTTGGCTTAAGTTTGATTACGTGGCTTTTATTTACTCAAGTTAATAGATCCTTAGGGGTGTTCTACACCTAGTGCCCTAAAGCCATCTAGCTTGGGAATCATTGAATCAAAAGCTCATTACATGGGTAACTCTATATAGCCTAAGGTAAGTTGAGCTTTGAACAAGTCATATTTAGCCTTTCTCATGCTAATTCCATGTGGTCTATTCTTGCATTTGTTGTCTTGTTCTGAAAGCTTGATGTAGCATGAGTTTCTAGAGTTAGCATTTTTCTTATGGTAATGTGTTTATGTGTATGAGTTATAATTGTCCATAACAGTTGGTAGGCACACGCATATGATTTGGATCAGTAGTAGTTTGAGCTAGAAATTTGATCAAAGCCTTATTCATGACTTTGCTTCTTCTTTGAGATTGTTATTCTGAGCCTTGAGGCCACAATGTAGGTATATAGTATTTTGGCACATGATTCGCGGTTAAATTTACTTTTGATCTTTTTGTTCAGATATTTTTGCTTGGGGGCAAACAAAGGCTTAAGTTTGGGGGTATTTGATGAGTGAGATTTATACCCACGAATCAGACCCATTAATACTTAAGAAGTTGCTTTTTCATCTTATTTTATATTGCTTTTATAATATATTGTTGTTATTTTTACGTTAATATGCTTTGCAGGTGGTTTATTAGGTCATTTCCAGTTTTCAAGGGGCTTAATTATCATTTTATCACTACCGGCACTGCTAGCGCCAATTCCCAGTTATTTATTGGAGCTATAGCGCCAGTACATTGCCAGCTCAACCAGTTCAAGCAGTTGCAGGGCTCCAGTTCTTCAGTAAACTGGCTCTACAGTGCCTCATTAATGCGTTCGTCACCAATGTCAACGCTGCAGAGCCTGATCAAGGCCAAAGCTTGGCGTTGCAGCGCCACCTCCGGTTCCCAAGCAGAGAGCATATTTTTAATGAACTAAAGTCTTGCAAGAGTGAGCATTCAGCCTCCTTATCAGCTTTTCAGAGAAAATATAAGATATTTAAGAGATAGTTTAGATGAGAAAGAAGCTTGTTTATCAAAGAGAAAAGATCATTGCATCCTTTATATCTTGGATTCTACACCGTGAAGAGAAGAGTTAGAGCTTGAATACTTCTTAACAGGGGTTTTCTGTGACACCCCCAAAATAGGTATACATCACCTATTCTGAGTCACCAAATACATGGTACAGAATATAATACAATCTTAATTATACAACAAGAGAGCTGTGAGTTTAAATACAAATACTTGTCTTCTAGACAATATCCACTCTCAGAATAAGTCCTCATTATATTTATTGTCACACTATTTAACAAAATAGTGAGGACTACTAGCTAATACTATCATCCGGACCATCACTCCGTTCTCCGATTCGTCCCAGCTACGTTCTCATTTCCTGAAGAGAACAGTGAAAGAAAGGGTGAGCTCAACTAGCCTAGTAAGAAATATTATGACTAAGATAATGCAGAATAAATTATCATTAGCCTTCAACAGTGTTAAACTGATAAAATATAACAAACATCAAGTTTAACTACAGCGGAACAAGCAATCCATTAAAAGAGTCAAGTAGAGAATAAAATCTACTATCTTTTATGATTTAAAATGTTTTTCATGACTTTTATCGCTGAGACTCAGCTTAATAAATAATTCACATCAGCGAATCACCCCTGCACTACGGCCAAGGATATTCTTTAGTATTACGACCACAATTATCCATGCACTACGGGCCAAAAATATTTGTGTATTCATTAATGGTCATGATCATGCCAACAACTGTCCATCAATGCACTACGGGCCAATAAGGACTTTTACCACATCATTTATAACATTACGGTCATGATTACACCGAATAATCCCTGGTCATAATCATACCAAGTCCATCTATGCACTACAGGCCACAGATGACTTTCAAAAAAATATAAACATGAGGATGATGACAATGATATAAGAATTCAATAAAACAAGTTCAAGAATTAATTTATCCAGGAACTAATAATGTCCAAATTTATCAACATGATACTGCTTTGTAGAGTAAAATTCAAGAATGCTCAGAAGAATATTTCCATGAAAAGATACTGGATGAAGCGCAAATATCAAGGATATTCCACTAATTTCATGGAGTATAGAAGTTAAAACTTTAACCAACTGAGTATAATAAAGAATGGAATAACAAAAGAAATCACCGATGCATGCGGTACTTCGCATAGACAGGTTATTCCAACAGAATACTAAATAACGAAACTAGGTCAGACGAAATTCGCACCAACAGGATGTTCCAACAGAATAATAAAAATGGAATAACAACAGAAATCACCATGCATGCGGTACTTTGCATAGACATGTTATTTTAACAGAATACTAATAAGGACGGAATCAGGTATGGCGTAAAACTCACAGACAGGATATTCCAACAGAATAATAATAAAGACGGAACCAGGTCCGGCGTAAAATGCACAGACAAGATATTCCAACAGAATAATAAAGACGGAATTAGGTTCGGCATAAAACACACAAATAGGATATTCCAGCAGAATAATAAAGACGGAATAATAGAAGAATGTCCCCAAGTATAAGGTAGCCCGTGTATACAGGTTATTCCAACAGAATAATAAAGAATGGAATAACATAAGTTATCTTCATGAATACAAAAGAATAACACTTCTTACGAGTACAATAAATAATATTCCCTACCTTAAGAAGAAGAGTACTGGATATATAAGTAGTGAAGTAGTATAATACTTTGTTCTTTCTCTCTAGAGTTTCAGTGAATTCTTAAGAAAATAATGAAGGAATGAGCTTCTATTTATAGAAAAATGGACTGCATAGTAACTAACTCATGAACGGTCCAGATTGATTTACTTTTAATCTGACGGTCCATATTTAAAGCAAAATCTTTTAAATAAAATATTATACATTCTATTTAAAATATAATAAAATAAAACTTTATATAATAAAAATATATATAATAACAACACGTTACTCCTTCCGTGACTCCCTGATAACCAATTTTTCTCGCTTCCCCCACTTTTCTTGATAACATACATATATATATATATATATATATATATATATATATATATATATATATAATGTACTCCCTCAATCCACACATGCTAAATCAATTACATAATCTATATACTCTCTCTCTCTTGTACGTTTAAGTCTTCTCCCCACCTTCACATATGTATAATATATATATATATATATATATATATATATATAAAACCCAATCTTGCATTAATACTCCTTACCGTGACTTTCAAAATCCCTCCCCCCATGTTATCATAATTCAACAAGTCGTTTTCATATATATATATATATATATATATATATATATATATATATATATAACAAAACTGAGTGACTTCTCACGTAAGCATCAATAATCAATACCGTGTGATATTATGCAACCACGCGTATTACTGTACTTTTACTACCGAGTAGTTCAACAGTATTAACAGTAAAACTTCAGTCGTTATTTTCAATAAAATATTTTTGTCGTTTTTTCAATCCGACAATAATTCCGTTGTGGGGTCCACCAATGATTGTGTCATTGTATGAATATTCCCTGTTAAAATGAATATTTCCCGACCAATCGAATATTATATAACAACTTGTTTACTTTGCAAAATTTATAAATATTACCCACAACTATAACATTATATCATAATATTCAAAAATGACATTTATAGAAAATTCATCTATATTCAAAAAGTTGGGGTTTTACAATCTCCCATTCTTATGAAATTTCGCCCTCGAAATTATGGTACGTACCTGGTATGTCGAAGAGGTAAGGATACCTTAATTTCATTTCAGATTCTAACTCCTAAGTCATTTCCTCAACATCGTGGTTTCTCCACAAAACTTTGACTTGAGATATAACCTTGGTGCGTAGAATATGTTCCTTCTTATCCAAGATTTGAACAGGAACCTCTTCATACGTCAAATCTTCCGCTATTTTGTCCGGTTCTAACTCAATAATGTGGTTCGGGTCTTCCATATATTTACGTAGCATGGATATGTGAAAAATGTTATGAACACAAAACATACTTGGCGGTAAAACGAGTCTATAGGCCACAGTTCCTACTCGATCGAGGATTAAAAATGGGCCGATGAATCGAGGATTGAGCTTTCCTCTCTTTCCAAATCTCTTAACTCTTTTCCATGGAGCAACACGTAACAACACATGATCTCCTATATCGAATTCCACATCCTTTCGATGAAGATCAGCATAACTCTTTTGTCGATCTTGTGAGGTTTTTATACGTTGTCAGATCGTTTGAATCTTTTCTGTAGTCATACGTACCAACTCCGGTCCCAACAACATTGCTTCTCCCACCTCATCCCAACATACTGGAGAACGACACTTTCTTCCATACAACGCTTCGAATGGAGCCATGCCAATACTTGCTTGATAACTGTTGTTGTAGGAAAACTCCACCAATGGTAAGAACTTGTCCCAACTTCCCTTGAAATCAAGGACACAGAGTCTTAATAGATCTTCAAGAGTTTGAATAGTCCTCTTCGACTATCTGTCCGTCTGAGGATGATATGCCGAGCTAAATCGTAAATCTGTGCCCATAACTTTCTGCAAACTAACCCAAAATCGTGAAGTGAATCTTGGGTCTCGATCAGAAACTATGGATACTGGCATACCATGCAGACTTATAATCTCGTTTATGTACATACGAGTAAGACGTTCAAGTGTATAAGTTTCTCATATCGGTAAGAAATAAGCAGACTTGGTCAATCTATCAACAATGTGTTAGGTTTGTAATATTCATGAACGCAATTAAATAGCACAAAGTAAGAAAAAAACGTGTAAAAATCAGAGTTTAAAAAATTTTACAAACCATATACCCGGATCACCCTTTATGCACAATTATTAATTAAACAAAAAAGAAAGAACAAGAATCATACCCTTGAAGATCTGAGCTTCCTCAGGTAAAAGTTCACCTCCAATCCTTTTCGCGTTCAACTTGAATCCACCGGGTTTGGTTCCTTCCTTTGATCAACGTTAGCCACCCAAGTGTTTGGCCTCTAGAGGTGATCCACCAAGGAAGAAAAAAAGATCCAAGAAGATGGGTATATGGAAAAACCCTAGTTTTTCTATCTCTCATAGAAAAGGGCGTACTCTCCCAAATATTGAAATTACGTCTGTTGTTAAAAAGTTAACAACCACTACACCCATAATAAGACTCCTCTTATTTATAGATGTGGGCAACCCTCCTTAACAATTAAGGAATTGAGTTTTATTTAATTAATTAAATTCTTTTAATTAATTAAGCTCCCTAATCTTATTAGGGATAATTAATTAAACTCTTTTAATTAATTTGCCTCCTAATCCTATTAGGATATTTGAGAGTACTTTTATTAATTAATTCCCAAATTCCTTTAGGAATTAAATAATAATAATAGTAATAATAATAATAATAATAATAAGACTTCTCTTATTAATTTATATTTAATATTTTCAAAATATTAAATAATAAATATTAAGCTATTTAATTTATTCTATCACCATAGATTAAATGAAATATACTTAACTTATTATTACAATTATGCTATTAACTTCTTAAATAATTATTCTTACTTTTATGGTGTGACCCTTTAGGTTCTCTATATTAAACCGGTTGTGAATAAATCAATTAGAACAATTCTAATCTTATTTAAATAAATAAATTAAACTATTAATTTATTTAAATAAATAATATTTATTCTACAATAGGGATAAGCCTCTCTAGCGATCAACGACTTTCAAGATAATATAGATTTCAATATTAATCATAAAAGAACCTTTGAGTAAATAATTACCGTACAATTCAATCCTTCTACCATACAATGTCCCAATTAAATATAAGACATGAAATTTCTGTCAAGTCTTATTTTATTTAATTATATGTATTTCGACTCTTAAATGCACAACTCCAAATAATGCAAATTAGAAACTCCTTTCTAATTTCATTCTGCCTTGGCCAAGGACTACTGAGTTGTCATTTATCGAATCACATAGGACATTTCTCTTCTTTTACTAGAAGTGGTAGATTCTTTATTGATCATACATTATCTCCATGTATAACTTATTATACCCAAGCATACCCTTTGATATACCCTAAGAGTCTTAAGGAATAAGTCAAAGTATAACTCATCATACACAAGATACTATGATGATCTCAAGTCCAAGGATCACTTGTACTACTATCACTACAGGAATTCCTATTGACAGGCAAGTAAAACTCCATTAGGTATTCCTTAGCGAGACACGTTCAGTGAACTTATTCTCTAATAAGTACCTACATACTTGCTTTAGTGTCTCCACACAAATGATCATGAGATCAATCATCCTCATCAAATGAGAAAGTAACGTATGTACCAATCTATCCGGATTCACTAATCCCCAATTTAGTAATCCAACGATTAGAAACTATTTTAGTTTTAGGCTTTCAAAGAATTTAGATCTCATTAGAATGATCATCATCATTATTCTAAAAGCATTGCTTAAAACTATGGGTTTATCACATATTATAAAACAACATCATGTAGATAATTAAAAGCCTTTAATAAATTAATACTTTTTATTAATAAATGAATAAGATTGTTACAAATTATATGTTTTATCATCAAACATGATTGGCTTGTGTGCATACTACTTTCAATCTCCCACTTACACTAAAGCCAATCTTCATGGTATCTTATACTCTTCTTCTCTAAGTGACGATCATCCTGCTGTTGGATAAGCTTTAGTTAATGGATATGTAATTTTGTTCTTGAGATTTCACTATCTCTATAGTGATTTTCCATCTTTCAATGATTTCTATAATCAAATGAAAGTGCCACAACATATGTTTAGATCCAAGATGAGATTTAGGAACTATTCCTTGTTTTGTAATGAACTTTTAATCCAAACAATCAACTTGCAGCTTCATTTATAGCTATATACTTTGTCTTTATCACTAAACTAGAAACTCCTTGTTGTTTGAAACCTTTCTAATTCACTACACCACCATTCAAGGTAACAATTTACCTTAAAGTGGATTTTCTGTTGTCTTGGTCTGTCTGAAAAAACTTGAGTCTGTTAAGCCCTCTAGTTTTAATTTAGACCCACCATAAATTTTAATAATAAACTTTGTGTCGGTTAAGAACTTTAAGATGTTTTTCACTCTCTCATAGTGAACTTCTCCAGATTATGACGGATCAACATCAGGTCTCATACATTTCATTTCATACATGATAGTTACTCATGTGATCTCTCTTTTAGGAGTCTATGGGGACTATTAAGAGAGATACACTCCAAGGGCTCATCAACATGAGACATCCCATGGAGTTTGCCATGTTAAACAACTTTAGCATCAAATGAATATACGTTCCTTGGGTTAAACTTAGCATCCTTTTAAATCTATCTATATAGATTTGCATCCACAATTAAGATACTCTTCCTAAATCATTCATGGAGGAATGTTTAGACAACTTTATCTTTACTGATTGTAGCATTGGTATATTATTTCTCATCCGTAGTATATCAACATATAATACTAGAAATTTCATGACGCTCCCACTGACCCTATTGTACACACTAGAACTCTTACCTCATCATTTGTAACTATGGATCATCATCTTCTATGATTCGTATCTCATCATCATCATCCATGAGGAATCCATACCTCCTAGGTATCTTCGATACTATTCCAGATTTACGATTCGGTTGTGGTATAATAGGTCTATCTACAGGTTCCTCTTATTTGACTTATAGTGTTTTGTGGTTCTTGAACTCTTCAAGATCTATTATCCTCCCATAGCCCCTTCAATGATAAACATCTTTATCTTAGAAGGAAGCATGTTACTCAACAAACACCTTTTGCTAAGTAGAATTATAGAACATATGACCTAAACTTACTTTAGGATGTCCCACAAATCTGTACTTGTCAAATTTTGTCCCAAGCTTATCCTTTGAAACCTTTTCATATAAGTTGGACAACCCTTTATCTTAACATATTTAAGATTAGGAATCCTCCCTGTTCATAACTTTTTATGGAGTCTTGGGTCTGGATTTTGAGGTTGCCTTTTTCGTAGATATGCAGCCATTTCTAGGGCATTATCCCAGAAGGATACTAGAATGTCGGTAAAATCATTATGGACCGCACCATGTCCAATAAGGTATGATTTTTCCTTTCAGATACATCAATCAATTATTGCGTATCAGGAGGCGTCAATTATGAGAAAACCATTTGAGATGATCTAAAAACTTATTGCACAAGTATTTATTCCTTAATCTAATCAAAGAATCTTAATACTTTGCCAATTTATTTCACTTCTGAATTCTTTGAACCTTTCAAATAATTCACATTTGTATTTCAGTAAATACACACATTCAACTTTTTGAATGATCATCACCTTTTCTTATACTAGTTTATTTAATTTGCAAAATTATTTTCACATAAGTTAAGCATACAAAATCCATTAAGTAACATTCCAGTTCTATACAAACATTAATATTATAAATAGAACAACAATTGTTCTTAATTATAATACCAAAATTTCATTGTCCAACAATAAAATGGAAATAATGTTTCCAACGAGAACTGGAATTCAATAACAACTTATTGACTTAATAGATTTGCCCGTAGGTAATGCTAAACTATAAGTTTTTATGACAAATGCAGCAACCTTTGCTTCATTTTTCACACATAGGATTACTTATCTTTGTTTAGCTTTCTACTAATGCTTGGTCCCTTCATAAATCTATATTTATGATAACCAAAGTCGGTATCCAATACCCAAGTAGAACCTTGACTTAAAGAAAAAATTATTTTAAATCATGAACAAATTTGTATTTATAATTGAAACTTCACTAAGCTTCTTCTGGTTAGCCTCTGCAAGATGCTTCTTGCAGTTTCTTTTCAGTGTCCAGGCTTATTGCAGTGGAAGCAAACTCCTTTGCTATCCATATCAGTTTTGTTCTTATTATCCTTTGTTTTTGCCTTTTCCATTTACCTTCTTAGAATCGTTCTTCTTTTCAGAAGATCCTTTGGCCCCTACCAGTAAGACTTGGTCTTTCATGGTTGGAAAGTGACTCAACATTTTTCAACATGTTAAGCAAATCAGCGAGGCTGATATCTAGCTTGTTCATATGAAAAATTCACAACAATTGTGAGAGGTGTGACGCCCCCAAAATTCGGACACCCATGTCTCGAATTCGGTGCATCACGTACAACTACGAATATCTTACTAAATTATTAACAACGGAAATAATAGAATAATTTACATTGATATAATATAATTATTCGCGTCCCAAGGTACCGTAACCATTACTACTACAATTCAGTGATTAACTTAAACATAACTTAATCATTCTTGAATACATCATAACAAGCATAATAATAATAATACTTCTAGTTCTATGGACTAGTTATACTGTCGCCTTGCCCTTTCCCTTGTCCTGTCCTGAAGTACCGCCCTGCTCTGCCTTAACTGTAATGTTTTTAGGAAGCAAGAATGAGCAACAAGTTTGCCCAGCAAGTAATATAGCCAGAAAGACAAGCAGTTATAGTATTTAAATCTTTCAAGGGTATAATAATAATAAGTAGTTCAAGGACATCAAAAAATATCAAGAGTATTCAATAGGTGTCGTTATAGACTGAAGCATATCGACAATTTCAGGATTTATTTCGAAGTTTAACATGAATGAGTACTGAGCAGTCACTAAGGACTAAGAACTCTTACTAGAATTAACAGTATTACACTGTAATCTAATATAAACGAGTACAACAGGTGATCAGCCTAAAGTACCCTACGTTATGCATAACATTTACTCATACTTGTGTGCGCACGTCGGTTTCCCGACAATATATAATTTCCCCTTCAATGAGGGTTGTTCATCTCAGTAGATTTACGATAGTCCGCACCAAGTCAATTGGTTTGGATAGCTTTAACACAAAATAATAGTCTAGTCGAATCAATGGCTTAGACAAATTTTATAACGCAATTAAGAATGATAAGTCCAATGCTTGCAACAACGTCAAGGTATATAAATGATTTTCGAATAGAAACAATTATTTGCTTGAGACAACAATCCGAAGGTATACAATATAATAAGTAGGAACTTGCAACACAATAATAATAGTGTTTGGATAATTGCTCAATATAAATTTGAGTAAGGTTAAGGAACTTGCCTCGCTCGTCGATTATGTTACCTTTGACACCTTGTCACGTATACTTCCTATAATATAATAATATAGCCGTACAATTTAGTGATTGTTGAAACCAACTCACATTAGCTATTAATCGCATGTCACCCTAGTTTAAGGTGCAAGTCTCTCAAAATAAAAATACTACATTTCTTACTTGCTACACATTTATGCTCACAAATAAGAAAACTAAGCACATAACATTAATTTATTAAACTTTTGCTCAATTAGTTATCTGAACTAGTAATAAACATAGTGTCACAATAAAAGTTTTAATGTTATTATTAAATTAGTTTAGTGTACCGATTTATAGCTCTTTAAATCTTCACATTGCAACATTCTAAATGTTTATGATTATATAATAGGTAAGGCTAAAAGGATCTTAAATTCCTTGCACACAAGCAACCGAATTTAGCCTTAAAATATAGCAACATCCTTATTGCATGAAAATAAAAATAACATGTAGCAACATATTATTGCACTAAACAAAATAAATAAATTAATCATGTAGTAATACTAGCAGCCGAATAAAGCAACAACATTTCTAGTCACAACAAATCACATATATCAATTTCTATGCTAGGTACACCCAACCGTCCAACCCTCACTACAATACATGCTTGCTGTTTTTCTTCTTATTTTTTTTATACATGTTTAGCAGTATACCATACACCAGTCAAAAATCACATGTAACATCCTCTCTTTTTTTTGAGACATACTGACCGGCCCCACCATGCATCACTTCATGCTTGATATCCTTTTTTTTTCTCTCTTAATATACAAGCTTAGCAGTACTATACACAAAGTAAAAAAAATCACATCTAGATCTACCCGCCCATCAACTTCATTATGCATGATTACTAGCTTGCTCTTCTCTTTTTTTTTTCCATGCATGCAGCTCCTTAAATATGAACATGTAGCCACCAAATTATTAAATATGTACAACAACTTTTCTTGCACAACTAGCAGCCATGTTAGCTTAAAAATATATAACAGCACCCTTATTGCATAAAATAATTATTAACATGTAGCAACATGTTTAGCACATCAGCCGAACTAGCTTAAAAAAAATCATCTAGCAATACTTTTATAACCCAAACAAGATCACATATATCAACCCTTATACTAGACACACCAAACCGCCCCACCATCACTTCATTATATACCTGTTGCTTGTTTCTTCTTCTTTTTTTTACATAGCTTAGCAGTAACCTTAAGGTAATACAAAATCATGAAGCACCCAATTTATACACTCACACGCAGTCCTATGCTTTGGGTTTTGTTTATTTTATTTATTTATTTTTTCTACGTAAATCATTTATGTATCCTTACCAATTAATTTATTTATTTTGAAAGCACATAGTAAATATTAATTTAGCATGCACACATTTAATTTAGCATACTAATTTACAAGCAACACAAAATTTTCCCATTACATCAAAAAGAAGAAAAAGTGTGTACTAGAAATTAAATGGAAGAAGTTTTTTTTTAACTTGCTTATCTATATACCTTAGATTGAAGAAAAAGAAATGGTTCCAAGTACTTGGTTGAAAAATTTTCCAAGTACTTGGTTGAAAAATTTTCCAAGTACTTGGTTGAAAAATTTTCCCAAGGCTGCCATCATGTAAATGCCGAAAATGAGTGGTTTTCCAATTGTAAAGTTAGTCCAAATCCCCTTGACTAAAACTTACAAATCACATAGCTACTACTCATGTACTAGCTGCTGAAATGGGTGGGTGGAAAAACACATGGCTAAATCACCTCTTACATGGCTGCCCAAAAAGAAATCCAATGGGTGGTAACATTCACATGACTGCCGAAATAACATGGGGATAAATTCATGGCTGCCAAAAATAATTGGGTGGAAAATTCATGAGGCTGCCGAATTAACTGGGTGGTAAAATAATTCACATGGCTAGGTTCTATTATTTGGATTATAATCATGTAAATACTTAATTATTACAGCAGCAGATTAATTACTTCAATTTACCCAAGTAACACTAAATTATACACCACCTTAATAATTATTAATAAGTTGGGCTATATCTCATAATTCAAGTTGCTCACAAAAATGATTTAGTCTTTCTAGATAAGCTTTCAACCTATTCAAGGATTTATCAATATTCTGATATATTTAATTAATTTAATTCAATTGAGTTACTCACCTCATGCCATGTAAGTATTTAAAAATAAAATCATATGCTCTATTTATATAAATATTAATATTAAATCATAAATTTTGCGGTTATTACAAGAGGAGTCCGGGAGTGAGTGCAAGATCGAATCTTGGTTCAACTCTCCATCCATGACAAAATCCATTATCCAAATTGTTCAATCAAATTGATCATGATTAGGACATGTATCTGTACTGTAGTGCCTTCGGTCATTCTAGATCGGAAGAGCTCCTTAGATATCTAATATCTATTAGTCCTACTTTTCTTACCATCAACTACTTGATGTGCAGGAATATAGTAGGAGTATACATAGTTTCAGGCTGACGCTGAAGCTGAAGCTTGTTACTCATGGATACGAGCATGATGCATTGAGCCAACTGTGCATCATCTTGCCACTTTTTAAAAGTAGCAATTTCTTCCTTAGAGGCATTGTCTGCAACCATTGCAGGGATAGACATATTAAGGACATGAGATAGCTTTTCATCCATGAAAACTATTCTCAATTTCTTTAACCAATTCGTTTAATTTGGTCCGGTTAAATAGCATCTAATATGCTTTGCAGTGATAGTAATTTAGACATTGTAAAATTCTGTAAATAAATTTTTAATTAACAACATTTTAACAAATATTCTTTTATTAATTACCAAAATAATTTAGGTCTTATTTTAAATTGGTATCTCCCACTATTTTCTGCAAAATATATTACCCTCAATATATATAGTTTGGCAATATCTAATTAAAGATATACTAGTGAGAATAAGGATCCTATTTTAAATGTATATAGCCTTGTGTGTGCACAACAAACTATATATAAATAAATAGGTAGACAACTCTTGTCAATTACATCAACTATGTAACTCCTTGTATTTTGCCTCTTAAATCATAATGGTCAAGTGTGTGCACATCCGAACTAAAATGATTTAAGTTAAGTCAGACTCAGCATTTCCATATAAGTGAAGAGAAAACTACAGCCTTTGTGTGTGCACAACAAAGCAGTAATGTTCAATTCCTTATAAACATCATATGTAATAAAAACAGCATCTTAAATATTTAATACTTGCCTTGTGTGTGCACAACAAACTCATATTAAATATTCAATACTCTATCGTTTCTATCATGCTAGAAGGCGACGTTCGATATTCCAAATATCTTTGAACGTTACAACTTAATATAAAATATTTGAGGGGTTTGTTATTAATTTGTCTCATCTTGTTTAGCGCGCATGCACACACACACACACACACACACACACATATATATATATATATATATATATATATATATATATATATATGTATAATACGTGTCGTATTAATGAACATGCGAAGCATGTTTGCATAATATAATATATATATATATATATATATATATATATATATATATATATAATATAAGCATGCACATATAGAAAACTATATTCTACCTGGATTGATTATGGACTTTTATTCTAGTTTGGTTCACTAGAGCCACCAAGTGAACCAAAAGGTCAAACCTTAGGGGTGCAAAAATTAATATTTAAATATAACTATTACATTTAAACACGGACTCCATTATAAATGGGTCTTCAAGCACTCCTTGTTCCTTGATCTCCAATTCTTCAAAATTAATTCTAACTATTCCTATTACAAAACTATTTTAAAATTAAATAGAAACCTTGATCAGCAGTCAAGGAGAAGTACATAGGAGTAAGATAGAATTTACATTTAGAAAAATTAGATAAGACGAGGTACGCAGACCCCATTTAATAAAACTCATACATTCATGCATCAAACTAAAATAAAATCCAATCACATTGGTCAGTATTCCATAATCAATCCCATTTATTATCATACACATCACCATATGCATCAATAAATAACATTCATCTCATGAATAATAAACATTCAATATATATTAATATCATTTAATGGGCAAATTTAGTTAGCATAAAATCTAATTTTGAATCAAAATAAACTCCTTTATTTTAATCCAAATCTAAATCAAAATAAAACTATTTTATTTTAATTTATCCAAGTTTGAATAAAATAAACTATTTTATTTTAATCAAAATAAATTCCTTTATTTTAATTAATTATGGAATCCAAATCCATGTAAAAAATAAAAAAAAACTCATTTATCAAAGGAAACGCGGATTCTCTTTTCTATTCACAAATAAACTCTTTTATTTTAAATAATATGAAATCTTATTTCATATCTAAATAAACTCCTTTATTTAAGGAAATACGCATTCTCTTTTCTATTCACAAATAAACTCTTTCATTTTGAATAATATGAAATCTTATTTCATATCTAAATAAACTCCTTTATTTAAGGAAACATGGAATCCAATTTCAACTCCAATTAGTTATCATGGAATCAAATTCCAACTCTAATTAGTTAGCATGAAATCCAATTTTAAAATTAAAATAAACTCTTTTTATTTAAATATTAAAATAAACCTTTTTATTTTAAAATTAAAATAATTTTTTTTAATTATAAAATAATTAACAATAATATATATAGTATACATTCTGGTGGAATGTTACTTTACATCCAATCCGTGTTTCTCAGTTTAGTATATAGCTTCACGTGTTTTTCAGTAACCATTAGGAATGATAGTATATATATATATATATATATATATATATATATATATATAATATAGATTAGTAATATGCTTTCCAAAAGTAAATCCTGTAACCATGATTGCAAATATATATTATTCCTAATAAACTGAACAATCATGCAAACTGATTATATATGATTAATTCGGTTAATGAGAAGGATCAACCTCCTTCACAATTAATCAAAACACGGAAAGCTACATGATATTGTTTTATAATATGTGATAAACTCATAGTTTTAAGCAATATTTTTAGAATAATGATGATGATCATTAGGTTTGTAATATTCATGAACGCAATCAAATTGCACAAAATAAGCGGAAACGTGGAAAATCAGAGTTTTAAATTTTACAAACCATATACTCGGATCACCCTTTATGCACAATTATTAATTAAACAAAAAAGAAAGAACAAGAATCATACCCTTGAAGATCCGAGCTTCCTCAGATACAAGTTCACCTCCAATCCTTTTCGCGTTCAACTTGAATCCACCGGGTTTGGTTCCTTCCTTTGATCAACGTTAGACACCCAAGTGTTTGGCCTCTAGAGGTAATCCACCACGGAAGAAGAAGAATTCAAGAAGATAGGTATTTGGCAAAACACTAGTTTTCTATCTCTATAGAAAAGAACGTACTCTCCAACTTTTGGAATTGCGTATGTTGTAAAAGTTAACAACAACTTGCACCCATAATAAGACTCATCTTATTTATAGATGTGGGCAACCCTCCTTAACAATTAAGGAAATGAGTTTTATTTTAATTAATTAAAATTCTTTAATTAATTAAGCTCCCTAATCTTATTAGGGATAATTAATTAAACTCCTTTAACTAATTTTCCCTCCTAATCCTATTAGGAATAAATGAGAGTACTTATATTAAATTAATTCCTAAACTCTTTTAGAAATTAAAATAATAATAATTGTAATAATATTAATAAGACTCCTCTTATTAATTTATATTTAATATTTCTAAAATATTAAATAATAAATATTAAGCTATTTAATTTATTCTATCACTATAGATTAAATTAAATATACTTAACATATTATTACGATTATGTCATTAACTTCTTAAATAATTATTCTTCCATTTATGGTGTGACCCTTTAGGTTCTCCATATTAAACCAGTTGTTAATAAATCAATTAGAACAATTCTAATCTTATTTAAATAAATAAATTAAACTATTAATTTATTTAAATAAATAATATTTATTCTACAATAGGGATAAGCCTCCCTAGTGATTAACGACTTTCCAGATAATATAGATTTCAACAGTAATTATAAAAGAACCTTTGAGTAAATAGTTACCGTACAATTCAATCATTCCACCATACAATGTTCCAATTAAATATAAGACATGGAATTTCTGTCAAGTCTTATTTTATTTAATTATATGTATTTCGACTCTTAAATGCACAACCCCAAATAATGCAAATTAGAAACTCCTTTCTAATTTCATTGTGCCTTGGCCAAGGACTACTGGGTTGTCATTTATCGAATCACATAGGACATTTCTCTTCTTTTACTGGAAATGGTAGATTCTTTATTAGTAATATATTATCTCCATGTATAACTTATTATACCCAAACATACCCTTTGATATACCCTAAGGGTCTTAAGGAATAAGTCAAAGTATAACTCATCATACACAAGATACTATGATGATCTCAAGTCCAAGGATCACTTGTACTACTATCACTACAGGAATCCTATTGACAGGCAAGTAAAACGCCATTAGGTATTCCTTAGCGAGCCAGGTTCAGTGAACTTATTCTCTAATAAGCACCTACATACTTGATTTAGTGTCTCCACACAAATGATCATGAGATCAATCATCCTCATCCAATGAGCAAGCATCGTATGTACCAATCTATCCGGATTCACTAATCCCCAATTTAGTAATCCAACGATTGGGAACTATTTTAGTTTTAAGCTTTCAAAGAATTTAGATCTCATTAGAATGATTATCATCTTTATTCTAAAAGCATTGCTTAAAACTATGGGTTTATCACATATTATAAAACAACATCATGTAGATAATTAAAATCCTTTAATAAATTAATACTTTTTTTTAATAAATGAATAAGATTGTTACAAAGTATATGCTTTATCATCAAACATGATTGTCTTGTGTGCATACTACTTTCAATCTCCCACTTGCACTAAAGCCAATCGTTATGGTATCTCATACTCTTCTTCTCTAAGTAACGATTATCCTGCTATTGGATAAGCTTCAGTATATGGATATGTAATGTTGTTCTTGAGAGTTCACTATCTCTATAGTGATTTCCCATCTTTCATTAATTCTTATAATCAAATGAAAGTGCCACAACACATGTTTAGATCCAAGATGAGACTTAGGAACTATTCTTAGTTCTGTAATGAACTTTTAATCTAAACAATCAACTTGCAGCTTCATTTATAGCTATATACTTTGTCTTTATCACTAAACCAGCAACTCTTTGTTGTTTGGAACCTTTTCAATTCACTACACCACTGTTCAAGGTAACACTTTACCTTAAAGTGGATTTTCTATCGTCTTGGTCCGTCTAAAAAACTTGAGTCTGTAAAGCCCTCTAGTTTTAATTTAGACCCACCATGAGTATGATCACATCCTTAGTGCCGGTTAATTACTTTAAGATGTTTTTCATTGTCTCACAGTGAACTTCTCCAGAATATAACCGATCAACATCAGGTCTCATACATTTCATTGCATACATGATAGTTACTCATGCGATCTCTCTTTTAAGAGTCTATGAGGACTATTAAGAGAGATACACTCCATGGCTCATCAACATGAGACAACTCTTGGAGTTTGCCATGCTAAAAAACTTTAGCATCAAATGAATATACGTTTCTTGGGTTAAGTCGAGCATCCTTTTAAATCTATCTATATAGATTTGTATCCCCAATTACGATACTCTTCCCAAATCATTCATGGATGAATGTTTAGACAACTTTATCTTTACTGATTATAGCATTGGTATGTCATTCCTTATCCGTAGTATATCAATATATAATACCAGGAATGTCACGACGCTCCAACTGACCCTTTTGTACATACTAGGTTCATTCTTGTTTTTGATAAAATCAAACTCTTTTGATTGTCTCATCAAAACGAATGTTCCATATTTGAGAAGCTTGTTTCAATCCATTTCTCTGAGTGTCTACAACTCTTACCTCATCTTATGTAACTGGATCATCATCTTCTATGATGTGTACCTCATCGTCATCATCCATGATGAATCCATACCTCCCAGGTATCTTCGGTACTATTCCAGATTTACGATTCAGTTGTGGCACAATAGGTCTATCTACAGGTTCCTCTTATTTGACTTATAGTGTTTTGTGGTTCTTGAACTCTTCAAGATCTATTATCCTCCCACTAGCCCCTTCAATGATAAACACCTTTATCTTAAAAAGCAGCGTGTTTCGTAACAAACACCTTTTGCTAAGTAGAATTATGGAACATATACCCTAAACTTACTTTAGGATGTCCCACAAATCTACACTTATCAAATCTTGTCCCAAACTTATCCTTTGAAACCTTTTCACATAAGTTGGACAACCCCTTATCTTAACATACTTAAGATTAGGAATCTTCCCTATCCATAACTTTTATGAAGTCTTGGGGCCAGATTTTGAGGTTACCTTTTTGTAGATATACAGCCATTTTTAAGACATTATCCCAGAAGGATACTGAAACGTCAGTAAAATCATTATGGACCGCACCATGTCCAACAAGGTATGATTTTTCCTTTCAGATACATCAATTAATTATTGCATATTAGGAGGCGTCCATTGTGAAAAAACCATTTGAGATGATTTAGAAACTCATTGCACAAGTATTCCTTGATCCGATCAAAGAATCCTAATACTTAGCCAATTTGTTTCATTTCTGAATTCTTTGAACCTTTCAAATAATTCACACTTGTATTTCAGTAAATACACACATTCAACTCTTTGAATGATCATCTCCTTTTCTTATACTAGTTAATTTGTTCAATTTGCAAAATTATTTTCACGTAAGTCAAGTATACAAAATCAATTAAGTAATATTTCAGTTCTATATACAAAACATTATTATTATAAATAGAACAACAATTGTTCTTTAATATAATACCAAAGATTTCATTGTCCAGCAATAAAATGGAAATAATGTTTCCAACGAGAACTAGAATACTATAATAACTTATTGACTTAATAGATTTGCCCATAGACTGTGCTAAACTATAAGTTCCTATGGCTAATGCATCAACCTTTGCTTCATTTCCCACACATAGGATTACTTATCTTTATTTAGCTTTCTACTTCTGCTTGGTCCTTTCATAAATCTATATTTATGATAACCAAAGTCGGTATCCAATACCCAAGTAGAACATTGACTTAATGAAAAAATTATTTTAAATCATGAACAAATTTGTAATTGTAACCGAAACTTCACTAAGCTTTTTTGGTTAGCCTCTGCAAGATACTTCTCGCAGTTTCTTTCCTGTGTCCAGGCTTATTGCAGTGGAAACAAACTCCTTTGCTATCCTTATCAGTTTTGTTCTTATTATCCTTTGTTTTGCCTTTCGGTTTACCTTCTTTGAATCGTTCTTCTTTTCAGAAGATCCTTTGGCCCCTACTAGTAAGACATGGTCTTTCTTGGTTGGAAAGTGACTCTCAACATTTTTCAACATGTTAAGCAAATCAGCGAGACTGATATCTAGCTTGTTCATATGAAAAATTCACAATAATTATGAAATGAGTTCGGAAGTGAGTGTAAGATCAAATCTTGGCTCAACTCTCCATCCTTGACAAAACCCGTTGTCCTAATTGTTCAATCAAATTAATCATGTTTAGGACATGTGTCTGTACTGTAGTGCCTTCGGTCATTCTAGATCGGAAGAGCTCCTCAGATATCTGATATCTATTAGTCCTACTTTTCTCACCATCAACTACTTGATGTGCAGGAATATAGTAAGACCATCCATAGTTTCATGCTGATGCTGAAGCTCGTTACTCATGGATGCGAGCATGATGCATTGAGCCAACTGTGCATCATCTTGCCACTTTCTAAAAGTAGCAATCTCTTCTTCAGAGGCATTGTCTGCAACCATTGCAGGGATAGGCGTATTAAGGACATAAGATAGCTTTTCAGCTGTGAGAACTTTTCTCAATTCCTTAACCAATCCGTTTAATTCGGTTCGGTTAAATTTAGCATTTAATATGCTTCGCAGTGACAGTAATTTAGACATTGTAAAATTCTATAAATGAATTTATAATTAACAACATTTTAACATACATTCTTTTATTAATTACCAAAATAAATTAGATCTTGTTTTAAATTGGTATCTCCCACTATTTTCTTCAAACTATATTACCCTCTATATATAGTTCGGCAATATCTAATGAAAGATATGCTAGTGAGAATAAGGATCTCATTTCAAATGTATATAGCCTTGTGGTGACACAACAAACTATATATAAATAAATAAGTAGACAACTCTTGTCAATTACATCAACTATGTAACTCCTTGTATTTTGCCTCTTAAATCATAATGGTCAAATGTGTGCACATTTGAACTAAAATGATTTAAGTTAAGTCCAACCTAGCACTCCATATATTCAAAAGAGATAAATATCGTCCTTGTGGTGACACAACAAAACAATATTGTTCAATTTTCTTTATAAGCATCAAATGTGATAAATTAACATCTTAAATACTTAATACTTGCCTTGTGGTGACACAACAAACTCATATTAAATATTTAATACTCTATTAATTTTTATCATGCTAGAAGGCGACGTTCGATATTCCAAATATCTTTGAATGCTTAGGACTTAATATAAAAATTTTGAGGGGTTTGTTATTAAAATGTCTCATCTTGTTTAGCGCGCATGCACATATATATATATAAAATACGCGTCATATTAATTAACATGCGAAGCATGTTTGCATAATATATAATATATATAGTACAAGCATGCACATATAGAATACTATATTCTACCCGGATTGATTATGGACTTTTATAATTCTAGTTTGGTTCACTAGAGCCACCAAATGAACCAAAAGGTCAAACCCTAGGGGTGCAAGAATTAATATTTAAATATAACTATTACATTTAAACCCGGGCTCCATTACAAACGGATCTTCAAGCGCTCCTTGCTCCTTCATCTCCAATTCTTCAAAATTTAATTCTAACTATTCCTATTACAAAACTATTTAAAATAAATAGAAACCTTGATCAGCAGTCAAGGGAAAGTACATAGGAGGAAGATATAATTTACATTAAGAAAAAATTAGAGAAGACGATGTACGCAGACCCATTTAATAAAACTCATACATTCACGCATCCAACTAAAATAAAATCCAATCACATTGGTCAATAGTCTATAATCAATCCCATTTATTATCATACACATCATCATATGCATCAATAAATAACATTCATCTCATGAATAAGAAACATTTAATATATATATATATATATATATATATATATATATATATATATATATATATATATATTGATATCATTTAATGGGCAAATTTAGTTAGTATAAAATCTAATTTTGAATCAAAATAAACTCCTTTATTTTAATCCAAATTTAAATCAAAATAAAACTATTTTATTTTAATTTATCCAATTTTGAATAAAATAAACTATTTTATTTTAATCAAAATAAACTTCTTTATTTTAATTAATTATGGAATTTAATTCCAAGTAAAAAAAAATCATTTATTAAAGGTAACACGGATTCTCTTTCCTATTCATAAATAAACTCTTTTATTTTGAATAATATGAAATCTCGTTTTATATCTAAATAAACTCCTTTATTTAAGGAAACATGGAATCCAATTTCAACTATAATTAGTTATCATGGAATCCAATTCAAACTCTAATTAGTTAGCATGAAATTTAATTTTAAAAATAATTAAACCTTTTTATTTTAATATTAAAATAAACCATTCATTTTAAAATTAAAATAAACTTTTATTTTAATTATAAAATTATTATATATATATATATACATAAATATATATTACGTTAATATATATTATATATATATAATCACTTAACTAGTAATCATTAAATGAATCCTGATACAATGGGCATGATTCCTGAAACCCTTTTTTTTATGTTAGTAATCATGCACCAGGTTCGAAAAACGATTGCTCCTTTAAAAAAAAGAAGAAAAAGTGGCCTAGGTGAATGATTACGGAAATAACGTGAAACACATACATATTTCTAAAACAATTTCCTTTTTCTCCTTTTTTAATTATACAACAAAATTAAACCCAATTAAATTGTTCTAAATACATATCAATATACATATCAAATTTGAACAATTAATAATTTGCATAAAGATTTGACTCTGATACCACTGTTAGATTTGTAATATTCATGAACGCAATCAAATTGCACAAAATAAGCGGAAACGTGGAAAATCAAAGTTTTAAATTTTACAAACCATATACCCGGATCACCCTTTATGCACAATTATTAATTAAACGAAAAAGAAAGAATAAGAATCATACCCTTGAAGATCCGAGCTTCCTCAGATACAAGTTCACCTCCAATCCTTTTCGCGTTCAACTTGAATCCCCCGGGTTTCGTTCCTTTCTTTGATCAACGTTAGCCACCCAAGTGTTTGGCCTCTAGAGGTGATCCGCCAAGCAAGAAGAAGAATTCAAGAAGATGGGTATTTGGCAAAACCCTAATTTTCTATATCTATAGAAAAGAACGTACTCTCCAATTTTTGGAATTGCGTATGTTGTAAAAGTTAACAACAACTTGCACCCATAATAAGACTCATCTTATTTATAGATGTGGGCAACCCTCCTTAACAATTAAGGAAATGAGTTTTATTTTAATTAATTAAAATTCTTTAATTAATTAAGCTCCCTAATCTTATTAGGGATAATTAATTAAACTCCTTTAACTAATTTTCCCTCCTAATCCTATTAGGAATAAATGAGAGTACTTATATTAAATTAATTCCTAAACTCTTTTAGAAATTAAAATAATAATAATTGTAATAATATTAATAAGACTCCTCTTATTAATTTATATTTAATATTTCTAAAATATTAAATAATAAATATTATGTTATTTAATTTATTCTATCACTATAGATTAAATTAAATATATTTAACATATTATTACGATTACGCCATTAACTTCTTAAATAATTATTCTTCCTTTTATGGTGTGACCCTTTAGGTTCTCCATATTAAACAGGTTGTGAATAAATCAATTAGAACAGTTCTAATCTTATTTAAATAAATTAAACTAAAAATTTATTTAAATAAATAATATTTATTCTACAATAGGGATAAGCCTCCCTAGCGATTAACGACTTTCCAGATAATATAGATTTCAACAATAATTATAAAAGAACTTTTGAGTAAATAGTTACCGTACAATTCAATCCTTCCACCATGCAATGTTCCAATTAAATATAAGACATGGAATTTCGGTCAAGTCTTATTTTATTTAATTATATGTATTTCGACTCTTAAATGCACAAACCCAAATAATACAAATTAGAAACTCCTTTTTAATTTCATTGTGCCTTGGCCAAGGACTACTGAGTTGTCATTTATCGAATCACATAGGACATTTCTCTTCTTTTACTGGAAGTGGTAGATTCTTTATTGATCATACATTATCTCCATGTATAACTTATTATACCAAAGCATACCCTTTGATATACCCTAAGAGTCTTAAGGAATAAGTCAAAGTATAACTAATCATACACAAGATACTATAATGATTTCAAGTCCAAGGATCACTTGTACTACTATCACTAGAGAAATTTCTATTGACAGGCAAGTAAAATTCTATTAGGTATTCCTTAGTGAGCCACGTTCAGTGAACTTATTCTCTAATAAGCACATACATACTTACTTTAGTGTCTCCACACAAATGATCATGGGATCAATCATCCTCATCCAATGAGCAAGCAACGTATGTACCAATCTATCCGGATTCACTAATCCCCAATTTAGTAATGCAACGATTGGGAAATATTTTAGTTTTAAGCTTTCTAAGAATTTAGATCTCATTAGAATGATCATCATCCTTATTCTAAAGCATTGCTTAAAACTATGAGTTTATCACATAATATAAAATAGCATCATGTAGATAATTAAAAGTCTTTAATAAATTAACAATTTTAATTAATAAATGAATAAGATTGTTACAAAGTATATGCTTTATCATCAAACATGATTGGCTTGTGTGCATACTACTTTCAATACAGTGGTATCAGAGTTTAAAAATTTTTACAAACCATATACCCGGATCACCCTTTATGCACAATTATTAATTAAACGAAAAAGAAAGAACAAGAATCATACCCTTGAAGATCTGAGCTTCCTCAGGTACAAGTTCACCTCCAATTCTTTTCGCGTTCAACTTGAATCCACCGGGTTTGGTTTCTTCCTTTGATCAACGTTAGCCACCCAAGTTTTTGGCCTCTATAGGTGATCCACCAAGGAAGAAGAAAGATCCAAGAAGATGGATATTTGGTAAAAACCCTAGTTTTTCTATCTCTCATAGAAAAGGGTGTACTCTCCCAACTATTGAAATTACGTCTGTTGTTAAAAAGTCAACAACCACTACACCCATAATAAGACTCCTTTTATTTATAGATGTGGGCAACCCTCCTTAACAATTAAGGAAATGAGTTTTATTTTAATTAATTAAAATCCTTTAATTAATTAAGCTCCCTAATCTTATTAGGGATAATTAATTAAACTCCTTTAACTAATTTTCCCTCCTAATCCTATTAGGAATAAATGAGAGTACTTATATTAAATTAATTCCTAAACTCCTTTAGAAATTAAAATAATAATAATTGTAATAATATTAATAAGACTCCTCTTATTAATTTATATTTAATATTTCTAAAATATTAAATAATAAATATTAAGCTATTTAATTTATTCTATCACTATAGATTAAATTAAATACACTTAACATATTATTACGATTATGTCATTAACTTCTTAAATAATTATTCTTCCTTTTATGGTGTGACCCTTTAGGTTCTCCATATTAAACCGGTTGTGAATAAATCAATTAGAACAATTCTAATCTTATTTAAATAAATAAATTAAACTAATAATTTATTTAAATAAATAATATTTATTCTACAATAGGGATAAGCCTCCCTATCGATTAACGACTTTTCAGATAATATAGATTTCAACAGTAATCATAAAAGAACCTTTAAGTAAATAGTTACCGTACAATTCAATCATTCCACCATACAATGTTCCAATTAAATATAAGATATGAAATTACTGTCAAGTCTTATTTTATTTAATTATATGTATTTCGACTCTTAAATGCACAACCCCAAATAATGCAAATTAGAAACTCCTTTCTAATTTCATTGTGCCTTGGCCAAGGACTACTAAGTTGTCATTTATCGAATCATATAGGACATTTCTCTTCTTTTACTGGAAGTGGTAGATTCTTTATTGGTCATACATTATCTCCATGTATAACTTATTATACCCAAGCATACCCTTTGATATACCCTAAGGGTCTTAATGAATAAGTCAAAGTATAACTCATCATACACAAGATACTATGATGATCTCAAGTCCAAGGATCACTTGTACTACTATCACTACAGGAATCCTATTGACAGGCAAGTAAAAAGCCATTAGGTATTCCTTAGCGAGCCAGGTTCAGTGAACTTATTCTCTAATAAGCACCTACATACTTGCTTTAGTGTCTCCATACAAATGATCATGAAATCAATCATCCTCATCCAATGAGTAAGCAACGTATGTACCAATCTATTCGGATTCACTAATCCCCAATTTAGTAATCCAACGATTGGGAACTATTTTAGTTTTAAGCTTTCAAAGAATTTAGATCTCATTAGAATGATCATCATCATTATTCTAAAAGCATTGCTTCAAACTATGAGTTTATCACATATTATAAAACAGCATCATGTAGATAATTAAAAGTCTTTAATAAATTAATACTTTTTATTAATAAATGAATAAGATTGTTACAAAGTATATGCTTTATCATCAAACATGATTGGCTTGTGTGCATACTACTTTCACAATGACCCAAATTGTAAGACCCCAGTTTTTATAAATAAAGATGAATTTTCATAATTATTATTTTTGAATATTATGGAATAAATTTGATAAAATATATAGTTGTGGGTAATATTTATAAATTTTGCAAAGTACGCAAGTTGTTATTAAATATTCGTTTGGTCGGGGAATATTCTTTTTGTCGGGGAATATTCGTACGACGGCATAATCATTGGTGGACCCCACAACGGAAGTATTGTTGTAGTTAGAAAACTACAAAATTATCTTTCTATAAAATAACGGCGGAGGTGTTACCGTTAAAACTGTTGAACTACTCAGTAGTAAAAGTACAGTAATACGCGTTGTTGCATAGTAGCACACGGTATTGATTATTGATGCTTACGTGAGAAGTCACTCAGCTATACTCAATTATTGCTACAGTAATTGCTGCATCATATCTCTTATATTATTGATTCAATTATTGTCACAGTATCATCTGTATAATATGTTATATTATCTAAACAATAATTGATACGACAAGTTATAAATGATTAATAATTGTTGAAAGATTAAATATGTGTTGATTAAAAAATAAAATAATTTCTGATAATTTTTATTCAATCCTTGATGTATATGAAGAGTCTATTATTAGACGTTTGTTGTAAGTTTAATTATTTATGGGGGGCCATATTTCATCATCTAAGAGTTTCTTTCATAAATAGTAATTACCTTTGTAAATAGTAATTACCTTCGTAAATAGTAATTACCTTCATAAATAGTAATTACCTTCGTAAATAGTAATTACCTTCGTCAATAGTAATTACCTTCGTAAATAGTAAATACTTTCATAAATAGTAATAAATCTTCTATAAATAGAGGCCTATGGCTTCATTATTTTTCACGAATTCGCTCAAGCTATAGAGAGAGAAAGTATAGAGAGAATAAGAGAGAGAGAAGAGTATTCGGTTACTACACTACTGCAGTATTCAATCTCCTAAATAAAGTAAGGGGTGTTATTCTTTCTTCTTGAAGAGAACTTATGTTATTCCATTCTTTGTTATTCTGTTGGAATAACCTGTAAAAGTGGCATACCCTATACATGACCTGTATACGCGGTGTACCCTATACTTGGTGAAATCCTTATGTTATTCCATTTCTTATTATTCTGTCGGAATAACCTGTATACGCGGTTTACCCTATACTTGGTGACATTCTTCTATTATTCTGTTGGAACATCCTGTCTGTGTGTTTTACACCGGACCTGGTTCCGTCTTTATTATTCTGTTGGAATATCCTATCTGTGTGTTTTACACCGGATCTGGTTCCGTCTTAATTATTATTCTGTTGGAATATCATATCTGTGTGTTTTACACCGAATCTGGTTCTGTCTTTATTATTTTGTTGGAACATCCTGTCGGTGTGAATTTCACCTGACCTGGTTCCGTTATTTATTATTCTGTTGGAATAACCTGCCTGTGCGGTCTATCGCATGCATGGTGATTTCTTTTGTTATTTCATTCTTTATTATACTCAGTTGGTTAAAACTTTAACTTCTATACTCCATGAAATTAGTAGAATATCCTTGATATTTGCGCTTCATCCAGTATCCTTTCATGAAAATATTCTTCTGATCATTCTTGAATTTTACACCACAAAACAGTATCGTGTTGACAATTTGGACGTTAATAATTCCTGGATAAAATAATTCTTGAACTTGTTTTATTGAATTCTTATATCATTGTCATCATCCTCTTATTTATATGTTTGAAAGTCATATGTGGCCTGTAGAGCATGGATGGACTTGGTATGATTATGACCAGGGATTATTCGGTGTAATCATGACCGTAATGTTACAAATAATGTAAAAATTAAAAATCTTCATTGGCCCGTAGTGCATTGATGGACAGTTGTTGGCATGATCATGACCACTAATGAATACACAAATATTCTTGGCCGTAGTGCATGAATAATTGTGGTCGTGATACTAAAGAATATCCTTGGCCGTAGTGCGGGGGTGATTCGATGATGTGGAATATTTATTAAGCTGAGTCTCAGCTATAACGATGATGAAAAATCTTTTAAATCATAAAAGATAGTAGTTTTTATTTTCTACTTGACTCTTTTAATGGATTGCTGGTTCCGCTGCAGTTAAACTTGATGGTTATTGTATTTTATCAGTTTAACACTGTTGAAGGCTAATGATAATTTATTCTGCATTATCTTAGTCATAATATTTCTTACTGGGCTAGTTGAGCTCACCCTTTCTTTCAATGTTCTCTTCAGGAAATGAGAATATAGCTGGGACGAGTCGGGGAACGGAGTGATGGACCAGAGAATAGTATTAGTAGTCCTCACTATTCTGTTAAATAGTGTGAAAATAATTGTATTGAGGACTCCTTTTGAGTTTATATGATCTCTAGTAGACAATAATTGTATTCAAACTCACAGTTATGTTTTGTCGTATTGTACACGACAGTTGTATTAGTAAGTTGTATTTGAATTCTATACCATGTATCTGGCGACTCAAGATGGGTGATGTATACCTAATTTTGGGGGCGTCACAGTTGGTATCAGAGCTTAGGGATATGATCCCTGGCTAAGATGTGAGAATAGTACTAGGAGGGGAGATACGGGGAATTCCTTCGCTAGTATGACCTACCTAAGTTTATGTGCTATTTTATTGGTCGGTCAGAATATAGGGATAATATGTTACATGTCAATTTACCTTTTGTTTTGTGGCAGTATCTGAAAATGACATCTGAGAATGTTGAGAATGGCAATGGAGCACAAGCGATCGTTGATTCACCACATATCAATAATCAGTATAATGTGCATCAGGAAGGCGAAAATCCTCATGCAAACAACAACACTGACCAAATGACGAATGATCAAATGTTCAGAGGTTTTATGCAATTCATGCAACAGCAGGAGAGAGCAACTCCTGTCCAAAACGTAGATGGAAACACGGGAAACTCTCGGGCGGTCACCGCTAAACAGTTCAAGGAGCTGGGACCACCGGAGTTTAAGGGAGAGCCAAAACCACTTATGGCGGAAACATGGATAAAGCAGATGACCAAGATATTTGATGTCTTGGGATGCTCCGAGGAGCAAAAGGTTCCCTTTGCCGCCTTTATGTTGCGCGGAGAGGCAGATTATTGGTGGGAATCGGTAAAATGTACTCAACCTGCTGTACTGAAGATATCTTGGGAGAAGTTCCAGGAGCTGTTCAATGACAAATACTTTCCCAAAAGTATTCGCCACATGAAGGAGGTGGAGTTTATTAAGTTGGAACAAAATAATATGACCGTGTCGCAATACGAGGCAAAATTTGCAGAATTATCACGGTTTGCGTCCCACTTGGTGGATAATGAAGAGAGAATGGCGCGAATGTTTTTAAGAGGTTTGAAGGCGGAGATACGTCAACATCTTATTTGTCATAAACTGTGTTTGTATTCAGATGTTGTAAATAGGGCTCAGTTAGTGGAGCGCGATAACGAGTCAACTCAATTAAAAGAGAGCAACCGGCAAAGTTATAATACCAGCGAGAGTGGTCATCGAAGCGGTGACAACAAGCGTGGAGGGAATCAGCAGGCCAGAAATAGTTACCACTTCGGTGGTAATCAGGGCCAAAACAATAAGAATGGACATTTCAAAAAGAGGAGATTCAACAATGATGGAAAGACGTCAGCACCAGCACCCGTTGTTAAGGAAGGAGAAAGACCACCTATCATATGCTTCAAATGCGGAGGGGAGGGACACATCAGTCCAAATTGCGCGATGCCGTCCAAAGCATGTTATAATTGTGGAAGAGAAGGTCACTTAGCCCGATTTTGTCGTTTACCAAAGATAAATTCAGCTAGGATGGAGGCACCAAAGGCCGTCCCAGAAAGGTCAAAGCCGGTAGTGCAAGGAAGAGCGTTTGTTGTGACCTCCCAGAAAGCAAAGAACCCGAATGAGGTCATCACGGGTAAGCTTATCATAAACTCTAACGAAGTCTATACTTTATTTGATACCGGTTCTACCCATTCTTTTATTTCTCCTACTTGCGCTCATCGATTAAATTTGACTCCGGAGAAATTAGACTTTGACTTATCTGTGGAAACTCCGTTGGGAGAAACTTTCATTACATCCACTGTTTATAAGTCTTGTTTGGTTCAAATCGGTACCCTCACATTACCTGTAGATCTTATTTCATTGAAAATACTTGCATTTGACGTGATTCTAGGGATTGATTGGTTAACTACTCATCATGCAAAAATTGATTGTTTCCATAAGGTTGTTAGCTTTCATATTCCTAATCAACCTATTATGCGAATTCAAGCGACCAAACCATTAAAATCAATCACGGTCATCTCAAGCCATAAAGCTATTCGTTTATTGAAAAATGGATGTCAAGCTTTCTTAGCTCATGTCACAGATTTAAACAAAAATACATCAGTTTTGAACGATATTTCTATTGTTAATGAATTTCCTGACGTATTCCCCGAAGAACTTCCTGGTCTACCCCCAGAGCGTGAGATTGAATTTTGTATCGACCTTGAACCCGGTACAAAACCCATTTCTAAAGCCCCATATCGAATGGCTCCTATTGAACTTCAGAAGTTAAAAACCCAACTGCAGGAATTATTAGACATCGGCTTTATTCATCCTAGTACTTCTCCTTGGGGTGATCCTGTTCTATTCGTGAAGAAGAAAGATGGGAGTATGCGACTTTGTATTGATTTTCGGGAGTTGAATCATGTCACCATCAAAAATAGGTATCCATTGCCACGTATTGATGACTTGTTTGACCAGTTGCAAGGAGCCAAATTCTTTTCAAAGATCGATCTTCGTTCCGGGTATCACCAATTGAAGATTAGAACCGATGACATTCCAAAGACGGCTTTCAGAACTCGGTACGGGCATTATGAATTCCTAGTCATGTCCTTTGGATTGACTAATGCTCCTGTTGCCTTCATGGATATGATGAACCGAGTATTCAAGGAATATTTGGATCACTTTGTGGTCGTCTTTATTGATGACATCCTTATTTATTCCAAAAGCCGTAAAGATCATGAGCAACACTTGAGGCTGACACTCCAAAAGCTTCGTGAATATAAGCTTTATGCCAAGTTGAAGAAATGCGAGTTCTGGCTTGAGTAAGTAGCATTCTTTGGGCACGTGGTATCAAGTCATGGAATATCTGTTGACCCAACAAAGATTGAAGCTATTCAAAGCTGGGAGCAACCTAAATCAGTGACCGAAGTACGTAGCTTTCTCGGTTTAGCTGGTTATTATTGGAGATTCGTGGAAGGATTTTCTCGAATCGCTACTCCATTGACTCAGCTGACTCGGAAAGATACAAAGTTCGATTGGAGCAAAGAACGTGAGAAGAGTTTTCAAGAACTCAAGAGGAGACTCATTTCAGCACCTGTTCTGACAATACCATCTGGCTCGGAGGGTTTTGTCATCTACAGTGATGCTTCGGGCAAAGGGCTGGGATGTGTTCTCATGCAACATGGAAAAGTCATAGCCTATGCCTCGCGACAAATCAAAGAATATGAGTAGAATTATCCTACTCATGATCTAGAGTTGGCAGCTGTTGTCTTTGCACTTAAAATTTGGAGGCATTACTTGTATGGGGAGAAAGTGGAGATCTTTACGGATCATAAAAGCCTCAAATATTTCTTCACTCAAAAGGAACTCAACATGCGACAACGACGTTGGCTTGAACTGTTGAAAGATTATGATCATACCATCCAATACCATCCTGGAAAAGCAAACGTGGTAGCTGACGCATTGAGTAGAAGATCACATGCAAGTACGAGTGCGATATTGTCAACGCAAGGGCCCATTTTGTGTGACTTGCAAAGGATGGAGATAGAGTTAAAGACTCCAGGGACGCATGTGACCATGGAAAATATACGAGTAGAACCGACTTTAATCGATAAAGTTAAAGCTGCTCAAGCTACAGACCTGAAGCTGATGCGTATAAGGAAGAAAGTGCAAGAAGGTGCTATGCCGGAAGCAAGAATCGATGAAGAAGGAATACTTCGAGTCAACTCCAGACTTTGTGTTCCTAATGACCCTGATTTAAAGTATAAAATTATTATGGAAGCGCACAATACACCGTTTTCAATCCATCCTGGGAGTACCAAAATGTATCATGATATTCGTCATACATTTTGGTGGAGCAATATGAAGAGAGAGATAGCGTTGTTTATCTCAAGGTGTCTAACTTGTCAACGAGTTAAAGCGGAGCATCAAGTACCAAAAGGTCCATTGCAACCACTTGAAATTCCAGAATGGAAGTGGGAGCACATTACCATGGATTTCGTTACCGGTCTTCCTAAGGTTTCTCAAGGCATAGATGCGATTTGGGTCATTGTTGATAGATTGACCAAGTCTGCTCATTTCTTACCGATACGTGAAACTTATACACTTGAACGTCTTGCTCGTATGTATATAAACGAGATTGTAAGACTGCATGGTATGCCGGTATCCATAGTTTCTGATCGAGACCCAAGATTTACTTCACGATTTTGGGTTAGTTTGCAAAAAGCTATGGGCACAGACTTACGATTTAGCTCGGCATATCATCCTCAGAAGGACGGACAGTCGGAGAGAACTATTCAAACTCTTGAAGATCTATTAAGACTCTGTGTCCTTGATTTCAAGGGAAGTTGGGACAAGTTCTTACCATTGGTGGAGTTTTCCTACAACAACAGTTATCAAGCAAGTATTAGCATGGCTCCATTCGAAGCGTTGTATGGAAGAAAGTTTCGTTCTCCAGTATGCTGGGATGAGGTGGGTGAAGCAACGTTGTTGGGACCGGAGTTGGTACGTATGACTACGGAAAAGATTCAAACGATCCGACAACGTATAAAAACCTCACAAAGTCGACAAAAGAGTTATGTTGATCTTCATCGAAAGGACGTGGAATTCAATATAGGAGATCATGTGTTGTTACGTGTTACTCCATGGAAAGGAGTTACAAGATTTGGAAAGAGAGGAAAACTTAATCCTCGATTCATCGGTCCATTTTTAATCCTCGATCGAATAGGAACTGTGGCCTATAGACTCGCTCTACCGCCAAGTATGTCTCGTGTTCATAACGTTTTTCACATATCCATGTTACGAAAATATGTGAAAGACCCGAACCACATTATTGAGTTAGAACCGGACGAAATAGCAGAAGATTTGACGTATGAAGAGATTCCTGTTCAAATCTTGGATAAGAAGGAACATATTCTACGCTCCAAGGTTATACCTCAAGTCAAAGTTTTGTGGAGAAACTACGATGTTGAGGAAATGACTTGGGAGTTAGAATCTGAAATGAAATCAAGGTATCCTTACCTCTTTGATATACCAGGTACGTACCCTAATTTCGAGGGCGAAATTTCATAAGAAGGGGAGGTTGTAAGACCCCAGTTTTTATAAATAAAGATGAATTTTCATAATTATTATTTTTGAATATTATGGAATAAATTTGATAAAATATATAGTTGTGGGTAATATTTATAAATTTTGCAAAGTACGCAAGTTGTTATAAAATATTCGTTTGGTCGGGAAATATTCTTTTTGTCGGGAAATATTCGTACGACGGCACAATCATTGGTGGACCCCACAACGGAAGTATTGTTGTAGTTAGAAAACGACAAAATTATCTTTCAATAAAATAACGGCGGAGGTGTTACCGTTAAAACTGTTGAACTACTCGGTAGTAAAAGTACAGTAATACGCGTTGTTGCATAGTAGCACACGGTATTGATTATTGATGCTTACGTGAGAAGTCACTCAGCTATACTCAATTATTGCTACAGTAATTGCTGCATCATATCTCTTATATTATTGATTCAATTATTGTCACAGTATCATCTGTATAATATGTTATATTATCTAAACAATAATTGAGACGACAAGTTATAAATGATTAATAATTGTTGAAAGATTAAGTATGTGTTGATTAAAAAATAAAATAATTTCTGGTAATTTTTATTCAATCCTTGATGTATATGAAGAGTCTATTATTAGACGTTTGTGGTAAGTTTAATTATTTATGGGGGGCCATATGTCATCATCTAAGAGTCTCTTTCATAAATAGTAATTACCTTTGTAAATAGTAATTACCTTCGTAAATAGTAATTACCTTCATAAATAGTAATTACCTTCGTAAATAGTAATTACCTTCGTAAATAGTAATTACCTTCATAAATAGTAATTACCTTCGTAAATAGTAATTACCTTCGTAAATAGTAATTACCTTCATAAATAGTAATTACCTTCGTAAATAGTAATTACCTTCGTCAATAGTAATTACCTTCGTAAATAGTAAATACTTTCGTAAATAGTAATAAATCTTCTATAAATAGAGGCCTAGGGCTTCATTATTTTTCACGAATTCGCTCAAGCTATAGAGAGAGAAAGTATAGAGAGAATAAAAGAGAGAGAACAAGAGTATTCGGTTACTACACTACTGCAGTATTCAATCTCCTAAATAAAGTAAGGGATGTTATTCTTTCTTCTTGAAGAGAACTTATGTTATTCCATTCTTTGTTATTTTGTTGGAATAACCTGTAAAAGTGGCATACCCTATACATGACCTGTATACGCGGTGTACCCTATACTTGGTGAAATCCTTATGTTATTCCATTTCTTATTATTCTGTCGGAATAACCTGTATACGCGGTTTACCCTATACTTGGTGACATTCTTCTATTATTCTGTTGGAACATCCTGTCTGTGTGTTTTACACCGGACCTGGTTCCGTCTTTATTATTCTGTTGGAATATCCTATCTGTGTGTTTTACACCGGATCTGGTTCCGTCTTTATTTTTATTCTGTTGGAATATCCTATCTGTGTGTTTTACACCGGATCTGGTTCTGTCTTTATTATTCTGTTGGAACATCCTGTCGGTGTGAATTTCACCTGACCTAGTTCCGTTATTTATTATTCTGTTAGAATAACCTGCCTGTGCGGTCTATCGCATGCATGGTGATTTCTTTTGTTATTTCATTCTTTATTATACTCAGTTGGTTAAAACTTTAACTTCTATACTCCATGAAATTAGTAGAATATCCTTGATATTTGCGCTTCATCCAGTATCCTTTCATGAAAATATTCTTCTGATCATTCTTGAATTTTACACCACAAAACAGTATCGTGTTGACAATTTGGACGTTAATAATTCTTGGATAAAATAATTCTTGAACTTGTTTTATTGAATTCTTATATCATTGTCATTATCCTCTTATTTATATGTTTGAAAGTCATCTGTGGCCTGTAGAGCATGGATGGACTTGGTATGATTATGACTAGGGATTATTCGGTGTAATCATGACCGTAATGTTACAAATGATGTAAAAATTAAAAATCCTCATTGGCCCGTAGTGCATTGATGGACAGTTGTTGGCATGATCATGACCACTAATGAATACACAAATATTCTTGGTCGTAGTGCATGAATAATTGTGGTCGTGATACTAAAGAATATCCTTGGCCGTAGTGCGGGGGTGATTCGATGATGTGGAATATTTATTAAGCTGAGTCTCAGCTATAACGATGATGAAAAACCTTTTAAATCATAAAAGATAGTAGTTTTTATTTTCTACTTGACTCTTTTAATGGATTGCTGGTTCCGCTGCAGTTAAACTTGATGGTTATTGTATTTTATCAGTTTAACACTGTTGAATGCTAATGATAATTTATTCTGCATTATCTTAGTCATAATATTTCTTACTGGGCTAGTTGAGCTCACCCTTTCTTTCAATGTTCTCTTCAGGAAATGAGAATATAGCTGGGACGAGTCGGAGAACGGAGTGATGGACCAGAGAATAGTATTAGTAGTCCTCACTATTATGTTAAATAGTGTAAAAATAATTGTATTGAGGACTCCTTTTGAGTTTGTATGATCTCTAGTAGACAATAATTGTATTCAAACTCACAGTTATGTTTTATCGTATTGTACACGACAGTTGTATTAGTAAGTTGTATTTGAATTCTATACCATGTATCTGGCGACTCAAGATGGGTGATGTATACTTAATTTTGGGGGGGTCACACAAATCGCATCTATACCTTGAGAAACCTTAGGAAGACCGGTAATGAAATCCATAGTAATGTGCTCCCACTTCCATTCTGGAATTTTAAGTGGTTGCAATGGACCTTTTGGTACTTGATGCACTGCCTTGACTCGTTGAAACGTTAGACACCTTGAGATAAACAGAGCTATCTCTCTCTTCATATTGCCCCACCAAAATGTATGTCAAAGATCATGATACATTTTGGTACTCTCAGGATGGATTGGAAACGGTGTGTTGTGCGCCTCCATCATGATTTTATACTTTAAATCAGGGTCGTTAGGAACACAAAGTCTGGAGTTGACTCGAAGTATTCCTTCTTCATCGATTCTTGCTTCCGGCATAGCACCTTCTTGCACTTTCTTCCTCATACGCATCAGCTCCAGGTCTGTAGCTTGAGCAGCTTTAACTTTATCAATTAAAGTCGGTTCTACTCGTATATTCACCATAATTACATGGGTCCCTAGAGTCTTTAACTCTATCTCCATCCTTTGCAAGTCACACAATATGGGCCTTTGTGTTGACAATATCGTACTCATACTTGCATATGATCTTCTACTCAATGCGTCAGCTACCACATTTGCTTTTCCAGGATGATATTGGATGGTATGATCATAATCTTTCGACAGTTCAAGCCAACGTCGTTGTCACATGTTGAGTTCCTTTTGAGTGAAGAAATATTTGAGGCTTTTATGATCCGTAAAGATCTCTACCTTCTCCCCATACAAGTAATGCCTCCAAATTTTAAGTGCGAAGACAACAGCTGCTAACTCTAGGTCATGAGTAGGATAATTCCTCTCATATTCTTAGAGTTGTCGTGAGACACAGGCTATGACTTTCCCATGTTGCATGAGAACACATCCTAACCCTTTGCCCGAAGCATCACTGTAGATGACAAATCCCTTCGAACCAGATGGTATTGTCAGAACAGATACTGAGATGAATCTCCTCTTGAGTTCTTGAAAACCCTTCTCACATTCCTCGCTCCAACCGAACTTTGTATCTTTCCGAGTCAGCTGAGTTAGTGGAGTAGCGATTCGAGAAAACCCTTCTACGAATCTCCGATAATAACCAGCTAAGCCGAGAAAGCTACGTACTTCGGTAATTGATTTAGGTTGCTCCCAGCTTTAAATAGCTTCAATCATTGCTAGGTCAACAGATATTCCATGACTTGATACCACGTGCCCAAGGAATGCTACTTCCTCAAGCCAGAACTCGCATTTCTTCAACTTGGCATAAAGCTTGTATTCACGAAGCTTTTGGAGTATTAGCCTCAAGTGTTGCTCATGATCTTCACGGCTTTTGGAATAAATAAGGATGTCATCAATAAAGAAGACCACAAAATGATCCAAATATTCCTTGAATACTCGGTTCATCATATCCATGAAGGCAGCAGGAGCATTAGTCAATCCAAAGGACATGACTAGGAATTCATAATGCTCGTACTGAGTTCTGAAAGTCGTCTTTGGAATGTCATCGGTTCTAATCTTCAATTGGTGATATCCGGAACGAAGATCAATCTTTGAAAAGAATTTGGCTCCTTGCAACTGGTCAAACAGGCCATCAATACGTGGAAATGGGTACCTATTTTTTGTTGGTGGCATGATTCAACTCCCGATAATCAATACAAAATCGCATACTCCCATCTTTCTTCTTCACGAATAGAACAGGAGCACCCCAAGGAGAAGTACTAGGAAAAATAAAGCCAATGTCTAACAATTCCTGCAGTTGAGTCTTTAACTCCTGAAGTTCAATAGGAGCCATTCGATACGGGGCTTTGGAAACGGGTTTTGTACCGGGTTCAAGGTCGATACAAAATTCAATTTCACGCTCAAAGGGTAGGCCAAGAAGTTCTTTAGGGAATACGTCAGGAAATTCATTAACAATAGAAATATCATTCAAAACTGACATATTTTTGTTTAGATCTGTGACGTGGGCTAAGAAAGCTTGACATCCTTTTTCAATAAACGAATAACTTTATGGCTTGAGATGACCGTGATTGATTTTAATGGTTTGGTCGCTTAAATTTGCATAATAGGTTGATTAGGAATATGAAAGCTAACAACCTTACGAAAATAATAAATTTTAGCATGATGAGTAGTTAACCAATCAATCCCTAGAATCACATCAAATGCAAGTATTTTTAATGAAATAAGATTGACAGGTAATTTGAGGGTACAGATTTGAACCAAACAAGACTTATAAACAGTGGATGTAATGAAGATTTCTCCCAACAGAGTTTCTACAGATAAGTCAAAGTCTAATTTCTCTGGAGTCAAATTTAATCATTGAGCGCAAATAGGAGAAATAAAAGAATGGGTAGAACCGGTATCAAATAAGGTATAGACTTCACTAGAGTTTATGATAAGCTTACCCGTGATGACCTCATTCGGGTTCCTTGCTTTCTGGGAGGTCACAACAAACTCTCTCCCTTGCACCACCGACTTTAACTTTTCTGGGATAGCCTTTGGTGCCTCCATCCTAGCTGAACTTGTCTTTGGTGAACGACAAAATCGGGCTAGGTGACCTTCTCTTCCACAATTATAACACGCTTTGGATGGCATCACGTAGTTTGGACTGATATGTCCCTCCCCTCCGCATTTGAAACATACGATAGGTGGTCATTCTCCTTCCTTAACCACGGTTACTGGTGCTGACGTCTTTCCATCATTGTTGAATCTCTTTTTCTTGAACTGTCCATTTTTACTGTCTTGGCCATGATTACCACCGAAGTGGTTACCATTTCTGGCATGTTGATTCCCTCCACGTTTGTTGTCACCGTTTTGATGACTGATACCACTGGTATTTTCATGTTGCCGACTGCTTTCTCTTGGTTGCATTGACTCGTTATCGCGCTCCAATAATTGAGCCCTATTTACAATATCTGAGTACAAACACAGTTTATGAGAAATAAGATATTGACGTATCTCTGGTTTCAAACCTGTTAAAAACATTCGCGTCATTCGCTCCTCATTATCGACCAAATGGGATGCAAACCGGGATAACTCCGTAAATTTAGCCTCGTATTGCGACACGGTCATATTGTTTTGTTCCAACTTGATAAACTCCACCTCTTTCATGTGACGAATACTCTTGGGAAAGTACTTGTCGTTGAATAGCTCTTGGAACTTCTCCCAAGATATCTTGAGTGCGTCAGGCTGGGTATGTTTTACAGATTCCCACCAGTAATCTGCCTCTTCATGCAACATGAAGGTGGCGAAGGAAACCTTTTGCTCCTCGGAGCATCCCAAGACATCAAATATCTTGGTGATCTTCTTTATCCATGCTTCCGCCTTAAGTGGTTTTGGCTCTCCAATAAACTCCAGTGGTCATAGCTCCTTGAACTGTTTAGCGGTGACCGTCCGAGAGTTTTCAGTGTTTCCACCTATATTTTGGACAGGAGCCGCTCTCGTCTGATGTTGCATGAATTGCATAAAGCCTCTGAATAATCCATCATTCATCATTTGGTCAGTGTTGTTGTTTGCATGAGGATTGTCACCTTCCTGATGCACATTCTCCTGATTATTGATATGTGGAGACTCAACGGTCTCTTGTGCTCCATTGCTATTCTCAACATTCTCGGATGTCATTTTCAGATACTGCCACAAAATAAAGGTTAATTAACATATAACATATTATCCCTATACTTTGACCGACCAATTAAATACCAAATAAACTTAGGTAGGTCATACTAGCGAAGGAACTCCCCGTCTCTCCCCTCCTAGTTCTAGTCTCATATCTTAGCCAGGGATCATATCCCTAAGCTTTGATACCAACTGTGACGCCCCCAAAATAAGTATACATCACTTATTCTGAGTCGCCAAATACATGGTACAAAATATAAATACAATCTTAATTATACAACAAGAGAGCTGTGAGTTTAAATACAAATATTATCTTCTAGACAATATCCACTTTTAGAATAAGTCCTCATTAAATTTATTGTCACACTATTTAACAGAATAGGGAGGACTACTAGTTAATACTATCATCCGGACCATCACTCCGTTCCCCGACCCGTCCCAGCTACGTTCTAATTTCCTGAAGAGAACAGTGAAAGAAAGGGTGAGCTCAACTAGCCCAGTAAAAAATATTATGACTAAGATAATGCAGAATAAATTATCATTAGCCTTCAACAGTGTTAAACTGATAAAATATAACAAATATCAAGTTTAACTGCAGCGGAACAAGTAATCCATTAGAAGAGTCAAGTAGAGAATAAAATCTACTATCTTGTATGATTTAAAAGGTTTTTCATGACTTTTATCGCTGAGACTCAGCTTAATTAATAATTCACATCATCGAATCACCCCTGCACTACGGCCAAGGATATTCTTTAGTATCTCGACCACAATTATCCATGCACTACGGGCCAAGAATATTTGTGTATTCATTAATGGTCATGATTATGCCAACAATTGTCCATCTATGCACTACGGGCGAATGAGGACTTTTATCACATCATTTGTAACATTACGGTCATGATTACACCGAATAATCCCTAGTCATAATCATACCAAATCCATATATGCACTACAGGCCACAGATGACTTTCAAAAAAACATAAACCTGAGGATGATGACAATGATATAAGAATTCAATAAAACAAGTTCAAGAATTAATTTATCCAAGAACTAATAATGTCCAAATTTATCAACATGATACTACTTTGTAGAGTAAAATTCAAGAATGCTCAGAAGAATATTTCCATGAAAAGATACTGGATGAAACGCAAATATCAAGGATATTCCACTAATTTCATGGAATATAGAAGTCAAAACTTTAACCAACTGAGTATAATAAAGAATAGAATAATAAAATAAATCACCATGCATGTCGTACTTCGCATAGACAGGTTATTCCAACAAAATACTAAATAACGGAACCAGGTCAGGTGAAATTCACACCGACAGGATGTTCTAACAGAATATTAAAGAACGAAATAATAACAGAAATCACCATGCATTCGGTACTTCGCATAGACAGGTTATTCCAACAGAATACTAATAAGGACGGAATCAGGTCCGGCGTAAAACGCACAGACAAGATATTTTAACAAAATAATAATAAAGACGGAACCAGGTCTGGCGTAAAATGCACAGACAGGATATTCCAACAGAATAATAAAGACAGAATCAGGTCCGGCGTAAAAAGCACAGACAGGATATTCTAACAGAATAATAAAAGTATGTCACCAAGTATAGGGTTGCCCGCGTATACAGGTTATTCCAACATAATAATAAAGAATGGAATAACATAAGTTCTCTTCATGAATACAAAAGAATAACACCCCTTACGAGTACAACAAGTAATATTCCCTACCTTAAGAAGAAGAGTACTGGATATATAAGTAGTGAAGTAGCAGAATACTTTCTTCTTTCTCTCTATAGTTTATCTCGCTAGAGTTTCAGTGAATTCATAAGAAAATATTGAAGGAATGAGCTTCTATTTATAAAAAAATGGACTGCATAGTAACTAACTCATGAACGGTCCAGATTGATTTATTTTTAATCGGACGGTCCATATTTAAAGCAAAATCTTTTAAATAAATATAATATATTCTATTTAAAATCTAATAAAACAAAACTTTATATAATAAAAACACGTTACTCCTTTCGTGACTCCCTGATAACCAATTTTTCTCTCTTCCCCCACTTTTCTTGACAACTTGATAATATATATATATATATATATATATATAATAATGTACTCCCTTAATCCACACATGCTAAATCAATTCAATAATCTATATACTCTCTCTCTCTCTTGTATGTTAAAGTCTTCCCCCCACCTTCACATATGTATTATATATATATATATATATAATCCCACATGTTGTCCTTTTATATATATATATATATATATATATATATATATATATATATATATATATATATATATATATATAACCCAATCTTGCATTAATACTCCTTACCGTGACTTTCAAAATCCCTCCCCCCATGTTATCATAATTCAACACGTCGCTTTCATATATATATATATATATATATATATATATATATATATATATATATATATATATATATATATATATATATATATATAACAAAATTGAGTGACTTCTTAAGTAAGCATCTATAATCAATATTGTGTGCTACTGTGCAACCACGCGTATTACTGTACTTTTATTACCGAGTAGTTCAACACTATTAACGGTAAAACTTCCGCCGTTATTTTCAATAAAATATTTTTGTCATTTTCTCAATCCGACAATAATTCCATTGTGGGGTCAACCAATGATTGTGCCGTTGTACGAATATTCCCTGTTAAAACGAATATTTCCCGACCAATCGAATATTATATAACAACTTGCGTACTTTACAAAATTTATAAATATTACCCACAACTATAACATTATATCATAATATTCAAAAATGATATTTATAGAAAATTCATCTTTATTCAAAAAGTTGGGGTTTTACATTTTTTTATCTAAGTCTTTTATTTATTTGTGTAATTTGAGTATGTTGAACACATTGATAATGTTGTTTGGTTCTATAGTTATGAACTAACTCAGATTTTAATATAACCTAATGATTAGTTTAATTGACTTTCTCTCCTATTTAATATAATGAATCATGTTTGAATGAGTTATTGTATTTCATGCTTTATTTATTGATTGCTTGGTCAAGTGATTGATATGAGTATTACTTTGATATTGGAAAATAGACTTTAATGTTTAACCCTAAATATGATAACATTTGTTATGCTCGATCCTAATAGAGTGAGAGCATATCCTGCAAATAGAATAGGAATATATCTATTTGTCTTGTGTGACTGATGATAATCAAAGGTTAATGACCCCTAGTCGAATTTATTTCACCCTAGGAATATCGTGACTTATTTAGCTAGGGGATTTGCATATGGCTATCGGAAGAGGCTTATGTATTCATAGAATTCTCAATTGACCTTTATAGTGATTTGTTAAATAGTTAGGAGAGTTAGGAGATTATACGAAGCATTAGTGGGGTTGTAATCTTAGCTAATCATATTTGATACAATTATTTGCTTACTATTTACTGTTTTAATCATATTACTTTAAACAAACCATCTTTAATCAACTGTTTGGATAAGATCGAATTGATACAATTTTAATATTTGAATAGATTTAGTATTATTTCCTTGTGGGTTCGACACTCAAATTATTATTTTATTACTTGTTAATTAGACCACAAATTCTTGCGCGTGTTTTATCGGTTGCGAAATTGATCAATACCTCCTCCGATTGAATAACATGAACAAGAAGAAGCCGAGGAAGAACTATGTGTTCTGATTAGAAAGAATCAAGAAAAAATTAAATCAAATTCCTCTAGACAAAAAGAGGGAGAATCTATTGATGAACTAGGTTCTATTCCCGAACCTCAGAATAATGATGAATTGATGGCTGAGATGGCCTCTGTGCTTGAGCCACAGAATGAAGGAGAAGTGGTTAGGAAGGCTCCCACGCCTGAGCCATAACATGAGGAAGAGTTGGCCATGCAGACTAATGAGTCACAGCCTCTTGATGATAATATTGATCAACTAGTGAAGGCTTCATGCTCTGAGGCTAAGAAAGAAAAGAAGAAACGTAAATTAAGCAAGATGAATGAGAAGGAAGATAGCAAAAAGAGGAAAACTGAAAGATTAGAAGTTGAGAGGAAACAAAAAAAGGCAGAAGCAAAGCAGAAAAGGAGAGAAGAGAAGATGAAGACAAAAGAACTGAGAACCAAACATAAGGAAGATTTAGTTCAATGATCGACACATTCTTTATATACTGTCTATGACTAACTCACATCATCACAAATATCGTAGAGGAAATTAACATGGGTTTCGACCCTGAGATCGTAAAGCCGGAGGATCCTACCTCTGAGGGGGAGCAACAATTTGAATCTAATGTCCCTCCTTCATCTCTTCCATCCCCTTCTCAACTAGTGACAGAAGAGACCTGGTTACCTCCATGGAGAGCATATCAGCCAGGCATTTGTAGAGTTGTTCTTACTAGGAGAGAAATTCTAGAAACTGCTCATCTTCTTCCAAATGTATAGGGACAAGCAGGATGAGAGCAGTGCATTCTATATATCATTTGCTCACTTTCTTCTATGACTTGGAGATAAACACAAATATAGTTGTTTATGAGCCAAAAGGTGATCAGTTACTTCACTTCATGTCACTTATGTCTCTACTCAAAGCAATGGTGTACCACGACCACAAATTCGTCAAATGGGCTTACACAAAGTATCCAAGTCTAAAGTTGGTGTCTCAAAATTTTCCTAGACTTCTCTGGTATGCCACCAAATTGATGTGCTCTAAACCCTTCAATTAGGAACCTCGTAAATTCCCCCTATTTTGCCTATGTTTACATTTCTACTTGCATCTTCTGTTTGCAATGACAAGATCATAGACTCACCCTCCACAATCTTTGAGCAACCTTCTACTTTACAACATGAAAGTAGTATGCACGCAAACCAATCATATTTGATATGATGTTGCATATACTTTATAATCTTTTTGTTTATTACTAAAAGAATTAATTTATTAAAGGCATTTACTTTATCTAAAGAAAGTATGTAGGTGTTTATTGGAGAATAAGTTCACTGAACGTGGCTCGCTAAAGGAATACGTAATAGAGTTTTACTTGATTGTAAATAGGAATTCCTTAAGTGATAGTAGTACAAGTGATCATTGGACTTGAGATCATCATAGTATATTGTGTATGATGAGTTATGCTTTGACATATTCCTTAAGACCCTTAGGGTATATCAAAGAGTATGCTTGGGTATAATAAGTTATACATGGAGATAATGAATGGTCAACAAAGAATCTATCACTTTTAGTAAAAGGAGAGAATGTCCTATGTGATTCGATAAATGACAACTCAGTAGTCTTTGGTCAAAGCAGAATGAAATTAAAAATGTATTTCTAATTTGCATTAATCGAAATTGTGCATTTAAGAATCAAAATACATATAATTAAATAAAATAAAACTTGACAGTAATTTCATGTCTTATATTTAATTGAGACATTGTATGATAGAAGTATTGAATTGTACGATAACTATTCACCGAAAGGTTGTTTTATGATTAATGTTCAAACGTATATTATCTGGAAAGTCGTTGATCGTTAAAGGGGCTTACCCTTATTGTAGAATAAATATTATTTATTTAAATGAATTAAATAGTTTAATTTATTTATTTAAATAAGATTAGAATTTTTCTACTTGATTTATTCACAACCGGTTTAATATGGAGAACTTAAAGGGTCACATCGAAAAAGAAAAATATTTATTTAAGAAGTAAATGGCATAATCATAATAATATGTTATGTATATTTAATTTATGATATGGTGATAGAATAAATGAAATAACTTAATATTTATTATTTAATATTTTAGAAGTATTAAATATAAATTAATAAGAGGACTCTTATTAATATTATTACTATTACTATTATTATTATTATTTAATTTCTAAATGGTTTAGGAATTAATTAGTAAAAGTACTCTTATAAGTTCCTAATTGAATTAGGGATTTAATTTAATTAAAAAAGTTTAATTAAATAAAACCATATTCCTAAATAGTTTAGGAGGGTTGTCTACATCTATAAATAAGAGAAATCTTATTATTGATAGAGGTTAGACAATTTCTCAATTGTTGGGAGAGTGCTGACATGTTCTCTGGAGAGAGAAAACTAGAGTTTTGCCAAACACCTATCTTCTTTAAGTGTGGCTTATATTGATCTAAAGAAGGAATCTCATCGGTGGAATTCAAGGAGAACGCGAATGAATTAGAGGTGAATTTGTTCTTGAAGAAGCTTGGGTCTACGAGAGTATAATTCTATATCTCCATCTCTTTCGTTTAATTGACAACCGTAGAGTGAATCAACAAAATCGTAGAACCAATCTCTATTATTTGGCATCCACAGTTTAATAGAGCCTATAAAACTAAAAAAAATGAATTTGGCCAATATAACGTCGTTTTCCAAATTGGTCAGTCATACTTAGCGTCCGCAGTTTAATATTGCAGACGATAGTTATTTGAAAACGAAGTCGTTTCCCAATTGGCCAACCATACTTAGCTTCCGCAGTTTGTTTAATATTTCATACGAGAGACTATAATTATTACAAATAATTTTGTAATAATATTACAAAATATTATAATTAATATTTTATAATAATAATATTATTAATATTAATAATATTGTATTAATATTAATATTATTAATATTTTATAATACTAATATTATTAATATAAATAATATTAATGATTTTGTAATAATATTTATTTTAAGATAATATTATTACAAAATTATTATCTTAAAATTTTAAATTAAATATTATTACAAAATTATTAGTTAATTAATAATTATTATTATTATTATTTATTATTATTATTACCTTAAATTCAACTAATTTATTATAAAAATAATATTAAAAACACTGAATGTGAATGAAAACCATGCATTATTATTATTATTACCTTAAATTGAACTAATTTATTATTAATTTAAAAGTTTAAGATATTATTATTATTATTATTATTATTATTAATTATTATTATTATTACCTTAAATATTAGTTAAACATGCATCTCCTTCACACTTGCTCAGCCGCTACAAGTTCATACGATTGAGTTTTTTTTACTATGTCATTTTGGTTTTCTATAACTTAATATTATTATTACCTTAAATTCAACTAATTTATTATTAATTTAAAATTTCAAGATAATAATAATATTATTGTTATTTAATATTATTATTATTATTTATTATTATTACCTTAAATATTATTACAATTATTATTTATTAAACATGCATCTCCTTCACACTTGCTCAGCCGCTACAAGTTCATACGGTTGAGTTTTTTTTTACTATGTCATTTTGGTTATCATTCACATTCAGTTTTTTTAATATTATTGTTATAAAAAAATTAGTTGAATTTAAGGTAATAATAATAAATAATAATAATAATAATATTAAATATTAACTAACTAATAATTTTGTAATAATATTTAATTTAAAAGTTTAAGATAATAATTTTGTAATAATATTATCTTAAAATAAATATTATTATAAAATCATTAATATTATTTATATTAATAATATTAGTATTATAAAATATTAATAATATTAATATTAATACAATATTATTAATATTAATAATAATATTATTATAAAATATTAATAATAATATTTTGTAATATTAGTATTTAATATAATATTAAGAAGTGAAAATTAGCATCAAATTAGTAGAAACTACAATGAAGTCTGCCAAGCCGTGAGAGCTTTTGCCGACTGGGGTGTTTTTATTTTTTATTAACAGCCGGAAGAGCTTGTAGCGGTCGGGAGTTATTTATGTTTCAATCTTAGCCTTCCAATAAGTTAATCAACGGTCCGAAAAGAGGTTGTTAGAACAGTGTCCATGGCAACTGATTGCCATGAATGGAATCCATATATATATATATATATATATATATATATATATATATATGGGACCGATCCATAGCATCTATATGCTATGGAGTAAAAAGTGGCATATAGCATCCTTACCGTCCGTTTCACATATTAGTGGCTGAGATCAATTTTGAGGACACGCCGTCCGCTAGTAATACTAGCGGACGTAATTAGTGTTATTTCTGGACGCTTATGCCCCTTTGTGGACCAGACAAATTGGAAAAGTTACAGAGACCAAATGGTCCGCTAGTATTACTAGCGGATGGATAACAACAAGAATTCCATAGCAACAAGAACTCTGCCTGTATTCCACAAACCTGTATTCCACAAACTGTTAAAAACAGAAGTCCTCTGCAACAACAACTCTATCAAACAGTAAATAATTAGTCTTCTAAAACAACTCTGCCTATTCCAAATAACAGTAATACAATTCGCAATTACATATCACGAACTGTATTCCTAACAAATAGTAATACAATGCACTACTCCATAGCTTCACTTTAACAGCAATACAAATCATTAGTTGCAAACCCAATTCACCAATAATAAAAATCATTACTACATAGTAACTTCCCAGTACATAAATTCAATAATTACACAAAACAATATGATTACAACACTCAAATACAACATACAAGATAAAATTATACTAAGGAGAAACAATTTACCATTTTTCCTGTACATTACCCCAATACATCAAAATTTCCAAATCTTTCCAAATCTGTCATAATCCAAATCAAAACACAAGGGCATCAAATTCCAAATTATATACAATCAAATATATCAAATTCCAAAAAGAGATCTAATCAAATACATTAAATCCAAATTCTTACCAATCAAATAAATAAAATTCCAATGGATTCCAAATCAAATAAATTCAATACCAAATCAAATACAACACATCCTATTTCAAATCAACAATAAAAATATATCCATAGCATAATTCCATATCAAATACATTTTATTACCAAATCTAAAATTTCAAATCAAATTAACTCCTCTACATAATTATAGTTCCTATTCTAATTCAAATTACTGTTATTCCAAATAAATATAATAAAAATTATTCAATTACTAGTTCAAAATTAAATTATACAAATTCAACACAACGTCAAGTATTAAAAAATTTATTAAAATTCCAATAACGAGTTAAATGGAGAAGGAACAAATCTTTGAGATTCTAACTCATTAGGATCAAAACAAGCATATAGTATAAGATGAATAACTAAAAACTACTATTATATATTTATTTATTAATAACTTTTTTTTGAAAAGTTAGTAATATATAAACAAAACAAATGGGTTTTTTGATTTTGCATTAGCTGCTGCTATATATAGGAGGACTAAGAAGCTTGGATTGTGCAGCAGCTTTTCAAATTTAGCCTGGCATGGGCAGTCTTGGATTGAAAATCTTGTAAAAATGATGATGATGATAATTATGAGGGTATAGTCTTAATTAATAACAAAACAAACTGCATGCTATTTGTTCACATATCACATTTGCAGTAAAGTGGAAGCATGTAATTACTTAAATTAGCTGAGGCCTGAGGGTAATTATCTATGAATTATAAAAATCATTCCAAATAATAATAAATACATAAAAAGTAGTGCACTATCCATTTCTTCGAATGAAATGGAGACTCAATATTTGTTTTAAACTCAGTAGTGCAGTAAAGTAATGCAATATCCATTTCCTCCTCCTTTTGTAAAATAATAACTGTGATTTGAAAGGACCCTACCAAGAACAAATGGATATAAACTAATACTAACCTGAAAAAGTAGAATCAAAGAGTATGGTGCCACACTCATTCCCATCCAAACTAGGTAGCTACTTCTTTATATAAACATGATGAAACTAGGGCTCAACCGAATTCATAGAGAACATCAACATAATTTCAGATTTTGCAGATTAATTTATAAACTTACTTCCGAATTCTGTTTGGAATCACAAGTCGAGCACAGGAGTATGATTTGCAGAAGATTGCTTCTAGGGTTCTTTTGTTTCGCACAAAATCGTCGAAGAAGTTTCCCCCAATTTGGCACTGTATTATTTTACCTCTGTTACCTTACCCACGATAATTTTGAGTTTGTTATCCATCCGCTAGTAATACTAGTGGACCATTTGGTCTCTGTAACTTTTCCAATTTGTCTGGTCCACAAAGGGGCATAAGCGTCCAGAAATAACACTAATTACGTCCGCTAGTATTACTAGCGGACGGCGTGTCCTCAAAAATTGATCTCAGCCACTGATATGTGAAACGGACGGTAAGGATGCTATATGCTACTTTTTACTCCATAGCATATAGATGCTATTAATAAATAAATATTAATTATATTTTATATTAATAATATTTACATCTTTATTACATCTTGCATAATTATTAATAATATAATTATATATCTTGCATAATTATATATTTATTATATTTATTTTTAATATATTAATATTAAAAATAATATTAATATTTATTTATTTATAATATAATTATATTTATTTTTATATTAATAATATTTATTTTTAACATTATATTTGTAAGTCAAAATAAATTTTGTGCAATCTCTTTATATTTGATTAAAAAGTGATAAAGCATGAATGTGTTAAAAAAAAGAGTAGGCCGGTACAACTTGTATCGGCCGGAATATTTTAATATTAAATATTTATTTTGTTTAATTATACTGACAATATATTAAAATGTAAGCCCCTCTTATTTAAATAGAAACCGGTAGAGCTTGTCACAGCTTGGTATGAATATATCCCAATCTCAGCCTTCCAATAAGTTGATCAACGATCCAAAAAGGGGGTGTTGCACAGTTCTCATAACAATCGGCTGCCATGGAAGAGATCCATATATATATATATATATATATATATATATATATATATATATATATATATATATATATATATATATATATATATATGGGTCTCCATCCACAGCAACCGATTGTTGGGAAGCAACCCTTTTTTCCCAGCAGCTACAGCTTGTACCGGCCACTTAGAAATTTTTTTATAAGCCGCTACAAGCTGTAGCGGCTGGAAAAAAATGGGTTGCTCCCAACAACCGGTTGCTGTGGATGTAATCCATATATATATATATATATATATATATATATATATATATATATATATATGGGTCCGGATCCTTTCCGGACTCCCGGACAGGTTTAAAATCCGGACCTTTTTTTTTTTTTTTTTGCTTTTTTTTTTTTGAAATAACTAAAAAAAAAAAAAATTATGGAATTGGAATTTTTACATTATACAGTGTTTTGGGCGTGATTTGGATGCCTATAACAAAACATGTCTGTACAGTCTGGGCAGACTGTACATACATTGGTTGGTGTAGGTATTAAAAACACACCCAAAACACTGTATTATTGAAAAATTTCAGTTCCATAAATTTTTTTTTTTTTTTTTAGTTATTCTACAAAAAAAAAAAAAAAAAAAAAAATTTCAGTTCCGGATTTTCTCCCGTCCGGGAGTCCGGACCTGATCTTTATTCATATATATATATATATATATATATATATATATATATATATATATATATATATACACACACACACAACACATTCCTTCCTTAAAAGAATAACCAAAATACAAGTTTCATATAAATTAAGAAAACTAAAAGAGATGAGTATAAAATAAGTACCAATTTATCTATAATGAATTACATTCAAGTACGCTAACAAGTGTTTCTCTTTTAAACTTAGTGGACTCTATTTTATTTGAAGGATTATTTTATAGTATTTAACTTTTGTACTTTTAAATATCTTTTCGTAAATAAAACATTTTATACTTTAGAACATCTTTTTAGGAAGGAGTATATATTTATAATGTGAAAAGTTTCGTGGTCGAATTTTTAAACCAGTAATATTAGGAATTTCAATTTTTTTGTCCGAAATGAGTTTCAAATGACATGATATTGAATATTTTAATAATAATTTATTACATAATTAATCGCATGAAATATAACCAACTAATATTACGATAACACATAATTAGACCTTTTTTAAAAACAAAACAAAAATTTAACACCCATTACTTCACCCCTTTTAAAATAGACTAAAAGATAATTTGTACCTCAAACTTCACTTCTTATTTACGTTTGCACCTTAAACTTAAAAATGTGTCTAAGTACACTCCAAACTTCATTATAAGTTACAAAACGCACACTTTCTTCACTTAACCGGTGCAAAATGTAACACAAGTTTGGAGTGCAAAATGTTTTTACCACATAAAAAAAATTTCTGTTTTTGTTTTTAAAAATAGAATTTTATTTTACATTTTGTTTTTAAAAAGAATTTTTAAAAATAGTTTTTTTTTTTGTAAAAACAGAATTTTGTTAAAACAATTTTTTTAAAAAACAAATTTTCAAAAATATCAAAGCAAAAAGTCGGAAATAAAATTTTGTTAAAACAGATTTTTTTAAAGAGGTTTTTTTTAACTTGTAAAATAAAATTCTATTTTAAAAAAATTCTGTTTTTACAAAATTCTGTTTTTAAAAATTGTGTTTTAAAACAAAATCTGTTTTTGAAAAATTTTGCTTTAAAAAAAGTTATAGAAATTGTAAAAAAATTCTGCAAAATTTTTAAAAACAGAATTTGAAAAAAAAGTATAAAACAGAATTTTATTTTACATTTTGTTTTTAAATAGCATTTTTTTTAAAAACAGAATTTTTTTTAAACAGAATTTTTTTAAAAAAATTAAAACAGAATTTTGTTAAAACATAATTTAAAAAAAAACAAAATTTCAAAATAATCAAAGCAAAAAGTCGGAAATAAAATTTTGTTAAAACAGATTTTTTTTAAAAAAATAGAATTTTGTTAAAACAGATTTTTTTAACTTGTAAAATAAAATTCTGTTTAAAAAAATTTCTGTTTTTACAAAATTCTATTTTTAAAATTTGTGTTTTAAAAAAAGCAAAACAAAATTCTTTTTTTAAAGCAAAATTTTTAAAAACATAATTTTAAAGAAAATTTTTCAAAAACAGATTTTTTAAAGCAAATTTTTTTTAAACACAATTTTATTTTAAAGCAAATTTTTTCAAAAAACAGAATTTTTTAAAGCAAATTTTTTCAAAAACAATTTTTTTTTAAAAACAGAATTTTATTTTACAAGTTAAAAAAAAATCTGTTTTAACAAAATTTTATTTTCGACTTTTTGCTTTGATATTTTTGAAAATTTGTTTTTAAAAAAAATTTGTTTTTACAAAAAAAAACTATTTTTAAAAATTATGTTTAAAAACAAAATGTAAAATAAAATTCTGTTTTAATTTTTTTTTAAAAATTCTGTTTAAAAAATTTCTGTTTTTAAAAATTTTACAGATTTTTTTTTACAAATTTTTAAAATTCTGTTTTAAAAAAAAATTCTATTTTTTCAAAATTCATTTTTTAAAAACAAAAACAGAATTTTTTTTTATGTGGCAAAAACATTTTGCACCCCAAACTTGTGTTACCGCCTTAGCCGGTCACTTTTGACCGGTTAAGTGAAGAAAATGTGCGTTTTGTTACGTATAATAAAGTTTGGGATGTACTTAGACACCTTTTTAAATTTGGGGTGCAAACATAAATAAGAAGTGAAATTTGGGGTGCAAATTGTGTTTTAGTCTTTAAAATAAGACACTGTTTAAGACAAAGTTTGACACACTTGCAAACATTAGTATATAGACATCGGAAAATAAAACACGCTGAGGGTACTGCAAATGGAATGCTGTTGCATCAGCTATGTGGGGGCATTGGTTCTCCTTTTGGCTCTCGTATGATTTTAGCATGTCTTCCTCACTTTCTATCTCCTGTTTCCTTAACCAGAAACATCATAAAAATGTCATTTTTCGAACTTCACCTATATCACAACTTATACTACTCATCTTCATTATCAGGACCTCACGTTGAATACCCACAACCAAAACTGCCGCAATTTGTTCACGCCAATGTAATTAAGAATGGCACTGTTGAGCACTTGCATGTGAGTAATTACCTATTGCATTTATACGTGAAGTCTCGTGATTTGTTTCATGCACACACTCTGTTTGATGAAATTCCCAAAAGAGATGTCCGGTCTTGGACAATGCTTATTTCTGGTTTAGTACAAGTGGGGTGTTATGGAATGGCACTGCATACATTTTCCAAGATGCAAAAAGAAGGCGTTATGCCAAATCAGTTCACATTTTCTAGTGTTCTGAAGTGTTGTTCAAGAGTGAACAAGGTTCGGATGGGTAAAGCAATTCATGGGTGGATATTGAGCAATGAGATTTTATTAGATGTCACATTGGAGAATTCTATTCTAGATGTTTATGTGAAATGTGGGTCGTTTGATTGTGCTAAAACGTTTTTTGAATTGATGAGTGGTAGAGATACTGTATCATGGAATATAATGATCAATGGATATATACAGATTGGAAATATGGAGAGTGCTCTTAGTCTGTTCAGAAGGTTGCCTATTAAGGATATTGCAAGTTGGAATACGATAATTGATGGGCATTTGCAAATTGGTTCACAAAGAATTGCAATGGAGCTTCTCTATCAGATGGTAAAAGGTGGACCTGCTTTTAACAAGGTCACTTTCTCCATAGCCTTGGTTTTGGCGTCTTCATTAACAGTACTAGAGTTAGGGAGACAAATTCATAGCCGGCTGTTGAGGATTGGAATACATTTTGACGGCTTTGTAAGGAATTCACTTGTTGATATGTACTGCAAATGTGGGCAAATGGAAAAGGCTTCATTTGTTTATCAAAGCTTGCCTCAAGCTAATGTGAGTCAACAATATTCTAAGATCACTTGTGATGAACCATTAACTGATTGTTTTTTATGTAGCTCAATGGTTACTGGTTATGTTCAAAACGGTAAGCTGCAAGATGCCTTGAAAATATTTAGCACAATGGTATCTAACAGACTGGAGGTGGACAAATTCACCCTCACAAGTATTGTTTCTGCATGTGCTAATGCTGGGCTTTTAGAGCTTGGCCAGCTTATCCATGCCAACATTATGAAAACCGGACAGGATCCAGATGTTTTCTTGAGTTCATCAATGATTGACATGTACGCAAAGTGCGGAAGATTAGGTGATGCTTGGTCGATTTTTAGACAAACTATTACAGGAATATTGTGTTATGGACTACAATGATATCTAGTTATGCCTTAAATGGGCACGGGAGGGAAGCTATAGAGCTTTTTGACTGGATGCGAAATGAGGGCATGAAGCCTAACGAAGTCAGCTTTGTAGGAGTTTTAACTGCATGTAGTCATGCAGGTTTGTTAAATGAAGGCATCAACTATTTTAAGCTGATGAAAGAAGTATACGGCATAAATCCTCAAGTTGAACATTTCACTTGTATGGTAGATCTATTTGGACGAGCTGGCCTGCTTGGATGAAATAAAGGATTTTATTCATAAGAACAATATCTCCCATCTAGCTCCAGTTTGGAGAGCATTCTTGTCGTCTTGCAGAATTCACAAAAATATAGAGACGGCAAGGTGGGTTTCTGCAAAACTTCTTGAACTTGAGCCGTTAACAGGTGAACCTTATGTTTCATTATCAAACATGTGTGCAGCTGATCACAGATGGGATGAGGCAGCTAATGTTAGAGGTTTAATGCAAGCAAGGGGAGTTAAGAAGGACCCTGGCCAGTCTTGGATTACAAGTTAAAGTAGCAAGTCCATGTACAGTTTCCAGACGACGCTGAAATTTTTTCTTGCTTGGACAACCTAATCAGAAGAATTGGGTATTCAACTATTGTGAATCTGGTAATGCAAGATGTAGAAGAAGAACAAAAAGAAATACTTCTTGGTATAACAGTGAGAAACTTGCAAATGACTTAGTGGCCTCATAAACAGTAACTAGTCTTGGAACGCCAATTGGAATTATGATAAATCTGTGAGTTGTACTGTTGTCCGATTTAGATATTGACAAATACGTGCAAGTATACACGATCAACAAATAATATAGAGTAAATAACGAGTGTCGAACCCACATGGAAATCTAGGTCTATATATCCTAACTACTAATTTTCTATAAATTAAATTTTATTTAAACAATCCCAGTTATGAATAATGGTTAAAAGTTATAAATTTAAAAACTAAAAATAAAAATTAAAACTAACACAAGGGTTGAAAATTAGATGTTTAATGCATGAGACTACAATATTCCCAATTAAGTAACATGAATCAATTATCCAAATCATCCAATTATTAAATCCATTAGAGTTGTTAATAGGAATTCATGATTATTTGTAAGCCCTTTCTCAAGGATCATAAAAATATTCAATTCAATTAATCTTGCTATATTCCTATTCAAAATAAAAGAAACAAATTTATTAAGTATTAATTCCCAAGAGTTACATGCAGTACAAAGAAATCCCTATTCAATACAGAACACTAGTTATTTAACTCAAGAAAATAACTAAGAATGCATGATATCATATTGAGATCTAACCATAGATTGCATCTCCCAAATTTATCTAAACTATCCCGCTAATCGCTAATTGTTGGCCAAACAATTAATCAATAAGCATAAAATATGATAGACAACTCAAAATGACTAAATAATTGGAATTAAATAGATAATCAATCCATGAACATAGTCTTAATTAAGAATTTAGTTCATGCTGAAATTTAAAACTAAAAATCCCAAATAAGTCATCACAATAGAATTACAAAATTAAAAATAGAAGTAAGAAAAAACTCAATAAAGTCTTCTTCCCTCTTCAAATCTTTAGCCTGAAATCCTTGCAAAACTCTACGATTATCCAATTCCAATCTCCAACTATCTGCTTCAATCTCTGTGTATGTTAGATGAATAGCCTTCTCCCCTTATATATGGAAAACCTCCTATAAGTCCAACTCCAATTAGAATCCAACACTGAATAGGAATTGCATCAAAAACATCTCTTTAAAAGAAATTCGAGTCCTCTTTATTGACCCCCAGCGTCCCGACGCTATGTTTGATTTTATTAGTAGCGCCCCGACAATGGTAAGGCGACTAAAATTACAATGTTGCCCTTCCCTCTTACCAGAAATTACCATATTGCCCCTATGCTGCCTTAACTTACAAAATATCATGGAAACAAATAAAATGTTCTAAAATACTTAAAAACTAACAATATATTAAGCCTAAAAGTACTCAATTCATGGTTATATTACCTACTAATCAAATAATCCCAAACTTGAACAATTGTTTGTCCTCAAGCAATATGAATGAATAAACAGAATGAATGCAACTAACTATTTATTCATATACTAAGTCGAGCATGAATCAACACAAATATTACAAATACCCTCAAAGATTCTTAACCATAACTCAAACGAATGTTCAAACTCAGGCATTAGTTAAAACTCGACATATCATCAACTCACTCCATTTTTAAAACCATGTGTGTGTTCCAATTACAGGTATACTTTAATATACCTTTATAACTTAGACACCCCATATTTCAAAATTTTATTCTTTTTTTCCCCTTATTTTTTAACGAGTGTGTCTTACGCTCTATCTCATTTTTTTACTATCTCTCGACTTGTGCAATGTTAATCTTTATTAGACTTTTCAAAGTTATCCATGTAACAAACTTTCAACCAATGACTCCCAAACCAATCGGCTTTAGGGCACGAAGTGTAAAGACACTCCTAAGGGCTTCCTTATTCGAGTAACAGAGACCACAAAGACTTGACTAGTCAAGTTTTTTCTATATTTTTTTCTTTTTTTAATAATTTTTTTTTCAATTTCTGAAATATAACCATAGAGGTTGTTCATATCCTTCCCAAGCCTTGAATTCGTTGAGTTCAATCTAAACCATGACTAGATCAACACACTAAATATGTGCAAATAAACCCAGGGTTTTCTAACAAAGCAAGCTAACAATAATCCAGAGTTAACCTAAGCATTTATTATCCCATCCACTCGAGTTATTAATTAATTCACTATATTCTTATCATTGGCCATTGATGAGTGGGTTTTATACCTACGAATCGGCCTCTAATTTGAGCTTAAATTGTGTTAATTTATTATGTTTGTGATTCGTTTACTTGTTTTTTGTTATTTTATGTTTAGACATGGTAGCATAGCATTTGGGCGTAAAAGGTGGTGGCATGGCAAAATTTGGGAAGGAAATGAGCAATATTTGGAATGCAGCAGAAGGGACCCCCGCCAAGGCAGACATGTTACACACAAAACCCCCGCCGGGGCAGTGGTACTTGATCGAAAGACATAAGCACTGCCCGCCGGGGCGGGGGTACGAAAAAAAGCAAGACTTCTGTTTGAACTGTATTGCTGCAGAGGCGTGGAGAATAGAGATTGACATGGTTTGGAACTGTAATTGGCATCGGAATATGGTCAGAATACGTGTCCTAAGCTGGAGATTAACAAAGAACAACAAGGAGGAAGACACCGGAAGGAATCAATTAGAAATCGGAAGCCCTAATTTGAGCAAGAGCATTGGAGGAATGATTGAAGGTCTGAGTCACGATAATTGCAAATTGGAGCTAAGGAGAAGGGTGGTTCTACATTCATTCTCTTCTTTTAATTCAATTTTTGTAATTGGGATGATGATTTCTTTAATAATTTTAGTTTTTAATTCATTTTTGATGAACTAATTTACTTATTAGGCTTATGACGGATCTTATGGTTAAACAATGATTATGTAGCCTTGAATTTCAGTTTAATAATCTATCTTTTAGTTTATCTATAGTGTTTTGTGCTTGAATTTATGAATTACTTGATCACCAATTTTGTGTGGAATTATATGGACTCGAGAGATGAAATACAAATCTAGACTTAGTCATTATAACATGTGTTCTTGAAATCAGTGAATGAATGGAATCCTGATGAATGTTAGGGTAACGATATGCTTAAAATCGCATGTAATCAGTTAGAGAACTTGAATTTAAACCTTCTTTGATTGTAATTCACATAGAGATATAGTGAATTAGTCGATTAAGGTGTTTAGCTTAATTATATCTAATTTGTGGATTTAACTTAATATGGTATTAGTGCATCGAGAGATGGCTAGTTCTACTTGAGTGTTCTTAATTAATAAATTGGGATAGTGAATTGAACTGAAATAGGGTGTAGTAATCCGAGTGATACTTAAAGTGAAGTCGTAAGCCTAATTCTCAATTATTTGCTTGAAATTACAGTTTTTGAGTGTGTTGATTACTTAGTATTTTTATATTTTTAGTTTTCTTAGTTTAAATCATTGAATTGGATAGTTTAATAAAATTTGGATTAATATAATCTTGTAATTTTTAGGATTAATTTCTTATTAAGTATCTGTGGGAATGATACTTGACTTATCATTATACTATGTTGACCATGTGCACTTGTGTGTGCGCGTATATAGATTTTACCCAACAAGTTTTTGGCGCCGTTACCGGGGACTGTAGTATAGATTTTAATACTTTTCAATATCTGTTTAATTAGTCCAGTTTTACTTAAACATTTTTCTTTAGTTTTGCTCTTTCTTGTATTAGGTTCTTGAAGTTAGTTTATGCAAACTCGGTCTAAAAACCCAAGACTTGCTTCCTTTTGAGGACGATATCGAGAAACGGTTTCAAAGGCTAAGTAAGTGGATAAAGTACACAATGGAAAACTTTGAGAATTCTGAGACAGAAGAAATAATGGCTGCAAAAGACCAGAAAGCGCTGAGGGACTTTGCTACACCCAAGGTGACTGAGCTTTAGTCGAGTATCACCAGGCCGGCGATTGCTGCAAATACATTTGAGATTAAGCCTGGGAATATTCAGATGATTTAGAATTCAGTTCATTTTGGGGGATTAGCCAACGGCGATCCGAATGAACACTTGGTCTATTTTTTGGAGATATGTGACACTTTCAGATACAATGGGGTGTCGGATGAAGCAGTCAGACTTTGCTTGTTCCCATTCACTTTGCGGGACATGGCAAAGAGTTGGTTACATTCTCTACCGTCGGGATCAATAACTACTTGGGAAGACCTTGCTCAGAAGTTCCTGGCTAAGTTCTTTCCACCAGTTAAAACTTTAAAGATGAGAAACGAGATCACCATGTTCGAGCACCAACATGGGGAGTCTTTATATGAGGCATGTGAACAGTACAAGGAATTGCTCAGAAAATTCCCTCATCATGGACTACCAAAATGGTTGCAGATGAATACGTTCTACAATGGGTTGAATGGGAATCTTAAGACGAGCATAGATGCAGCTTCGGGTGGAGCATTTATGGCCAAGAGATACGAGGAGGCATATGAGTTAGTTGAAACTATGAAAGCTAATAACTACCAGTGGCCTACATCGATGATGGCACAACCTAAGGTAGCTGAGGTTTTAGAGGTAGACGGGGTAACCACGTTGGCAACACAGATTTTAGCTTTATCAAAGAAAATAGATACTCTGACGGGTGCACAACCACATCAGGTCGCATATGTTTGCGAGTTATGTGCAGGAGAACACCCTATAAAACAGTGCACCATCAACCCAGCATCAGTACAATTTGTGGGCAGTTACAATAAGATTCCACAGAATATGTATCAAAATGCCTACAACCCGGGGAATAAGAACCATCCTAACTTGTCGTGGAGTAACAATCAAAATCAGCAGGCTCCATTACCTTCTTATCCCTTGGGGTTCCAAAATCAGAATCAATAGGCAGCTCCACAACATGAGAAAAAGTCAGTTTTAGAAGAACTACTGTTGAAGTATATAACAGGCAATGAGGCGGCCATCAAAACGCAAGCGGCAGCGATAAAGAATTTAGAGAATCAGATGGGACAACTTGTATTGGCTTTGAACAACAGGCCTCAAGGGACTTTACCGAGCGATACAAGGAAGAATCCAAGAGGAAATCACGAGCAGTGTAATGCTATTACACTTAAGAGTGGTAAGAAATTGGGTTTTAACGTGAATAGGAAAGCAAGTACAAATGATGATGGTGAGAATGAAGGGAATGAATTAGCCAGAAAATCTAAAGAGAACGGGGTGAAAAAGCCAAAGGAAGAAAAATAGAATAAAGCTACACCACCTGTACCTTTTTCTCAAAGGTTAGAAAGTCAAAAGATAAAGGACCAGTTTTTAAGATTTATGGATATCTTCAAACAATTGCACATTAATATTCCATTTGTCGAAGCACTTGAACAAATGTCACGTTACACCAAATTTATGAAAGAAATACTTTTGAAGAAACGCAAGCTCAAGGACTTCGAAACAGTGGCGTTGACTGAAGAATGCAGTGCAATACTGCAGAAAAAGCTTCCTCCTAAATTAAACGATCCGAGAAGCTTCACAATTCTGCGCATAATTGGCAATCAAGATGTGGGGAGAGCTCTATACGATCTAGGAGCAAGTATAAATCTTATGCCACTATCCGTTTACCGAATTATGGGGTTAAAAGAAGCAAAACCAACCAACATCAGTCTACAGCTCACAGATAGATCATTAACATATCCACTAGGAATAGTTGAAGACGTGTTGGTGAAGGTTGACTCACTAATATTTCCAGCTAATTTTGTGGTGTTAGATTTTGAAGAAGATAAGAACATCCCTATCATCTTGGGACACCCATTCCTTGCGACTGGATGAACACTGATTGACATGCCGAACGAAGAACTGATAATGCAAGTGTTCGATCAGGTAGTGAAGGTGAAAGTGTTCAAGGAAATCCCAATCCCGACTGACAAGGAAGAATGTGAGTCACTCAAGGAATCTACACGTGTCAAATTCAGGGATTGCAGAGAGGGTGGTGGCCTTAAGGAACTAATTGAGGATAATAAGTCAACTTCATTCTCAAATATGCAAGTGAATGGGCATGCAATATAACGATGTTTGTTATGTGCTATAAACAAACATCATTCCGCGGGCAGCCCAACCGATCTAGGATAACACAGGAAGTAGTCAGACTGAAAGACTTAAAATCAAACACTTATTGGGAGGCAACCCAATTTTACTTTTATTCTCAGTATTTTTAAGTGTGCAAATTAATTTGTAGTTTAGAGTATAAATTTAGTATGAGTTTAGTTTGAAGTAAGTTAATTCGGTTTATCAAGTAGTTAGCAAGTCATGCTCTCCAGTAAATCCAATCTTCAATGTTCCATGTTCATGTTGTTATCTTAAATTTATCATTTTATGGTGTTTCAGGTACTTAAAAAGCTCATGGATAAGTGTTGGATGCAAAGAATTGGAAAAAGAAAGTGCAACTGCAGTGTACCCCCCCCCCGCCAGGGCGGGGGTCATGAACCGAAAGCAGTAGACCCCCTACCGGGGCGGGCATCTACAGCTTATCACTCCCCGCCGGGGCGGGGGTACGAGAAGTTGAATATACAAAGTCGGCAGTTACACACAGTTAACCCATCTTCTCCACTTACTTTTCTTATAATCGGCGCCTATACCCCCACTAACCCATGAATTAGCCACGAACTACCCACTTCTCCACTACATTAACCAACTACACACTTACACTACTTCCTTTCTATAAATCCAAGCCCTAGCCACATCAATTTCATCCCATCCCATACAATTTTCACTAAAAACAGATTTTGGTTTCTTGTAGTTCAGGTTTCAACAAGGAGGAGAGTACTTCAATTGGCCTCATTCACTACATCAAGTTCACCATTGAAGGAGAAATCAGTGCAATCAACGAGGGTAAATTTTCGTGCTAATCATTATTTTAAGTTATTCCACATAGTTGGGTTATAGTGATCAAATTTGGGAGTCTAGTGGGTCGTGCACACCAAGTGTTCGACAATTTATTCAAGTAAAGTTTGGGGGAAATTTGGCTTAAGTTCATTCGTTCAAGTACCATGGCACCAAAACCAACAGTAAAGAGACAGCGAGGCAAAATCTCCGGGTCTACACCACCGACTAGAGCCTTTGACAGATGAAAGTTTGTTAGTGCCAACGCCATCAACCGCTATGACTATTTAGTGACCAAGGCCCTAACTCCAGAGCGCGACTTGTCACCCGACAACATCGATGGCGAAATTAAATGGCAAATTTATGAAAAAGGGTGGGATAGGTTCACTGACGAGCCGAAGCCAGCAATCGTCAATGTAGTGAAGGAATTGTGACGCCCCCAAAATAGGTATACATCATCCATCTTGGGTCGCCAAATACATGGTACAAAATATAAATATAAACTTAATTATACAACAAGAGCTGAGAGTTTTTACACGAATATTGTCTCATAGACAGTATCCAAACTCAAATTCAATCCTCATTACATTTATTATCACACTAAATAGTGAAGATTACTAAAAAAGCCATCTCGGACCATCACTCCATTCCCCGACTAGTTCAGGCTACGTTCTCATTTCCTGAAGAGAACAATGGAAGTTAAAGGGTGAGCTTAACTAGACCAGTAAGAAATATTATGATTAAGATAATGCAGAATAAGTTATCATTAGCCTTCAACAATGTTAAACTGATAGAATATAATCGACAACAAGTTTAACTGCAGCTAAATAAACAATCCATTAGAAGAATCAAGTAGAGCATGATATCTACTATCTTCTATGATTTAAAAAGGTTTTCATCAACTTTATCATTGAGACTCAACTTAATAAATAACCACATCATCGAATCATCCCTGCACTACGAGCCAAGGATATTCATGTAATCATCAATGGTTATGATTATACCGAATAATTCCTGGTTATAATCATATCAATCAACAGTCCATCTATGCACGTAAGCCAAAGATGACTTTCATCACAATATAAGTATGAGGATGATGACAATGATATAAGCATTTAATTAAATGAAAGCAAAGGATAAATTTTAAAGATTCATAATTTAATTTATCCAGTATTCAATAATGTCCAAATTGTCAACATGATACTGCTTTGTGGAGTAAAATTCAAGAATAATATCCATGTATCAAAAATATTTTGGACAGAAAAGAAATCAATTTTTTGGGTGAATAGTAACTGGGTGAATAGTACCCCATGAATAGTACTTCGTGAATAATAACCCGACATGAAAAGTACCCCAAATACCCGAGTGAATAATATTATAGTGAATAATAACCGGGTGAATAGTAACTCGTGAATAGTATCTTGGCATGAAAAGTGTCCCGAATACCCGAGTGAATAATATTATAGCGAATAGTAACTAGATGAATAGTAACCTATGAATAGTACCCCGGGTGAAAATATTGATATTTAATAAGAAAGTTCAGATCAATATTCTAATGAAACGATACTGAATGAAGCGCAAAACTCAAGGATATTCCACTAATTTCAAGGATTATAGAAGCAATACTTACCATAGTAAGTTTTGATTTAAGAATATGAAATAAAATAACATACGAAACTGTAAATGGATTTTCACCCGTCATACGGTACGTAATCCGCGTAGACAGGTTATTCCAACATATTAAAGGATGAATATGAAAAAATAGTATTCCTTATGAATACAAAAGAAATAATATCCTTTACCTTAGTAGAAGGCTGGATACTGCAATAGTGAAGTAGTAGAATACTCTTCTTCTTGCTCTCTATAGTTTCTCTCTCTATAGTGTCTCTTGTGAATCTCAGTGAATTGGTGAGAATGAAAGAATAATTAAGCTTCTATTTATAGAAGAATGGACTAAATAGTAACTTATTCACGAACGGTCCAGATTGATTTACTATTAGAACGGATGATCCATATTGATTACTATTAAAACCACAACCGACGGTCCAGATTGATTTACTTTTAAAACCACCACCGATGGTCCAGATTGATTACTTTTAAAACCACCATCAACGGTCCAGATTGATTTACTATTAAAACCACCACCGATAATCCAGATTGATTTACTATTAAAACCACCATCAATGGTCCAGATTGATTTACTATTAAAACCACCATCAATGGTCCAGATTAATTTACTATTAAAACCACCACCAATGGTCCAGATTGATTTAACTTATTACACTTTGGTACCCCTAAAGTTTTCCAAGTTTGCATTATTCCCCTCTAACTTTTGTAATTCACTTATCTTCAATAAACACATTCTTAATACTTTAACAATTATTCATCACTAATATTATAACTCACAATATTTAATAACCAGATCATTCCCAGGAAAAAGGGGGCTTTCCAATAAGGATTTCTCCCCATTGATGCACAATTAGGTGACCAAACCTTTCCTCGACAGAACTTTCTAGACATTGTCAATATTGCAAATAATAATATGAATAACTTTGTTGTCTCAATTATTGATTTAATAATATAAAATATTATGCAGATGATACTGTGACAATAATTGAATCAAATAACATGAAATACTATGCAACAATTACTTTAGCAATAATTGAGTAAATTGAGTGGCTTCTTACGTAAGCATCAATAATCAATACCGTGTACTACTATGCAATCATGCGTATTACTGTACTTTTACCACTGGTTAGTTCAATAGTTAACGGTAAAACTTTTGCCGTTATTTTTGTAAAAAGATATTTCTGTCATTTTCTAACTACGATAATACTTCCGTTGTGTGGTCCACCAATGATTGTACCATCGTACGAATATTCCCTGTTAAAACGAATATTCCCCGACCAATTGAATATTTTATATCAACTTGTTTACTTTGCAAAATTTTCCAATATCACCCTTAACTTTAACCTTTTATCAATTTAACCATTTATTAAATAGAATAATAATTATAAGAAAATTAGATACTTTCATTTCATATAATTCGGGGTCTTACAACCTCCCCTCCTTATGAAATTTCATCCTCGAAATTGGTGTACGTACCTGGTATGACGAAGAGGTGGGGATACTTTGATTTCATTTCAGATTCTAACTCCCCGGTCATTTCCTCAACATCGTGGTTTCTCTATAAAACTTTGAATTGAGGTATAATCTTGGAGCGTAGAATATGTTCCTTCTTATCCAAGATTTTAACAGGTACCTCTTCATACGTTAAATCTTTCGCTATTTCGTCCGGTTCTAACTCAATAATGTGGTTCGGAAATTCCATATATTTACGTAACATGGATATGTGAAAAACATTATGAACACGAGACATACTTGGCGGTAACGTAAGTCTATAAGCCACAGTTCCTACTCGATCGAGGATTTCGAATGGCCCAATGAATCGAGGATTGAGCTTTTCTCTCTTTCCAAATCTTGTAACTCCTTTCTATGGAGCAACACGTAATAACACATGATCTCCAACATTGAACTCCACGTCCTTTCGATGAAGATCAACATAACTATTTTGTCGATCTTGTGAGGTTTTCATACGTTGTCGGATCATTTGAATCTTTTCCGTAGTCATACGTGCCAACTCCGATCCCAACAACATTGCTTCACCCACCTCGTCTCAGCATACTGGAGAATGACACTTGCTTTCGTATAACACCTCAAATGGAGCTATGCCAATACTTGCTTGATAACTGTTGTTGTAGGAGAATTCCACTAATGGCAAGAACTTGTCCCAACTTCCTTTGAAGTCAAGGACACATAGTCTTAATAAATCCTCAAATGTTTGAATAGTCCTCTCCGACTGCCCGTCCGTTTGAGGATGATATGCCAAACTAAATCGTAAATCCGTGCCCATAGCTTTTTGTAAACTAACCCCAAATCGTGAAGTGAATCTTGGGTCTCGATCAGAAACTATGGATACTGGCATGCCATGCAGTCTTACAATCTCATTTATGTACATACGAGTAAGACGTTCAAGTTAATATATTTCTCGTATAGGTAAGAAATGAGCAGACTTGGTCAATCTATCAACAATGACCCAAATCGTATCTATGCCTTGAGAAACCTTGGGAAGACCAGTAACGAAATCCATGGTAATGTGCTCCCACTTCCATTCTAGAATTTCAAGTGGTTGCAATGGACCTTTTGGCACTTGATGCTCTGCCTTGACTTGTTGACAAGTTAGACACCTTGAGATAAACTCCGCTACCTCTCTTTTCATATTGCTCCACCAAAATATATGTTGAAGATCACGATACATTTTGGTACTCACAGGATGGATTGCAAACGGTGTGTTGTGTGCCTCCATCATGATCTTATACTTTAAATCAGGGTCGTTTGGAACACAAAGTTTGGAGTTGACTCGAAGTATTCCTTCCTCATCAATTCTTGCTTCCGGAACAACACCTTCTTGTACTTTCTTCTTCATACGCATCAGCTCCAGGTCCGTAGCTTGAGCAGTTTTAAATTTATCAATTAAAGTCGGTTCTACTCGTATATTTGCCATCATCATGTGGGTCCCTAGGAGTCTTTAACTCTATCTCCATCCTTTACAAGTCATACAAAATGAGCCTTTGCATTAACAATATCACACTCGTACCTGCATATGATCTTCTACTTAATGCGTCAGCTACCACATTTGCTTTTCCAAGATGATATTGAATGGTATGATCATAATCTTTCAACAGTTCAAGATAAAGTCATTGCTGCATAATGAGTTCCTTTTGAGTGAAAAAATATTTGAGGCTTTTATGATCCATATAGATCTCCATTTTCTCCCCATACAGGTAATGCCTCCAGATTTTAAGTGCGAACACGACAACTGCCAACTCTAGATCATAAGTAGGGTAATTCCTTTCATATTCTTTGAGTTGTCGTGAGGCATAGGCTATGACTTTCCCATATTACATGAGAACACATCCTAACCCTCTGCCTGAAACATCATTGTAGATGACAAATCCCTCCGAGCCAGATGGTATTGTCAGAACAGGTGCTGAAATGAGTCTCCTCTTGAGTTCTTGAAAACTCTTGTCACATTCTTCGCTCCAACCAAATTTTGTATCTTTTCTAGTCAGCTGAGTTAATGGAGTAGCGATTCGAGAAAATCCTTCCATGAATCTCCGATAATAACAAGCTAATCCCAGAAAGCTACGTACTTCGGTCACTGACTTAGGTTGTTCCCATCTTTGAATTGCTTCAATCTTTGCCGGGTCAACAGATATTCCATGATTTGATATCACGTGCCCAAGGAATACTACTTCCTCAATCCAGAACTCGCATTTCTTTAACTTGGCATATAATTTGTTCTCATGAAGCTTTTGTAGTATCAGCCTCAAGTGTTGCTCATGATCTTCATGACTTTTGGAGTAAATGAGAATGTCATCAATAAAGACAACCACAAAATGATCTAAATATTCTTTGAATACTCGGTTCATCATATCCATGAAGGCAGCAGAAGCATTAGTCAATCCAAAAGACATGACTAGGAATTTATAATGCCCGTATCGAGTTCTGAAAGCAGTCTTTGGAATGTCATCAGTTTTAATCTTTAACTGATGATATCCAGAACGAAGATCGATCTTTGAAAAGAACTTGGCTCATTGCAACTGCTCAAATAGGTCATCAATGCGAGGCAACGGGTACCAATTTTTGATGGTGACATGATTCAACTCTCGATAATCAATACAAAGTCGCATACTCCCATCTTTCTTATTTACGAATAGAACAGGAGCACCCCAAGGAGATGTACTAGGATGGATGAAACCGATGTCTAACAATTCCCGCAGTTGGTTCTTTAACTCCTGAAGTTCAACAGGAGCCATTCGATATGGGGCTTTGGAAATGGGTTTTGTACCGGGTTCAAGGTCGATACAAAATTCAATTTCACGCTCTGGGGGTAGGCCAGGAAGTTCTTCAGGGAATACGTCAGGAAATTTATTAACAATAGAAACATCATTCAAGACTAACGTATTTTTGTTTAAATCCGTGACATGAGCTAAGAAAGCTTGACATCTGTTTTTCAATAAACGAATAGCTTTATGGCTTAAAATGACAGTGATTGAATTTAATGGTTTGGTTGCTTGAATTTGCAAAATAGGTTGGTTAGAAATATGAAAGCTAACAACCTTACAAAAACAATCAATTTTAGCATGATGAATAGTCAACCAATCAATTCCTAAAATCACATAGAATGCAAGTATTTTTAAAGAGATAAGATCGACAGGTAACGTGTGGTTATCGATTTGAATCAAACAAAACTTATAAACAGTGGATGTAATAAAGGTTTCCCCCAATGGAGTTTCAACCGATAAGTCAAAGTCTAATTTCTCCGGAGTCAAATTTAAACTTTGAGCGCAAGTATGAGAAATTAAAGAATGGGTAGAACCAGTATCAAATAAGGTATAAGCTTCGCAAGAGTTTATAATTAGCTTACCTGTGATCACCTCGTTTTGCGAAGTTTATGATTAGCTTACTTGTGATCACCTCGTTCTGATTCCTCGCTTTTTAGGAGGTTACGACAAACGCTCTCCCTTGAACTACCAATTTTGTCTTGTCTGGGATGGCCTTTGATGCCTCCATCCCAGCTGGAATTGACTTTGGTGCCCGACAAAATCGGGCTAGGTGACCTTTGTGACGAACGAGATTTTTGTAATTTAATTTTAATATTTATTGAAGTAAATAAATATTTTCGATGATTTAATTATTAGATTAAATAATTAATTGATGCAATTGTGATAAATTAATTTAATTATATGAGTTATATTTATTGAATTAATGTAGAGAATTTTATTATTCAAAGTATGTAATTATGTGAGTTTATTAAATTAAATGAAATATTTAATAAGCCTAATATTATTTTATAATTAATGAGAAAATTAATTATATGACTATGTGAATTACTGAGAAATTATTATATTTTATTTATATTAAATTAAATAATATATTTGAGTTATTGTATAACTGGGTGTGACATGATTTAAACTATAGTATAAGGGATTCATTAAATTAAATGATTTTTGAATCAATTAAGCCTAGCCAAACATGGCCTTAATGGGAGTTATTAGCAGTTACCCATGATTGGGTTAACTGACCTTAATGCGCGTCAGTTCCTTTTCCTTTATTATATTATACGTATTCTTTTTCTATTCATTTTTCTAAGTCTAAGAACAAAGCAAATGCAGAGATTAATTATCAGAGACAAATTGTGATATTGAGAAGGAGATTAAGAGTGAGTGATTGAAGAAAAGCATCTAAACCTACAAATCTACACTTTATACTCTGGGTAAATTCTCCAAACCAAATTCTGTTTTACGTTGTTTAAGTTTCATAAATATGGCTTTCAAAGTTTTGTAAAGTCTCTGCAATTGGGAAATGGTATGATTATCGGCTTGTATATGTGTTAAATGTTACCATATTGTATTTGATTATATATATATATATATTATGTAAACCATATCATCAGTATCATAAAACATGTCATATATGTTGCTCAAAACTTATAGAGTATGGGTTATGGCCATATGGACTTATACGTGATTTTAATATGTCAAACGTAAATGTTTTTTGTAAAATGTCCACTTTTATTTGATTATGCATATTGATACGAAGAGACCAAACTTTAATTGAACGGATTCGGTGTTATAACGAATCCGTAGTGTTAATTTTTATGAATTATGTTCAAAACCTTCAAGAACATCAAGAACCGTGAAATTTACATATTTTAATTTAGTAATTATGTGTTTTAAATGATTAAAATCATTATTTAAATGTTGTGTAATGATTATGTATGAATTATATCATGTGGGTATGTCTAAATTCGTGTAGAAAATAAAAATTGGTAGAAATTGGTAGAAATTGGCAACTGGAACGCCACGTCGCAGCGCCGGTTGCTTGCCTAATTCCCGCGCTGCAGCGCCATCGCGCCACAGCGCCAGGTCTCAAGTCGTAGCGCCACAGAGCCGCAGCGCGAAGACTTAGTACAACAGTGGCGCCGCAGCGCCACTCTCCAGAATGTTCAGAAATGAATTATTTTAAATGTTCAAGTCTAGCAATGTGATAACAACTTAATTTAAAGAACATAGAGATATGTTAGAAATATAATGAGATGTTAAAATAGATTCTTAACATGATAATAACATAATTGCATGTGGACTGAATTATTAAATGCATAGTTAGTTTATTATTCGTGAAGTGCTTATTATGTGACAATAAATGTGATAATTTGACTAAGTATAGTCATAAAAAAAGTTAGACAAAAAGAATGAAGTTGTTATGATTAATTACGTTATAATTGACTGGTATTGTGAACGTAAATGATATGTAGGATTTAAATCAAGGAACGAGTTTATTTAACGTGTAATCTATGCACGAGGCAAGTTTCCTAACCCTACTTGTTATCATTATTCAAGTTTATAAATCAAGTTCATTGTTATGTTAAATATTTACTATCTTTTCAAAGTATGATTCTGTTATGCAATAATTGTTCTATTGTATACCTATTGAGATTGTTATTCATTATAAATATCATTTATTGTTGAACCTTGTTAGACTAGCGAATCCTTATTGATTCAACTAGTCCATAGTTGATGAACGTTCTAAATTCAGAACCCTTATTGATTTATCCAAACCAAACTTCCTTTGGTGCGGACTCTAATGTCAAACTAAGATGAACAACCCTGCAAAGGGATTTGCTTATGCTGTTAGCGTTAAGATATTGTGCACGGTATGGTACTAAGGGCTGATCCCCCTAAGTACGAGTAGAAAGGTCCATAGTCTTATGACTGTTAAAGGTTTCAAGTATAACCCTTGCTTACCTAGGACATAGTTAAAGGTCTTATGACCCTCATAAATCTTTTGATTCTTGTTATTCATTCTTGCTTCAAAAGTTGAGCTTTTATTTCAGAAGTCTTTGATTCCCTCGCATGTTATTATACATTGTTATTTCATTATTTTATTTGTGGGCAATCATGCTCACTCTTGCTTAATAATAACATTGCAGTTAAGAACGAAAAGTACGATGAGCCTTCTACTAGTAAATACAAGGGCAAGGTTAACAAGTGTTGAAGACTTGTATTTATGAGTTGTTGAATTTATGTGTTAAGACTTAATGTTGGTAAGACTTATTAATTGTTTATGTTTCCGCACAGATGTTTAAGGTTAGTTTGACCTGATATTATATTTACTATTCAGATGTTGTAACCCCACAAGGGGAGGATTTTATTTCTATCTATTGCATGGTTTGCATTTATTATGGGTAGATAGATAGATGATATTTGTACAGTGAACACCAAATCCCGTGGAATTGAAGTACCCAGATTTGGGGGTGTCACAAGTTGGTATCAAAGCTTGTAGGTTATGAAGCTTAGGTGGGGGAACAACCTTGGTAGTAGCCTTATAGGATGAACATAGAGATGGAAAACTCTTATCGAGTTCTAGGAAATGAATTTTTGTAATTCATTAAAGATAATAAAAAACTTTATGTGCTTATGTGTTAAATTATGTGCTCACTAGTACGACTTAGTAACTAAAACTTGAAATTTTGTTGTCAGGATGTCGGATGTTGGAGGAACTAGTCGAGTTGGGGAGGAGGAACCCCGAGTACCTACAGTACCTACAGAGGAGGAACCCCGAGACATTCATGTCGTTAGGGAACAGTTGGTACAGAGGGAGTCATCTCCATTGATCACCGTTGTTGGTCAGGAGCATGAACCTGAGACTGATCCTGAGGAGGATCCTGAGGAGGAATTTGATGAGGAAGAGGAAGAGGAAGAGGAAGAGGAAGAAGAGGAGTTTCCACATCACTCCATTGATGCTGAGATGTATGACATATTATACAACCGTAACGTGGAGTTACAAGATGAGGTGCAGGATCTGACTGAGCGGGCTATTATTCAGCAGATTACTCTAGAGCAGAAGGAAAGGGAGATTTTGACTCTTCACTCACGACTGGGAAATGTAGAATGGGATTTGGTCCACGAGAAGGGTCAAACCGAAGATAAGACCGCAGAGATAGAAAAGTTGAAGAAGGAACTGAAGGAAAGCTCTGAAAGGCTGATTATAGCAGAGGAAGGCTGGGTAAGAGAGTCACGTCGTGCTGATCTTGCAGAAGAGGATGGTCGTGCAAAGAAGGCGAAGCTTGGGGAGATATACTATAGACTTAATCATGAAATGGATGAGGCCCAGGATCGAGTTTTGAGGTACCCCATCCAGTTCGAAGGACTTCCATCGTACATGCTGGATCGCAGGACGATGTATTGCATCATGGAAGAGGAGCGTAGCAAGGCTATTCAGTGCCTGACAGACAGTGATAGAATTTGTTTACTTATGTGATAAACTTGTCTATTATTTAGATGTAAATTCCGATGTAGTTATGAATAAAGGAATATTTTAATATTTAAATCCTGTGGATTCTTTATCTCAGGATAGTTGATGTAAATAGTAGTGATGCTATCGTCTGATGCTAAAACTTTTGATTTGAATGAATATATATCAAGTTGTTTGAGATAATGTGTTAAATAATTATATTAAATTGTTGAGTTAAGTCTTAACTATTTAGAGAATTTAATAGAGATTTAATAAGCATATATTTTAACAGAAATATGCCGCCAAGAAAAAGACAACAACGTCAACCAGCTCATGAAGAGTCAACAAATAACAACAATAATGCTAATGCTAATCCCGTTCAGCAGTTGGTTAACTTACTGACTGGAGCAATGAATAATCAACCTCAAGCTCCACCAAATACTACGTTTAAAGATTTCAAGGCGGTGGGACCGCCAGAGTTTAAAGGTTCCATGAACCCGATCGATGCTCAAACGTGGGTTATGGAGATGGAGAAGGTTTTCGATGTTGCTAGGGTTAGAGAAGACCAGAAGACCACTTTTGCATCGTTTATGCTGAAGTCTGAAGCTAGCTATTGGTGGCAAATAAACAAAGTTCGTGGAGGTGAAGGTGTAATTACTTGGGAAATATTTAAAGAGATGTTCTTTGAGATATATTTCCCGACCAGCTCGTAGAACCATATGGAGGTTCAATTTTGGGAATTGAAGCAGGGAAATATGAGCGTACTTGATTATACGGCTAGATTCAACGAGTTGGCGAGGTTCGCCCCGTACCAAGTACACACGGATGAGAGAAAATCCAGAAGATTTGAACAAGGACTAAAGCCCTAGGTATATAGTAAAGTATCAATGTTTCAGATAAACACATTTGCTGGAGTACTGGAAAAGGACAGCCTCGCTGAAGGTGGAAGCGATGCGGTGACCAAGTACAATCAAGATCAGAAGAACAAGAAGAGTGAAGGTGAAGGAAATAACAAGGTTAGTGGAAGTGGCACAGGAGGTGGAAATTTTAATCAGAAGAAGAGGTGGAATGACAACTTATCATCGGGAAATCAACAAGGAAGTCAGAAGAAAAGAATCGAAGCATGCTCGACCTGTGGGAAAGCTCATCTGGGAGTTTGTATGAAGGGAAAAAGAGTATGCTACAATTGTGGCCGGGAAGGCCACATAACACCTAACTGTCCTAACCCAAAGAAGGATGCTTGCTTCACTTGTGGTTCGAAGGATCATATGGCAAGAGGCTGTCCTAAGAAGGGATCGAGAGGCACATGATTAGGAGGGAATATGGGAAACAACAGTGGAAATGCTTTGACTATCACCGGACCAACCGCAACCAATCGACCGACCGCCAGGACTTTCAACATGACGGTACAGGATGCAGTTCAGTCTCGTGATGTTGTGTCCGGTATTATTCTGATCAATAAAATTAATGCTTATGTTTTATTTGATTCGGGTGCTACTTGTTCCTTTATACCCGACGACTTTGCTAATAGTTTAGATTTGCTTAAGGATGAGTTGGAATATCCCAGGAACATAGAAATTGCGAATAGAGAGATAATCCCTGTTAAGTACGTGTATAAGAACTGTAGAGTGGATATTAAGGGTAATATCATGAACGTAGATCTTATCCCTATTCGACTTGGGGAATTTGACGTTATATTGGGAATGGACTGGTTATTCAATTACGGGGGCTATAATTGATTTCCAAAAGAAGCGTATTAACCTTATGACTCCGTCAAAGGTTGTGTTTTATGGTAGCAAGTCGCCTAGACAAGCGAGTTGTCTGACGATGATGCAGGCCAGGAAGTTATTAAGACAAGGCTGTGTAGGATATTTAGCTTACATAGTCGACAGTCGAAAAGAGAATCCGAAGGTAGAAGAAATACCGATTGTGAGGGACTTCATCAACGTATTTCTAGACGATTTGCCAGGACTTCCACCAGATAGAGAGGTAGATTTCGTGATCGATTTGGCGCCCGGAACTGCTCCAATATCGAAGGTACCATACCGAATGGCACCAGTAGAGATGAAAGAATTAATGGTAGATTTCATGATCGATTTTGTCGGTGTTGTTTGTGAAAAAGAAGGATGGATCGATGCGGCTCTGTATTAACTACAGAGAACTGAATAAGGTCACAATTAAGAACATATATCCATTATCGAGGATCGACGACCTGTTTGATCAATTGAAGGGAGGGAGATACTTCTCCAAGATAGACTTGAGAAGCGGTTATCATCAACTGAAGGTGAGGCCAGAGGATGTACCGAAGAGAGCGTTCAGAACGCGATATGGTCACTATGAATTTTTGGTAATGTCATTTGGTCTAACGAATGCTCCTGCAGCATTTATGGGACTAAAAAATGGTGTGTTCAAGCCGTTTTTGGACAAATTCATAGTGGTATTTATAGACGACATTTTGGTATATTCGAAAACCAAAGAAGAACACGAAGAGCATTTGAGATTAACGTTGGAGGTATTAAGAAGGGAGAAGTTGTATGTTAAGTTTTCAAAATGTGAATATTGGATCGTGCGAGTACAAGTTCTTGGTCGCATGATCGATAAAAATGGAATTTCGGTAGATTCATCAAAAGTTGAAGCCGTGATTAACTGGGATCAGCCGAGAATGCCGTCAGAAGTAAGAAGTTTTCTTGGATTGGCAGGATATTATACAAGATTCATTCAAGACTTTTCCAAGATCACAACTCCGCTAACGAATTTAACTCAAAAAGTTGTGAAATTTGTTTAGACGGAGAAGTGTGAGGAAAGCTTTCAAGAATTAAAGAAGAGGTTGAGTACGGCGCCTGTGTTATCTCTTTCGGATGATATAGGAAATTTTATTATTTATAGTGATGCGTCACATAAAGGACTTGGCTGTGTGCTGATGCAAAATGGCAAAGTCATTGCGTATGCATCATGACAATTGGAGGATTACGAGAAGGGATACCCGATCCACGACTTGGAGTTAGCTGCAATAGTTTTTGCTTTGAAAATTTGGAGGCACTATCTCTACGGGGAGAAGTGTGAAATATATATAGACCACAAGAGTCTGAAATATATTTTTACACAGAAAGACTTAAATATGCGTCAAAGAAGATGGTTGGAATTAATTAAGGATTACGACTGTGAGATTTTATACTATCCGGGTAAAGCAAATGTGGTTGCCGACGCCTTAAGTAGAAAGGGTCGTGAGAAATTGATGAGGTTGACTGCTCAGGAGGTGCTAATCGCAGAAATGGAGAAACTAGAGTTGGAAGTGAAGTATCCTATGAAGATTGATGATAAGCTATTTCAGATACAATTTGGTACAACTCTACTAGATAAAGTAAAGGAGGCTCAGCTTTAGGACGAAGAATGTAAAAAGGCGACAAAGAAGATATCTGAAGGAACTGAACCGAGATTTAGGATGGATAAAGAAGGAATACTGAGATTTGAATGTAGAATTTTGGTTCCGCCAGTACAAGAGATTAAGGAAGAAATTTTGAGCGAGGCTCATAGTTCACGATATTCGATTCACTCTGGTAGTACCAAAATGTACCAAGATATTCGACAACATTTCTGGTGGCCAAATTTAAAACGAGATGTTACAGAATGTGTTGCCAAGTGTCTTACCTGTCAGAGAGTGAAAGCAGAACATCAGAGACCAAATGGATTGCTTCAACCATTGGAGATCCCAGAATAGAAATGGGAACATATTACAATGGACTTTGTGGTTGGCCTTCTGATGACTCAGAAAGGCTACGATGCGGTATGGGTTATCGTCGACCGACTGACGAAATCCGCACACTTTCTTCTGATCAAAATCAGATTTAACTTAGATCAGTTGGCAAGGTTATATGTGAAAGAGATTGTTTCGAGGCACGGAGTGCCGGTGTCAATTGTTTCCGATAGAGATCTGCGCTTTACATTGAACTTCTGGAAATGTCTGCAGGAATGCATGGGTATGTAATTGCGGATGAGTACGACATATCACCCTCAAACATATGGACAGAGAGAGAGAATGATTCAGATATTAGAAGATATGCTAAGAGCCTGTGTGATGGATTTTAAAGGAAATTATGATGATCACCTACCACTTGTAGAATTCGGTTACAATAACAATTACCACGCTAGTATTGGCATACCGCCTTATGTAGCATTATATGGTAGAAAGTGCAGAACTCCGCTTTACTAGGATGAAGTTGGCGAAAGACAGTTGCTAGGCCCAGAATTGGTACAACAAACAGCAGAAATAGTCAAAGTAATCCGAGCACGACTGGTAACAACTCAAGATAGACAGAAGAAATACGGCAATCCACATCGTAAAAATGTTGAGTTTGAATCGGTTAGTTTTGTGTTCTTAAAGGTCTCTCCATGGAAGGGAAAGATCAGGTTCGGAAAGAAAGGAAAATTAAGCCCAAGATTCATTGGACCATTTGAAGTACTTCGAAGAATCGGAGAAGTTGCGTATGAGGTAGCCCTACCTCCATCACTCGAGAATGTTCACAACGTCTTTCACGTTTCTGTTTTACGACCCTACAAACCCGATTACAAGCATGTAATTGAATACGAACCCCTACATTTTGAAAAAGACTTATCTTACGAAGAAATTCTTGTTCAAATAGTGGACAGAAAAGAACAAGTCCTCAGAAATAAAGTAATACCTTATGTTAAGGTAATTTGGAGGAACCACAACGCTGAAGAAGCTATTCCATCACCAGGAGCCATTGGATATGGGGCTTTGGAAATAGGTTTTGTACCGGGTTCAAGGTCGATACAAAATTCAATTTCACGCTCTGGGGGTAGGCCAGGAAGTTCTTCAGGAAATACGTCAGGAAATTTATTAATAATAGAAATATCATTCAAGATTAACATATTTTTGTTTAAATCTTTGACATGAGCTAAGAAAGATTGACATCCGTTTTTCAATAAACGAATAGCTTTATGGCTTGAAATGACAGTGATTGACTTTAATGGTTTGTTTGCTTAAATTCGCATAATAGGTTGGTTAGAAATATGAAAGCTAATAACCTTACGAAAATAATTAATTTTAGCATGATGAGTAGTCAACCAATCAATTCCTAAAATCACATCGAATACAAGTATTTTTAAAGAGATAAGATCGACAGGTAACGTGCGGTTACCGATTTGAATCAAACAAGACTTATAAACAGTTGATGTAATAAAGTTTCCCCCAACGGAGTTTCAACCGATAAGTCAAAGTCTAATTTCTCCGGAGTCAAATTTAAACGTTGAGCGCAAGTAGAAGAAATTAAAGAATAGGTAGAACCAGTATCAAATAAGGTATAAGCTTCATAAGAGTTTATGATTAGCTTACCCGTGATCACCTCGTTCTGATTCCTCACTTTTTAGGAGGTTACGACAAATGCTCTCTCTTGAACTACCAGTTTTGTCTTGTCTGGGACGGCCTTTGATGCCTCCATCCTAGTTGGAATTGACTTTGGTGCCAGACAAAATCGGGCTAGGTGACCTTTGTGACGAATGAGATTTTTGTAATTTAATTTTAATATTTATTAAAGTAAATAAATATTTTTGATGATTTAATTATTAGATTAAATAATTAATTAATTCAATTGTGATAGATTAATTTAATTATATGAGTTATATTTATTGAATTAATGTAGAGAATTTTATTATTCAAAGTATGTAATTATGTGAGTTTATTAAATTAAATAAAATATTTAATAAGCCTAATATTATTTTATAATTAATGAGAAAATTAATTATATGACTATGTGAATTAATGAGAAATTATTATATTTTATTTATATTAAATTAAATAATATATTTGAGTTATTGTATAACTAGGTGTGACGTGATTTAAACTATAGTATAAGAGATTTATTAAATTAAATGATTTTTGAATCAATTAAGCCTAGCCAAACATGGCCTTAATGGGAGTTATTAGCAGTTACCCATGAATGGGTTAACTGACCTTAATGCGCGTCAGTTCCTTTTCCTTTATTATATTATACGTATTCTTTTTCTATTCATTTTTCTAAGTCTAAGAACAAAGCAAATGCAGAGATAAATTATCAGAGAGAAATTTTGATATTGAGAAGGAGATTAAGAGTGAGTGATTGAAGAAAAGCATCTAAACCTACAAATCTACACTTTATACTCTACACTTATACTCTGGGTAAATTCTCCAAACCAAATTCTGTTTTACGTTGTTTAAGTTTCATAAATATGGCTTTCAAAGTTTTGTAAAGTCTCTGTAATTGGGAAAGGGTATGATTATGGTCTTGTATATGTGTTAAATGTTACCATATTGTATTTGATTATATATATATATATATATATATATATATATATTATGTAAACCATATCATCAGTATCATAAAACATGTCGTATATGTTGCTCAAAACTTACAGAGTATAGGTTATGGCCATATGGCCTTATACATGATTTTAATATGTCAAACGTAAATGTTTTTGTAAAATTTCCATTTTTATTTGATTATGCATGTTGATACGAAGAGACCAAACTTTAATTGAACGGATTCGGTGTTATAACGAATCCGTAGTGTTAATTTTTATGAATTATGTTCAAAACCTTCAAGAACATCAAGAACCGTGAAATTTACATATTTTAATTATGTAATTATGTGTTTTAAATGGTTAAAATCATTATATAAATGTTGGGTAATGATTATGTATGAATTATATTATGTGGGTTTGTCTAAATTCGTGTAAAAAATAAGAAATTGGTAGAAATTTGGAACTGGAACGCCGCGCCGCAGCGCCGACTGCTTGCCTAATTCCCGCGCCGCAGCGCTAGGTCTCAAGCCGCAGCGCCACGGCGCCGCAGCGTGAAGACTTAGTACAACAGTGGCACTGCAACGCCACTCTCCAGAATGTTCAGAAATGAATTATTTTTAAATGTTCAAGTCTAGCAATGTGATAACAACTTAATTTAAAGAACATAGAGATATGTTAGAAATATAATGAGATGTTAAAATAGATTCTTAACATGATAATAACATAATTGCTTGTGGACTGAATTATTAAATGCATAGTTAGTTTATTATTCGTGAAGTGCTTATTATGTGACAATAAATGTGATAATTTGACTAAGTATAGTCATAACCAAAGTTAGACAAAAAGAATGAAGTTGCTATGATTAATTACGTTATAATTGACTGGTATTGTGAACGTAAATGATATGTAGGATTTAAATCAAGGAACGAGTTTAATTAATTGGTAATCTACACACGAGGCAAGTTTTCTAACCCTACTTGTTATCATTATTCAAGTTTATAAATCAAGTTCATTGTTATGTTAAAGATTTACTATCTTTTCAAAGTATGATTCTGTTATACAATAATTGTTCTATTGTATACCTATTGAGATTGTTATTCATTATAAATATCATTTATTGTTGAACCTTGTTAGACTAACGAATCCTTATTGATTCAACTAGTCCATAGTTGATGAACGTTCTAAATTCAGAACCCTTATTGATTTATCCAAACCAAACTTCCTTTGGTGCGGACTTTAATATTAAACTGAGATGAACAACCCTGCAAAGGGATTTGCTTATGCGTTAGCGTTAAGATATTGTGCACAGTATGGTACTAAGGGCTGATCCCCCTAAGTACGAGTAGAAAGGTCCATAGTCTTATGACTGTTAAAGGTTTCAAGTATAACCCTTGCTAACCTATGACATAGTTAAAGGTCTTATGACCCTCATAAATCTTTTGATTCTTGTTATTCATTCTTGATTCAAAAGTTGAGCTTTTATTTCAGAAGTCTTTGATTCCCTCGCATGTTATTATACATTGTTATTTCATTATTTTATTTGTGGGCAATCATGCTCACTCTTGCTTAATAATAACATTACAGTTAAGAACGAAAAGTACGACGAGACTTCTACTAGTAAAGACAAGGGCAAGGTTAACAAATGTTGAAGACTTGTATTTATGAGATGTTGAATTTATGTGTTAAGACTTAATGTTGTTAAGACTTATTAATTGTTTATGTTTCCGCACAGATGTTTAAGGTTAGTTTTACCTGGGATTGTATTTACTATTCGAATGCTGTAACCCCCTAAGGGGAGGATTTTATTTCTATCTATTGCATGGTTTGCATTTATTATGGGTAGATAGATAGATGATATTTGTACAGTGAACACCAAATCCCTTTGAATTGAAGTATCCGGATTTGGGGGTGTCACAACATTCTCTTCCACAATTATAACATGCTTTGGACTGTTGTGTATAGTTTGGACTGATGTGTCCCTCCCCTCCGCATTTGTAACATATGACCGACGGTCGTTCTCCTTTCTTAACAACAGGTGCTGGTGCTGACGTCTTTCCATCATTATTGAATCTCCTCTTATTAAAATTTCCACTTCTATTATCTTGACCATGATTACCACCGGAGTGGTTACCATTTCTGGCATATTGATTCCCTCCACATTTGTTATCACTGCTTCTATGACTACTACAATTGGTATTATCGACTTGTCGGCTGCTCTCTCTGGGTTGGGTTGGCTCATTATCGCGCTCTAATAACTGAGCCCTATTTATAACATCTGAATACAAACACAGTTTGTGAGAAATTAAGTATTGACGTATCTCGGGTTTCAAACCTCTTTGAAACATCCGCATCATTCTCTCCTCATTATCAACCAAGTGGGGCGCAAACTGGGACAACTCAGCAAACTTAGCTTCGTACTGTGACACGGTCATATTATTTTGCTCCAACTTGATAAACTCCACCTCCTTCATGTGACGAATACTTTCGGGATAGTACTTGTCCTTGAACATCTCTTGGAACTTCTCCCAAGACATTTTCAGTACGGCATGATGAGTACACTTTATAGATTTCCACCAGTAATCGGCCTCTCCTCGCAACATGAAGGTGGCAAAGGGAACCTTTTGCTCCTCGGAGCATCCCAAGACATCAAATATCTTGGTGATCTACTTTATCCACATCTCCGCCTTAAGTGGTTTTGGCTCTCCAATAAACTCTGGTGGTCACAGCTCCTTTAACTGCTTAGCAGTGACCGTCCGAGAGTTGTCAGTGTTTACACATGCATTTTGGACAGGAGCCATTCTCGCCTAATGTTACATGAATTGCATAAAGCTTCTGAACATCCCATGGTTCATCATTTGATCGGTGTTTTTGTTTACCTGAGGATTATTGTCTTCCTGTTACACATTATCCTGGGTATTGATCGTTGGTGACTCAACGGTCTCATGTGCTTTATTGTTGATCTCAACATTTTCAGATGCCATTTTCAAACACTGCCAAAAAAACAAGGATTAATTGACATATCACATATTATCCCTATACCCTGACCGACAAATTAAATAACAAATAATCTTAGGTAGGTCATACTAGCGAAGGAATTCCCCGTCTCTCCCCTCCTAGTTCTTGTCTCACATCTCAGTCAGGGATCATATCCCTAATCCTTGATAGCAACTGTGACGCCCCCAAAATAGGTATACATCACCCATCTTGGGTCGCCAAATACATGGTACAAAATATAAATACAAACTTAATTATACAACAAGAGCTGGGAGTTTTTACACGAATATTGTCTCATAGACAGTATCCAAACTCAAATTCAATCCTCATTACATTTATTATCACACTAAATAGTGAGGATTACTAAAACAGCCATCTCAGACCATTACTCCGTTCCCCGACTAGTTCCGGCTACGTTCTAATTTCCTAAAGAGAACAATGGAAGTAAAAGGATGAGCCCAACAAGCCCAGTAAGAAATATTATAACTAAGATAATTCAGAATAAGTTATCATTAGCCTTCAACAATGTTAAACTGATAGAATATAATCGACAACAAGTTTAACAGTAGCGAAATAAGCAATCCATTAGAAGAGTCAAGTAGAGCATGATATCTACTATCTTCTATTATTTAAAAAGGTTTTCATCAACTTTATCGCTGAGACTCAGTTAAATAAATAAACCACATCATCGAATCATCCCTGCACCACGGGCCAAGGATATTCATGTAATCATCAATGGTCATGATTATACCGAATAATCCCTGGTCATAATTATATCAATCAATAGTCCATCTATGAACTTAAGCCAAAGATGACTTTCATCACAATATAAGAATGATGACGATGACAATGATATAAGCATTTAATTAAATGAAAGCAAAGGATAACTTTTAAAGATTCATAATTTAATTTATCCAGTATTCAATAATGTCCAAATTTTCAACATGATACTGCTTTGTGGAGTAAAGTTCAAGAATAATATCCATGTATCAAAAATATTTTGGTTAGAAAAGAAATTAATTTTTCGGGTGAATAGTACCCCGTGAATACTACTTCATGAATAGTAACCCGACATGAAAAGTATCCACAATACCTGAGTGAATAATATTATAGTGAATAGTAACCCGATGAATAGTAACCTGTGAATAGTATCCCGACATGAAAAGTGTCCTGAATACCTGAGTGAATAATATTATAATGAATAGTAACCGGGTGAATAGTAACCCGTGAATAGTACCCCAGGTGAAAATATTGATATTTAATAAAAAAGTTCAGATCAATATTCCAATGAAACGATACTGGATGAAGGGTAAAACTCAAGGATATTTCACTAATTTCAAAGATTATAGAAGCAATACTTACCATAGTAAGTTTAGATTTAAGAATATGAAAAGAAATAACATACGAAACTGCAAATGGATTTTCACCCATCATACGGTACGTAATCCACGTAGACAGGTTATTCTGACATATTAAAGGATGAATACAAAAAAATAGTATTCCTTATGAATACGAAAGAAATAATACCCCTTACCTTAGTAGAAGGCTGGATACTGCAATAGTGAAGTAGTAGAATACTATTCTTCTTGCTCTCTATAGTTTCTCTCTGTATAGTGTCTCTTGTGAATCTCAGTGAATTGGTGAGAATGAAAGAAGAATTAAGCTTCTATTTATAGGAGAATGGACTAAATAGTAACTTATTCACGTTCAGTCCAGATTGATTTACTATTAGAACGGACATTCCATATTGATTACTATTAGAACAACAACCGACGGTCCAGATTGATTTACTTTTAAAACCACCACCGACGATCCAGATTGATTACTTTTAAAACTACCATCAACGGTCCAGATTGATTTACTATTAAAACCACCACCGACGGTCCAGATTGATTTACTATTAAAACCACCACCGACGATCCAGATTGGTTTACTATTAAAACCACTATCAATGGTCCAGATTGATTTACTATTAAAAACACCATCAATGGTCCAGATTGATTTACTATTAAAACCACCACCAATGGTCCAGATTGATTTAACTTATTACACTTTGGTACCCCTAAAGTTTTCCAAGTTTGTATTATTCTATTCTAATTTTTGTAATTCACTTATCTTCAATAAACACATTCTTAATACTTCAACAATTATTCATCACTAATATTATAACTTACAATATTTAACAATCAAATCATTCCCAGGAAAGAGGGGGCTTTCCAATAAGGATATCTCCCTATTGGCGCGCAATTAGGTGACCAAACCTCTCATCGACAGAACTTTTTAGACATTGTCAATATTGCAAATAATAATATGAATAACTTTGTTGTCTCAATTATTGATTTAATAGTATAAAATACTATGCAGATGATACTGTGACAATAATTGAATCAAATAACGTGAGATACTATGCAATAATTACTGTAGCAATAATTGAGTAAACTGAGTGGCTTCTTACGTAAGCATCAATAATCAATACCGTGTGCTACTATGCAACCACACGTATTACTATACTTTTACCACCGGGTAGTTCAACAGTTAACGGTAAAACTTTCGCCGTTATTTTTATAAAAAGATATTTTTGTCGTTTTCTAACTACGACAATAATTCTGTTGTAGGGTCCACCAATGATTATACTGTCGTACGAATATTCCCTATTAAAATGAATATTCCCCGACCAATCGAATATTTTATTTCAACTTGCTTACTTTGCAAAATTTTCCAATATCACCCTTAACTTTAACCTTTTATCAATTTACCCATTTATTAAATAGAATAATAATTATAAGAAAATTAGATACTTTCATTTCATATAATTCGGGGTCTTACAGGAATTCTATGCCAATGCGGAGGATAAGGCCCCTTTTATAGAATTCGTGAGGGACAAACAAGTACCTTTCAATGCTGATGCCATTAACGAGTTCTACCAATTGCGAGTTCCTAGAGAGTGCCAGTATGCCTATATGCATGACAACAATCTCGACTATGAGGCCATTTTGACTGAAATAACAAAGTCGGGCACCACATGGGCCAAAGGACGTAAAGGGGGCACCATCTTCCATAGCAAGCACCTAAGCCTTTATGGAAAGATATGGTACACGTTCATGTGCGCCAAGCTATTCTCGTCCACACATACAACATAGGTGACAAAGGAGAAGATCCTTCTTCTGTATGCCATCGTACAAGATTTTCTCATCAACGTAGGTGCAATCATCAGTTTCTCCATACGAAGATGCCTACGAGGGCCATTTTTCGGCGGCTTGTAACACACATCCCTCATATGTGGGCTGTGCAGGTAGGCTGGAGTTAGGCGTTCTGGTGATGAGACTACAGAGACGCCGCTACAGACTTTGGACACAACGATGATCACACGGTATTTAGTGTGGCCTAGGGGCGAGTCACACCCAAGAGGAGTTGGTTTCATATTTCCACTAGCCTCGGAGGATGAGGCTGATGCTGAGGACACCTTTGACGACGATGAGTTCCAGGTGGATGAGACTATGGGAGAGCATTCAACTAAAGAGATGCCGCAATTCGGTAGAGATATATTTAGCCCTCACTTTCAGAGCCTACAGAGACAAGTGGTTGGGTACAACAAGGATGCCAATAGATAAATGAGGAGACTCGCGGCCAGACAGGACCATATATTCGAGGCCATGAACATGCCCTTCAATTCCTTGAATGCGACACTTCAAAGTTTCAATTCAAATGCACAGTTTCAATACCAGCAGCCAGCCCCAATGCCAAGGTTTCCACCTTTCGATTCATACAATGAAGAACAACAACCATCACCACCTCAAGCTTAGAAGATTACAGGGAAGTCCTCATACACTGAGTGATTGATCTTTCCAATGAAGACATTGTAATTGTTTGGTTTGGGGGATTTAGTTTAATATTGTTATGTTTGCATGTTTAATTTAGTAGTTAGTTTTGCATATGTTAGTGTCATGTTTAGTTTTGGTTTATTATATGTTTGCATTCATGTAGTTTAATAGTTGCATAGTAATGTAGGTTTGTAAATAGTTTTTATTAGTTTTAATTCTATTATGTTTATTCCATTTCTAAAAAAAAATTAGTTAAGTATTGTGTTATCTTACATGAGTCCAACTGTTTGATATATTACAATCTATTTTGGCTAATGATGAGACTGGGATTAAGTAGATAAGTACAATACCAACTACTAGATCTTTGTCGTAATTTTCTGTTATGAATTGGATCTTTGCCTGTTTGACACTGGTATAATCAAGGTTAACACGTTAGAGATAACTATGTTGACTGATTAAGTTTAAATTGGCACATAACGGACTTCTTAAGGCGAATACTAGTTAGAATAAATGAAAGACATGACTAGGCAGAGATAGCTAAATTTAGACAAAGACTTAAGTTTGGGGGGAAATCTGGGATATATAAGATTAAAAATGAATAAATATTGTGGCTAGTCTTGTTTCGGGGCCTTTGTTACTTGAGTAAGTATGCCCGAGGGGATTGTCTCTACACCTAGCGCCCTAAGGTCTTTATGGTCTGGGAGTCGTTGTTCGAAAGCTCTCTAAGGGGTAGCACTGTTAGCCTAATGGAATGAGACATTGCACAGTTATAAGAAAAATAAATAAATAAATAAATAAAACGGGAAAAGAGAAAAAAACCCCCGTAATGAAAAGTAAAGCATAAGTATCCCGGATTGGACTCTTGATCTTGGTGGATGTTTGACTGTAGTTGGATCTAGCTTGTTCGTGAATTTTGTGAGTTTACAATGTATTATGCTTTTAAAGAGATTGATTATGTGTTTTATTTAGCATTATATCATTTAGCATGGATGTGAGCACACACGCCCTATGCCAGTAATAACAGTTTAAGATTTGAGGATTGATAAGAATTATTAATTGGTTTTGATATGAAGTATTGTCATTCTTTCTTGATTTCTCTGAGGTTGGTTGAATAGACTTATATTATCATTATTGTTGGATTCATAGGCATATAGACTAGTTGCCTTACATTCCACTGCATTGCATAACATTTTTTGTGTTGTTTTGTGCTCGAGGACTACTGTGTTAATTCATTATGTTTGTGATTCGTTTTACTTTTTTTGTGTTATTTTATGTTTAGGCATGGTAGCATAGCTTTTGGGCATAAAAGGTGGTGGCATGGAAAAATTTGGCAAGGAAATGAGCAATATTTGGAATGCTGTATAAGGGACCCCCGTCGGGGCGGACATGTTACTTATAAAATCCCCACCGAGGAGGGGTTACTTGATCGAAAGACAGAAGCACTGCCCATTGGGGCGGACTATTAATGAAGGAAAACCCCCACCGGGGCGGGGGTACGGGAAATGCAAGACTTCTGTTTGAACTATACTGCTGTAGAGGCGTGGAGAATAGAGATTAACATGGTTTGGAACTGTAATTGGCGTCGAACTATGGTCAAAATACGTGTCCTAAGCTGGAGATTAACAAAAAACAACAAGGAGGAAGACACTAGAAGGAATCAATTAGCAATCAGAAGCCTTAATTTGAGAAAGAACATTGGAGGAAGGATTAAAGGTCTGAGTCACGATAATTGCATATTGGAGCTAAGGAGAAGTGTGGTTCTGGATTCATTATCTTCTTTTAATTCAATTTTTGTAATTGGGATGATGATTTCTTTAATAAATTCAGTTTTAATTCATTTGTGATGAACTAATTTACTTATTAGGCTTGTGACGGATCTTATGGTTGAACAATGATTATGTAGCCGTGAATTTCAGTTTAATAATCTATCTTTCAGTTTATCTATAGTGATTTGTGCTTGAATTTATGAATTAATTGATCACCAATTTTGTGTGGAATTGTATGGACTCGAGAGATGAAATACGAATCTAGACTTAGTTATTATAGCATGTGTTCTTGAATTCTGTGAATGAATGGAATCCTGATGAATGTTAGGGTAGATATATGCTTAACATCGCACGTAATCGGTTAGAGAACTTGAATTTAAACATTCTTTGATTGTAATTCACATAGTGATATAGTGAATTAGTCTATTAAGGTGTTTAGCTTAGTTCTATCTAATTTGTGAATTTAAGTTAATATGGTATTAGTGCTTCGAGAGATGGCTAGTTCTATTTGAGTGTTCTTGATTAATAGACTGGGATAGTGAATTGAACTGAAATAGGGTGTAGTAATCGGAGTGATACTTAAAGTGAAGTCGTAAGCCTAATTCTCCATTATTTACTTGAAATTACAGTTTTTGAGTTTGTTGATTGCTTAGTATTTTTATATTTTTAGTTTCCTTAGTTTAAATCATTGAATTGGATAGTTTAATAAAATTTGGATTAATATAAAGCTGTTAATTGTTAGGATTAATTTCTTATTAAGTCTATGTGGAAACGATACTTGACTTATCATTATATTACTTGTTAACCACGTGCATTTGCGTGTAAGCGTATATAGATTTTACCCAACAACCATCATCAAGGTTTCCTAAATGAAATATATTCAACACAATATGCAAAACTAATAAATAAACATGAACTAGATATAAACACAACCTAAATGCATAAATATCCTACTATAAACATGCAAACAATGCAAAACACCCCTAAACTTAAATTAAGCATTGTCCTCATGTGAAAAATATAAAAATTGCAGATTGGGGACTTTCTTGAGTAAGTCAATTGTCCTGATAAGCCTCCTCATCACTTTCATCATCTTCATGGTCTGATAGCGGAAAAACTGGCAACGTGGGTGGCACTAAGAACTGACTAGGATCCATTGTGGGGTTCATCCTAGCAAACATATCTACTAAAGCAGTGTTAGAGACGACATTATAAGAGAATATAGCATCTTGACGCGTAGCGAGTCGGACATTCTGGTATTCTAATCGATATATTCGAGGTTGGGCTGTAAGAGCGAACCAATCCCTTTTTACTATCATTACAGTGATCTATCCATCTGTATTCTGATCCTGTTTTAGGCCTAGCTCCGGAATCACAATTTTATGCACCATCTTGCTATAACACTCTAAAGCCTCAGTACTAATGAATTTTTTCTTGTCAAACGGTTTGGACAAGGAAGACGACGATCCTTATCCTTTTTTCCTCTTAGATGCCATGTATGCAACCTAGAATCAACATACTATTAAAATCAGTTAATCAAGACATATAAGATTCATCATATGCTTTATTACACAAGGAACAATGAATGAACACCACCATATATGAACGCTAATACACACACCCCCCACACTTAAAGTTTGGTGTAATCACAAAGTCAAATATACCAAATTGGGTTCATAATTGTGCATATATGCATATCAATCATGTATCAAGAACAAGCTAGCATCAAATTACACAAATTCCTCAAGTAAATTTCTCCCAGACCTATTATCAAACACCTTGTGGGCATAAATAAATTCAACATGATTGGCCTAGTTTAATTGTATAATAACCCCAATAGGTGTCATAATCAAACCCAAGTAAGTTGCAATAGTCATACACAATACCATGTTTAGGTAAATTAGTTTACAAATCGTATATGCATTGTTCAATGAAATAGTACTAACCTTAGTTGGAGAGAGAATGGATACAATCAAATTTGAGAGAGGGAGAAATTGATGTTCTTCAATTTCCTTTCTAATTCGTTCAGTTGCTTTGATATGAGGGATTATGTTTTTAATAATAATACGATAGAGATTGGAATTTGGGGTAGAATTAGGGAAGAATAAGGAGAAGAGAAGTTAGAGTTTGTTTAGGAAAGGGAAAGAAGAGAGACATACCTGACCCGATATTTTTTTTATACCTGACGGGATTTACTCTTCAAGAAGCGTCGCGGCACTGCAACATCTTGGATTCCCTAATCTTTAACACCGGGGCGATGTATTTGAACATACTAGTAGCGTCAGGGCATGGTAGCTTTTTGAAATCTCTGGCTTCCAATGCCGAGGCACTAGAAATGGTTGTGTTTGGAGCGCCGAGGCGCTGATACTTCTTACTCCCTGTCTTTTAGCGCTGGGGCACTGGAATTGACTATATTTGGAGCGCTGGGGCGCTGTGGCCTAACCTACCTAAATAAAATTCCATTTTTCTCCTGTACCACCCTTCATGTGAACTTGCAGAGGTTAAAGTACATATTAAAATGCTAACAAGAAAAATACTAAAAACTATAGACTACTATATCCTACTAGTTAAATAAAATTGAAATTAATTGAATTAAAAATAAAATTTGGGTTGCCTCCAAGTAGCGCTTAGTTTATAGTCGTAAGCCCGACTTTCTTGCATTTCTCATGCGTTAGTCAGATCAATCGAGGTCAGATGTCGATCGATATCACAACCCCAATAATGTTTCGGTCTTTGACTGATAACCTTGAACGTGCACTTTGAATTTGGTTCTTCAACCTCGATGGCTCCGTGTGGAGCTACCGAGGTAACCATAAGCAATGCTGACCATCTGGACTTTAACTTTCTGGGAAAATGTTGCAACCTAAAATTTAATAACAGTACTACTTGACCTGGTTTGAATTTTGCTCAAGGATCCGTTTGTCATGCCATTTTTGACCTTTTCTTTATAGAGTTTTGTATTCTTGTATGCTTGATGCCGAAATTCATCCATATCATTCAACTGTAGCATGCTTTTCTCTTCGATTGCATGTAAATCAAAGTTTTAACTTTTGAAAGGCTCAGTATGCGTTGTGCTTAACTTCCATTAGTAAATGAAACACCTTTCTATAGACCATTATGTACGGTGTCATTCCGATTGAATTCTTGTATGCCGTTCGATACTCCCATAAAGCATAATCCAACTTCCTTGCCCAATCTTTATGAGATGGATAGGCCAATGGTTTGGGGATGATAGGCTTAACAATTTTGTGTTTAACCCCGTACTTAGTGAGAAGTGTTATAAAGTGCTTATTAAATAAATGTGTTCCCTCGTCACTAATTATTGTCGTTGGCGTACCAAATCGAGTAAAGGTATTTTTTTGTAAGAATTTCAGAACCACTTTTGGTATCGTTTGTTAGTAAAGCGGCTGCTTCAACCCATTTTGACATATAATCCACTGCCAGCAGTATGTATTGATTGCTAAATGAAGATGGGAATGGCCCCACTAAGTCAATGCCCTAAAGTTAAAAATTTCAACTTCTAAGAAATTGTTGAGGGGCATCTCATATCATTTTGAAATATTTTCAACCTGTTGGCATCGATCACGTCTTAATGCAAAGTAATGGGCGTCTTTGAAAAATATTGGCCAATAGAAATCGAACTGAAGCACTTTCGCCGCCGTTCTTTCTCCACTAAAGTGTCCCTCATAATCTGAAGAATGACAATGATTCAATATGCTTTCCACTTCTTCATGCGGTACACATCATCTCATTATTTGATCTGCACATGATTTGAACAAGAATGGCTCATCCCAAAAATAATGTTTGACATCATGGATGAACTTCTTTCTTTTTTGATAGTTCAATTCTGGAGTGAGTACATTTCTAACTATGTAATTGACGTAGTCTGCATACCAAGGCACTTCCTTCGTGATTTGAAACAATTGCTCATTCGAAAATGACTCGTTGATCACTAATTCATTCTTTTTCTGAGTATTAGTATTTTCCAACCTTGGAAGATGATCAACTACCTAATTTTATATGCCTTTTCTATCTCAGATTTCAAGATCGAATTCTTGCAGGAGAAGAACTCATCGAATTAATCTTTGTTTTGCATCCTTCATCAAAATTAAGTACTTGATTGCTGAGTGATCATTGTAGACTATTACTTTTACCCAATAAGATATGCTCGAAACTTGTCAAAAGTGAACACCACTGCCAGTAATTCCTTTTCTATTGTAGTGTAATTCAACTGTGTGTCTGAGAGTGTTTTGTTTGCGTAATAAATGGTGTAAAAGATCTTATCCTCACGTTACCCTAGTACCGAGCCAACTGCATAATCACTTGCATCACACATAATTTCAAATGGTAAGGACCAATCCAGATTAACTATAATTGGAGTTGATACTAACTTCTTTTTTAACACTTCAAAGGCGTCGATGCAAGATTGATCAATTTTAAATGGTACCTCATTCTCGAGGAGTGTGCATAAGGGTTTTGAGATTTTGGAGAAGTCTTTGATAAAGAGCCGGTAAAAACCTGCACAACTAAGAAAACTTTGAATTCCCTTCACTGACGTTGGCGGTGGTAGTTTTTTTATTGTTTCAATTTTTGCCTTATCCACCTCAAGTCTGGTTGCTGAGACTTTATGCCCCAATATTATTCCTTCGCATACCATAAAGTGACATTTTTCCCAATTGAGTACCAGATTTGTCTCCACACACCTTTTCAAAACCAGAATCAGATTATCAAGGCAAATGTCAAAGTTATCCCTAAAAATAAAGAAGTTTTTCATAAACACCTCTAGGTTCTGCTCAACCATATCCAAGAAGATAGCCATCATACATCTCTAAAATGTAGTTGGTGCGTTACAAAGACCAAAAGACATCCTCCAAAATGCAAAGGTTCTATAAGGGCATATTACGTGGTTTTCTCTTGGTCTTCTCGAGCTATTGCAATCTGGTTATATCCCGAATACCCATCAAGAAGGCAGTAAAACTAATGGCCCGCCAGCCTATCCAACATCTGATAAATGAATGACAAGGGAACGTGATCATTGCGAGTTTCTTTGTTTAATTTGCGGTAGTCCATGTATACTCTCCACCCGGTAACTATTCTTGTAGGAATGAGCTCATTATTTTTATTTTCAACCACGATCATTCCTCCTTTTTCAGTATACACTATACAAGACTAACCCATGAGCTATCTAAAATTTGATAAATTATATCGGCGTCCAACCACTTAATTATTTCCTTCTTCATAACTTCCTTCATTATCGGATTCAGTCTTCTCTGTTGCTCGATGGTTGGTTTTGCTCCTTCCTCAAGCATTTTTTTTATGCATATAGAACGACAGACTAATTCCCTTAATATCTAATATAGTTCAATCGATTGTTATTTTATACTAACGTAACACCCTCAATAGCCTATCTTCTTGGGATTCGTTTAGTAATAAAAAAAAATAATTGGTAGAGCATTCGAATCTACCAAGTAGGAATACCTCAAATTAGTAGGACCAAATCTGGTTGTTCCTCCAATGATATTTTTGAACGCTTTTCTAATCCTTCCAAACGGTTCAGGGTATCGTATTGCTTTTTGAATTTTTGAGATTCTGGTAATACATCTAGCACTTTGACATAATCCATGTACTCTGAGTCATCTAATGAATCTAAACCAACCAAGGCTGCTTCTAGTGGATCGGCTAGGTCATTCCCATTGAACACCTCAGTCACTGCCTCTTCAACTATATCTATCCGCAGGCACTGCTCAGTTTCTTTGGGAAACTTCATCGGTTTGAAAACACTAAAGGTGATTTCCTGATCTTGGCCCCTCATCATTAATTCATCTTTCTACACATCTATTAAAGTTCTCCCTGTCGCTAAGAATGTGCGACCAAGTATGATTGGTATCTCCTTATCTTCCTCAAAATCCAATATTATGAAGTCACCTGAAAAGATTAATTTGTCAACTTTTACTAGGATATCTTCCACAATACCCCATAGATATGTCACGGATCTGTCTGTAAGCTGTAAGGTGATATTTTTCAGGCTTGGTTTCTTTAGTCCCAACTGAGTGTAAACTGAGAGTGGCATCATGTTGATACTAGCCCCTAAGTCACACAGTGCCCTTTTGGAAAACTGATTACCGATTGTACATGAAATTGTGAAGCTTCCTGGATCCTTTAACTTTAGCGATAATTTTTTTTTGTAAGATAACACTGCATTCTTTGGTCAACGCCACAATCTTGAATTCACCTAATTTCTAGTTTTTGATAAGACTTATTTCATAAATTTGGCATAACTTAACATCTACTCCAAAGCTTTCGCAAATGCTATATTAATGTTGAGCTTTTTAAAAACCTCAAGGAATTTTGAAAATTACTTATGTAAGACCCCAACTTTTATGAATAAAGATGAATTTTTCTCGAAATATATTTTTGAATATTATGGTTTGGATTTGATATAATGTTAAAGTTGTGGGTATTATTTACAAATTTTGCAAAGTAAGCAAATGGTTATATAATATTCGATTGGTCGGGGAATATTCGTTTTAACAGGGAATATTTGTACGACGACACAATCATTGGTGGACCCCACAACGGAAGTATTATCGTAGTTAGAAAACGACATAATTATCTTTTTTATAAAAATAACGGCGAAAGTTTTACAGTTAAACTGTTGAACTACCCGGTAGTAAAAGTACAGTAATACGCGTGGTTGCATAGTAGCACACGATATTGATTATTGATACTTACGTGAGAAGTCACTCAATTATACTCAATTATTGCTACAGTAATTGCTGCATCATATCTCTCATATTATTGATTCAATTATTGTCACAAAATCATATACATAATATTTTTATATTATTAAATTAATAATCGAGACGACAAAGTTATTCATATTATTATTTGCAATATTGACAATGTCTAGAAGTTTTATGAAGGAGAGGTTTGGTCAGCTAATTATGCGCCAATAAGGAGAAATCCTTATCGGAAAGCCCCCTCTTTCCTGGGAACGACATGATTGTTAAATATTGTGAGTTATAATATTAATGATGAATAAGTTCGTGTTAATTAATGAAGAAATTGATAGTTCCATTGTGGGGGAATTATTAGTGTTAGTAGAAATCGACATCTATTTCGATAATAATGGATGTCTGGAGGTTATATTGATCAATCGGGTAATTAATCGGATAAATGAGCAATTAATTGCTATTAATTCACATGCTTATAACTATGTGTTCACATGTGTGTACTATTGATTCACATGATTTACTATTAGAGAAATTGGTGCAAGATTGATAATACTTGCAGGACTAAATTAAAATGAAGAAAAAGAGGAAGGTATTATACTGTAATATTTTGAGCCCCAAAATGTGCAATTAACGAAACTATATTTTCCTATAAATATAATCTCATTCTTCTTTCATTCTCACCAATTCACTAAGTCTCACAAGAGCAATTATTATAAAGAGAAATTATAGAGAGAAAGAAGAAGAGAAGTCTGCTACCTCACTATTTCAGTATCCAGTTTCTTCTAAGGTAAGAGGTATTATTTCTTTCGTATTCATGAAGAGAGTTATTTTCTTTCAATACTCGTAAGAGTTGTTATTCCATTCTTTATTATTCTATTGGAATAACCTGTCTGTGCGGTCTATCGCATGCCTGGTGAATTCTTCTATTATTTTATTCTTTATTATTCTATTGGAAAAACCTGTCTGTGCGGTCTATCGCATGCCTGGTGAATTCTTTTGTTATTCCATTCTTTATTATTATGTTGGAATAACCTGTCTACGCGGGCTACCGCATGCATGGTGAATTCTTTTGTTATTCCATTCTTTTTTATTCTGTTGGAATAACCTGTCTATGTGGATTACCGCATGCATGATGAATGATCCTTCGTATTCATTCCTTATTAAATTGTGGAAATGATATGTGTACGTGGATTACCGCATGGCGGGCAAAAATCCATTTACAGTTTCATATATTCTATTATACTTAGTTGGTTAAAGTTTTGGCTTCTATACTCCATGAAATTAGTAGAATATCCTGGATATTTGCGCTTCATCTAGTATCTTTTCATGGAAATATTCTTCTGAGCATTCTTGAATTTTACTCTACAAAGCAGTATCATGTTGACAATTTGGACGTTATTGATTTCTAGATAAATTAGATTATAAATCTTTAAAATTTATCTTGAACTTGTTTTATTGAATTATTATGTCATTGTCATCATCATCATGCTTATATTGTGACGAAAGTCATCTTTGGCTTACGTGCATAGATGGACTTGGTATGATTATGACCAAGGATTATTCGTTATAATCATGACCGTAATGTGATGAATAATGTGGTGAAAGTCCTCATTGGCCTGTAGTTCATTGATGGACATTTGTTGGTATGATTATGACCATGGATTATTCGGTATTATCATTACTATTGATGATTACATGAATATCCTTGGTCGTGATGCAGGGATGATTAAATTTTATTTATTAAGCTGAGTCTCAGCGATAAAGTTGATGAATTTTTTTTTAAATCATAGAAGATAGTAGATTTTATGCCCTACTTGACTCTTCTAATGGATTACTTATTTCGCTGCAGTTGTTGATCTAAAACTTGTTGTATATTATATTATATTAGTTATTTTACTGTTGAAGGCTAAGGATAATTTATTTTGCATTATCTTGGTCATAATATTTGTTACTGGGCTAGTTGAGCTCGACCTTTCTTTCACTGTTCTCTTCAGGAAATGAGAATATTGCTAGGACGAGTCGGAGAACGGATTGACGGTCCAGATGGTTGTTTTAGTAGTCCTCACTATTCTATAAAATTGTGTGACAATAAATGTAATGAGGACTCCATTGAGTGTGGATATTGTCTAGATGACAATATTCTTATTAAAAACTCTTTGATTATGTTTTGTCATATTTTACACGACTGTTGTATAATTAAATTGTATTTGAATTTTGTACCATGTATTTGGCGACTCAAGATTGGTGATGTATACCTATTTTGGGGGCGTCACAACTTATCTAACTTGCCTTTTGGAAATCTCTGAGGAAATGGCACGGGAGGCACATTTTGGTTTGTTTGCCTTTCAATGGTCATCTTATCCTAACCTGTATCCCTAGTCTTAACAGCTTCATCACTCACCTCTTTTTCTTTAATTACCTCATCCTCATCCCTAGTTTTCAGCTTTAAATTTCCTTTTACAATCTCGGATAGCACTTTTCCACTTCTTAGAGTTACGTCTTTGCATTGCTCCTTCACATCCGTCTTCGGATTAACTTTAGTGTCACTCGGTAATTGTAAGACCCCAACTTTTATGAATAAAGATTATTTTTTCTCGAAATATATTTTTGAATATTATGGTGTTGATTTGATATAATGTTATAGTTGTGGGTATTGTTTATAAATTTTGCAAAGTAAGCATGTGGTTATATAATATTCGATTGGTCGGGGAATATTCATTTTCACAGAGAATATTCGTACGACGACACAATCATTGGTGGACCCCACAACAGAAGTATTGTCGTAGTTAGAAAACGACAGAATTATCTTTTAATAAAAATAACGGCGAAAGTTTTACCGTTAAAATGTTGAACTACCCGGTAGTAAAAGTACAGTAATACACGTGGTTGCATAGTAGCACACGATATTGATTATTGATGATTACGTGAGAAGTCACTCAGTTATACTCAATTATTGCTACAGTAATTGCTGCATCATATCTCTCATATTATTGATTCAATTATTGTCACAGTATCATCTGCATAATATTTTTATATTATTAAATCAATAATTAAAACGACAAAGTTATTCATATTATTATTTGCAATATTGACAATGTCTAGAAGTTCTGTCAAGGAGAGGTTTGGCGTTCCTAATTGCGCACCAATAAGGAGAAATCCTTATCGAAAAGCCCCCTCTTTCCTGGGAACGACCTGGTTGTTAAATATTTGGAGTTATAATATTAATGATGAATAAGTTTCTATTGATTAAAGATGTAATTGATAGTTCCATTGTGTGGGAATTACTAGTGTTTTTGGAAATCTACATTTATTTCGACAATAATTAATGTGTGGAGGTTATATTGACCAATCGGCTAATTCACCGGATAAATGAGCAATTAATTGCAATTAAATCACATGCGTATAACTATGTGTTTACATGTGTGTACTATTGATTCACATGATTTACTATTAGGGGAGTTGGTGCAAGATTGATAATACTTGCATGACTAAATTAAAAATGAAGAAAAAGACAAAAGTATTATACTGTAATATTTCGAGCCCTAAAACGTGCAATTAACGAAATTATATTTTCTTATAAATAAAAGCTCATTCTTCTTTCATTCTCACCAATTTACTAAGTCTTACAAGGGCAATTATTATAGAGAGAAATTATAGAGAGAAAGAAGAGGAGAAGTCTGCTACCTCACTATTCCAGTATCCAGTTTCTTCTAAGGTAAGGGATATTATTTCTTTCGTATTCATGAAGAGAGTTATTTTCTTTCAATACTCGTAAGGGTTGTTATTCCATTCTTTATTATTTTGTTAGAATAACATGTATGTGCGGTCTATCGCATGCCTGGTGAATTCTTCTATTATTCTATTCTTTATTATTCTGTTGGAATAACCTGTCTGTGCGGTCTATCGCATGCTTGGTGAATTCTTCTGTTATTCCATTATTTATTATTCTATTGGAATAACTTGTCTATGTGGATTACCACATGCATGGTGAATGATCCTTCGTATTCATTCCTTCTTAAATTGTAGAAATGATCTGTCTACGTGGATTACCGCATGGCGGGCAAAAATCCATTTGCAGTTTCATATATTCTATTATACTCAGTTGGTTAAAGTTTTGGCTTTTATACTCCATGAAATTAGTAGAATATCCTAGATATTTGCGCTTCATCTAGTATCTTTTCATGGAAATATTCTTCTGAGCATTCTTGAATTTTACTCAACAAAGCAGTATCATGCTGACAATTTGGACGTTATTGATTTCTAGATAAATTAGATTATAAATCTTTAAAATTTATCTTGAACTTGTTTTATTGAATTATTATGTCATTGTCATCATCATCATGCTTATATTATGATGAAAGTCATCTTTGGCTTACGTGCATAGATGGACTTGGTATGATTATGACCAAGGATTATTCGCTATAATCATGACCGTAATGTGATGAATAATGTGGTGAAAGTCCTCATTGGCTTGTAGTTCATTGATGGACAGTTGTTGATATGATTATGACCAGGGATTATTCGGTATTATCATTACTATTGATGATTACATGAATATCCTTGGCCGTGATGCAGGGATGATTAAATTTTATTTATTAAGCCGAGTCTCAGCGATAAAGTTGATGAATTTTTTTTAAATCATAGAAGATAGTAGATTTTATGCCCTACTTGACTCTTCTAATGGATTACTTATTTCGCTGCAGTTGTTGATCTAAAACTTGTATATTATATTCTATCAATTATTTTACTGTTGAAGGCTAAGGATAATTTATTTTGCATTATCTTGGTCATAATATTTCTTACTGGGCTAGTTGAACTCGACCTTTCTTTCACTGTTCTCTTCAGGAAATGAGAATATTGCTAGGACGAGTCGGGGAACGGATTGACGGTCCAGATGGTTGTTTTAGTAGTCCTCACTATTCTATAAAATAGTGTGACAATAAATGTAATGAGGACTCCATTGAGTGTGGATATTGTCTAGATGACAATATTCTTATTAAAAACTCTTAGATTATGTTTTGTCGTATTTTACACGATTGTTGTATAATTAAGTTGTATTTGAATTTTGTACCATGTATTTGACGACTCAAGATGGGTGATGTATACCTATTTTGGGGGCGTCACAGTTGGTATCAAAGCTTAGGGATATGATCCCTGGCTGAGATGTGAGATAAGAACTAGGAGGGGAGAGACGGAGAACTCCTTTTCTAGTATGACCTACCTAAGTTTATTTGGTATTTATTTGGTCGGTCAGAGTATAGGGATAATACGTGACATGTCAATTAACCCTTGTTTTGTGGCAGTATTTAAAAATGGCATTCGAAAATGTTGAGATAAGCAATGAAGCACATGAGACCGTTGAGTCACCAACGATCAAAACCCAGGATAATCCTTAAGAAAACAACAACGCTGATCAAATGATGAATGATGGGATGTTCTGAGGCTTTATGCAATTCATACAACATCAGGCGAGAGCGGCTCCAGTTCAAAATGCAGGTGGAAACACTGGAAACTCTCGGATGGTCACCGCTAAACAGTTAAAGGAGCTGGGACCACCGGAGTTTATTGGAGAGCCAAAATCACTTAAGGCGGAGACGTGGATAAAGCAGATCACCAAGATATTTGATGTCTTGGGATGCTCCGAAGAGCAAAAGGTTCCATTTCCACCTTTATGTTGCGAGGAGAGTCAAATTACTAGTGGGAATCGGTAAAGCGTACTCAACCTGCCGCACTGAAGATGTCTTGGGAGAAATTCCGAGAACTGTTCAACGACAAGTACTTTTTCGAAAGTATTCGTCACATGAAAGAGGTAGAGTTCATCAAGCTGGAGCAGAACAATATGACTGTGTCACAGTACGAAGCTAAGTTTGCCGAGTTGTCCCGGTTTGCATCCCACTTGGTTGATAATGAGGAGAGAATGATGCGGATGTTTCGAAGAGGTTTGAAATCCGAGATACGTCAATACTTAATTTCTCACAAACTGTGTTTGTATTCAGATATTGTAAATAGGGCTCAGTTATTGGAGCGCGATAACGAGCTAACCCAACAAAGAGAGAGCAGCCAACAAAATGATAATACCAGTGGTAGCAGTCATCGAAGCGGTGACAACAAACGTGGAGGGAATCAACATGCCAAAAATAGTAATCACTTCGGTGGTAATCATGGCCAAGATAATAGAAGTGAAAATTTCAAGAAGAGGAGATTCAGCAATGATGGAAAGACATCATCACTAGCACCTGTTGTTAAGGAAGGGGAATAGAAGCCAATCGTATGTTACAATTGCGGAGGGGATGGACATATCAGTCCGAACTGTACGCAGCAATCCAAAGCGTGTCATAATTGTGGAAGAGAAGGTCACCTTGCCCGATTTTTTCGTGCACCGAAGTCAAGTCCAGCTGGGATGGAGGCATCAATGGCCGTCCCAGGCAAGACAAAACTGGTAGTTAAAGGGATAGCGTTTGTTGTAAACTCCTAAAAAGCGAAGAATCTGAACGAGGTGATCACGGGTAAGCTAATCATAAACTCTAGCGAAGTCTATACCTTATTTGATACCGGTTCTACCTATTCTTTTATTTCTCCTACTTGCGCTCAACGTTTAAATTTGACTCCGGAGAAATTAGACTTTGATTTATCTGTTGAAACTCCGTTGGGAAAAACCTTCATCACATCCATTTTTTATAAGTCTTATTTGATTCAAATCGGTAACCGCATGTTACCTGTCGATCTTATCTCCTTAAAAATACTTGCATTTGACGTGATTCTAGGGATTGATTGGTTAACTACTCATCATGCTAAAATTGATTATTTTTGTAAGGTTGTTAGCTTTCATATTCCTAATCAACCAATTATGCGAATTCAAGTGAACAAACCATTAAAATCAATCACGGTCATCTCAAGCCATAAAGCTATTCGTTTATTGAAAAACGGATGTCAAGCTTTCTTAGCCCATGTCACAGATTTAAACAAAAATACGTCAGATTTGAATGATATTTCTATTGTTAATAAATTTCCTGACGTATTCCCCGAAAAACTTCCTGGCCTACCCCCGGAGCGTGAAATCGAGTTTGGTAGTGACCTTGAACTCGTTACAAAACCCATTTCCAAAGCCCCATATCCAATGACTCCTATTAAACTTCAGGAGTTAAAAACCCAACTGCAGGAATTATTAGACATCGGTTTCATTCGACCTAGTACGTTTCCTTGGGGTGCTCCTGTTCTATTCGTGAAGAAGAAAGATGGAAGTATGCGACTTTGTATTGATTATCGGGAGTTGAATCATGTCACCATAAAAAATAGGTACCCATTGCCTCACATTGATGACCTGTTTGACCAGTTGCAAGGCGCCAAATTCTTTTCAAAGATCGATCTTCATTCTGGATATCATCAGTTGAAGATTAAAACTGATGGCATTCCAAAGACTGCCTTCAGAACTCGGTACGGGTATTACGAAATCCTAGTCATGTCTTTTGGATTGACTAATGCTCCTGCTGCCTTCATGGACATGATGAACCGAGTATTTAAGGAATATTTGGATCACTTTGTGGTCATCTTTATTGATGATATCCTCATATACTCCAAAAGCCGTGAAGACCATGACCAACACTTGAGGCTGATACTTTAAATGCTTCATGAAAACAAGCTTTATGCCAAGTTGAAGAAATGTGTGTTCTGGCTTGAGGAAGTTGCATTCCTTGGGCATGTGATATCAAATCATGGAATATCTGTTGACCCAGCAAAGATTGAAGCAATTCAAAGTTGGGAGCAACCAAAGTCAGTGACCAAAGTACGTAGCTTTCTCGTCTTAGATGGTTATTATCGGAGATTCGTGGAAGGATTTTCTCGAATCGCTACTCCATTAACTCAGCTAACTCAAAACGATACAAAGTTCTGTTGGAGCGAGGAATGTGAGAAGATATTTCAAGAACTCAAGAGAAGACTCATTTCAGCACCTGTTCTGACAATACCATCTGGCTCGGAGGGATTTGTCATCTACAGTGATGCTTCAGGCAAAGGGTTAGGATGTGTTCTCATGCAACATGGGAAAGTCCTAGCTTATGCCTCACGAGAACTCAAAGAGAATATGAGAGGAATTATCCTACTCATGATCTAGAGTTGGCAGCAGTCGTTTTTGCGCTTAAGATTTGGAGGCATTACCTGTATGGAGAGAAGGTGGAGATCAATATGGATCATAAAAGCCTCAAATATTTCTTCACTCAAAAGGAACTCAACATGCGGCAATGACAATGGCTTGAGCTATTGAAAGATTATGATCATACCATCATACCATCCTGGAAAAGCGAACGTAGTAGCTGACGCATTGAGTAGAAGATCATATGCTGGTACGAGTGCAATATTTTCAACGCAAAGACCCATTTTGTATGACTTACGAAGGATGGAGATAGAGTTAAAGACTCCAAGGACCCATGTGATGATGGCGAATATACGAGTAGAACTAACTTTAATCTATAAAGTTAAAGTTGCTCAAGCTACGGACCTGGAGTTGATGCGTATGAGGAAGAAAGTGCAAGAAGGTGCTATTCCGGAAGCAAGAATCGATGAAGAAGGAATACTTCGAGTCAACTCTAGACTTTGTGTTCCTAACGATTCTGACTTGAAGTATAAAATCATAATGGAGGCGCTCAACACACCGTTTGCAATCCATCCTGGGAGTACCAAAATGTATCGTGATCTTTGACATACATTTTTTTGGAGCAATATTAAGAGAGAGATAGCGGGGTTTATCTCAAGGTGTCTAGCTTGTCAACGAGTCAAGGCGGAGCATCAAGTGCCAAAAGGTCCATTGCAACCACTTGAAATTCTAGAAAGAATAGAAGTGGGAGCACATTACCATGGATTTCGTTACTGGTCTTCCCAAGGTTTCTGAAGGCATAGATACGATTTGGGTCATTGTTGATAGATTGACCAAGTCTGCTCATTTCTTACTGATACGAGAAACTTATACACTTGAATGTCTTGCTCGTATGTACATAAATGAAATTATAAGATTGTATGGTATGCCAGTATCCATAGTTTCTGATCGAGACCCAAGATTCATTTCAAGATTTTGGGTTAGTTTGCAAAAAGCTATGGGCACAGATTTACGATTCAGTTCGGCATATCATCCTCAAACGGACGGACAGTCGGAAAGAACTATTCAAACTCTTAAAGATTTATTAAGACTATGTGTCCTTGACTTCAAGGGAAGTTGAGACAAGTTCTTACCATTGGTGGAGTTTTCCTACAATAATAGTTATCAAGCAAGTATTGGCATGGCTCCATTTGTGGCGTTGTATGGAAGAAAGTGTCGTTCTCCAGTATGCTGGGATGAGGTGGGTGAAGCAACGTTATTGGGACCGGAGTTGGTACGTATGACTACGAAAAAATTCAAACGATCCGACAACGTATAAAAACCTCACAAGATCGACAAAAGAGTTATGCTAATCCTCATCGAAAGGACGTGGAATTCAATATTGGAGATCATGTGTTGTTACGTGTTGCTCCATAGAAAGGAGTTACGAGATTTGGAAAGAGAGAAAAGCTCAATCCTCGATTTATTGGCCCATTTTTAATCATCGATCGTGTAGGAACTGTGGCCTATAGACTCATTTTACAGCCAAGTATGTCTAGTGTTCATAACATTTTTCACATATCTATGTTACGTAAATATGTGAAAGACCCGAACCACATTATTGAATTAGAACCGGATGAGATAACGGAAGATTTAACGTATGAAGAGGAACCTATTAAAATCTTGGATAAAAAGGATCATATTCTACACTCCAAGGTTATACCTCAAGTCAAAGTTTTGTGGAAAAACCACGATGTTGAGGAAATGACCAGGGAGTTAGAATCTGAAATGAAGTCAAAGTATCCTCACCTCTTTGACATACCAGGTACGCACCCTAATTTCGAGGGCGAAATTTCATAAGAAGGAGAGGTTGTAAGACCCCAACTTTTATGAATAAAGATTAATTTTTTTCGAAATATATTTTTGAATATTATGGTGTGGATTTGATATAATGTTATAGTTGTGAGTATTATTTACAAATTTTGTAAAGTAAGCAAGTGGTTATATAATATTCGATTGGTCAGGGAATATTCGTTTTAACAGGGAATATTCGTACGAAGACACAATCATTGGTGGACCCCACAACAGAAGTATTGTCGTAGTTAGAAAACGAAAGAATTATCTTTTTATAAAAATAACGACGAAAGTTTTACCGTTAAACTGTTGAACTACCTGGTAGTAAAAGTACAGTAATAAGAGTGGTTGCATAGTAGTACACATTATTGATTATTGATGCTTACATAAGAAGTCACTCAGTTATACTCAATTATTGCTACAGTAATTGCTGCATCATATCTCTCATATTATTGATTCAATTATTGTCACAGAATCATCTACATAATATTTTTATATTATTAAATTAATAATTGAGACGACAAAGTTATTCATATTATTATTTGCAATATTGACAATGTCTAGAAGTTTTATCAAGGAGAGGTTTGGTCACCTAATTGCGCGCCAATAAGAAGAAATCCTTATCGGAAAGCCCCCTCTTTCCTGGGAACGACATGGTTGTTAAATATTGTGAGTTATAATATTAATGATGAATAAGTTCGTGTTAATTAAAGATGAAATTGATAGTTCCATTGTGTGGGAATTATTAGTGTTTGTGGAAATCGACATTTATTTCGATAATAATTAATGTCTGGAGGTTATATTGACCAATCGGGTAATTCACCAGATAAATGAGCAATTAATTGCAATTAATTCATATGTTTATAACTATGTGTTTACACATGTGTACTATTGATTCACATGATTTACTATTAGGGGAGTTGGTGCAAGATTGATAATACTTGCATGACTTAATTTAAAATGAAGAAAAAGAGGAAGGTATTATACTGTAATATTTCGAGCCCCAAAACGTGCAATTATTGAACTATATTTTCTTATAAATAAAATCTCATTCTTCTTTCATTCTCAATAATTCACTAAGTCTTACAAGAGAAATTATTATAGAGAGAAATTATAGAGAGAAAGAAGAAGAGAAGTTTGCTACCTCACTATTTCAGTATACAGTTTCTTCTAAGGTAAGAGGTATTATTTCTTTCATATTCATGAATAGAGTTATTTTCTTTCAATACTCGTAAGGATTGTTATTCCATTCTTTATTATTATGTTGGAATAACCTGTCTGTGCGGTCTATCGCACGCCTGGTGAATTCTTTTGTTATTCCATTCTTTATTATTTTGTTAGAATAACCTGTCTGTGCGGTCTATCGCATGCCTGGTGAATTCTTTTGTTATTCCATTCTTTATTATTCTGTTGAAATAACCTGTCTATGCGGTCTATCGCATGCCTGGTGAATTCTTTTGTTATTCCATTCTTTATTATTCTGTTGGAATAACCTGTCTACGCGGGGTACCATATGTATGATGAATTCTTCTGTTATTCCATTCTTTATTATTCTGTTGGAATAACATGTCTATGTGGATTACCGCATGCATGGTGAATGATCCTTCGTATTCATTCCTTATTAAATTGTGGAAATGATCTGTGTACGTGGATTACCGTATGGCGGGCAAAAATCTATTTGCAGTTTCATATATTCTATTATACTCAGTTGGTTAAAGTTTTGGCTTCTATACTCCATGAAATTAGTAGAATATCCTGGATATTTGCGCTTCATCTAGTATCTTTTCATGGGAATATTCTTCTGAGCATTCTTGAATTTTACTCCACAAAGTAGTATCATGTTGACAATTTGGACGTTATTGATTTATGGATAAATTAGATTATAAATCTTTAAAATTGATCTTGAACTTGTTTTATTGAATTATTATGTCATTGTCATCATCCTCATGATTATATTGTGATGAAAGTCATCTTTGGCTTACGTGCATAGATGGACTTGGTATGATTATGACCAGGGATTATTCGATATAATCATGACCGTAATGTGACGAATGATGTGGTAAAAGTCCTCATTGGCCTATAGTTCATTGATGGATAGTTGTTGGTATGATTATGACAAGGGATTATTCTGTATAATCATGACCATTGATGATTACAAGAATATCATTGGTCGTGATGCAGGGATGATTCGATTTTATTTATTAAGTTGAGTCTCAGACTTTTTAAATCATAGAAGATAGTAGATTTTATGCTCTACTTGACTCTTCTAATGGATTGCTTATTTCGCTGCAGTTGTTGATCTAAAACTTGTTGTCTATTATATTCTATCAGTTGTTTTACTGTTGAAGGCTAATGATAATTTATTTTGCATTATCTTAGTCATAATATTTTTTACTGGGCTAGTTGACCTCACCCTTTCTTTCATTGTTATCTTCAGGAAATGAGAATATAGCTGGGACGAGTCGGGGAACGGATTGACGGTCCAGATGGTTGTTTTAGTAGTTCTCACTATTCTATAAAATAGTTTGACAATAAATGTAATGAGGACTCCATTGAGTGTGGATATTGTCTAGATGACAATATTCTTATTAAAACTCTTAGATTATGTTTTGTCATATTTTACACGACTGTTGTATAATTAAGTTGTATTTGAATTTTGTACCATGTACTTGGCGACTCAAGATGGGTGACGTATACCTATTTTGGGGCATCACAGTAATGCTCCTTGAGGATGATTGTTTAAGGAATGAGCTAACTGACCCATCTGATTCTCTAAATTTCAGATTGACACTGTTTATCTTTTCACATTCAAGTCCACTTGGTTCAACAGTCGATCTTGATCATTCTTTCTCTTTTTTGCAGTTGTAATGAATTTTGCTAATGTATCCTCTAAAATTATTTTTTTTGCCTCGTGAGTTGCTTGATTCTAAAACTTGGTGGCTACGATTGCTTTGAAGCTTGGTTTTGAGCCTAATTATTACTCCTAGAAAAGCCTGGGTAATTTCTCCACCCAGGGTTGTAAGCATTCTAATATTGCTGTTGTTGTCTATTCTGGCTTCCCACAAACTGTACTAACTCCACACTGATGGATTGATTAATAGCATGATTACCTGCACAAATTTCACAAACTATCGCCACCTGCGAACTTACTTGGGGTTCCCTTGATTCAATCTTTTTAGTTAACGAAGCTACCTGCATAGATAAAGCTGTCATTGCATCCAACTCCAACTTTCCTGCTGTTTTTGGTGGATTGGCCCTTGTCATAGGCCATTGATAATTATTAGCTACCATTATTTCTAATAACTGGTATGATTCATCAAAGTTCTTTCCTATAATAGCACCCCCAGCTACTGCATCGATACATGTCCTCATCGGACCATGTATTCGGTTATAGAACATTTGCACCTGTAACCATTTAGGGTTTTTATGATGTGGACACTTACGGAGTAAGTCCTTAAACCTTTCACATGCCTCGTATGAAGTCTCTGATTCGAGTTGGTTGAATGAGGTAATGTCATTCCTCATTTTCGTCGTCTTACCAGGTGGAAAGAACTTAGTTAAGAATTTCTGCACCATATCCGCCCATGTTTTGATTGAACTCTACAAAAAAGAGTGTAACCAATATTTTGCCTTATCACGGAGTGTGAAAGGGAAATGTCTCAACCTCACTGCCTCCTTTGTAACCCCATTGAACTTAAACGTGTCGCAAATTTCCAAAAAACTGATGAGATGTTCATCCAGATCATCATTCGGACCACCCCCAAACTGTACTGAAATTTGCAACATCTGAATGGTTTCCGACTTAATCTCAAAACTGTTAGCATTGATTGCAGGCCTCTAAATGCTGGATTAAATGTCTGTCACTAACAACATAGCATAATCCCTTAGTGATTTTTGTTCTTCTGCAACCATAGTTTCTTGGGTATTGGTTTCCTCTGCCTATTTTTCTTTCGTTTGTGTTTCTTCACCAAATAATTTTAGTTTTTGAAACTTTTTTTTTATATCGTCTACGTACAGCAAAAGTTCCTCCTTACTTTAGACCTAGTGCGCATACACAGATTAGAAAACTTGCAAAGGTTAAATAAACAAAGAAAATAAAAGCGTTTAAATTAAGACCGAATTGATTGTAAATAATATGGAAATAAATACTAAACACCGATTCCCCTACAACGGCGCCAAAAACTTGTTGTCTGATTTAGATATTGACAAATACACGCAAGTATACATGATCAACAAGTAATATAGAGTAAATAACTAGTGTCGAACCCACAGGAAATCTATGTCTAATATATCCCAATTAATAATTTTGTATCAATTCAATTTTATTTAAACAATCCCAATTATAAATAATGGTTAAAAGTATATTTAAAAACTAACACAAGGGTTGAAAATCAGATGTTTAATACTTAAGATTACAATATCCCCAATTACGTAGCATGAATCAATTATCCAGATCATCCAATTACTAATCCATTAGAGTTGTTAACATGAATTCATGATTATTTATAAACCCTTTCCCAAGGATCAAACAAAAATATTCAATTTAATTAATTTTGCTATATTCCTCTGCAAAATAAAAGAATCAAATTCATTAAGTATCAATTTCCAAGAGTTACATGCAATGCAAAGAGATATCCCTGCTAAATACACAACCCTAGTTATTTAACTCAAGAAAATAACTAAGAATACATGCTATCATATTCAGATCTAACCCTAGATTAGATCTCTGTATTCATCTAAAGTATCCCACTAATTGCTGGACAGACAATTAATCAATAAGCATAAAATGTGATAGACAACTCAATATGAATAAATAATTAGAATTAAATATATAATCAATCCATGAACACAAAAGGTTCAATTGCAGTCTTAATTAAGAATTTAGTTTATGCTTAAATTTAAAACAAAAAATCCCAAATAAGTCATCACAATAGAATTACAAAACAAAAAATAGAAGTAAGAAAAAAACTCAATGAAGTCTTCTTCCCTCTTCAAATCATTAGCCTGAAATCTTTTCGAAGCTCTATGATTCTCCAATTCCAATATCCAATTATCTGCTTCAATCTCTGTGTATGTTAAATGCCTAGCTTGCTCCCCTTATATATAGAAAACCTCCTACAAGTCCAACTCCAATTAGAATCCAACACTGAATCAGAATTGCATCAAAACCCCCTTCTAAAAGAAATTCGAGTCATCTTTACTATCCCCGTGTGCCCTGGCGCTGGGTTTGACTTGATTAGTAGAGCCTCGACGCTGGTAAGGTGACTGGAATTACAATTTTGCCCATTCTCTTGCCATAAATTACCATATTGCCCCTATGTTTCCTTAACCTATAAAATAACATACAAACAAATAAAATGTTATAAAATACTTAAAAACTAACAATATATTAAGCCTAAAAGTACTGTATATTACCCACTCATCATGTACAAAGTGTCCTAACTTCATCAAATATACTTCTTGCCTTTATAATAGGGAAATTATATTTAAATGGTATATTAGGCCTCATAATGGTGTTTCGTACATTATATTAAAAAGTTTAGTTGACATTAGTTGTTCAAATCACATTAGGGGCAGTGTTGGTTACATTTTGTTGATTAGAAGGATGTTGATTATGAATAAATATTAATTAGGAGAGTGTTGGGTATTATTATGATTATTTGTATAAATTGTCACTGTATTTTACTCATAAATTTATAACTAGGACAATTTGTTTTGGTAATTTACAATATCATAATTGTAATAACCAAAATTATATGAAGTTACATTAATTTTGATTTTAAAATTTGTAATATTACGTAAATAATTTTAAAATTTTGAAGTGTTAGGGATTTGAACCTCGCATATGCTTAGGGACTCAAATCTCAACATGATCTCAAACCTCGTGAGGGGGTTCTCGAGCAATGGATGGTCCTGGATATTTACTTGACCCTGAAACTCATGAGGGTTTCTCGAATACTGAATGTCACAACTCAAGTTCCCACAATACGTTCTCGAGCACTGGATTGTCTTTGATGTAATGTCAATGAAAATTAAATCATGTATGGAATTATGAGGAGATTCTAAGATGAAATTATTAAGTATAATGAGCTTAAGTTATGAATTAACTAAGCTTCAAGAATGAGCCTTGTCACTACAAAAAAAATCGTCCAACAGCGACCGTTGTTTCCGTTCGCTATTGTTATTAAATAGCGATCGCTATAAGTGACCGCACGTAAATCTAGTGGTTACGACATATCAACAACTAGATGCGGTCGCTGATTTAATTTTGCTGCCATATTTTTGGCAAAATAGTTGGCGGGCAGTTTATATGCGACTACTTTTTAACATTGATAGCCACGTCAATAAAAAACGACGACCGCTTGCAGTCGCTATTAGCGGGTTCTGATGTATATTAATTCTAGGATTAATGATAATTTGTTGTATATTATCTTAGTCATAATATTCTTTACTGGGCTAGTTGAGCTCACCCTTTTCCTTTTTGTTCCATTTTTTTTCTCAGGAGGTGAGAACATAGCAGGAACTAGCCGGGGTATGGAGTGATGGTTCATGATAGTTATTTTAGTAGTCCTCACTATTTTGTAAAATAGTGTATCAATAATTGTAATGAGGACTTCTTTTGAGTTTGTATATTGTCTATTAGACAGTATTTGTATTTAAACTCACAGTATATGTGTTGTCGTATTTTGCACGACAATTGTATTACTGAAGTTGTATTTGTTTCTGTACCATGTATTTGACGACTCAGAATGGGTGATGTATACCTATTTTGGGAGCGTCACAATTGGTATCAGAGCTTAGGGATATGGTCTTTGGCGGAGATCAGGGAATAGAACTAGGAGGGGAGAGACGAGTAATCCTTCAGTAGTGTGTCATACCTAAGCTTATTTGGTTGGTCAGTTGGAGCATATGGTTAATATGTGATATGTTAATTTGTTAATTAACCCTTATTTTGTGGTAGTATTTGAGAATGGTAGCTGGAAATATTAACAATGGACTAAATGAGACCGTGGAGACACCTTTAATCACCACCCAAGGGAACGTGCAACAGGAAGGCAATATTCCTCCTGTAAACAACACTACCGAACAAATGATGAATGATGGATGTTTAGAAGCTTTTTTGCAGTTCATGCAAAATCAGACGAGGGAGACTCGTATACAAAATACGGGTGGAAATGATAGAAATGCACGGCTTGTCACTGCCAATCAATTCAAAGAGTTGGGACCACCAGAATTTGTGGGAAAGCCGGATCCAATCAAGGCGGAGACGTGGGTTAAACAAATTACCAAGATATTTGATATCTTAGGATACACGGAGGAACAGAAGGTTCCATTCGCCACCTTTATGTTCCATGGTGAGGCAAACTACTGATGGGAGTCTGTGAGGCGTACTTAGGCAGCCGCATTCAACATGTCTTGGGAAACATTTCAAAAAATGTTTAATGACAAGTACTTTCCTGAAAGTATTAGTCATATGAAGGATGTATAGTTTATCAGACTGGAACAAAACAACATGACGGTGTCTCAGTATGAGGCGAAGTTCGCAGAGTTCAGGTTTGCACCTCATTTGGTAGATAATGAGGAACGAATGACGCGGATGTTTCTGAGAGGTCCAAAACCCGAGATTCGGCAATATCTTATCTCTCATAAATTTTCTTTATATTCAGATGTTGTAAAAAAGGCTCAATTATTAGAGCGAGATAATGACTATGTTCAACCGAGGGACCACAACCATGGTCATACCGGTGGCAACAGTCATCGGAGTAATGACAACCAGCGGGGAGGAAAACATTCGGACAAAAGCGAGAACCACTAGGGTGATTTCAAAAGGAGAAGGTACAAAAATGATAAAGTGAAGACGTCAGCACAAACATCAACAGTTTCTAGGGGAGGAGAACGAGCACCGATCGTTTGTTATAAATGTGGGAAAGAGGGACACATCAGCCTAAACTGCCCACAACAATCCAAGGTGTGTTATAACTGTGGAAAGGAAGGTTATATAGCTAGAGATTGTCTTGTTGCGAAACCAAGTTCAACGGGGATGGTGACTCCAAAGGCTGTCCCAGGCAAGTCAAAGTCGGTGGTTCCTGGAAGGGCGTTTTGTAGGGTTTTGACACAGAAACGCACAGTGGAAATAGAAGAATTTAAACCAAATTCGAAACCCTAAACAGGATCCATGCGAAAAATAATTAATTCAGTTGTTAGAAATTATACCGATTAAGAAAGCGATTAAACGATGTGGTCAAATCTCCAACGCCTTTCGAACGAACTGCGTCTCTACGGTATCCACATGAAGGCTCCACAAATAATCCTACGATCTGCAGAAGAAGGAATCGTGGTACTAGCCACCAAGGATGAGGATTTTCAAAACTGTTTTCTCTAGTCTCTCTCTAAGAGCGGCTAAGATTTTTGTTTTTGATTATTATTTTAACTGGTTGCTATATATCATATATATAGTAGTTAAAAGGTATTAATCAAAATCCTAATTTCATAAAATCCGAATTTATATATATATCTTAATTAAGTCTTACTTAATTAATATACATATATACAAATTATCCTTTTAATTTAAATTTGTGAGTTAAATACTATTAATCATATTAATATATTTAAATCCTTAAATTTTAAACTAATTCCCTTTTAAATTACGTTCTATGTGTGTGACCCTATAGGTTATTATTACGTTGGAAATAATTTTAAAATCATATTATAAAATTATAAAAAGTGAGCGGCATCTAGTAATGCATCACTGCTACCCAAGTAATAATAAGATCGATGATTCGATGCAACCTTTTTCATGACCAATGTTTCAATATAATTTAATCCTTTTAACCTTAATATCCTAGATTAAACTCGAGTCATGGAATGTGTCATACTCTTCATAATTTAATCTGAGTTTTCTTGAACAATGAGTAGACTATATGAAACAAATCACTATTTGAGCATGGCCATGCATTTCATAGTCCTACTCAATCAAGAGGCCTATGGATATCACCCATAATATATAGGATGGTTAAATTCCATCTAGATCACTCATATTTCTCACACGATTCATGATGAACCCAATAATCACCTTTATAGTCCACCATATTAAAGGTGACATTTGATGATATCAAAGTACATAAATTCTCGTGTAGTAATATAAAGATTTCAGGTCGGAGGACCATTACATCATTGTCACTATGAGAATTGCTAATGACACTTCGCATAATGCTCCATATAGAATTTTCATGATGGGTCTGTCCAGTACATCGTTCTCTAACATGTACCTATGCATTGACTTAATACCTCATATATTTATGACCAATGAGATTTGGTCATCAGTCAATTCTCATACTAGTCTCAATGCATCATTGTTGTCCCATCAACAATGATACTCGACTAGGGACATTTAAGAACAATGATACTAATTGTAATTATATAATCTCATGTTCAAGTCACATACTTGAAACTATATAATTTGTATCACTATTTTAAGGAATTTTATTATGTTAACAATTATATTACGCAGTAAATAAAACCATAATAAAATCATATATTTATTCAATCAAATATAATATCAAAACGTTAATGCAATTATATCAAATAATTGGCCTCTAGGGCATAAACTCTAACAGTCTCCCACTTGCACTAGAGTGAATCACTCATTTATCTAATACCCATTGAACTAGTGTGACCGTCGTGCTTCTGCTGCGACAAAGCCTTGGTCAGTGGATCTGCAACATTATCATCTGTTGGCACTCTTCCTATATGTACATCTCATCTATCAATGATTTCACGGATGAGATGGTACCACCTAAGTATATGCTTGGATCGTTGGTGAGATCTGGGTTCCTTAGCCTGTGCAATGGCTCCATTATTATCACAGTATAGAGCAACCGGATCAACAATAGTTGGAACAACACCAAGTTCAGTGATGAACTTTTTAATCCATACAGCCTCATTGGTTGCACTAGAAGCAGCAATATAATCAGCCTCTGTTGTAGAATCAGCTACTATCTCTTGCTTCGAACTTTTCCAACTAACAGCACCACCATTAAGGCAAAACACAAAACCTGACTGAGACTTATAGTCATCATTGTCAGTCTGGAAACTAGCATCTATGTAACCCTTTACTGCCAGTTCGTCTTCACATCCATATACCAAGAATGAATCCTTAGTCCTTTTCAGGTACTTGAGGATATTCTTGACTGCTGTCTAGTGACCATCACCTGGATTCGACTGGTATCTACTTTTCATGTTCAAAGCATACGAGACATCCGGACGAGTACATATCATTGCATACATGATAGATCCAATTGCCGAAGTATAAGGGATCTTTCTCATACGCTCCTCATCATCTTGTGATTTAGGACATTGGGCCTTAGAGATCTTTACACCATGAGTCACGGGTAAGTTTCCTTTTTTTGCCTCTTGCATGCTGAATCGTTTCAACACTTTATCAATATATGTACTTTGACTTAGGCCGAGCATTTTCTCGATCTATCTCTATAGATCCGGATACCTAAATGTAGGCAGCATCGCCCAAATCTTTCACGGAGAAACATTTTCCTAACCTATATTTTTACAGCCTGTAAGGAAGGAATGTCATTCCCAATAATTAATATGTCATCAACATATAATACTAGGAATACAATGTGACTCCCACTAACCTTCTTATATACATAAGGTTCATCTTCATTTTTAATAAAGCCAAATTCTTTGACTGCTTCATCAAATCGAAGATTCCAACTCCGAGAGGCTTGTTTCAATCCATAAATGGATCGCTGCAGCTTACATACCTTTCCAGCATCCTTTAGATTGACAAAACCCTCAGGTTGTGTCATGTACACATCCTCAAGGAGATTTCCATTAAGGAAAGAAGTTTTGACATCCATTTGCCATATTTCGTAATCATAAAAAGCTGCAATAGCAATTAAGATCCTGATGGATTTAACCATTGCCACTGGAGAGAAGGTTTCATCATAGTCAACACCTTGAACTTGCTTGTAACCTTTTGCTACCAGTCGGCCTTTATAGGTTTGTACATTACCATCCATGTCAGTTTTCTTCTTGAAAACCCACTTGCACCCGATTGGTTTTCCCCTTCGGGTGGATCAACCATAGTCCATACTTGGTTAGTATACATGGAGTCCATCTCAGATTTCATGGCTTCAAGCCATTTCTCAAAATCTGGTCCATTCATAGCTTCTTGGTAGGAAGCAGGCTCATCTTGATCTATGAGCATCACATCACCATTTTGAGTCTCAAGATATCCATAATATCTCTCAGGCTCTTGGCGTGTCCTACCAGATCTACGAATTCCTTGTGTAATTTGAGTAGGTTCACTTTCCACAATATCTTGTGGTTCCTGCTCACGTTCCAACTCAGGTTCAATGATATTTTGTGGTTCTCGAATTTCTTCAAGTTCTACTTTCCTCCCACTGTTTCCTTTAGAGACAAATTCTCTTTCTAGAAAAATACCAGCTTGAGCAACAACCACTTTGTTCTCAAAAGGTTTGTAGAAATAATACCCTTTTATTTTCTTTGGGTATCCCACAAAATTACATTTGTCAAATTTGGGTCCGAGCTTGTCAGAATCCAGACGTTTTACGAATGCCTCGCAACCCCAAATCTTCATGAACGACATACTAGGACGTTTCCCAGTTCACATCTCAAATGGTGTCTTCTGAACCGTCTTTGTAGGAACACGGTTAAGTGTGAATGCAGCTGTCTCTAGAGCATGACCCCAGAAGCTTATTGGAAGATCTTCATGACTCATCATTGATCGTACCATGTCCAACAAGGTTCGTTTCCTCCTCTCAGATACACCATTCCATTGTGGTGTTCCAGGTTGAGTGAGCTGTGATATAATACCACACTCCTTTAGAAGGTCATCAAAGTCTTGGCTTAAGTATTCACCTCCTCGATCGGATCGAAGGGCTTTTATGCTTTTGCCAAATCGGTATTGAACTTCATTCTTGAATTCCTTGAACTTTTCAAAGGATTCGGATTTGTGTCTCATAAGATACACATATCCATATCTACTAAAGTCGTCAGTAAATGAAATGAAGTAATAAAACCTACCTCTTGCTAACGAACTCATGGGTCCACATACATCACTATGTATAAGTCCCAATACATCGCTAGCCCGTTCACTTTGTCTAGTGAAAGGGGCTTTAGTCATCTTGCCTAATAAACAAGACTCGCATTTCTCATATGATTCAAAATCAAATGAATCCAAGAACCCATCTTTATGGAGTTTGGATATGCGTTTCTCATTTATATGGCCTAAACGACAGTGCCAGAGATATGTCGGATTTGAATCATTTGATTTAAATCGTTTTGTATTTATGTTATGGATATGCATTACTAAATCAAGAATATAGAGACCGTTAAACAATTGTGCAACACCATAACAAATATCATTTAAGTAAAACAAACAACGATTGTTCTTTATTATAAATGAAAAACCCTTCTTGTCCAAACAAGAAATAGAAATAATGTTTTTGCTTATAGCAGGGACAAAATAACAATCTTCTAATTCTAAAACTAGCCCAGTGGGCAAAGATAAATGATAAGTTTCTACGGCCAGTGCAGCAACTTTTACTCCATTCCCAACTCGTAGGTCAACCTCTTCTTTTCCCAAAGTCCTACTCCTTCGGAGTCCCTGCACATTAACACAAATGTGAGAACCACATCTAGTATCCAATACCCATGATGTAGAAGTAGACAAGTTGACTTTTATAACATATATACCTGAATTAGAAGTCGTACTTCCTTTCTTTTTCTTCACTTCTTCCAAATAAGCATGACAGTTCCTTTTTCAGTGTCCAGGTTTTCCACAGAAGTGACATTCACCTTCTTTATCCACCCCACCTTTAGGTTTTAAAGCTTGTTTGGTTTTGGAATTGGGTTTGGCAAAAGATTTAGATCCTATGTTCTTCTTGCCTTTCCAATTTCCTTTAGCATTCCCCTTTTGCACCATCATTATGGAAGCGGGTCCTGCCTTTTTCATGTTGTTCTCGGCAGTTCATAACATGCTCAACAATTCAGTAACTGCATGAAGGTTTGCTCCGCACGTGGTTAAATTCCATCTAGATCACTCATATTTCTCACACGATTCATGATGAACCCAATAATCACCTTTATAGTACACCCTATTAAAGGTGACATTTGATGATATCAAAGTACATAAATTCTCGTGTAGTAATATAGAGATTTCAGGTCGGAGGACCATTACATCATTGTCACTTTGAGAATTGCTAATGACATTTCGCATAATGCTCCATATAGAATTCTCATGGTGGGTCTGTCCAGTACATCGTTCTCTAACATGTACCTATGCATTGACTTAATATCTCATATATTTATGACCAATGAGATTTGGTCATCAGTCAATCCACATACTAGTCTCAATGGATCATTGTTGTCCCATCAACAATGATATTCGACTAGGGACATTTAAGAACAATGATACTAATTATAATTATATAATCTCATGTTCAAGTCACATACTTGAAACTATATAATTTGTATCACTATTCTAAGGAATTTTATTATGTTAACAATTATATTACGCAGTAAATAAAACCATAATAAAATCATATATTTATTCAATCAAATATAATATCAAAACTTTCAGCAATTATATCAAATAATTGGCCTCTAGGGCATAAACTCTAACACGTTTGTCGTGACTGCCCAAAACGTGAAGAACCCAAATGAGGTGATCACTAGTAAGCTAATCATAAACTCTTGCAAAGTTTATAACTTATTAGATACATGTTCTAACCATTCTTTTATCTCTCCTGCTTCTACTCAACGTTTGAACTTGACTCCGGAGAAATTAGACCTTGACTTATATGTTGAGACTCTGTTAGGAGAAACTTTCATTACGTCTACTGTTTATTAATCTTGCTTGATTCAAGTTGGTACCATCACATTACCTGCCGATCTTATTTCGTTGAAAATAATTGCATTTGATGTGATTTTAGGGATTGATTGGATAACCACTCATCATGCTAAAATTGATTGTTTTCGTAAGGTTGTTAGTTTTTATATTTCTAACCAACCTATTATGCGAATTCAAGCAACCAAACCATTAAAGTCAATCACTGTCATATCAAGCCATAAAGTTATTCGTTTATTAAAAAACGAATGTCAAGCTTTCTTAGCCCATGTCACGGACTTGAACAAAAACACGTCTGATTTCAAAAATATTTCTATTGTTAGTGAATTTCCTGACGTATTTCCTGAAGAACTTCCTGGTCTACCCTTAGAACGTGAAGTTGAATTCTTTATTGACCTTAGACCTGGTACAAAGTCCATTTCTAAAACCCCATATCAAACGGCTCCTATTAAACTTCAGGAGTTAAAGGTCCAACTTCAGGAGTTGTTGGACATCGGTTTCATTTGTCCTAGTACATCTCCTTGGGGTGCTCCTGTTTTATTTGTAAAGAAGAAAGACGGGAGTATGCGACTTTGTATTGACTATCGTGAATTAAACCATGTCACCCTCAAGAATAGGTATCCGCTACCTCGCATAGATGACTTGTTCGACCAGTTGCAAGGAGCACAATTCTTTTCAAAGATCGATCTTCGTTCTAGATATCATCAGCTGAAGATTAAAACTGAGGATATTTCGAAGACTGCCTTCAGAACTCGGTACGAGCATTATGAATTCTTAGTCATATCTTTTGGATTGACTAATGCTCCTGTTGCTTTGATGGATACGATGAACAATGTGTTCAAAGAATATTTGGATCAGTTCGTTGTCGTCTTTATTGATGACATCCTCATCTATTCCAAAAGCCGTGAAGATCATGAGCACCATTTGAAGCTGGTACTGCAAAGGCTTCGTGATAACAAGCTATATGCCAAGCTGAAGAAATGCGAGTTCTGGCTTGAGAAAGTAGCATTCCTTGGGCACGTGGTGTCGAAACATGGAGTATCTGTTGACTCGACAAAGATTTAAGTAATACAAAGTTGGGAGCAATCGAAGTCGGTGACCGAAGTACATAGCTTTCTAGGCTTAGCTGGTTACTATCGGAGATTCGTGGAAGGATTTTCTCGAATCGCTACTCTGTTAACTCAACTGACTCGTAAAGATACAAAATTCAGTTGGAGCAAAGATTGTTAGAAGAGTTTTCAAGAACTCAAGAGGAGACTCATTTAGGCACCTGTTCTGACAATACCATCTGGTTTGGATGGATTTGTTATCTACAGCGATACTTCAGGCAAAGGGTTAGGATGTGTTCTCATGCAACATGGGAAAGTCATAGCCTATGCCTTGTGACAACTCAAAGAATATGAGAGGAATTATCCTACTCATGATTTGGAGTTGGCAGCAGTCATTTTCGCGTTGAAGATCTTGAGACACTACCTGTATGGGGAGAAAGTGGAGATCTATACAGATCATAAAAGCCTCAAATATTTCTTCACCCAAAAGGAACTCAACATGCGGCAATGATGTTGGCACGAGCTATTGAAAGATTACGATCATACCATCCAATATCATCATAGAAAAGTAAACATGGTAGCTGACGCATTGAGTAGAAGATCATATGCGGGTACGAGTGCAATATTGTTAACACAAAGGTCCATTTTGTATGACTTGAAAAGGATGGAGATAGAGGTAAAGGCTCCAAGTATCCATGTGATGATACCAAACATACGAGTAGAACCGACTTTAATCGATAAAGTTAAAGCTTCTCAAGCTATAGACATAGAGCTAATGCGTATTAAGAAGAAAGTGCAAGAAGGTGCTATTCCAGAAGCAAGAATCGATGAAGAAAGAATACTTTGAGTCAAATCCAGACTTTGTGTTCCTAACGATTCTGACTTGAAGCATAGAATCATGATGGAGGCCCACTACACACCATTTGTATTCCATCATGGGAGTACCAAAATGTATCATGATCTTCGACATAAATTTTGGTAGAGCAATATGAAGAGAGAGATCGTGGAGTTTATCTCAAGGTGTTTAACTTGTCAATGTGTAAAGGAGGAGCATCAAGTGCCAAAAGGTCCATTGCAACCACTTGAGATTCAGAAATGGAAGTGGGAACATATTACTATGGATTTCGTTACGGATCTTGTAGCGCCCCCAAATCTGGGTATCTTCCAACCTGACAGATGGTGCTATATTGTAGAACATTCATACATTCATTAAATTAAAAAGTCTCAAAGAACGAACATAACTTCTATATATTTAAAGTAATATTTACATTTCCCAAGTTCTAAACCCTTTACAAAAGGTTCTTTGTCATAATATCAGTTAAATTACAACAATAGACCTATACTATTACAAGACAACTTAGTAATCTGCCTTAGCTTTTTCTTTATCCTTTTTCGATCCTTCGGGATGTTCAGTCTTAGCTGCATTCATATGGTTCAAGCAAGAGTGAGCATAACTAGCTCAACAATTATAACAATTTAATAACAACATGCTTGACACATACAAATCATATATCTTCGATAACTAAACAATAGTTATGAAGTACTATTGATAATTCAAAATAGTACTTCATCTTTTCTTTCAAAATGTTTTACAATAACAACAGTATTTAGTAAAACATTCACTCCGGTCAGAGACCTCAAGTATTCATTCATTATTGGAAAAAGACAACCCGGAAGCAATTCTGTAAGCCCGATATCACTTACGAGCACTTCTAGGTGATCAGCCTATTGTACTCTATGTTGATCAACACTACATCCATTAAACGTATGCACGTTTAAGCATTTGGCAACCTCACGTGGCTGTCGTTTTACCGACAAAATATTTGTTTAACATTTCAGTCTTCTTTTGAAAACCATATCAAGTAGTTGATAAAAGATAGCAACATTTGATAATACATGAATAGATTATCAATTCATCAAGTCTAGCCAAAGGAATTGGCTTCAACTTCATCATACTTCAATTCATACGAAAGAATACATGAATCTCAAAAACTTGTTTAGATTGAACTGAGACAAGAGTTAGAATACTCGCCTTTAGCGTCTGCTATGGTAAATTAACTTTATGTTCAAGTCGTTCAAGTCTCTACAATACATGATCACATAATGCCTTACATTAGGTCACATATAATCAAGTTTGTATATGACTATATCATACTATTTATTTCAATCTAATTGTGTATTAGATTCATTTAATATTCGTTCCGGTTTATCATTATGCTTGCATTATACTTGACTAGGTTATCTCAACCTTTATACATCATCTTTAAGGTTTAACAATGTTTAATCAATGTTACATTACCTTCCTTAAGTTATGTTTACTTCTATTTCTTTTCTTTATACTTAAAAAATTTCATTACTTTCTTCGCTCTGAGACTGGCGCTGTGGTGCCAGCTTTATACCTACATCTCGCGCTACTGCGCAAGCTTAATGTATAACTGTCCCGAACTTGGTGCTGCGGCGCGAGTCCTTACTTAATGGGCCGCGCTGCGGCGCCACACTCCAAAGGATTTTGTCACTGTTCATGGCGCTGTGGCGCCACTTATTGAACTAAGGTTCGCGCTACGGCGAACTCTTGCAGTAGGCTCGATTACTGTTCTGCGCCGCGGCGTGGGTCTTTTGCTTAGGGTTGGCACAGCGGCGCCAACTTTGTGCACCAGATATCAATTTCAGTTTTAAAATTTTGTGAACTTCCCGGACGCATAACTTCTTCGTTATAAGTCCGAATTGGCTTGTTCAAAAGCCTACGGTTCACAAATTACGTACTCTACATGACCATTCAATAATTTTATCTATTTGACTTCGTTTGCTAAAAATTAACCTATTGGTTCATTTTTAATGTAAACGATAAACATTCGTGAACGTTTAACGCTCGTTTCTTCGTTCTAAGTCGAAATCCGGTCATTTTCGAGTCTGTAACTTTTAAATGCCAATTATGACTTGTCTTTATTGGAAAACAATGGTTTCATGATCAAACATAAAATTTGACTTCCATTCCGAGAATTTTACGTATTCGACGATTATCGTCCAATCGTGCAAATTCCGGAAATTCTTCCTTCTTATGATTTGTTCAACATTACAAATGAACTTCATTCATCATGTGAACATTTTAACATCCTTAATACAACAACTTATATTCATGGTTGGATTTTTGGACTTATTCTTCAAGAGCTTATAACTTGTCATTTATAAACTACTTAAGATTTCATTGTTAATGACTTATGACAAGTTAAAGTTTCTTAAACATCATTTCTTATATGTTCTTATCATATAACTTAACTTGGGTATACATGATACATATGATCATATAAATTCTTTTACCTAATATCATTTCTCTTAATAAACTTCTTACAAGTTCATATTATTTTCACATAAGTTTATAACTTATGCTAGCTTAAATGACTTATTACCAACTTAATTAGCTTAAGTTCATTACTTACTCATTCATGTTTCTTAATCCAACTTTTCTTATCATCCTATCATGAATAGAGATAGAAGATAATTGGAGAAGAAGTCTTACTCTTTTGTTGTCTTGGTAAGTAGCTTGCTTCTTCTTCTTAGCTTATGGAAATGACGTATTGCTAGCTTATTCTCTCTAACACTTAAGCACTTTAGAAGTGTGGGATTATTTGATCAACCAACAAATGACTAGCAAAGCTCTTCTATTTATAGACTTTCCAAGGTTAGGGTAGTTTGGTCTTTAAAACATCCCACCTCCTTAAGCCACCTCCTTACTATTCATTACTTTCTAGCCACTCTCTTATCTCTTACTTGGCCATTAATTCAAAGTCTTGGTCAATACTCCTAACTTGGTCACCACATCACTTGGTCACCACATATCTTGGTCATCACACATTACTTGGTCATTACATTACTTGGTCACCACATTCAACCATATTAATATGGTTTGCCCCATGGATCATACCACTCATGGATTCCATCTTGGGCTTACATTTATTAATCCTTGGGCGTTACTTTAACAAACACTAATTGGTTCATTAATTCATTAGTTGGGCTTCTCTCTCTAATTCACTTGGACTTGTATATAATTATTTACCAATCATCCAAGTTCATTAACATTTCTTAATACATATTGTTGATGTATTATTTTCGTATTCTAATTATTATAGAATTTATATAAGGTATTTCATCCTTCATACAAATATAATACTTCATATTATACTCGTTTTCATTACTTCGTACAATACCAAGTATCATACAATTATTACTTATTCTTTAACACTTCGCTTTACTTAACGTTTATAATTTAAGTCCACAAGCGAATTATTACTTTTTCCATAACTAGATTTTTATTACATAATCCATCTTACCTTATTATTCCATCATTGCGTATTTCTCGAAATCTCAAAATTATATCCCAAGCAAATACTGATGAATAGTGTTTTTCGAAAAATTTCTTAGAAAACTTTATTTTCGTCTTGGAAATTTAAACACTTAAATTCATCCACGTAGCCCAAATACTACGATATTCTAACATCAATAGGTTATACAATGACAACCATCTTGATAACACAAGGAATATGATTTTATTATTATTTAACTTAATAAAATCATTTTACAATAAGATCCGTATTTCTCGGTCGTTACAAGTCTTCCCAAGGTTTCTCAAGGCATAGATGTAATTTGGGTCACTGTTAATAGATTAACCAAGTCTGCTCATTTCTTGCCTATACGGGAGACTTATTCCCTTGAACGTTTTACTCGTATGTACGTGAATGAGATTATGAGATTGCATGGCATGCCAGTATCCATAGTTTCAGATCGTGACCCAAGATTCACTTCACGATTTTGGGTTAGCTTGCAAAAAGCTATGAGCACAGATTTACGATTCAGTTCGGTATACCATCCTCAAACGGACGGGCAATCAGAGAGGAATATTCAAACGCTTGAAGATCTATTAAGACTCTGTGTCCTAGATTTCAAAGGGAGTTGGGATAAGTACCTACCATTGGTGGAATCTCCTACAACAACAGTTATCAAGCAAGTATAGGCATGGCTCCATTCGAGGCGTTGTATGGAAGAAAAAGTCGTTCTCCAGTATGCTGAGATGAGGTGGGTGAAGCAACATTATTGGGACCATAATTCATATGTATAACTATAGAAAATATCCAAACGATTCGACAACGTATACAAACGGCACAAGATCAAAAAAAGAGTTATGCGGATCTTCATCGAAATGACGTATAATTTAATATTAGGGGATCATGTTTTGTTACGTATTACTCCATGGAAGGGAGTTACAAGATTTGGGAAGAGAGGAAAGCTCAATCCAAGATTTGTTGGTCCATTTGAGATTCTTGACCGAATAGGAAATGTGGCCTATAGACTCGCATTACCTCCAAGCATGTCTCGTGTTCATAATGTTTTTCACATATCTATGCTTCATAAATATGTGAAAGACCCAAAACACATTATTGAGTTAGAACCAGACGAGATAGCCAAATATTTAACGTACGAGGATGTACCTGTTAAGATCTGGGATAGGAAAGAGCATGTCCTACGCACCAAGGTTATACCACAAGTTAAGGTTTTGTGGAGGAATAATGCTATTGAAGAAATGACATGGGAGTTGAAATCAGAAATGAAAACGAGGTATCCTCACCTTTTTGAAACACCAGGTACGTACGTCAATTTCGAGGACGAAATTTCAAAAGCGAAGGTTGTAAGACCCCAATTTTTTATAAATAAAATCAAATTTTCTCTATTTATTATTGTGAATAATAAGGTGTTAATTTGATATAATGCTTTGATTATGGGTGAAATGTGCAAATTTTGTAAAATAAGCAAGTGGTTATAAAATATTCATTGTTGTCGGGGAATATTCATTTGGTCGTGGAATATTCTTGTTGTCGGGGAATATTCGTACGACGGCGCAGCCATTTATGGGCCCCATAACAGAAAACGGTCGGATGAAGATAACGAAAAGTTTGAGTTTTTATAAATAACGGTGTAGTTGTTACCGTTAACACTGCTGGAATACCTAGTGGTTAAAATACAGTAATACGCGTGGTTGCACAGTAACATAAGATATTGCACAGTATTTTTAAATTATTGATTATTACGTAAGAAGGCACTACTCAATAATTGTTACAGTAATTGCTGTTTAATATTTTATTTTATTGATTCAATAATTGTCATTGCACAGTATTTCCCATTATCAGATCAACAATTCATATTATTTGAATAATATTATTAGATAGCATTATTAGCAACGTATAAAGAAGTTCTGTCTAGAAAAGGGGTTTGGTCACCTAATTGCGCGCCAATAAGGAGAAATCTTTATCGGAAAGCCCCCTCTTTCCTGGGAACAACCTGGTTGTCATAATTGTGATTCTGTAATATTATTTATGAATAATTAATTATTAATTTATATGATAAGGAAATATTTATTTTATGTGGATATAAATTATGGATATATTTATTTTGTGTGAATATAAATGAAGGAATTAATGCTGATATATTTTATCAGTATTTTGTCGGAATGAAGGTATTAAAAATCGTCCGTATGTGGATTTCGGGCATTTTCTGTTTGGAATTTTGAAAAACTTTCTTCTACAAAGTTGTAGAGAATTTAATTTCCTATGGAATGGACATAAAATTCGTATTTTTATGATCAAAGGGTTATTTATTATGAATTATTGAAGTTTCAAAAATAAATGTTTTTTTATTAAAAACATGGGTGGGCCCCACTTTTGGTTGGTGAAAAAATGTGTTGAAATTTCATTTCAAAAATGGTGGGTGTGAATAGTAGCAGGTAAAGCCATCAGGTAGTAGGTTAGTCTGTTATGACGTTCTAAGTATTTTCCTATAAATAGGGTGCTTAGGTTAGAATTGAAAATCACACCAGAAACATAAGTTTTCTCTCTCTGTATTATCGAGTCTATTTTTGTGAATATTTAGATACTTTGAGAATTACTATTCAGTGCAAGTTTCCTTCAGCTTTACATTCGATATTCCGATCAGAAGTACTGTTATTTTGAGGTAAGAGATGTTATTTTTTTCATAAATGATATTATTTCTTTCAATATCATTATGCCAAAATATTGGTATGAATTTTATTGTGGAATTTCTACCTTTTTATGTTGGGGTTACTATTCACGTATATGGCACTATTCACAAATACGGCACTATTCACAGAAAAAATGAAATTTTCTCCTTTTTGTCCAAGATATCTATTATGGTTACTATCTTTGATTGTATCCATGTTTTGATCATTATTTTTGAATTATGCTTCAAAATTGGTTATTACGGAGTATTATTGATCTTGGATAAATTGTAATACAAATCCCTAATATTTATTCTTTTGTCTCACTGGATTCGTTTTCTTTAAGATATTTTTCATCATCCTCAGTCCTAAATGATGATATTACTAAATATCTTTGGCCTGTAGTGCAAAGATGAATGATTAACTGATGAATATCTTTAGCCCGTAGTGCAAAGATGAACAGGTGTTGAGATGAACATGACCAACTGGTGATACAAATGAATATCTTTGTCATGTAGTACAAAGATGAATATTTGATTCAAGATATATATTGATTGTTGTTACAGGAATAAAATAGTGATGATGGACTTTTAAATCTTAGAAGATAGTAGAACTCATTCTCTACTTGACTCTTCTAATGGATTGATGTTTCCGCTGCAGTTGTTGATCTAAAACTTGTTGTCTATTATATTCTATTAGATTTTTTCTTGTTGAGCACTAATGATAATTTATTGTATATTATCTTAGTCATAATATTCTTTACTAGGCTAGTTGAGCTCATCATTTTCCTTTTTATTCCATTTTTCTTCTAAGGAGGTGAGAACATAGCAGGAACTAGCCGGGGTATGGAGTGATGGCTCATGATAGTTGTTTTAGTAGTCCTCACTATTTTGTAAAATAGTGTATCAATAATTATAACGAGGACTCCTTTTGAGTTTGTATATTGTCTATTAGACAGTATTTGTATTTAAACTCACAGTATATGTGTTGTCGTATTTTGCACGATGATTGTATTACTGAAGTTGTATTTGTTTCTGTACCATGTATTTGACGACTCATAATGGGTGATGTATACCTATTTTGAGGGCGTCATATCTTGTGCCTAAACCTGGAGGAAAGGTGCGAGTTTGCATGGATTATTGGGATCTAAACAAAGTTTACCTTAAAGATAGCTTTCACGTGCCATTTATCCACATTCTCATTGACAATACTGCTCAATAAGGCATGTACTCCTTCGCTGATTGCTTTGCGGGGTACCATCAAATTATGGTTGTTGAGGAGGATCGTGAGAAAACTGCTTTCATCACGCCTTGAGGAACCTTTTGCTGTAGAAGGTTGTCATTCAGCCTCATTAATGCCGGAGCCACCTATTAGCGAGCTATGATGGTTCTTTTCCATGAATTAATGCACAAAGAGATAGAGATCTACGTGGATGAAATCATTGTCAAGTCCCGAAGGGAAGAAGACCACTTAGACCATCTCAGAAAGCTATTCAACAGGTTGCATAAGTACAACTTGAAGTTGAATCCAGTCAAGTGCGCCTTTGGCGTTAAATCAGGCAAGTTGCTAGGATTCCTAGTCAGCCACAAAAATCCAGGCCATCACGGAAATGCCCATTCCTCAGATATAGAAGGAAATACGGGGATTTTTGGGAAGAATCAACTTCATTAGCAGGTTTATTTCTTAACGCACAGCAACTTGTGAGCCCATTTTCAAGATATTAAGGAAGAACTCATCCATGAAATGGAACGATGAGTGTCAAAAAGCCTTCCTTACAATCAAAGAGCAGCTAGTCAAAGCTCCCGTTTTGGTACCACTCAGGGATGATGTTCCCATGTTCATGTACCTGTCCATAAGTGACAATGTCATGGGCTTCATGTTGGGATAGAAAGACGAAAGAGGCCAAGAACGAGCTATCTATTACCTCAGCAAAAGATTCAGCAGCGGTGTGAGACCCCAGATTTTACGAATAAATATTTAATTTTCTCGAAATAATTTTTTTTTAATATTATGGTGTTGATTTGATGTAATGTTATAGTTGTGGGTAATAATTATAAATTTTGCAAAGTACGCAAGTTGTTATATAATATTCGATTGGTCGGGGAATATTTTTTTTGTCGGAGAATATCCATACGACGGTACAATCATTGGTGGACCCCACAACGGAATTATTGTCGAATTGAGAAAAATATTTTATGAAAATAACGGCGAAAGTTTTACCATTAACTGTTGAAACACCCGGTGTTAAAAGTACAGTAATACGCGTGGTTGCATAGTAGTACATGGTATTGATTATTAATGCTTACATGATAAGTCGCTCAGTTTTGTTTTATCGGTATTATTAATGTAATAAAACAGAATACTTTTATAAAGTTATTCTATAAATAGAATATATTATATTCTATTATGCATAGTATTTTGCATAGTAAAATCTTTTTATATAAAATAGAATACTTTTATAAAGTTATTATATAAATAGAATATATTATATTCTATTATGCATAATATTGCATAGTGTCTGCATAGTATTTTGCATAGAAAAATCTTTTTATATAAAACAAAATATTTTTATAAAGTTATTTGTTTTATTAGACAATAATTAGAACATATTATATTTTATTATGCATAGTATTTGTATAGTGCCTGCATAGTGTTTGCATAGTAAAATCTTTTATAAAGTTATTCGTTTTATTAGATTATAAATAGAATATATTATATTTTATTTAAAAGATTTTACTTTAAATATGGACCGTCAGATTAAAGTAAATTAATCTGGACCATTTATGAGTTAGTTACTATGCAGTTCTTTTTTCTATAAATAGAAGCTCATTCATTCATTATTTCTTACGAATTCACTAAAATTCTAGAGAGAAAGAAAAAAAGTGTTCTGCTACTTCACTACTTCTATATCCAGTACTCTTCTTTCTAAGGTAAGGGATATTATTTGTTGTACTCGTAGGGGATATTATTTATTGTACTCGTAGGGAATATTATTTGTTGTACTCATAAGGGGTATTCTTTCTTATTCATGAAGAGAACTTCTATTATTCCATTCTTTATTATTCTGTTGGAATAACCTGTATACGCGAGATACCCTATACTTGGTGAAATTCTTCTATTATTTCATTCTTAATAATTCTATTGGAATATCCTGTCTGTGCGTTTTACGCCGGCCCTGGTTCCGTCTTTATTATTATTCTGTTAGAATATCCTGTCTGTGCGTTTTACGCCGGACCTGGTTCCGTCTTTATTGTTATTCTGTTGGAATAACCCGTCTATGCGAAGTACCGCATGCATGGTGATTTCTGTTATTATTCTGTTCTTTATTATTCTGTTGGAACATCCTGTTTGTGCTTTACGCATGACCTGGTTCCGTTAATTATTATTCTGTTGGAATAACCTGTTTATGCGAAGTACCGCATGTATGGTGATTTCTTTTATAATTCTATTCTTTATTATACTCAGTTGGTTAAAACTTTGACTTCCATACTCCATGAAATTAGCGGAATATCCTTGATATTCGCGCTTCATCCAGTATCTTTTCATGGAAATATTCTTCTGAGCATTCTTGAATTTTACTCTACAAAGCAGTATCACGTTGACAATTTTGACGTTATTAGTTCCTGGATAAATTAATTCGGGTCATCATTAATTCGTTATCAACTCATCAACTTATCAAAAGAGATAACGAGAATACACACCAGAAGAAGACAATGGTGTCAATATCTACATCATTAATCATGTCCACCTTATGAAACTCCTCCTGAGTTACTGGATCTCTATCAACAGGGATGTCAGGCCTATACAAAGGAGGATCTACACTGGCAAAGCCAAATGGGTCATCTGAGGGGCCAGCGCCTGAGCTGGAAGGATCAAACGAATCTACCACTGCCAAATCTCGGCCCAAATACCAGATAAAGAAATGTGCATGGTCCAGTCGCTGGGTCAAACTATCAATCTGTGTCAAATGAGTCAGATCTCGGACATAGGCTAGCCAATCCGTCAACATCACGGATCCTGGAACCATATCCCCCATGAAATGAGTGGCGCGAATCTGGGCTTCAATAGTATGAGGGGACCACCAATGCTGGAACATCTCCTGAGTTCAGGGACCCTCTGACAGTGCACAATTGTCAACACCCAACAATGGGATATCAATGATGAGTGACTGCGAAACAGGACAATAACGCCTGGCAGGAGGCAAGATCGGCATATGGATCTCTCTTGTAGTGCTCCTAATAGCATGCTCTCCTAAATAGAGCTCCCATCCTCCATCAGTGAAGAGATGAACCCTATGAGTGGATATTATATGCTCGACGCCAGTCAGGTACCCATCCTCAAATCCAATGGCCAAGTGCTCCCCAGAATAGGGAATCCATGTAATGACATCAGCTATCAACAACTCCAGCTGTAGGCGGCAATGAGTAAAAACCTCAGCTACATGGACCTCCATCAGTATGGAATGATGCCATCGTCGTCCCCATGGATAGGTATCTAAACCTAACACACTCATGGGACACAAACATGGAAGCCTCTCATAGGCCCAAAACTGCCAACACAAAGGCAAACATCCGCTGTCAGTAAACACTCTTAACCTACACATGGGAAATTACAAGAGAAATACACACCAGCAGAAATGGGTAGAATCCTAACCAAGCCTCTGTCAAGCCCTACGAACGCATAGGCATTCCCCTGAGGAAATAGGCAAAGGTGTAGGAACCCCAATCATACTCTCCTATACGATCCACATGTCATGTGGCGCTGATCAAAGCGAATGACACCGTAGAAGATTTATCTGCTATGAAATAGCCTCTAATGATCATCAGGAACAATCGCCGAAGAATGAAATCCCTGACTCTGACATCAGCTGGTATGGGCTCGCTCAACAGCCCACTCATAGCATCTACGTTCAAAGGACCCATACGAATGGTCCTGCCCTTGAGCGCCTCCTCTGGAACTCCTAACAAGGATCTGATGGTAGTAGGGGTGATATATGTCGTACAAGGCAATGGTGCCCCTCCAAACTCCATACCTGTGATAAACCTCCAATCCATCAGCGTCATCATCACCTCACAGTCCAACAAATGGAGTGACTGAGTCTGGTGAAACCAGCGCTCAGACAATGCCCTGAGGTAACCCTAGGGACAGCGACGGGGAAGGATAGAAAAGAACACCCCTAATCCCCCGTCATGCAAAATCGCTCTATAGTCAGGATGCAGAGCCTGGTACATAGAGTAAATGCTGAACAAGTTCCCTCGAGGCTGTGTAAAGCCAAGAACCTATATGAAATGCAGATCAACAGCAAAATCCTTTACTCCTCATCAATAGGAAAGAAAGGAAGATTAAGATCTAATTTGATACCTCGTTGGCGTGCAAGTACATCGAGGGGTGTCAACTCAAATCACCCAGAAGCTCTGGGTTCGCCACCTGAATACCTGGGAGGTCCCTACAGGGAACATGTGCAGTAGGAATGGGGTCCGCGACTGGAATATCCTCGTCCTCGACGTCTGGCACGTCAACATGGACTGGATGTATCACCACCTCCACCAACCGACGAGGTTGTCTAACAGAACGGGGCCGAGGTACTTCAGAAGCCCTCCTTCATACACCAGAAGTGGTCCTGCGGGAACTACTCGGTTGGTCCAGATCCATAATATTTGGACAAAGACTCCAAATCACCTCAGAAAGGGTGTGGTAATTTTAACCTGGAGCTTTCTTTTTAAAATGCATTTTATGACTACACGCATGCATGCATTACTTTAACATATGTCTACAGTAGAGTTAAAAATGCATGACTATTCAATGCCTACATTTTGAAATTTTTTGCCATAGTCCCCTTTATAAATAGGACTATCCACATGCACATAGGCATGACTAGGTGGCCATTCAGTAGCACACCTGCCTACAATCATATACATACTATATGCATTAAAAGTCAAAGTTATCAATCCATAATGGTAGTTTAATTACCAGGATTACTTTGCATTTTACCTTTTGCTCATTTGTCCTCAAATAAGATAAGAAATAGCAGAAAAAGGTCCCAATTTGACTCTCTCAAAAGTCAATTTTTTTTACATCATTATGTTCAGCATGGTTTAATACTAACATTTACTATGTTGAATATTTTTTATCAAGTCATTTGAGCATGCATAATCACTACTATTTGTTTAGATGCATTTCATTTGATAAGTCATTTTCCAACGGATAAAAACTTGAAAAGAACACAAGCATACATTACCAGGATAGTGTAGAGCACTTGTACGGTGACAAAATTTATAGAAAGATATCCGAACTCAGCAGATCTAAGGAAGAGCTCTCAGATTTCCCTCGCGGCACAACATGAAATGACTTGAGAAAACAACCTACTAGCCACTTACGACTGGCCGCAGGTCCATCTGCGGCTGCTGTAGGTGTACCTACGGCACCCCTATATGGGTCCCACCCCTCCATCTTGGTCTAGTTTGAGTTGCAACGGAGTTCTCACAAGCTAAAAAGGCCAAATCAAGAATAAAAATGCTACACGATTAAGCTGAATGGCTTGCAATCCTGGGTTTCTCATACCGAGCCGTGGGTCTACATATCACTCATTATTTTTTCCCCAGTATAGGATACACTATGCCAATGATATCAGTTGTTACAAGATATACTCGGCAATACCTTACGCAGGTTCAATGCCGCTAATTCAGGGTCGTCACCCTAATTCTCAAACATATCCTTGGCGGGGGCATCACGCATTCCAAATTAAGAGACCCCGACGAGGGCATCACGTGTTTGCATATGTCAAAGTATATATCCCCGGCGGGGGTTACAATTCATTTTCATCCGTTGATACACATATCAACGAAGGTCAAGCATCCTTGACATCATTGTAATCGTTGGTAAGTAAATCCAATGAAGCGTCGGAAGCCATCCGATGATTTCAGTCGTTGATGCACACGTTAACGAGGATCAAATAGTTCCCCGGTGAAGGTTACAATGCATTTTCCATTGATGCACACGTCAACAAGGATAAAACAACTCCCTAGCGGGGGTTACAACGCATTGTCCATTGATGTACACGTCAGTGAGGATTAAACAAATCCCCATCGGGGGTTACAACGCGTATTTTCTGTTGATTTACACGTCAGTGGAGGTCAAGCAGCCTTGATAGTCTACCCAACATGGGTGTTTATCCGTCGATTCACACATCAGTAAAGGTCAGGCAGCCCTGACAACACATACTGTTGGCAGTAAATCCAACATAACATTGATATGTCCTGGCGATACAAACCAGGAAGGATCAACATCATTGAGGAGGATTTATGATGGAATATTTTATACACATCCTCAAACAAACAAAGCTTTATCCCCATAGATCTCTTGTACATGAGAGGCACATCTTTGGAATAAAGTTTGTATCAAGGATTAAGGACTTTGGTGATAGGCCCAACGTCAACATCCTAAAAGACTTGGATCACACGTCCAAGCTCGTCATCATTGCCACTCCCCAGTTGAAGTAACAAGGAGCTGGCAATCATCCAATCATGTTGGAGAGCAATCTAACAATCCATATGCATCATACATTTGCATCATGTTGCTACACATAGCATCATGTTTATCTTGTTTCATTTCAAGTGTCTAGGATTCTTTATCTTATCCATGTTATTGCATTGCATGAATATGATAAAGAGGGACATCTGTATACACTCGAAATTTTCTGCACACCTATCACTAATATTACAGGAGGGCAGATTCATCTTTCAGAGATAACCAAACAAAGCCTTGTGGATTTTGAAATTTTAACTGGCGATTTATTTTGAAAATTTATAACGTAAAAGAGTATTTAGTAAGGGTATTAGTTGTTTGTCCGTTTTATTTATCGCGTCTGTTTTATTTGTACGTAAGAAACTTTGGCCTAAGCCTGAGAAAAGAAGAGAGGGAAAATACAGAGAAGAGATAGAGAGAGTTGAGAGAATACGCGGTGGCATTGTATTTACAAAAATGCCACAGCGTCCCTACAAAACGACATAGTTTTAATAAAAGAATGTTATTTAAGGCGGAATGCTATTTAAAGAGAATGCTCTTGATCCTGACCGTATATATGTATATATATATATATATATATATATATATATATATATATATATATATATATATATATATATCCTCTAATTTATTAGGATTTCATTTATTAATGATGACATCATAATAAAAATATGATGATAAATTCGAGAAAATTGTGACTCTTTTTTAAAATTAAAAAAATGACAAATTATATTATTGCTAAGAAATCGAAAGAATTTTTAATTTTTATTGGGTTCAATAAGAAGATTATTCCTTCTATTTCATATAGGACAGAGCAAAAAACGGGTATAACCGAATTACTGAACCGAACCAAAATAATTTAACCAAAATTTTCCGATAATTCGGTTATTTTTAATATTTCGGTTATATCCAAATTTTTTAAGGTTTTTGGTTAGTTTGTACGTGTATTACTTTTGGGTTATTCGGTTTAACCGAATAACCGAACAACACTTGACTTAAAATAAGACTCTTGACTCAGCAGTCAGCACTCAGCGGCTCAGCCCATTCATTACTAATTTACTACTTTACTAAATTCTCGAAGACTCGAACTCGCAGTCTCTGATCTAATCTCTCAAGTCTCGTCTTCTCGAACTCTCAACTCTCGGCGCCAGCGGCCCTTCATCTCGAACTCTCAGATCTCGGCGCCGGCGGCATCTTTCCATTTGTTAAGGACGAGTCGTTCCCCTATCGTCCCCATATCGCTCACACATAAGGAAGAAGGAAGAAAAGCTAGGTTTTGGAAATGGCAATTGCGGGGAGATTGAGATCAACTCTTCCCCTAATCAGTAAAGCTCTGACATCAGATTTGATTTCTTTTTTGGGGATGATCTATTCAACGATCCTTGCTTTGCCCTACTTAAACCAATCTAGAGGTAAACAATATTCTTATTTTTTTTTCTTTTTATCATTTATTTTACTAATTTTGATTTGGATCTGTGTAAGATTTTCTTTGAGATTATATTTTTGTCTAGTTTCTATTAGTGATTCTTTTTTCATTGCAGTGGCAACAAATGGCTATTGAATATACCTTCTGGCAAATGCTTCATTTATGCACCTCGCCGAAAGTTGCTGTTTCTAGTAGTTATTGTTGGTTGTTGTTGATTGGACTTGGCTGGCTCAGTTGTCACTGCTGTTCTTTTTTATTAGTCATTGTTGGTTGTTGTTTTAAATTCGGTTATTAACCGAATAATTAGTTCAGTTCTTCGGTTATCATGTAACTCTGGTAGTTGTTCGGATATTCTAAACAGTGTAAATTCAATTTTTGGTTATAACCGAAATGTGTGTTCGGTTCGGTTATTAATCGAATTCTCACTCTTAGTTTCATACTATAAGATTACAAATGATTTTTGGAAGCCAATTAAAATATTTTTAAACTTAGAATTAAGATGATTAATAAAACTTATAAAGCAATAAATTTTAGGATTAATGATACTTTTTAAATAGTTTACAATAGTGAAAAGGGATATACCCTAAAGGGTATCTACCTAGTATACCCCATAGGGTTAATACGTCTATTTTTAGGTTTTTTTTAGATAAATACAACCGTACGAATTTAAATAACATCTAAATGTGACGCCCACAAATTCGAGTCTATACAACATAATTTTAATTGTCAAAATACATATTACGATCAAAAATTCTCCTATTTAAAATTATTACAATGTTGTATATAGTAAGACAATAGTCACACCAAGATCTCACTATAATTATTGCCACACTATTTTCTAATATTGTGAGGATTACTACAACTACTAACTCAGACCATCACTTCATTCTCCTATTATCTCTTCTAGTCTCAGTTACACTCTCATTTCCTGAAAGGAATTATGAAGCAAAAGAGTGAGCCCAAATAGCTCATTAAAGAATATCATGACTCAAATAAATAAATTATCAATAACATTCAAGAGTAATAAATCAGATATTTAGAACATATAGTAGATGATATAAATTTTCAATAAATAACTGTAACGGAATAAGCAATCCATTAAAAGAGTCAAATATATCATAATGTATACTATCTTCTTCAATTGAAAATTTTAACATCAATATTTTATCCTGTAACACCAATCAACAGTTCCTCTTTGCACCCAAACTAAAGAGAACTTTCATTACATATCTTTGTATGCAACACAAAAGATTAGGAATATACCAATTCACATATCCTGTTCATAATCATGTCAATCAACAGTTCTTGAATATAATTGTTAGGTTTGTAATATTCAAAAACGTAATCAAATTGCACAAAATAAGCGGAAACGTGAAAAATTAAGGTTTTAAAAGTTTTACAAACCATATATCCAGATCATCCTTTATGCACAATTATTAATTAAACGAAAAGAAGAAGAATAAGAATTATACCCTTGAAGATTCGAGCTTCCTCAGGTACAAGTTCACCTCTAAATCCTTTCACGTTCAACTTCAATCCGTCGGGTTTGGTTCATTCCTTTTATCAACGTTAGCCACCCAAGTGTTTTGGCCTCTAGAGGTGATCCACCAAGGAAGAAGAAATATTCAAGAAGATGGGTGGTTGACTAAACCCTTGTTTCTATCTCTATAGAAAAAGTGTGTACTCTCCCAACTATTGGAATTGCGTGTCTTGATATCTGATATAAGACTTACCTTATAAAGATATCAGGTAACCCTATTTAATTAAAAATAAGGTATTATTTATTTAATTAAACTCTTTTAATTAAATGGGCTCCCTAATCTTATTAGGGATAATTAATTAAACTCCTTTAACTAATTTTCCCTCTTAATCCTATTTAGAATAAATGAGAGTACTTATATTAAATTAATTCCTAAACTCTTTTAGAAATTAAAATAATAATAATTATAATAATATTAATAAGACTCCTCTTATTAATTTATATTTAATATTTCTAAAATATTAAATAATAAATATTAAGCTATTTAATCTATTCTATCACCATAGATTAAATTAAATATACTTAATATATTATTACGATTATGCCATCAACTTCTTAAATAATTATTCTTCCTTTTATGGTGTGACCCTTTAGGTTCTCCATATTAAAACGGTTGTGAATAAATCAATTAGAACAATTCTAATCTTATTTAAATAAATAAATTAAATAATTAATTTATTTAAATAAATAATATTTATTCTACAATAAGGATAAGCCTCCCTAGCGATCAACGACTTTTCAGATAATATAGATTTCAACATTAATCATAAAAGAACCTTTGAGTAAATAGTTACCGTACAATACAATCCTTCCACCATACAATGTCTCAATTAAATATAAGACATGGAATTACTGTCAAGTCTTATTTTATTTAATTATATGTATTTCGACTCTTAAATGCACAACTCAATATAATACAAATTAGAAACTCCTTTCTAATTTCATTCTGCCTTGGCCAAGGACAACTGGGTTGTCATTTAACGAAACACATAGGACATTTCTCTTCTTTTACTAGAAGCGATAAATTCTTTATTGATCATACATTATCTCCATGTACAAGTTATTATGTTGGGAGAATGCATATTATGATTTGATGTTTTAATGTATATGTTCATGATTATTTATAAGGTCCTTAAATGAATATATATACAAGGACCTAGTGATAGATCAAAATTGTTAGGTTGATCTAATCTTTCAACATGTACCATTCTGATAAAGGATGTATAGATAGAAAAATCAAAACTGTTAGGTTGATCTTAAGATGTAATAGATTAGTCTTGAAGAAATCATAGTGCATCAATCTGATCAACATTGAAGGAGTCAAGGCAGAAAACGTAGAGCCTGAAGATCGTAGCGTGCCTGCCTTGAAGGGGACTCTTCAAAAATCATAGAGTGGTCCCAACGTTTGCCGAGACAACTCCACAATCGCAATAAGCTGAAGGAAACATGAAGTTTACAAGTCAACGATCGTAGTGTGCTCTCGGGAACGTATAGTCAACAACACGAACAAGTGAAGATCGTAGTGTACAAAGGTTTAAGGGAAATTGTAGTGCTCTCGACTGATAGCATCGTAGTGTGCAAAGATGTCAAAGACGCTACGATCTAAATCGTAGAACACCACGATCCAAATCGTAGAGCATCATCTGTCTCATGTCAGAAAATACCGAGCCTCGTGATCTGTGTTTTCAACAAGTGAGGAATGGATCCCAGATGCTGCAGTGCTCATCAGTCCCAGAAATATGAAATATCCTTAGTATGCAACAAAGAAGCGTATTAAAGAAGCTAAGGATAGTACCATGGGTAAGAGGCACAAAACACCTTTTCAGGTGGTAGGTAAGAAAGCAACCTGCAGTGTCAGTGGGCCAGAATACAGAATTCAGAAGATGTGCAGAAATGTCTCCGTCACAGTACAGAAAGTTCAGACGCATTTAATGCCACAATGGATGGATCCAATGGATAGTTTTCAACATCACATATATACAGATCAAACAGATGAGAGAGAATTAAGCAAGCATTAAACAAACAACGTGAACATCTCTCTCAAGCTTAACTCTACGATCTGAGATATTGCAAAGCTTGCTCAGCTATTTAGTTCTTTAGAACAAGTGCTTACACAGCGACTGAGTAGAAACAATCAAGAACATAACATTATTAACCAACTGAAGAAGTGTACCAAGTCTGCTGGACTTGAAGAGTTCAAGAGTGATCTAAGAAGTTCCTAGACTACTGGTCTATAAGGAATCTGTGTGATTCAGAAGTTTTAACAGACATCCTTAGTGGATATCTTACTCGTTGAGTAGAAGAGTATACTAGGAACTTTAAGTGCTCTGAACCACTTAAAACGACTGTGTCATTTACATTCACATCATAACTGCTATAACTGTTATAACTGCCATAACTACCTCACCCTCAATATTCCAGTGCTTGGTAAAGAAGATTAAAATAAATATTAATTCCGCTAAGTTTTAATCACCATCAAAGAACTAGTTTAAAAAGAAAAGATTTTTAAATATCTATTCAACCCCCTCTTCTAGATAACTATTGTGCCAACTAGGAACTAACAATTGGTATCAGAGCAGGTTCTATTTTACAGCTTACAAGCTATAGTAGATCCAATGGCACTCGTACCAAGTGAATCCAGGACCGGGGAGGCAGCAAGCCACCAATGTTCAACAAGGATAAATTTTCTAACTGGAAAGTCAGGATGCAAGCATACATGGACTCAATAGATGAAGATCTATTTGAGACCGTTCAAAATGGGCCCTATATTCCAACCAAGCTTGCACCAACCACTGACGATCCAAACCATATACAGATTAAAGTTAAAGAAGAGTGAACAGACAACGAGAAGAGAGATGTCCAACTTGATAAGAAGGCTAAGAACATCCTGTTCCAATCCTTAGAGGACGATCTGTTTGAAAATATTGTAAACAGCAAAATAGCTAAGGAAGTTTGGGAAGCACAACTGATCATGCACGAAGGAACTGAAGAAGTCAGAGAGAACAAACAGTCTCTCCTGACACAGCAGTATGAAATGTTCACTCATGTGCAAGGAGAAAATGTGACTGCAACCTATGAAAGATTCAACGTTCTGTTCAACTCTCTACGAGCGTATGGGAAGATCTATCCTAACAAGGATCTAACCATAAAGTTCATGAGAGCCCTACCGAGCAGGTGGGATGCAAAGACCACATCAATAAGAGAATCAAAGAATCTTAATGAGATAACAATTCAACAACTGTATGGAAATCTCCTGACTTACAAACTGGAGCTGACTCAACGCGCCGAAACCTTATCAGAAGGAAGAAGAAAGGATAAGGGTGTTGCTATCAAGGCAAATGAAGTTATATCAAAAGTCATCACTGAGATTGACTCTGATGATGATGAAGACGATGACGATGACTTTGCTATGCTGGTAAAGAGACTAAGAAGGTTCATGCGACAAGGCAAAACCGGCAAGTCAAAGAAAGTCAGCAACTACGTCAGCCAGGAAGAAATGAATGATTTATGCTACAACTGCAAGAAACCTGTTCATTTCATTGCAAACTGCAACAAGCCTATCAAAGAAGAACTAAAGAAGAAATCTCATGCAAAGAAAGAATACAAAGGAACCAAGAGTCCTCAGAAAAGAGACAAATGCCTGGTTGCTGGAGGATCGTGGAGTGATTCAGATAATGACTCAAATGCAGACTCCGGAGATGAGGAAGAACCACACATGGCCAATCTATGCTTAATGGCCAAACATGCAAAGGACAAACAAAGCCTAACATACATGATATAAGTCTCGATGAGGTATTTGATTTTAATTCTTCTGATGTAGATATAAGTGACTTAAGAACCGCTTTGAATGGCATAACTACTGATCTACATCAATACATGAAGTGGTTCAGAGTCTTGTCTAAAGATCATTCACTTCTTCAAGAGGAAAAGAAGAGAGTTCAAGAAGAGCTTAAAACAACCATTCTAAGTACCAATCTTCTGTCCAAGCTTGAGGCTAAGAATGAAACTTTAAAATAGACAAACACACTCAATGCACAAAGAGAGTCTAAGCTAACCTCTAAAATTGAGGATCTAGAGAAGACTATCTCTGCATGGAACAAATCCTCATCATCCATAGACTGCTTGCTCTCTAGTCAGAGAAGCATATTCGACAGAACAGGTCTAGGCTTTGGGGAATTCATCTCAGAACCTTGTGTGGAAAAGACAATGGAAACTAGCACTAGTAATGCCTCAAGTTTTGGTAGATGCATTACCTTTGTGAAATCCTCACAGTTGGAAGAGCCAGTTTAACCTTGTTCTACTGTTTCTAGTTATATTCAGAGAAGTAAAGGATCTCACGATGGTCTGGGTTTCATAAAGGAGAAAAGTAACCCAACCTCTACTCCCCAACCTCGAAGAATCGTAGAGTCAATCAAAACCAACTCTACGAATCAACTGTGAAGGTACAGTAGAGGTAAGGCACACTCATCACTATTTATAAAACCTAAGGACACGTGGAAAAAAGAGAATCAGTTTAACAGAAGGTTGACTAAGGAACCACACAAGTCCAAGTGGAAGATGAATCACCACACACACACATACATGCATCATAATAAATGTTTCATATGCAATAAATATGGTCATAGGGCTACAAAGTGTTATTATAACTCCATGCATGTGAGACCCAAGATTAAACAAATTTGGGTCCCCAAAGGCACTAAAAATAAAGGACCAATGCAAATATGGGTACCAAAATGAAGGTTCAAATGTTTTGACAGGAAAAGAGCTCCATGACCTCAACATGGTATCTGGACAGTGGATGCTCAAGGCATATGACAGGGAACAAAGATCTACTATCTAACTATGTAGAAAAGGAGGGTCTCTCAGTCATCTTTGGAGATAACGGCTCGGGCAAGACAAGAGGATTTGGCTCTTCTGGCAATGGTGCAGTATCTTTTAGCAAAGTAGCTTATGTGGAAGGACACCAACACAACCTTATAAGTATCAGACAACTCTGAGACAAGGGTCACCAAGTAACATTTCTCAACAACCAATGTCTAGTCAGAGATTTGAAGACATCTACCATAAAGCTGACCAGAACAAGAGAAGAAAATGTCTACACAATAGATCTTGGTCAACTAAGCTCTAATGAAACAATATATTTTCTGGCAAAAGCGTCCGAGGAAATGAGTTGGCTATGGCATAGAAGGCTGTCTCACTTAAACTTCAAAAGCATGTCCAAACTGGCATCAAAAGACCTCGTAGCTGATCTACCCAAGTTCAACTTTATGAAAGAAAGGCCATGCAATGCCTGCCAACTTGGTAAGCAAACCAGAAGCTCATTCAAGAGCAAGACTGCCAACTCCATTGACAAACCCCTGCATTTGCTCCACATGGATCTCTTTGGCCAATCCTAACAACTAGTCTTGGAGGAAAAATATACTCTCTAGTCATAGTCGACGACTACACCAGATTCACATGGGTATTTTTCTTAAACTCAAAGGATGAGACAAGCTCCGAATTAATCAAGATGTTCAGACTGGTGATGAACGAAAAAGGAGAGAAAATCAAGGCCATAAGGAGTGATCATGGAAGAGAATTTGATTTCTCAGAAATAGACAAGTTCTGGTCAGACACCTGTCCCACTAATGCGACACCTGTCCCACTAAGTCAAAAAGAGAGAGGGAAGTTACAAGTACAAATTAAAATCGTGTTTTTGAAATCTGAAGTTCAAAAGATCATCTCTCCCATTCTCTCTCTCTCTCAAAGAAAAACCCTAAATCAGTAGAAAGCTCAGTCGTATCTCACTTCTCAACTACAGAATCAATGGCTGCTTCAAATATAATTTCAGGCTACAGACTCTGCTTCGACGAGTTCAAGAATGCTCCTACCAAAATTTCATAAGACGCTGGCCTTACTTAAGAAGGCGGGTCTCGAAGAGGCGTTGAGCACCGATACACTCATCTATCCCAAGCTAGTGAAGGAATTCTATAAGAATGGTGTGTTCGAACACAACACCATCACTACTCGAGTAAAGGGAATAGAAATGAGACTAAGGGAAGAGGACTTCAATCTGGCCCTAGGTTTTAAAAATGAAGGGCACCCATTTCTAGACAGCATAAGCTTCCAAGAGGGATTGAAGAAAATGCACCACAAGAAGAATCCCTCTGTGAAAGGCTATAAAAAGAAGGAGTTCCCTCAAAGTTACGAATTTTTGGCCGACATTATTGGGAAATGCATCTGCTGCAAGAGCTCAGGTCATGAGTCAGTAAATGAGACTCAGCTTAAGCTCATGACGGCTATGATTTATGGCACACAACTCAACTATGGGGCTGTATTGCTCGAGTGGATCGGCAAGTGGATCGTCAACTCGAAGAAATCAAAAAGCACTCCGAAGATGCTGTATGGGAGATTCATAAGCATCATTCTGCAATCTGCACTTGGTGACAAAATTGGGGATGATTAAGGAGAAGCCATCAACCCAAATTGAAGAATGACCCAAGCAGTTGTTTGAGAACTGGAAGAGAAACCCTGCTAAGTATGTTCGAATGATGATAGAGTCCAGTGGGAGAACTGGGGAACTAAAGGAGGCAGGCTTTCCAGGAGACATGTCTGTTGTCAGGGAAGTTGAAGAAGAAGGAGAAGCAGACAAGGGAGAACCCTCTGCTCTTGCCAGAAAAAATAAGGACAAGAGAAAGCTAAGGGTGAGACAAATTGAAGAGCCTCAAGGATCTACAACTAACATTCCTGTAGAGTCTTATGATATAGAGACCCTAAGGAGGCTAAGAAAGAAGCAGCAGCAAGAAGAAGCTGAAGAAGATTAAGCCACCATATCACAGATCCTAAAGAAGAACAAAACTGGTCATAAGTCCAAAAGACCAACAGTTTCCTCAATCGTAGAGTCTCTGTTGTTCTTCGAAACCAGGCCAAGTGTGGCAGAAATGAAAGAAGCTGCTTCACGAAGAGTGGTTGTTCAATATGACAAAGCTAAGACTCAAGAGAGTCCAGAAGTTATGGCTAAACCCAGCAAAGCAAAAAGAAAGCTGGTCAAGAAGTATATTCTTGAGAATGAAAAGGTGTTAAAAAGGAAGCCAAGAGTGTGGCTGTAAAAGAGGAACAGCCCCAAGCAAATAAAGAGGACAGTGCTCAAACTGAGGGGGAGATCCCTGAAATTTTCATGATTGAGTACACACCTGCTGAGGGGGATAAGTCTACAGCTCAAGAAGATGTTCCAGTTGAGGAGGACTTTCTGAATCTACAAGAGCATGACCATGCTAAGGGGGAGCCTCATGATATCCCAATGGAAGAAGAAGTGGTTCCTGCCCAAGATAAAGTTGAATTAATGCCAAACTTTCTAGAGACCATTGAGATAATGGAATCTTCAGAAGAGACCAAAGAAGAGGAAGAAAATGATGATGATGAGCTTGAAATCACTGGTGTAGGGAAATATGGATTTAGGAGCTATCTGTACACTCAACTATTTTCCTACCTACCCATGATGGCATACCATCAAGCTCAAATCTTGAACTCATGGGATCACATGTTCTGGAGCTTCAAGGAATATCCAGCAATCTCAGTTCTGGCTAATGGATTTCCTAGGGAAAGTCATCTTTGCCAAGAAGCTGCTTACCAACCATTCCTCATCCAAGGATAAACTTGAGGTATTGACTATTCCTGATCTCTTTAAAGTTAATCACTTGACATCATCTTCATTCAGTCAATTCTATGAATTTCCTTGTTGGATGGAAGTGATTCTTCACCCACTCAATCAGTTTCTAGTTACAGAATCTCAAAATTTTGTAACTGAAGAACCAAAAGAAGTCAACCTTACCCTGCTTCCACAAATCACCAACTCTATAATTCAAGACTCCAGCCACATCGTAGAATTCAACATTGAAATCGTTGAGTCACCTATCCCAGACATATAAACCCAAGCCCCTCCAACTGATATACCATCCTCCTCATCACATAACTACTTCAGTCTTGATCTCGCTCTTTACAATTTGCAAGATCAATCTCAACCGAGAACCCCTCCAATGAATAATCCTCAAGAAAATGATACTCTCCCAAGCCTGCCTACCAAGGATGACTTGAAAGACACCTCTGAGAAAATGGTCAAGTCTATAGAAGCAAGTTTGGAAACTCACTCTGATCTCATCAATATCCGGCTAAATCAAATGATCACAGCTGTAAATAATTTCCCTGGCATTATGAATACTGAGCTTACAAAGAGGCTAAGAGAAATTATCAAAGAGATTCTGAAGAGTATGTCGGACAGAGATGAGATCCACTTCCAGAGAGCTGCCCAGCAAAGAGAGGTTGTACTCGAAATGCAGAAACACCAAGACCTTCAACATAAAATTATGCTGGATAACATCCTCAACTTGAAAGCTTCTGTGTGACGCCCCCAAAATTAGGTATACGTCACCCATCTTGGGTCGCCACTTACATGGTACATAAATTCAAATACAACTTATTAATACAACTGTCGTGTACAATACGACAAAACATAAACTGTGAGTTTGAATACAAATATTGTCTACTAGAGATTATACAAACTCAAAAGGAGTCCTTATTAAAATTATTATTACACTATTTCACAGAATAGTGAGGACTACTAATGCTATCATCTGGTCCGTCACTTCGTTCCCCGACTAGTCCTTGCTACGTTCTCATTTCCTGAAGAGAACAATAAAAGTAAAAGGGTGAGCTCAACTAGCCCAGTAGGAAATATTATGACTAAGATAATGCAGAATATATTATCGTTAGCCTTCAACAGTGTTAAACTGATACAATATAACAACCATCAAGTTTAACTGCAGTGGAACAAGCAATCCATTAAAAGAGTCAAGTAGAGAATAAAATCTACTATCTTTTATGATTTAGAAGGTTTTTCATCACTTTTATCGCCGGGACTCAGCTTAATAAATAATCCACATCATCGAATCACTCCTGCACTACGGCCAAGGATATTCTTTAGTATCACGACCACAATTATTCATGCACTACGGGCCAAGAATATTTATGTATTCAATAATGGTCATGATCATGCCAACAACTGTCCATCAATGCACTACGGGACAATGAGGACTTTTACCACATCATTTGTAACATTACGGTCATGATTACACAGAATAATCCCTGGTCATAATCATACCAAGTCCATCTATGCACTATAAGCCACAGATGACTTTCAACAAAATATAAACATGAGGATGATGACAATGATATAAGAATTCAATAAAACAAGTTCAAGAATTATTTTATCCAGGAACTAATAACGTCCAAATTGTCAACATGAGACTACTTTGTAGAGTAAAATTCAAGAATGCTCAGAAGAATATTTTCATGAAAAGATACTGGATGAAGCGCAAATATCAAGGATATTCCACTAATTTCATGGAGTATAGAAGTCAAAACTTTAACCAACTGAGTATAATAAGGAATGGAATAACAAAAGAAATCACCAGGCATGCGATAGATGGCACAGGTAGGTTATTCCAACAGAATAATAAATAGCGGAATCAGGTCTGGCAAAATGCACAGACAGGATATTCCAACAAAATAATAAAGACGGAATCAGGTCCGGCGTAGAACGCACATACAGGGTATTCTAACAGAATAATAAAGACGGAATCAGGTCCGGCGTAAAACGCACAGACAGGATATTCCAACAGAATAATAAAGATGGAACCAGGTCCGACGTAAAACGCACAGACAGGATGTTCCAATAGAATGATAAAGAATGGAACAACAGAAGAATTTCACCAAGTATAGGGTAGCCCGCGTATACAGTTTATTCCAACAAAATAATAAAGAATGGAATAACAGAAGTTCTCTTCATAGATAAGAAAGAAATAATACTCCCTACCTTGGAAAAAAACTGGATACTGAAATAGTGAGGTAGCAGATTTCTCTTCTACTTTCTCTCTATAAAAATTGCTCTAATGCTTTTGTGAATTGGCTAGAAATGAAGGAAGAATGAGCTTTTATTTATATGAAAATATACTTTCGATAATTGCACGTTTTGGGGCTCGAAAATTACAGTACAATACCTCCAACTTTTCTTTCAATTATAATTTAGTCCTGCAAGTATTATCAATCTTTCACCAACTCCCCTAATAGTATATAATGTGAATCAATAGTTCAATCATGTGAATCAATAGTATAATCATGTGAAAAATACGAATTTCAGTATAGTACCTTCATCTATACCTCCGTTTTTAATTTAGTCATGCAAGTATTATCAATCTTGCACCAACTCCCATAATAGTAAATAATGTGATTCAATAGTATACATATGTGAACAAATAGTTATATAAGCATGTGAATTAGTAGCAATTAATTGCTCATTTATTAGATAAATTATCCGATTTATCAATATAACCCCTAGACATCAATTATCATCGGAATAAATGTCGATTTTCACTAACACAAACAATTCCAACATAATGAAACTATTTTTATCAAAAATATAAATTTTGAAATTTCAAAGTTTGACTTTTCCCGAAAAAGTCAACTGTTGACTTTTTGACCAAATAGTGAATCCCAGAAAATATTGTGTTTATAGACTATTTTTACTAATTTTGTCGTTCCGAACTCAAATATCACATCCGCGTCTCCAAATTCAACTCCAAACAAAATTCATTATTAATATTATAACTCACAATATTTATCAATCAAGTCGTTTCCAGGAAAGAGGGGGCTTTCTAATAAGGATTTCTCCCTATTGGCGCGCACTTAGGTGACCAAACCTCTCCTTGACAGAACTTCTAGATATTGTAAATATTGCAATTTATAATATGAATAACTTTGTCATCTAAGTATTGATTTAATAAAAAACATTTTATGCAGATGATACTGTGACAATAATTGAATCAATAATATTATAGATATGATGCAGCAATTACTGTAGTAATAATTGAGTATAACTGAGTGACTTCTCGCGTAAGCATCAATAATCAATACCGTGTGCTACTATACAACCACGCGTATTACTGTACTTTTAACACCGGGTGTTTCAACAGTTAACGGTAAAACTTCCGCCGTAATTTTCATAAAGTATTTTTGTCGTTTTCTCAATCCGACAATAATTCCGTTGTGGGGGTCCACCAATGATTGTGTTATTGTACGAATATTCCCTGTTAAAATGAATATTCCCCGACCAATCGAATATTATATAACAACTTGCGTACTTTGCAAAATTTGTAAATATTACCCACAACTATAACAGTATATCAAATCCACACCATAATATTCAAAAATATATTTCTGGAAAATTTAATCTTTATTCAAAAACGTTGGGGCTTGTCTACGACTTCCAGAAATCTTATGCAAATCAGGAGAAACATAACGATATGATTCTGTCAGTTCTCCACAATAAAAAAGCAAGATCTGAAAAACAGATCAATGAAAATAGAGAGGACATCGCTCAAACCCAAAGCCAACTGAACGAGCTTGTCCAAGGAGTTAATCGACTGTCTGTAGATATTCGAACCCTTGATGCTGACATAAAAGGGGAAAATAAAGGGAAAGGAGATCAAGAAGGTCAGGGAGGCCAAGGCAGAGGCAGAGGAGGTCATGGAACTCAAGAAAGGGGAAGATGACAATTTCATGCTCAAGCATCACGAAGTCCCCCTGCAAGACAATTCCATAGTCAAACTCAACGATCTGATCAACGGGGAATTATAATGGCTATACCATTAAGACGTCAGGAGTCAACTCCCAGCTCACAAGATGTGTCTATTGTACGCATAAGAATGCCAACTGGAGATCTTGCATTCATGCATAGGCATGAGGAGAATCCAATACTAAGTCTAAGCGAGCTGAAAGAGTTAGCCAGAAACGAGGAAGCTCAAAGAAAAAGAAGTGTTGAGGAGTACGCCAACCCAACTCCACTAAAGAGGTCAAGGAAACAGAGATAAGTTGAAACTTAAATTTCTTATTAATGTAATGCTGAATTGTAATATCTTCTGATCATCAATAAATTCATGTTTATTCTCTAGAAATTTCAACTGCTCACTAAAATACTAAGTCATGTTTAAATTTCCTGCAAATGCATCTAGTCACTAATAATCATGACAACAAATCTCCTTGGTTATGTCAACATCAAATAGGGGGAGATTGTTGGGAGAATGCATATTATGATTTGATGTTTTAATGTATATGTTCATGATTATTTGTAAGGTCCTTAAATGAATATATGTACAAGGACTTTGTGATAGATCAAAATTGTTATGTTGATCTAATCTTTCAACATGTACCATTATGATAAAGAATGTATAGATAGAAAGATCAAAACTGTTAGGTTGATCTTAAGATGTAATAGATTAGTCTTGAAGAAATCGTAGTGCATCAATCTGATCAACATTGCAGGAGTCAAGGCAGAAAACGTAGAGCCTGAAGATCGTAGTGTGCCTGCCTTGAAGGGGACTCTTCAAAAATCGTAGAGTGGTCCCAACGTTTGCTGAGCCAACTCCACGATCGCAATATGCTGAAGGAAACATGAAGTTTACAAGTCAACAATCGTAGTGGCTCTCGGGAACGTAGAGTCCACAACACTAGCAAGTGAAGATCGTAGTGTGCAAGGGTTTAAAGGAAATCGTAGTGCTCTCGACTGATAGCATCGTAGTGTGCAAAGATGTCAAAGACGCTACGATATAAATCGTTTAACTCCACGATCCAAATCGTAGAGCATCATCTGTCTCATGTCAAAAAACGTCGAGTCTCATGATCTGTGTTTTCAACAAGTGAGGAATGGATCCCAGATGCAGCAGTGCTCATCAGTCCCAGAATATATGAAATATCCTTAGTATGCAACAAAGAAGCATATTGAAGAAGCTAAAGATAGTACCATGGGTAAGAGGGACAAAACACCTTTTCAGGTGGTAGGTGAGAAAGCAGCCTGCAGTGTCAGTGGGCCAGAATGTAGAATTCAGAAGATGTGCATAAATGTCTCCATCAAAGTACAGAAGGTTTAGACACATTTAATGCCACAACAGATGGATCCAACGGATAGTTTTCAACATCACATATATATAGATCAGACAGATGAAAGAGAATTAAGCAAGCATTAAACAAATAACGTGAACATCTCTCTCAAGCTCAACTCTACGATCTGAGATATTGCAAAGCTTGCTCAGCTACTCAGTTCTTTAGAACAAGTGCTTACATAGCGACTGAGTAGTAACAATCAAGAAAACAACATTATCAACCAACTGAAGAAGAGTACCAAGTTTGCTGGACTTGAAGAGTTCGTAGTGAACTGTAAGAAAGCCAAGTCTGCTGGACTTGAAGAGTTCAAGAGTGAACTAAGAAGTTCCTAGACTGCTGGTCTAGAAGGAATCTGTGTGATTCAGAAGTTGTAACAGACATCCTTAGTGGATATCCTACTCGTTGAGTAGAAGAGTGGACTAGGAGCATTAAGTGCTCTGAACCACTTAAAATGACTGTGTCTTTTACATTCACATCATAACTGCTATAACTGTTATAACTGCCATAACTGCCTCACCCTCATTACTCCAGTGCTTGGTAAAAAAGATTAAAATAAATATTAATTCCGCTAAGGTTTAATCACCATCAAAGAACTAGTTTAAAAAGAAAAGATTTTTAAATATCTATTCAACCCCCCCCCCCCTTCTAGATAACCATTGTGCCAACTAGGAACTAACATATTATACTCAAGCATACCCTTTGATTTACCCTAAGGGTCTTAAGGAATAAGTCAAAGTATAACTCATCATACAAAAGATACTATGATGATCTCAAGTCCAATGATCACTTGTACTACTATCACTACAGGAATTTCTATTGACAGACAAGTAAAACTCCATTAGGTATTCCTTAGCGAGCCACGTTCAATGAATTTATTCTTTAATAAGCACCTACATACTTGCTTTAGTGTCTCCACACAAATGATCATGAGATCATTCTCATCTAATTAGCAAGCAACGTATGTACCAATATATCCAGATTCACTAATTCCCAATTTAGTAATCCAACGATTGAGAACTATTTTAGTTTTAAGCTTTCTAAGAATTTAGATCTCATTAGAATGATCATCATCGCTATTCTAAAAGCATTGCTTAAAACTATGGGTTTGTCACATATTATAAAACACCATCATGTAGATAATTAAAAGCCTTTAATAAATTAATACTTTTTTTTTATTAAATGAATAAGATTGTTACGAAGTATATGCTTTATCATCAAACATGATTGGCTTGTGTGCAAACTCTTTCAATCTCCCACTTTCACTAAAGCCAATCACCATGGTATCTCATACCCTTCTTCTCTAAGTGACGATTATCATGTTGTTAGATAAGCTTTAGTTAATGGATATGTAATGTTGTTCTTGAGATTTAACTTTCTCTATAGTGATTTCCCATCTTTCAATGATTCTTATAATCAAATGAAAGTGCCACAACACATGTTTAGATCTAAGATGAGACTTAAGAACTATTCCTAGTTCTGTAATGAACTTTTCATCCAAATAATCAACTTGTAGCTTCATTTATAGTTATATACTTTGTCTTTATCACTAAATCAGCAACTCTTTGCTGTTTGGAACCTTTCCAATTCACTGCACCACTATTCAAGGTAACACTTTTCCTTAAAGTGGATTTTATGTCATCTTGGTCTGTCTGAAAAACTTGAGTCTGTTAAGCCCTCTAGTTTTAATTTAAACTCACCATAAATTTTAATCACATCCTTAGTGTTGGTTAAGTACTTTAAGATGTTTTTCACGGACTCATAGTGAACTTCTCCAGAATATGATTGATCAACATTAGGTCTCATACATTTCATTGCATACATGATAGTTACTCATGCGATCTCTCTTTTATGAGTTTATGGGGACTATTAAGAGAGATACACTCCATGGCTCATCAACATGAGACATCTCTTGGAGTTTGCCATGCTAAGTGACTTTAGCATCAAATGAATATACGTTTCTTAGGTTAAGTCGAGCATCCTCTTGAATTTATCTATATAGATATGTATCCCCAATTAAGATACTCTTCCCAAATCATTCATGGAGTAATGTTTAGACAACTTTATCTTTACTGATTATAGCATTAATATGTCATTCCTTATCCATAGTATATCAACATATAGTATTAGGAATGTCACGGCGCTCCCACTGACCCTTTTGTATACACTAGGTTCATTCTTATTTGTGATAAAATCAAACTCTTTTGATTGTCTCATCAAAACGAATGTTCCATTTTTGAGAAGTTTGCTTCAATCCATTTCTCTAAGTGTCTACAACTCTTACCTCATCGTATGTAGCTAGATCATCATCTTCTATGATGCATACCTCATCATCATCATCATCTATGATGAATCCATACCTCTCAGGTATCTTCGGTACTATTCCAGATTTACGATTCGGTAGTGGTACAATAGGTCTATCTACAGGTTCCTCTTATTTGACTTATAGTGTTTTGTGGTTCTTGAACTCTTCAAGATGTATTATCCTCTTCGATATTCCAAATATCTTTGAATGTTTAGGACTTAATATAAAATATTTGAGGAGTTTGTTATTAAGCATGCACATATAGAGTATTATATTCTACCTGGATTGATTATGGACTTTTATTCTAGTTTGGTTCACTAGAGCCACCAAGTGAACCAAAAGGTCAAACCCTATGTGACAACCCGAGAAATTAGACAATTTATGAAAATCATAATTGATTGATTTAAGGTTCAATATTAGGACCTAGACAGGAAATAAATGTATGGAATTGGCAGTTATGTAATGAAATTCCAAGAATTTCAAAAGTTTTGGACAAGACTTGAATTATGTGATAGACTGTAAGTGATAGTCTAGTAATGAGGTATAAGATTATGGTAGATTTAAAATTCTTTTGAAGAATTATTAAGGAAAAGTATCGAAGCGAATACTAGTCGGTATATTTGGTTACATATGTGAACCGTAATGATTTGAGATCAAGGATTGATCAGATAAGTTATAACTTTAGAAAACCCTAAAGTTATGTTGATCATACGTTTATTAAGTTAGAAAAATCTAACGAATTTTTAGAAAACCCTAACAATGGATTAGAAATCATAGAAATCGGTTCTGAAACCCTAGTTTCTGTTCCGGGAATCCGAAACCCTAAATTCATGATATGAATATGGTGATTAAGTTAGAAAACTCTAACGATATGTTCAGGAACTCTAATTTCAGTTACGAGAATTCAAACCCTAATTTGAGAATCCTAATGCGAAGTATTAAACCCTAAGGGTTAAAAAGTTGTGTGTAAGGAATATGAACATTATGTGATGGTTTATATTTGTTTATTATATAAACAAACAAAAGAAACTAGTGTAACCCTAATTATATATTAGGAATGAAGGATTTAATAAATTAAGGGTTATGGGAAAAGAGAATTTTGGTATTTAGAATACTTACTAATTCTAAGAGATTAATTTTATATATCTCAAATAATTAATTTTATAACCTAATTATAGCAAGTCTAATTGGGTTAAGGAAATAAATGTTTATGAGCAAGGATTGGTGTTTTAATGGAGAAGTGAAAACCCTAATTAAATGAATTGGGTTGGATAAGAATTAAATGTAGTGGATTATGTATATTTTATAGTCCAAGTGTTGGCGAATGATATTGGTTAGAGACCAAGCAATACAGTAAAGGAATAACCCAACTTTTAGCCAAGTGGGAGAGGAATTTTTGGACGTTTGTTAAATCAAATAAGCATTTAGTAAATAAAGCAAGACTTGGAGCATTCTAAGGCCACATGGCCGGTTGTTAGAGAAGGAAATAAGAGGGGAGGATTGTGTATTACTTGCTAACTTTAGTAGTTGAACAACTCCTACCAACTCCCCATGTGTCATTCTTTTGATTGGCCAACATGTTTGGCATTTCTTGCAAGCAATTCCTTGGCAATTAATAAGGGAGAAAGAGAGAATTGGTGGATCAAATAAGCCATATGGCCGGTTATAGCAACAAGAGAAGAGAGTGGTTTTGTTCAAATATAATCCACATCTAATAAAACTCTATCTTACTTTTTCTCTTTCATATTTCTTTTTGGTATTCTTGCAAGAGCAAAAGAGAGAGAGAAGGAAGGGACGGAATAGATAGAGAGAGAAGAGGGAAGGGAGATTGGGACACTCATAAAATCAAGATCCATCTACATCTTTGAAGGAGAGAAAGAAAATCAAGCAAATGTATAACAAAAATTTCTACTTGTGTTGGCTAATTTCCTTTGTGGTTTAATTTGATTTTTGGACAACTTGAAGTTGTGATCTTGAGGCTTAAAACCTTAGATCTATGTGTATATAAGTGTTTGATATGTAGATCCAACTCTTTTGTAGATCAAAAGTTAGATCTAAAGTGTGGAATGGAAGCTAGGTTTTTCAAAAGATAGAAAACATGATTTTTTCTCTTAGCTTTGATTTTGTTTGATGCTTGCTTGAGGAAATAAGAAACTTTGTTTATAAACTCAAAAGCCATGTATATACATGTTAATGAGTGTTTTGTGTTTGGTATTACCCATATTGGGTGTTGATTTTGGTTGGAGTTAAAAGGAATAGAAAAATGGAATTTTCCGGAAAAGTTAAACTTTTAAAAAGTGTGATCAAGCTTTTGGATCTTTGAAATCTATGATGGATATTTGTGATTTATGTTCTTGGAATGCTAGATATATGTGTTAAGGGTAAAATCCCTTTGGAATTACTCAAATAGGTTGAATATTGAGCAAGTTATGGGATTTCTCCCAAACTACACAAAGATAAGAAAACTGTTAAAAGGACAGTTTTGTAACAGCCACTTCCGGGCTAAATTCCGGGAGCTTAACATGTCCAAATATGAATTATGATATAAGAAAACTGTATTTCGGAAAGATATGAACCCAACAAAATTGACGGATCATTAATCGGAGTTATAGATTTCATTCTATTTAAGGTTTGGTGAAGGACTCCAAAACTGCCAAATTGCAAAAAGTTTCTGCCCAAATTTTTCCGGGGGCTGTTTCGGACATTTATTTAATGAGAAAAATTCTAGAATTTTGGGAAATAAAAATATATGGTATTATGTATCTCGTGTCCAAAAATGAGCTGCTTCTGAGTTAAAACGACCAAGTTATGACCATTCTAATTTTTGTGATTTTTCGACGGAAATCGCTATAAACGGAGTTCTACAACTCCGATTGCCACGAAATTTAAAATGGAGCATCATGTTAACATATATAAGGTTATGCCAAGAGATGGGCATTATTGGAATTAAGCACGAGGTAGCTAATTTCTTAAGCTACGCACTAGAATTAATTTTTGAAAAAATATCAAAGGAAGTTAGAAAATTATGGAAAAATAATTTTTGTGCATGAAATACATGTATATATGTTTGACCAAAGGATAGCAGAATAATTCACTGATTTGATATTTTCGTGATACGGATATAGAATACAGTTTGCTGAATTGAAAATGTGTTGAATCCGGTTTGCTGGATTGAGGTTTAAATTGATGGATTTGGAATTCAAGTTGCTGAATTATAAATTTGGTTGTTAGATATAGAATCCAGGGTGCTGGATTAGTGTTTTCCATATTACATATTAATGATTAATTTATGATATGAAAAGCGAGTGTTAAATCATATAAATATGATTCTATGGCATGGTTAAGTGCTTAAGCAGAGTTTAACTGAACTTAAACTCGAGTGTTGACCGACTAGATCGTCGGGATGTTAAAATTGTGTCAGTTGCAACTCAGACTGCAATAGTCTAACTGATACTAAGTCTTGTGTGAAATATAGACTGAAATGGTTATGTGATACTGCGTTTAATTATTCTGTGGATATAAATATAACAGTATTATACTGTGATGATATTATTCTAATTATTGGAGATCTATATTACTAATATTAGGTCTTCGGGGTAAAGCGTAATTAATTTGCGTTGCGGTAATCAACGGTTCAGGCAAGTTTTCTTTTACTTAACTCTAATAAGAGTAGTTTCTTCAAGCTTATGGTTAATCATTGATGATTGCCATGAAATTTGTACTCAGTACATCTTGCATGTATAAGTCAGGTATGAAAGGCTGATCACCTTCATTACCAGTTGGTTCAGAAATGTTTGTTCATGTAAAATATTTGTTCAGTCAAAAAATTTGTTCGTGCTAGTTCTCAATTATATTGATGAATTATAGCAAGCTCATTATTCATACTCTTCAATCATGATATATCGTTATATTGTTGTATATAAACTTCTTGGGCAACTTTCATGCTCACCCTTGCTATATCATGATAAAACATTGCAGATAAAGCGAATGCGTTCGGATACAGGAAATGATAATGCCAAGTTCAGCTTGGGGCAATATATGCAACTATTTTGTAATAGAATAGTTGATAATAATGTTCTGTGTTAAATAACTTATGAATTGTGTAATCAGTTAAGGTTACTCGATTTTGGGGAATAGTGTGTAATGTAATGTATAAACAATTTATGTTTATATCTTCCGCAATTAGTGAAAGAAATAATATACCGGATCCGAGGTGATTTGGGGCCCGGATTCGGGGCTACTACAGTTGGTATCAGAGCTGTTGGTTATGAAGCTTAGGTAGTAATACCTGAGATAAATAACCGCAGTGATTAGGATTAAGACTAACTCAAATAGAGTTAGTTGGTCGGTAAGATTCAAAGATGAATCTTGGCGAGTATAAAGACACAGAGTTCCCTAACTCTGATAATAAAGTTGAACAGTAATGGTGAATAGAACGAGTCTAAAAGACTGAAAGTGCAGGGATAGAAGATCGTAAAACAAAACGATCATAGTGCATAGAAATGAATCGTAATATATACGATAAGATCACCCCGTGATCTGATAAGGTTATGATGTTGGAAAAGAATCAATCTGATGATTGAAAAGTTTACAGCAAGATGCTGTGTATCAGTTGTACTATGAAATTGTACTATGAAAACTCATGAAAGAGTTATGAATTGTAAATACGGATTAAATAAAATTCGTATGGAGTAAGTGTGGAGCTAGAATTATGTGGGATTTCAATTGAGGACTCGTGTCAGCCGCTGAGTTGTATGATTCCTTGTATGGGCGGGGAATTTGTACTTGGTTTTAGAATCACTTAGCTTCCTGGTCGATGTAGTGGTTAGGTTGACCAATTCTTTGTATGGGCGGGGAATTGTTCACTTAGCTTCCTATATTGATTAGTGGCCGAGTTTGATTTGACAACCACTTAATTTCTGGCATTGATAATCATTGAAATGTTTGTGTCGCGCTATTTGCTATATGCATGTTAAGAGGGTGATTCCTTTCTCATGTGTATAACAGATAGATAGGTCATAGGTAGAGAATATAGGTTTAAGTACGATTTCTTAAAACTCATACTTATGTGACATACTTGACGCATAGTTATATGAAATGTTTATGAACCCCTCAGCGAATGGACGCCAAAGGTCTGTCTAGGAAAGTTCGTGAACTCATACGATTGTGGCAATTTATGGACTCATAAGGGTGGTTTTATGAACTGGGTATAGTTGTGTGTGAATGGAGTTTTAAGGATTATAGGAACAGATAGATTGTTAAGCAAATGATCATTAGTGGAGACTTAGGTTTTCCTAAACTCCTAGCTTTGCTAAACTTCAAATTTTTGACATCAAGCTAAATACGCACTATGTGCCTTTTAAAAAAAATGTTTTTATTTATCACTTATGTACCATGTAACCTGGTGCAGAGATGATAAAAATGATGGAGTCATCAATGCAGTATTACTTAGTGTGAATTTGACTTAAAGTCACTATTCCACTATGGTATGATGTAGCATGATAAAATCACCAAATGACGGAATCCTCAACGGACTGTAAATACAGTGCGGCATCATGACGTCATTCTCAAAAATGTTTTCAAAAACTCCAAGTGTTTATTGAAAGAAATTTCCTGAACCAAATTGTTTTGGTGCTGAATCCTATGATAAGACTGAGGTGAACTATGTTGTTTGGATAAATAAATCCAATCTAGTAGCGTAAATATTCGCTAAAAGTAATTATTACGTTATGCATGACGTAACTGTACGATGGGCTAATCACCTTAAGTACTAGTAATGGTAGTTTACCTTCTTTGTGATTGTAAACAGACCAAGTAATGTTTTGTTTTGCGGTATGAATACCGTCAAATCTATGTGTTCATGGTCTATATGACCCCTCAGCATAATTTTAAACCTTTTTACCCTTGTGAGTGGTGTATTGGGTAGAATGTGATGATATGTGTGAATGGTATAAGCTGTAAGGTGTAAGGTGAATTTCGGGGACGAAATTCTTAGAAGGAGGGGTGAATGTGACAACCCGAGAAATTAGACAATTTATGAAAATCATAATTGATTGATTTAAGGTTCAATATTAGGACCTAGACAGGAAATAAGTGTATGGAATTGGCAGTTATGTAATGAAATTCCAAGAATTTCAAAAGTTTTGGACAAGACTTGAATTATGTGATAGACTGTAAGTGATAGTCTAGTAATGAGGTATAAGATTATGGTAGATTTAAAATTCTTTTGAAGAATTATCAAGGATAAGTATCGAAGCGAATTTTAGTCGGTATATTTGGTTACATATGTGAACCGTAATGATTTGAGATCAAGGATTGATCAGATAAGTTATAACTTTAGAAAACCCTAAAGTTATGTTGATCATACGTTTATTAAGTTAGAAAAATCTAACGAATTGTTAGAAAACCCTAACAATGGATTAGAAATCATAGAAATCGATTCTGAAACCCTAGTTTCTGTTCCGGGAATCCGAAACCCTAAATTCATGATATGAATATGGTGATTAAGTTAGAAAACTCTAACGATATGTTCAGAAACTCTAATTTCAGTTACGAGAATTTAAACCCTAATTTGGGAATCCTAATGTGAAGTATTAAACCCTAAGGGTTAAAAAGTTGTGTGTAAGGAATATGAACATTATGTGATGGTTTATATTTGTTTATTATATAAACAAACAAAAGAAACTAGTGTAACCCTAATTATATATTAGGAATGAAGGATTTAATAACTTAAGGGTTATGGGAAAAGAGAATTTTGGTATTTAGAATACTTACTAATTTTATTTTATATATCTCAAATGATTAATTTTATAACCTAATTATAGCAAGTCTAATTGGGTTAAGGAAATAAATGTTTATGAGCAAGGATTGGTGTTTTAATGGAGAAGTGAAAACCCTAATTAAATGAATTGGGTTGGATAAGAATTAAATGTAGTGGATTATGTATATTTTATAGTCCAAGTGTTGGCGAATGATATTGGTTAGAGGCCAAGCAATACAGTAAAGGAATAACCCAACTTTTAGCCAAGTGGGAGAGGAATTTTTGGACGTTTGTTAAATCAAATAAGCATTTAGTAAATAAAGCAAGACTTGGAGTATTCTAAGGCCACATGGCCGGTTGTTAGAGAAGGAAATAAGAGGGGAAGAATGTGTATTACTTGCTAACTTTAGTAGTTGAACAACTCCTACCAACTCCCCATGTGTCATTCTTTTGATTGGCCAACATGTTTGGCATTTCTTGCAAACAATTCCTTGGCAATTAATAAGGGAGAAAGAGAGAATTGGTGGATCAAATAAGTCATATGGCCGGTTATAGCAACAAGAGAAGAGAGTGGTTTTTTTCAAATATAATCCACATCTAATAAAACTCTATCTTACTTTTTCTCTTTCATATTTCTTTTTGGTATTCTTGCAAGAGCAAAAGAGAGAGAGAAGGAAGGGACAGAATAGATAGAGAGAGAAGAGGGAGGGGAGATTGGGACTCTCATAAAATCAAGATCCATCTACATCTTTGAAGGAGAGAAAGAAAATCAAGCAAAGGTATAACAAAAATTTCTACTTGTGTTGGCTAATTTCCTTTGTGGTTTAATTTGATTTTTGGACAACTTGAAGTTGTGATCTTGAGGCTTAAAACCTTAGATCTATGTGTATATAAGTGTTTGATATGTAGATCCAACTCTTTTGTAGATCAAAAGTTAGATCTAAAGTGTGGAATGGAAGCTAGGTTTTTCAAAAGATAGAAAACATGATTTTTTCTCTTAGCTTTGATTTTGTTTGATGCTTGCTTGAGGAAATAAGAAACTTTGTTTATAAACTCAAAAGCCATGTATATACATGTTAATGAGTGTTTTGTGTTTGGTATTACCCATATTGGGTGTTGATTTTGGTTGGAGTTAAAAGGAATAGAAAAATGGAATTTTCCGGAAAAGTTAAACTTTTAAAAAGTGTGATCAAGCTTTTGGATCTTTGAAATCTATGATGGATATTTGTGATTTATGTTCTTGGAATGCTAGATATATGTGTTAAGGGTAAAATCCCTTTGGAATTACTCAAATAGGTTGAATATTGAGCAAGTTATGGGATTTCTCCCAAACTACACAAAGATAAGAAAACTGTTAAAAGGACAGTTTTGTAACAGCCACTTCCGGGCTAAATTCTGGGAGCTTAACATGTCCAAATATGGATTGTGATATATGAAAACTGTATTTCGGAAAGATATAAACCCAACAAAATTGACGAATCATTAATCGGAGTTATAGATTTCATTCTATTTAAGGTTTGGTGAAGGACTCCAAAACTGCCAAATTGCAAAAAGTTTCTGCCCAAATTTTTCCGGGGGCTGTTTCGGACATTTATTTAATGATAAAAATTCTAGACTTTTGGGAAATAAAATTATATGGTATTATGTAGCTCGTGTCCAAAAATGAGCTGATTCCGAGTTAAAACGACCAGGTTATGACTATTCTAATTTTTATGATTTTCCGACGGAAATCACTATAAACGGAGTTCTACAACTCCGATTGCCACGAAATTTAAAATGGAGCATCACGTTAACATATATAAGGTTATGCCAAGTGATGGGCATTATTGGAGTTAAGCACAAGGTAGCTAATTTCTTAAGCTACGCACTAGAATTAATTTTTGAAAAAATATCAAAGTAAGTTAGAAAATTATGGAAAAATAATTTTTGTGCATGAAATACATGTATATATGTTTGACCAAAGGATAGGAGAATAATTCACTGATTTGATATTTTCGTGATACGGATATAGAATACAGTTTGCTGAATTGAAAATGTGTTGAATCCGGTTTGCTGGATTGAGGTTTAAATTGATGGATTTGGAATTCAAGTTGCTGAATTATAAATTTGGTTGTTAGATATAGAATCCAGGGTGCTGGATTAGTATTTTCCTTATTACATGTTAATGAATAATTTATGATATGAAAAGCGAGTGTTAAATCATATAAATATGATTCTATGGCATGGTTAAGTGCTTAAGCAGAGTTTAACTGAACTTAAACTCGAGTGTTGACCGACTAGATCGTCGGGATGTTAAAGTTGTGTCAGTTTCAACTCAGACTGCAATAGTCTAACTGATACTAAGTCTTATGTGAAATATAGACTTATATGGTTATGTGATAATGTGTTTAGTTATTCTGTGGATATAAATATAACAGTATTATACTGTGATAATATTATTCTAATTATTGGAGATCTATATTACTAATATTAGGTCTTCGGGGTAAAGCGTAATTAATTTGCGTTGCGGTAATCAACGGTTCAGGCAAGTTTTCTTTTACTTAACTCTAATAAGAGTAGTTTCTTCAAGCTTATGGTTAATCATTGCTGATTGCCATGAAATTTGTACTCAGTACATCTTGCATGTATAAGTCAGGTATGAAAGGCTGATCACCTTCATTACCAGTTGGTTCAGAAATATTTGTTCATGTAAAATATTTGTTCAGTCAAAAAATTTGTTCGTGCTAGTTCTCAATTATATTGATGAATTATAGCAAGCTCATTATTCATACTCTTCAATCATGATATATCGTTATATTGTTGTATATAAACTTCCTGGGCAACTTTCATGCTCACCCTTGCTATATCATGATAAAACATTGCAGATAAAGCGAATGCGTTCGGATACAGGAAATGATAATGCCAAGTTCAGCTTGGGGAAATATATGCAACTATTTTGTAATAGAATAGTTGATAATAATGTTCTGTGTTAAATAACTTATGAATTGTGTAATCAGTTAAGGTTACTCGATTTTGGGGAATAGTGTGTAATGTAATGTATAAACAATTTATGTTTATATCTTCCGCAATTAGTGAAAGAAATAGTATACCGGATCCGAGGTGATTTGGGGCCCGGATTCGGGGCTATCACACCCTAGGGGTGCAAGAATTAATATTTAAATATAATTATTATATTTAAACTCGGGCTCCATTACAAACGGGTCTTCAAGCGCTCCTTGCTCCTTGATCTCCAATTCTTCAAAATTAATTCTAACTATTCATATTACAAAACTATTTAAAATAAATAGAAACCTTGATCACCAGTCAAGGGAAAATACATAAGAGGGAGTTAGAATTTACATTAAGAAAAATTTAGAGAAGACGAGGTACGCAAACCCCATTTAATAAAACTCATACATTCATGCATCCAACTAAAATAAAATTCAATCACATTAGTCAATAGTCCATAATCAATCTCATTTATTATCATGCACATCACCAGATGCATCAATAAATAACATTCATCTCATGAATAATAAACATTCAATATATATTGATATCATTTAATGGGCAAATTTAGTTAGCATAAAATCTAATTTTAAATAAAAATAAACTAATTTATTTTAATCCAATTTTAAATAAAAATAAACTAATTTATTTTAATCCAAATTTAAATCAAAATAAACCTTTTTTATTTTAATTTATCTAATTTTGAATAAAATAAACTATTTTATTTTAATCAAAATCTTTAATCAAAATAAACTCCTTTATTTTAATTAATTATGGAATCCAATTCCAAATAAAAAAAACTCATTTAATTAAAGGAAACACAGATTCTCTTTCCTATTCACAAATAAACTCCTTTATTTTGAATAATATGAAATCTTATTCGATATCTAAAAAAACTCATTTATTTAAGGAAACACGGATTCTCTTTCATATTCACAAATAAACTTCTTTATTTTGAATAATATGAAATCTTATTTTATATCTAAATAAACTCCTTTATTTAAGGAAACATGAAATCCAATTTTAACTCCAATTAGTTATCATGGAATCCAATTCCAACTCTAATTAGTTGGCATGAAATTTAATTTTAAAATTAAAATAAACTTTATATTTTAATATTAAAATAAACTTTTTATTTTAAAATTAAAATAATTTTTTATTTTAATTATAAAATAATAAAGAATAATATATATATATATATATATATACGGTCCGGATCTTAAGCTCACCCCTTATCTAACTCACCCGAGCTCACCCTCCATTTAGCGACGGACCCGACGACGGTTCGGTCATACAATCGTCGTCTATACTTTTAGCGACGGACAACATATAGTGTCGCTATAAGTATAGACGACGGTTGTATGATCGAACCGTCGTCGTGTCCGTCGCTAAAAGGGGGTGAGCTCGGGTGAGTTGAATAAGGGGTGAGCTTAAGATATATTCCCTATATATATATATATATATATATATATATATATATATATATATATATATATATTAACCGTATATATATAACCACGTGGGAACCCGTTAACAATTAACGTGCAAATACATATTATGTGTTATAATGATGATTCCCTACTGAGGAGGGAACCTTGCATGTGCGCCTCCTGCCTTTCCTTTCTTCCTTCTCCTTTACTTCTTCCTCCCGTGAATTCTTCCCCTCCCCCTTGACTCCTCTCATTGCCTATATAAAGGAGATGATCTGAAGGAAAATAAAGTAGAATTCTCTCTGAAGAATTTTTCTCTCTCTTTTCTCTTGTTTATTCTCTCTAGATTTATGCAGCAATTATAAGAGTATCTTTATATACTTTGCTAAAGTTTTATAACACGTTATCAGCACGAAAACTCTAACCAACTGAGACGGTAAAATTAAATTCTTGCAATTTATTATTATACTACAGGTTGGGCTATGCCACCAATAATATAATTTTATTCTTCTAATTGCATTTAAATTCTGTTATTTACAATGGTACCATCTATCCTTGTTAATCTTACAAGACTTGGTGGGAACCTTTTTACCGCTTATTAAATTATGAGAATAACCTGTATATGTGAAATATCATATACCTGGTGAATAATCCATTGTATTCATTTCTTATTAAATTGTTGGAATAACCTGTATACGCGGACTACTCTATACATGGTGAAATTTTTCTGTTATTACATTCTTTATTATTCTGTTGGAACATCCTGTCGGTGCGAATTTCGCCTGACTTGGTTCCATTATTTATTATTCTGTAGGAATAACCTGTCTGTGTGGTCTATCGCATGCATGATGAATGATCATTCATATTCATTCTTTATTAAATTGTGGAAATGATCTGTCTACGTGGATTACCGCATAGCGGGTGAAGATCCATTTATAGTTATATATATATATATATATATATATATATATATATATATATATATATATATATATATATATATATATATATATATATTGCAATTGTATATATACATTAACGATTGCATATTCTTTTTACTAAAATAATATGCTAAGAACGTAAATATAGGAATATTTATATTTACATTTTATCACCACTTGAGGTTGTGGTATAGTTTATTTTTCCTGTTTTATACATGCAATTATTTATTATTTTAATAAATAATAAAATTGTGTTTTAACCTAGAATAGATGGCAAACTTGGCAAAAATAGATTTTTCTATTTTGAAAATCTCTGGAGACAACTATTTGGCTTGGGCACTTGATGCAGAATTGCACCTTAGTGCAAATGAGTTAGAAAATACCATTGAATCAGGAAATACAACAACTTCGGCACAAAATGCCAAAGCCATAATTTTTCTTCGTCACCATATTGATGAAGGATTAAAGACTGAGTATTTAACAGTCAAAGATCCTTTATCTTTATGAACACAACTGAAGGAAAGATTTGACCACCAAAAATTGGTTGTTCTCCCTAATGCCAAATTTGAGTGGCTTAATTTAAGACTACAAGATTACAAATCAATTACGGAATATAGTTCCAATGTTTATAGAATAACCTCTACTTTGGCTTTATGTGGAGATTCAGTTTCTGAAACCCAAATGTTAGAGAAAACGCTCTCAACTTTTCATCCCACCAACATGATTCTGTCGCAACAATATAGACAGAGTAAGTTCACAAAATTCAGTGACTTATTGTCTATCCTCCTGGTTGCAGAAAATAATAATGAATTGTTGTTGAAAAACCATTAAGTATGGCCAACAGGTGCTACCCCATTGCCAGATATTAACAGCACGTCATTCCAGAAGAATAAACGTGACAATAGATGGTCATATAATAAGAAGCCTTGGGGAAAAAAGAATAAACGAGGCCATCATAACAACAAATTCCAGAACCGCGATAATTCAGGCCACCAGATGTTTGTTTTAGGTGTGGTATGAAAGGGCATTGGTCGCGTACCTGTCGTACACCGAGGCATCTGGCTAATTTATTCCAGAAGTCTCAAAAGAACAAAGTAATGGAGGCAGAAACAAACTTTGTTAATCATCAATTGAATATTGTTGATGTTCCACCAATGACTAACATTGAGGAAAAGGTTGTTGATATTACTGAACCTTCTGAAAGTATCTTTTGGGATATCGTTTAATTTCTTATTTTAATTAAACACCCTGCATGTATAATATTATTAGTTTTCATTCTATATGTGGTATGTGTTTCTCATGAATAAAATTATATTTGAAATGTAACTTTTCTTATTTATGTTTTTATATGTGTCAGACCATTTTTAATGGATATGGAGGATATATGTTTAGCAGACAGTGCAACAACTCATACAATACTTCGAAATGAGAAATATTTTTCACAACTGATCAGAGCTAAGGGAAATGTAGGAACTATCTTTGGCACATCAAATTTAATCGAGGGATTTGGAAAAGCTAGTTTCTTGCTACCAAATGAGACACAAGTTTTTATCAAAAATGCTCTATATTCTAGTAAATCAAGAAAAAATTTGCTTAGTTTTAAAGATATTCGACTAAATGGTTTTCACATTGAAACAACCAATGAGAATGATAATGAATATCTTCTTATTACTTCTATTATTTCTGGAAAAAAGAATATCTTAGAAAACCTTCATTCAATTTCTTCTGGATTATATACTATGAAAATTAGAGTAATTGAGTATCATACTGTTATGATTCCAAAAATCATATATCCCAAATCCTTTATGCTTTGGCATGAAAGACTCGGACATCCAGGTACTTCTATGATGCGTCGTATTATTGAAAATTCTACTGGTCATCCTCTCAAAGATAAGAAGGTTTTTCCTAGTAGTGAATTTCCTTGTGCTGCGTGTTCTCGAGGAAAATTAATTGTTCGACCATGACCAATAAAAGTTTATAAAGAAGCCCCAAAATTCCTAGAGAGAATTCAATGAGACATTTGTGGACCTATTCACCAATTGTCTGTCCCATTTCGATATTTCATGGTTTTAATAGATGCTTCAACTAGATGGTCTCATGTTTGTCTTTTCTCTTCTCGAAATTTTGCCTTCTAAAAACTTCTTGCTCAAATAATCAAGTTACGGGCTCAGTTCTCGGATCATCCAATCAAGTCAATTCGACTTGATAACGCAGCTGAATTTTCATCAATGACTTTTAATAATTTTTATATGACTATTGGAATCTCAATTAAGCATTATGTTCCTCATATTCATACACAAAATGTTTTAACTGAATCTTTAATAAAAGGCTTCAACTAATTGCACGACCATTAATGTTAAGGGATAACGTCCCTACCTCAATTTGGGGTCATTCAATTCTTCATGCTGCAGCTATCATTCGAGTAAGACCGACGTCTCTTCATAAATTCTCTTCTCTACAGTTAGTTCTTGGACAGATACCCAACATATCACACTTTCGAGTTTTTGGAAGTGCAATATATGTTCCAATTGCACCTCCACAAAGAACTAAAATGGGAGCCCAATGAAGAATAGGTATTTATGTTGGTTTTGATTCTTCTTCTATTATCATATATCTTGAACCTTTAACTGGAGATGTTTTTACTGCACATTATGTAGATTGTCATTTTGATGAATCTGTATTTCCAACATTAGGTGGAGGGAAAGTTTTAAATAAAAAACCCTCTGAAATATCATGGAATGCATCAGATTTAAATTCACTTGATCCTCATACAGGACAATGTGAAATTGAAGTTCAAAGAATTGTTCATTTACAAAATATTGCAAATCAAATGCTAGATGCATTTAATGATGCTGGAAAAGTGATAAAGTCACATACACATGCAGTGAATACTTTAGCAAGGATAGAAACACCTATTGAAAAATCAATTCCTGGAGAATTGACGAATAAGGTAATAGAAGAATCTAAACCACGCCAGAAGTGTGGAAGACCGATTGGTGCAAAAGACACTATACCACGAAAATCAAAAGCAAATAAGGGAATCCTAGAAGGAATACCTGCTCCAGAAGTAGCAATTATTCCAAGAGTGGGAATAGCCCCAGAAGAGGTACAAACTACTCCAGAAGTAGCACATATTCCAAGAATGGGAATAGCCCCAGAAGAGGTTCAAAATCTCAGTGAAGGGATAAGAGATGAACACCAAGAGATCTCAATAAATTATGTACATGATGAGAAAATATGGGATCGAAGCAAAGTCATGATTGATGACATATTTTCTTTCTCTATAGCATCAAATATTACTTTGATTCCTGACACGGATCCTAAACCACAAAACGTGGAAGAATGTCGGAAAAGAAAAGATTAGCCAAAATGCAAAGATGATATTCAAACTGAGCTACAATCTCTATTGAAAAGAGAAGTATTTGGACCAGTAGTCCAAACACCCCTGGGTGTAATCCCGGTTGGAAACAAATGGGTATTTGTACGAAAGCGAAATGAGAAAAATGAAATTATGAGATACAAAGCCTGACTTGTAGCTCAAGGGTTTTCACAAAAACCTGGTATTGATTATCAGGATACATATTCTCCAGTAATGGATGGAGTCACTTTTCACTTTCTGATAGGTATGGCAACCATGGAAGGTTTGGAAACACGTCTGCTGGACGTTGTAACTGCATACCTATATGGCTCACTTGACAGTGAGATTTACATAAGAATACTTGAAGGATTGAAAATGGTTGAATCACAAAGGCCACGTCACATATATTCAATCAAGTTACAACGCTCATTGTATGGGTTGAAACAGTCTGGTCGTATATGGTATAATCGACTTAGTGATTATTTAATAAAAGATAGATATATAAATGATCAAGTATGTCCATATGTTTTTATTAAGAAATCACAAAGTGGATTTTCCATTATTGCTTTATATGTGGATGATTTGAATCTTGTAGGTACTCCTGAAGAACTCACAAGAACTGCTACTTATTTAAAAGATGAATTTGAAATGAAAGATTTTGGAAATATAAAATTCTGTTTGGGAATACAAGTGGAGCATTTAGCATCTGGAATTTTTGTTCATCAATCCACATATGCTGAAAAGATTCTCAGTCGTTTTCATATGGATAAAGCTCATCTTTTGACTACCCCGATGGTTGTTCGATATTTAGAAGTTGATAAAGATTCATTTCGGCCTCTAGAAAGTGGGGAAGAAGTTCTTGGACCTGAAGTTCCATACCTAAGTGCAATAGGTGTTCTTATGTATCTTGCAAACTGCACACGACCTGATATTACTTTTGCTGTCAACTTATTAGCAAGATACAGTTCTTCTCCTACTAAGAGACATTGGGATGGAATCAAACACATTTTGAGATACCTCCGTGGAAGTATTGATCTTGGGTTATTTTATCCAAGAAATTCAACGTCGTAATTGGTTGGATATGCCGATGCAGGATATTTATCAAATCTACACAATGGAAGATCACAAATAGGTTATGTATTTACATATTGTGACACGGCTATATCCTGGAAATCCACAAAGCAAACCATGACATCTACATCTTCAAATCACTTCGAGATTCTCGCTATACATGAAGAAAGTAGAGAGTGTGTTTGGTTGAGATCAATTATTCAGCATATTCAAAAGTCATGTGAATTACCATCAATCAAAGACATTCCTACAATTATGTATGAGGATAACGCTGCATGTATTGCCCAACTTAGAGGAGGGTACATCAAGGGAGATAGAACAAAGCACATTTCACCTAAATTCCTCTTCACACATGAGCTACAAAAGAAGGGTGATATAGATGTGCATCAAATTCGATCATGTGATAATCTAGCCGACTTATTCACAAAGTCGCTGCCATATGTAACATTTACAAAACTTCAGAAAAGGATTGGAATGTGTCGACTGAAAGATTTATGACAACATTTCATCAAGGAGTAATGAATTCCTTTTTGAGGGGAAGATTGTACTCTTTTTTCTTAGTCACGGATTTTATCCCAATGGGTTTTTCCTGGCAAGGTTTTAACGAGACAGTCAACTAAGATATTTATGTAAAATATATGTACTCTTTTTCCCTTCGTTAAGTTTTTCCCACTGGGTTTTCTTAACAAGGTTTTTAATGAGACATAATCTTCTATCGTAGCGAATCAGGAGAAATGTTATAATGATGATTCCGTCCTGAGGAGGGAACCTTGCATGTGCGCCTCCTGCCTTTCCTTTCTTCCTTCTCCTTTATTTCTTCCTCCCGTGAATTCTTCCCCTCCCCCGTGACTCCTCTCATTGCCTATATAAAGGAGATGATCGGAAGGAAAATAAAGTAGAATTCTCTCTTGAAGAATTTCTCTCTCTTTTCTCTTGCTTATTCTTTCTAGATTTATGCAGCAATTATAAGAGTATCTTTATATACTTTGCTAAAGTTCTATAACATTATGTTTCTTTTTGCTTCAATGATTCACGTGAAATCATACTGCAACATTTTACACATATATATCATATGCACATGATGGTGATCCCTGGTTACCCTTAATCATGCACCCTTGAAATCCTTCAGTTTTTGTTTTGATAAAATCGTGACTCATGATTAAAGCCACAGATTCAGTAACGAAAAAGAAAGAATTGTTTCGCAATTATTTTTTTTAGTAAATTTTATACAACAAAATTATGACCAATTAAATTGTTCTAAACACATATCAATATACACATCAAACTAAAACAATTAATAATTCGCATAAAGGTTTGGCTCTGATACCATTGTTAGGTTTGTAATATTCAAGAACGCAATCAAATTGCACAAAATAAGCGGAAACGTGGAAAATTAAAGTTTTAAAAATTTTACAAACCATATACCCGGATCATCCTTTATGCACAATTATTAATTAAATGAAAAGAAGAAGAATAAGAATTATACCCTTGAATATTCGAGTTTCCTCAGGTACAAGTTGACCTCCAAATCCCTTTGCGTTCAACTTGAATCCGCCGGGTTTGGTTCCTTCCTTTTATCAACGTTAGCCACCCAAGTGTTTGGCCTCTAGAGGTGATCCACCATAGAAGAAGAAAGATTCAAGAAGATGGGTGGTTGACTAAACCCTAGTTTCTATCTCTATAGAAAAAGTGTGTACTCTCCCAACTATTGGAATTGCGTGTCTTGATATCTGATATAAGACTCACCTTATAAAGATATCAGGTAACACTATTTAATTAAAAATAAGGTATTATTTATTTAATTAAACTCTTTTAATTAAATGGGCTCCCTAATCTTATTAGGGATAATTAAATAAATTCCTTTAACTAATTTTTCCTTATAATCCTTTTAGGAATAAATGAGAGTACTTATATTAAATTAATTCCTAAACTCTTTTAGAAATTAAAATAATATTAATTGTAATAATATTAATAAGACTCCTCTTATTAATTTATATTTAATATTTCTAAAATATTAAATAATAAATATTAAGTTATTTAATTTATTCTTTCACCATAGATTAAATTAAATATACTTAACATATTATTACGATTATGTCATTAACTTCTTAAATAATTATTCTTCATTTTATGGTGTGACGCTTTAGGTTCTCCATATTAAATCGGTTGTGAATAAATCAATTAGAATAATTCTAATCTTATTTAAATAAATAAATTAAACAATTAATTTATTTAAATAAATAATATTTATTCTACAATAAGGATAAGCCTCACTAGCGATCAATGTGTTTTTAGATAATATAGATTTCAATATTAATCATAAAAGAACCTTTGAGTAAATAGTTACCGTACAATACAATCCTTCCACCATACAATGTTCCGATTAAATATAAGACATGGAATTACTGTCAAGTCTTATTTTATTTAATTATATGTATTTCGACTCTTAAATGCACAACTCCAAATAATGCAAATTAATTAAAAACTCCTTTCTAATTTAATTCTGCCTTGGCCAAGGACTACTGAGTTGTCATTTATCGAATCACATTGGACATTTCTCTTCTTTTACTAAAAGTGGTAAATTCTTTATTGATCATACATTATCTCCATGTACAACTTATTATACCCAAGCATACCCTTTGATATACCTTAAGGGTCTTAAGGAATAAGTCAAAGTATAACTCATCATACACAAGATACTATGATGATCTCAAGTACAAGGATCACTTGTACTACTATCACAACAAGAATTTCTATTGATAGGCAAGTAAAACTCCATTAGGTATTCCTTAGCGAGCCAAGTTCAGTGAACTTATTCTCTAATAAGCACCTACATACTTGCTTTAATGTCTCCACACAAATGATCATGAGATCAATCATCCTCATCCAATGAGCAATCAACGTATGTACCAATCTATCCAGATTCGCTAATCCCCAATTTAGTAATCCAACGATTGGGAACAGTTTTAGTTTTAAGCTTTCTAAGAATTTAGATCTCATTATAATGATCATCATCATTATTCTAAAAGCATTACTTAAAACTATGGGTTTATCACATATTATAAAATAGCATAATATAGATAATTAAAAGACTTTAATAAATTAATACTTTTTATTAATAAATGAATAAGATTGTTACAAAGTATATGCTTTATCATCAAACATGATTGGCTTGTGTGCAAACTACTTTCAATAATCATGACGATTGTTAACGCTAAGATCTTCTGCCACGTCCCAATCACGTAAGACGTCATGATCCTGCATATTAAACATGATCAACACCACAAGCTTGACGGCTTCGACCGTCGGGGGATAGCTCAGACGTGAGAGTTAGTACAGGTATTCACAAGGTTAACAATGGAGGATAAAATATCTAGTATACTGAGAGAGATAAAGTTATCAGTTACCTGTACTTGGAAGACCTCCTTGCTATGATATACTCTCTAGCCTAGTTTATCATGCCACCCACTACCGTTAGACACAACATGCAGACTGTCACCTTTTTTATACTATTTTTCTCGCCGGCCGACTATAATCCCATCCACATTAATGATTTGCAGGCCACTCGGACAACAACTATCTTATTCATCATTATAAGTCAATAATGGGGATATTTAAACATTTGATAGGTCAGCCCACTGATCCGGCCCTATAATATAAGGACTTAATAAAGATAATAGAATGACTAAGCCCAATAACTTTAGGATCCATTAATGATGACTCAGTGGACTAACAAAATAAATAGGCCCAATCCATTCGGCCCAATATGTTAAATATCATGACCCAACATTGCCTCCTAGTTTTTTATTAAACAAAATTATTTAATGGAAAACTATAAATGGTCCATGATGTGAAAAATCTGATAGGATTAAAAGAGGCCCAAACGGTAAAGGATTAAAATAATAAGGCAAATTAAAAACCGGAAGTCCAAATGAAAGGTCTAACCCGGTTAATATATGGATCTTGAATCGGACGCTGCCCATTTGAATTCTTGATCATTACTGCTAATTAAATGTGCCGCCTTCGTGTATCGTGTAACTGTCAATATAAAATGTAAACTTTACCAAATTTGACAGTTTTACCTGCCAATTTAAAAATTAGACGCTTGAGCTCTCTTCTTCTCTCTCGAACATTTTCCTTCTCTGCAAAATCTAAACAATGGTGGTCTTTAATACGAATCAGATCTCCCCAATTCGGGCAACCCCCCTTACTATTGTTTCACCTACCCCAGGTACCAATGAAGAAGCTTCGAGTTCTAACCCTCAAGCCGAGAAATCAAGCACGAATCCACCTCCAAAAACCCCTCCTACTCCCTCTGAATTTTTCAGAATTAAGGAACGTTTTACACACGCCAATACTCCTTCTGAAATAACAGAGATTGGTTTAAACAAAATCTGTACTCGATATCAAATCCCTAATACCCATCAGGTGAGAGCTCCATGGTCCGAAGAGCGAATGTATCAACGACCGGAAGGTTGGACGGTCGTTCCAGTGACACTGCTTAAGAAGGGAGTTAGATTCCCTCTCCATGCTTTTCTAATTACCCTGCTAGGGTTTGTCGGCGTTGGATTCATCCAATTGGTGCCAAAATCCTAAATCCATATCCATGCCTTCATTGCTTTCTGCCACGAAGTAGGAGTAGAGCCATCTCTTGACTTCTTCTTTAGTGTTTACAAGATTGGCCAAACCCGGGAAAAAAGGTTTAAGGCTTTGAGTAAATTACCATCGAATTCAGATGAGAATTTCGAAATGCGCTCGTTAATCAATACTCCTTCTAGCAATAGAGGATGGCATAAAGGGTGGTTCTTCATCAAAGGACCAGAAATTGCTTCCTTACCGGGTTGGGTCACTGAAGACGTAGTTTCTGCTGACTTCGATGACATCTCAGAAGAACGTGTAAGCGAAATGATTAAAGCTATTTGAAAACTTCCCATTGAAAGAATGGAGTTACTTGCTTCTTACTAAGCAAACCTGGTTATATGAGCACAAATGTAAGTTTTAATTTATTTGATTGCACAATTGTTTGAAATTTTTATTGATATAGATTTTGACATGTAACTTTCTGTTTTCTGTAGTATCTTTGATTAAACCATCTTTTATAGACGTAAGATATTTGGAAGATTTCTTAGCTGGAAAGTTTGCAGAAGCCACTGTCGAACCTCCACAACATGAAGCCCCATCCAAAGACAACCCACCTACGAAAACATATACTACTAAAACACCCATTGTTGAACCTCAAACCCATGAACCAAAAGATAATGAACCCATTCTTTCGGAAGAAATCCTCCAACCTCGTCAAAAGAATAGAGCCATCCGAAAACCCTGACCAATTTTCGTACCATCAAATTCTGAATCCATCCCAGAACCTGAACCATCCATCAATCCAACACCTACTCGAGGAAGTTTACTTGATTTACCTGAAGACGATCGAAAACAACTCCTTCGAGTCAAAAAAATTAAGAACCAAGATCACCCCTCTGACCCCCGATGAGCTCAGAGTGCCTTCTTCCAATGTTCTTCCCCCAACAACCCTAGTGGAGACTCAAGCTGCTAATGAAGAAGAACAAATCAAACCTACTACAGCACCATCTCGAAAGAGAAAACAACCATCTAGCAGCCAACCAAGTTTGACATCTGTCCCTTCACCTGCTCGTGAATCCACTCTGATTCGTTCCCCGTCTCCCAAAAATATATACACAGATCCTTTATCAGCACCCCCTCACGAAGAATATGTGCCCTTTTTTCAAGGCCTTCTGTCGACGAGTTTTAGAATGATGCGATGGGGTCTCCAACTTTATGGCCCCAGTTCAATGTCAATTTCCCCTTCCAATTATTCAATTCATTTGTCAGAGATACCGATGATCATTGGTTCGGCAATAGTTCCATCATGGACTTGATCAAGGAAGGCATGAGCTATCACGCCAAGGTAAATAGTTGTTTATTTGTTCATTTGAAGTTATACATATCTCTTAAAGATTTAGCTGACTATCTTTGAATTTCTACAGGCCAATGCTGTCTTCGGACGTTTTCTCCCTCGATACCAAGAAGTCGAAGCTGAAGAAGACGCAGCTAGACAGGAAAATGTCATTCCGAAATCAGCATTGGCCCAAGAGAGGAGTCAACATAGAGATGTCCTCTATACTAATGAGGGTCTTCAGAGAGAGTTGGCTCAAACTAAGGAAGCTCTGAAGGTATCTAATGATGAGCTGAAATCGACTAATGAAGAGCTGAAGACGACTAAAGTTAGTGAACAAAAGTTGGCTGACATGAATGTCGGTTTTATTAAAGAGAACGAAGCTCTAAAGGCTAATACTGAAGAACTTGTTGCAACCAATCAAAACTTGACGATACAAGCCAACAATCTTCAGGTGAAGGCCCGTGAAGAAAAAGAAAAATATTCGTCCAAACGTCGAAAGCTTCGACATAAACTAAAGGCCTTGAGGGAGCTAGGTCTTCCTTTGACTGAAAAACTGCGTAAGCAGAAATAGATCGAATACCGAACATTCGATGAGTTGAACGCAGAAATACTTTGGGTTTATTAGGAAGGGTATGAGGTCTGTCGGAGTCGAGGCAAAGAGAAACTGATTGCAGTCAAGGTAGATCCATCCCTGCTCGACTCCGAAGATGAAGATAATGCCTAAATAGGATCTTGCTGCTTTTTATCTTTAGAATTTTGTGTAAAAATTTTCATCTTTTTATGTAATCGTTTAAATATTAATGGAATATTGAGTTCGTGCCTTATGCCTTCTGTGAAATTACTTTTTGTCAATGCTTCGATATCAATCAACTTGAAAATTGTATAAGTTTTTTTGTGAACTTAACTTAAATTGTGAATCGAATAAGGCATATAATAGTTAGGTTGAAAAACAACACTGATCATAATAAATTGGACTCACTGAACTGAACTGAATGAACCGAATCCAACACTTAGACAAAATAAAGTAATGCATACTTATCGTTTTCGAAGTTTGAGACAAATTAGGCATAAGGTGAATTCGGATGATCCTCCTCGCATCATCGGGATCTCGTTTACTACTCGGTGTAAAACAAGTATATAAGGACTATGGAATTTGTCTACCACACGGGGTAAAACAAATTCATAAGGACACACCTATCAATAAGGCTACCATCGAATGGTCAGCGAGTCCGACCGAACCTCCTTACACCATAGTGAATTTGGTTACCACACAGGGTATAACAATGTTAAAAGGACTATGGAATTTTTCTACCACGCAGGGTATAACAAATCCATGAGGACACACTTATCAATAAGGCTATCATCTAATGGTCAGCGAGTCCGACCGAACCTCTTTACACCACAGTGAATTTGTTTACCACACAGGGTATAACAATGTTAAAAGGACTATGGAATTTGTCTACCACACAGGGTATAACAAATCCATGAGGACACACCTGCCGATAAGGCTACCATCGAATGGTCAGCAAGTCCGACCGAACCTCCTAACACAACAATGAATTCTGAACCAATGAAGAAAAGATCAATATGAAGGAAAATAAATCTTTTATTGATAATGATCTAAACATTTACAGACTTCCAGGATACTAACTCGATCTTTATTGAAAATATTTCTGAAGTCTACCAGCATACCTAGTGTTCTTGATCTCGGATCCGTCCAATGCCTTTAACCGATAAGTTCCTGGTTTCAGAACTTCAACTAATTCGTACGGTCCTTCCCAGTTCGGCATCAACTTTCCCAAGTTTTGAGGCGTAGACACTTCGACTTCCCTAAGGACGAAATCACCCACTTCAAATCTACGAAGCTTTACCCCCTTATTGTAGTGTTTAGCCACTCTTCGCTGATATGCCGCCAGCTTTATCAAAGCAACCTCTCTGACTTCTTCTAGCAAGTTCAGGTTGACCTTCAGTCCATTATCATTGTAGATATCCTTGAACTAACTAACCCAAAAACTGGTGGATCCAATCTCAACAGGAACTACGGCATCAATGCCATAAGCCAATTTGAAAGGCGAGTCCCCCGTAGTGGTTCTCGGAGTAGTTTGATATGCCCATAATACACTGAGCAGTTTTTCTGGCCATCTTCCTTTAGCCTCATCTAATATGCGCTTGATCCCATTTAGTAGTGTTCTGTTGGTCACCTCGACCTGCCCATTTGACTGTGGGTGAGCTACCGAAGTCTTCCTGTGTTGAACCCCCAGTTCTTTCAAAAATCCTTCAAACTTTAATCCCACGAACTGGCATCCATTGTCTGATATTACCACCTTAGGAATTCTGAAACGAAATACTACTGACTCCTTCATAAATTTCAAACATTCTTGTTTCGTAATCTGCCTAAGTGGTTTCGCTTCTACCCATTTAGTCATATAATCAATGGCAACTATAACAAATCAGACATGACCTTTGGCTTTCAGTAACGGACCCAATATATCTACCCCCCCAGACAGCAAAGGGAATAGGAGATAAGATCGAGTATATCTCTTCTGGTGGCTGATGAGGGATCGGACTATTCAGCTGACATTTCTCGCCTTTCTTCACATAATCTGTATCTTCTTTGAAGATGGTTGGCCAGTAGAAACCCTGTCGAAGTACTTTCTAGGCTAATGATTTAGCAGCCATATGGTCACCACAAATACCTTCGTGAACCTCCTGAAGGGCATATTCGGCCTCGGACAAAACCAAATATTTTAATAATGGGGATGAAAAAGCCCTTCGAAAAAGATCTCCATCAATGAGAACAAAATTAGCACTCTTATACTTAACTTTTTTGGCCAACATTTTATCCGAAGGAAGGACGCCATCTTCCAGATATTCTATGTACGGAGTCATCCAACAGTTAAAACGTTTGACACACATCACCGCTTCGTGTTGGATACTGGGCTGCTGCAGAACCTCCAGATAAACTGATCCATCAAAGTTGTTAACATCTGTAGTAGCTAGTTTTTACAATGCATCGGCAATGGAATTATCATTACGTTCAACACCCTGAAATTCATAGGAGATGAAACATTGAAGCCGATCTTTCAACTCTGCCAAGTACTTGATCATTTTCGGACCTCGAGCTTCGAACTCTCCTGAAACCTGCTTGGCAACTATCTAAGAGTAACTATAAATGACCAGCTTCTGAACTTCAAGACTCTTCGCCAATCGAACCCTGGCCAGCACTGCTTCATACTCTGCCTCGTTATTTGTAGCTCTAAATCCAAATTTGATGGTCTGATGTACCTTGAATCCCTCCGAACTAGTTAAGATAACTCCTGCTCCACTAACGTCTGAAGTAGAGGACCCATCTACATATAGCATCCACGAGTTCTAACTGTGTTGAAGAACTGCAACTGCTCGATCAGATGCTTCAGCTTCTGGCAACTCAGCATCTGCTTCGGAGAACGAACACTCTACCATGAAATCGGCCAAGGCCTACCCTTTAATAGCTGTTCGGGGATGGTATTCAATAAAAAATTGGGACAACTCCATTGTCCAAGCAGCTAATCTCCCTGAAATTTTAGGTCTACCTAGAACCTTCTTCAAAGGCTGATCCGTGAAAACGACTAGGAGGCGACCTTGAAAATATTGCCTAAGCTTTCGACTGGCTATTATCAAAGAGAAGGCAAATTTTTCAATATTTGGGTACCTGGTCTCAGCATCCCTTAGAACATGACTAACATAATAAACTAGATGTTGTTTTCCCCCCACTTCTCAAACCAAAATTGCTCCCACTGCTAACGAACTAGCTGCCAAATATAAGTACAAAGTCTCAACAGGGGCAGGTTTCACCAATAAAGGAGCCAAAGACAAATACGTCTTTATGCCTTGAAAAGCGTTTTCACACTCCGAAGTCCATTGGAACGTCTTTGCATTCTTCGGTCCCTTCAATGTATCAAAGAACGGCAAGCATCTCTCTGCCGATTTGGACATGAATCTCCTTAAGGCTGCAATTCACCCAGTTAGACGTTGAACATCTTTGAATGACTAAGGAGTCTTCATGTTTAGAATAGCCTGGATCTTTTCTAGATTGGCTTCGATACCCCTTTGATTGACCAGATAGCCTAGGAACTTCCCTGCACCGAGGCCGAAGGTGCATTTGGTAGGATTGAGTCTTAACTTATGGTGGCGGACTGTCTGAAAGCACTCCTCTAGATCATCCAAGTGTTTTTGAATGATCATGCTCTTACTATCATATCATCAACATAAACCTCCATGTTTCTTCCTAGCTGCTTTCAAAAAATAAAATTCATTATCCTCTGATAAGTAGCTCCAACATTAATCAAACCAAATGTCATCTTCTTGTAGGCGTACACCGAATGGTGCATGATAAATATTGTTTTTGGAATGTCTTCTCTACACATCGAGATCTAATGATAACCTAAAAAAGCATCCATAAAGCATAGTAGTGCATACCCCGAAGTTGCATCAATAAGTTGATCAATGTGGGGTAGAGGATAGAAATCTTTCGGGAAAGTTTTATTCAGGTCTGTATAATCAATGCACACTCGGCACTTTCCATTGTTCTTCTGGACTAGTACCACATTGGCCATCCACTCAGGGTAATCTATTTCAAAGATGAAGTCAGCGACAATCAGTTTTGCAATTTCTTCATCTATGATTCACTGACGCTCTGGTGCAAATATCTGCCTTTTCTGCTGAACTGGCTTCTTTGATGGATCCATATCCAATCGGTGCTCAACAATCTTCCGACTGATTCCAGGCATGTCTTTGGGTTCCCATGCAAAAATGTCTGCATAACAATGAAGAAGTTCCATAAGATTTGGCTCCGAACTGCTTTCGGTAAAGGGCTCAATCTCTATCGCCATGGTCTGCTTCTTTTTTCTGACTCCTACCCCCGAAGCAATTATAGCATTCCTATAACAGTGTCTGGCCAGATCCAAGTCCTATGCTACCTCTCCGACCCCATGTGCCATTGGGAACTTAATCTTAAAGTGAGGAATGGAAGTCACAGCTTAGAGAGCTGTCAGAGTAGGTCTACCCAGTATGGCGTTGTAAGCCGAATCTAGCATGCACAACATAAAATTTACACGTTATTTTTACCTGCTGAGGACCTGTGCCGAAGATCACTGGTAGTTCAATAGTGTCTGCAACTTTGACCGAATAATTGATAAAACCATATAGGGCGGCCTCCTGCCCAACCTCTATCTTTCTCCCATCAAGATACATCCTCTGATAAACATGAGCATACAAAATAACAACAGAAGACTCATTATCGATCATCATCCGCTTCATGTCCACTGAACCCACCTGAGCAGTTATCACTAATGCTCCCTCATGAGGCTCGATGAGTTCCAAAGGATAATCCTCATTAGTGAAGGCTATGATTGTCCCAGGAAACGGCCTGTCAATCTTCAAGAGAACACCCGCCATGAACATAACTGGGTCCAGATAACTCCGCCTCTTCTTCCCCACTAAATTTCCTGTTGTCCCACCGGTAATTACATCGACGAAGTGCCTGGGTGGTTGATTTGGAGCAGGTAGTACAAGTGGAACCGGTTGAACCACTTGAACAGTACGGTTATCATTCTTCTATTCTTTCTATTGATCCCTTCCGTCCACGTACTGAACCAACATACCACTCTGAACCTTCCTCTCCACAAAGTCCTTCAGACTACAACATTCATTTGTATCATGACCTGTGGCTTGATGATAGCCACAAAATTTTTGAGTATTGCCATGTCCCGACTTAAAACTGTCACGAGGTGGTTTAAAGTACGGTTGATTTCTGATCTGATCCAGTATTACCGATCTATCTGTGTTCAACTTGGTCTATACCCTATTCACCTTCTGGGCAGAAGCGAGTGGGCGATTCCCTCCTTATCACCAGTTGTTATTGTATTTCTTTGAACTGCCCTCTGGCCGATCATTATTTCCCTCACTCCTCTTCTGGTCACCTTCGGCTTTAATTTCCATCTCCTTTATCTTGTCCGAAGAAGGATGCTTTAAGCTATTCATAGCTTCTTCCACCATAATATAACCTTCGGCCTTATCAAAGGCTTCAGAAAAGCTCTTCGGATGATAAAACATCAACTTCTTCACCAATTTCTCATACTTCACCAAATCCAATCCATTATGGAACAACCCAACAGCTTGCAGATCGTTGAGGTCTGCCACTTGGCCAACTGCCTCCCTGAACCGCTTCACATATTGTCCCAAGGACTCATTCGAGAACTAACCAACCTGTACTAAAGAACCTGTAGGCTTTCCTCTCCTTCTATTTCTCCCAAAACGAGCATGGAATTTGTCACATAGCTCTGACCACGACGAGACAGAATCTGCAGGCAAAGTCCCCATCCACTGCCTCGCATCTTTCCTAAACGTTGTAACAAATGTATGACACTTAGCAGCATCAGTGAAATCATAGTAATCCAATAATCGGTCGAAAGCCTGGCTATGGTCGTAAGGATCCTATGATCCATATAACTCTCCATATGGGGCAACATTTTAGTGGTATCTGCCTTTTCTTTAAGAATATCTGAGGAAAATGGAGATGCCTTTTTCCCCAGAGTATCCTTCACTTACTGAACTTCTGCCAACACTTCTGACAACTGCTTTCTAAGTTCCTTTAACTCCTTAACCAAAAAGTCTACACCTTTCAGTTTTGTTAAAACTTCCTTTTTTGGAGATAACTTCTTCTTCTGAGTAGATATACCTCTTCCATCAGAGCCCACTGCTCTCGATGGACTCTTGGACCTACTTCGGCATGTGTCCCCGTCATCACGGTGAGAATATTCAATTCGATGCACCTTCTTTGTAGTCTCCAGAATATTCTCCCTTGATCTACTCCTACGCTTACCATCACCATAACCACGAGAACCAATAAGATGAAGTGATTTCTTAGATACCTCAGGAGTTTTACTTCTAGATCTATAAACAGAAGGCTCTGGCTCTTTCCCTTCTCACCGATGTACATTTCTAAACCTACTATGCCCTTCTGAATGCACATAAGTGGATGCTTCGTCCTTCAATTCAGCTATTCGAAGCAACTGCTCGGCTATATCCTCCCTCTGCCTTAGTAGAACCTTCCTAGCTCCATCTGCTTCGCTCGCCATCTTCGTCAACTTGGTAGCTCTGTCATCCTGACCACTTCGGTGATGGGTTCTAGGCGGCGTGCCTTCTACCTTATTTCGGCTATAATTTTTACCCTTCTCAGTAGCAAAGACTAATCTCCGTCTGGTGTCACCATGAGCTCTCGAATGAGAACCCCCGGAGTCATGCTTAGAAGCAGTGCTCTCATGAGCACTCTTTGAAGGACCCAAACGATCCTTAACAGAAATATGTTGGAAAGACGAGCTCACAGCCTTCGGCTGTCCTTCAGGCGTAACTGCTCTACTCTTCCCCATCACGTAAAACATAGAACAAATAAATATTTGTGATTGCAAACTCTTGAACACTAGAACTCAGCCCTTCCTTCTAGCGCCAATGTTAACGCCAAGATCTTCTGCCACGTCCCAATCACGTAAGACGTCCTGATCCTACACAATAAACACGATCAACACCACAAGCTTGACGACTTCGACCGTCGGGGGATAGCTCAAGCATGAGAGTTAGTACAGGTGTTCACAAGGTTAACAATGGAGGATAAAATATCTAGTGTATTGAGAGAGATAAAGTTATCAGTTACCTGTACTTGGAAGACCTCCTTGCTATGATATACTATATAGCCCGGTTTACCGTGCCACCCACTACCGTCAAACACAGCTCCCCACTACTCAGTGATCTCAGCCAACAGCATGCAGACTGTCACCTTTTTTATATTGTTTCTCCCACCGGACGACTATAATCCCATCCACATTAATGATATGCAGGCCACTCGGTCAACAACTATCTTATTCATCATTATAAGTCAAAGATGGGGATATTTAAACATTTGATGGGTCAACCCACTGATCCGGCCCTAAAATATAAGGACTTAATAAAGATAATAGAATGACTAAGCCCAATAACTGTAGGATCCATTAATGATGACCCAGTGGACTAACCAAATAAATAGGCCCAATCCATTCGGCCCAATATGTGAAATATCATGACCCAACAACGATCAATTCACCTTTGCAGCCAGACCAAATATATTCAATTGTAAGACGAATGGTTATGATCATGTTAATCAACAATTCATCTTTTCACCTAGGTGATGAGTAGATTTTATATCTACTAATTAGTTAGTCTTGACTTAATTATTTTGCTATTTCTTAAGTATTTTTAGTTTGTTTTCATGCATTTGAATGCTTTTGTGCATATAGTTAAATTCAACCTATAATGGTGAAATTTATGTTAAGTGTCATGTATTTAGCCTTTATGAGAAGCTACAGGTGATAAAGATCATTGGGTGAAAGCTTGACGGGAGCGAAATACAAGTAGTTGGACTTCACGCAGCAAAAATGGACAAAACAGATGCATAAAGGAGAAAAGAGAAAATGGTCAAGGAGTTAAGGGTAGCAACGCCCTAAGGCTTGAGTCGCGGCACTGTCTTCCTTACAATCTGAGAGCCGAAGAGCTATAAGTTGAGTCGTGGCGCTTGATAACTTCTCCTCAGGCATTTGGCCTCACGCGCTCGGTAACTTGAAAGGATTATTTTGGTTGTTTAATTCCTGATTAATTTAGACGATTATTATTTGAAGTTGGGAGGTTTTAAAACCCCTAAGACTGAAAACTTTGACTTATTTACGCTTATCTTGTATGAGTTGAATACGTATTATTAGATATTAAATAGAAGACTAATAATTAATTTTATTAGACTATAGAACACCTCTTCCTTGTATTATGCAGTGCTTCAATACTTCTGTTTGCTTCGACTATTCTCAGAGACTGATGGCCTAATTCCTTGCTCTGGTCCCCTTCTGAATATCAAGACACTTCAGATTTTTGGCGCATCCAGCTTGCTTTCTCCTTGTGATCTCCCGTTCACTTATCATCAATGAACTGACCTTGCACTTAATCACTTTAGCCTTTCTCTTCAGAGGCTGACCAGTATCTCAGTTCACCTTCCATCAGTTCTTTCCTTATCTGGAAAACACTACAATCTTGATTGCTTCTAAGATCATTGTCTTCTATTCACTTGATAGCTACTGCATTAGCTGACTTTCCTTAGTCAGCTTCTGAAGTCTTCTATGGATCTCCTTGTGGAAGAATTCATCACGAATGGCCCTATACCTCAATCTTAATTCTGATTGGGTTGGTACTGAGATCTTCTGTTAGCCTACATGCCATTCGTTGAGTGCTCTCTGGTTCCCTTACTGTGGAATGCATCTTTGCAGTGCCAACCAGAGGCTTCGTTCCTTTGGATAATATGGGAGTGCTCATTTGTTGAGAACCGTATATACTTTACGATTCATCCTTAGTATTGTGAGCACTTCTGTTGAGGTCATAGTTCTGCACTCTACGATTCAGCTTCGGTTGGTGCAAATACTACGATCCCGAGATCAGATCTTAACACTCTACTATTTTTGCCTTGTTTGTTGTCTTCATCTGATCTTGCTTGACTACGATCTCTGCATGTAATCAATAGACTCTACGAACTTAGAGTGTGATATACGATCCTTGACTTGGCTTTGGCATCACTAGACTCTACGACTCTGAGTGTAGTCTACGTTTCTGTCTTGGCTTCGACAGATGATCGGTCGACTCGTAGGCAGGCTGTCTCTACGATTCTGAACATGACTTCCTCGACACACTACGATCCCGAGGAAGCTCTACTCGATACACTACGATCCTTCTTCGTTTCCCCTGGCAGTCTAGGAACTCTGAGATCTACTATTTTGCATACTCCTATTCTGCCTCGATAGCTCTCGAGTTATCCTTGACTCACCTGGCAGACTACGACTTCTGGTGCAGTGCTCGACGATCAGACAAGCCTATCTATTAAATCATAAGATCAACCCAACAAGATTGATCTTCCTTTATTTATAGTCCTTATACATCAATTCTTTTTAAGGACTTTACAAAGCTGTTTTGCTTATGTAGGATCAACCTAACATATTTGATCAATTCATTCTAAGTCCTTGTACATATATTTCTATTATCTATCAAAGGACTTTACAGCTTTTCTTAATACAAGCATACTTGCATATTCATTCATATATATCATAATCAAATCATATATTAAATAGGAATATCATTCACATGTTTATTCTTGACACAAACTACTAAAGTCAATCACTGTCATATCAAGTCATAAAGTCATTCGTTTATTGAAAAATGGATGTCAAGATTTCTTAGATCATGTCACGGATTTAAACAAAAATAAATCAGATTTGAATGATATTTCTATTGTTAATAAATTTCCTGATGTATTCCCTGAAGAACTTCCTGGCCTACCCCCAGAGCGTGAAATCAAGTTTTTTACTAACCTTGAACCCGGTACAAAACCCATTTCCAAAACCCTATATCGAATGGCTCCTATTGAACTTCAGGAGTTAAAACCCAACTGCATAAATTGTTAAACATCGGTTTCATTCGTCCTAGTACATCTCATTGGGGTGCTCATGTTCTATTCGTAAATAAGAAAGATGGAAGTATGCGACTTTGTATTGACTATCGGGAGTTGAATCATGTCACCGTCAAAAATAGGTACCCGTTGCCTCGCATTGATGACCTGTTTGACCAAGTGTAAGGTGTCAAATTCTTTTCAAAGATCGATCATCGTTCTGGATATCATCAGTTAAAGATTAAAACTAATGACATTCCAAAGACTGCTTTCAGAACTCGGTACGGGCATTACGAATTCCTAGTCATGTCTTTTGGATTGATTAATTCCCCTTCTGCCTTTATGGATATGATAAACCGAGTATTCAAGGAATATTTGGATCATTTTGTGGTTATATTTATTGATGACATCTTCATATACTCCAAAAGCCATGAAGATCATAAGCAACACTTGAGGTTGATACTACAAAAGCTTCGTGAAAACAAGTTATATGCCAAGTTTAAGAAATACGAGTTCTAGCTTAAGGAAGTAGCATTCATTGGGCACATAATATCAAATCACGGAATATCTATTGACCCAACGAAGATTGAAGCAATTTAAAGCTAGGAGCAACCTAAGTTAGTAACCGAAGTAAGTAGCTTTCTGGGCTTACCTGGTTATTATCGGAGATTCGTGGAAGGATTTTCTTGAATCACTACTCTATTAACTTAGCTGACTCGAAAAGATACAAAATTCGATTGGAGCGAGGAATGTGAGAAGATTTTTCAAGAACTCAAGAGAAGACTCATTTCAGCACCTGTTCTGACAATACCATCTGGTTTGGAGGGATTTATTATATACAGCGATGTTTCGGCCAGAGGGTTAAGATGTGTTCTCATGCAATATGGGAAAGTCATAGCCTATGCATCACGACAACTCAAAGAATATGCGAGGAATTATCCTACTCATGATCTAGAGTTGGCAGCAGTCATTTTTGCGCTTAAAATCTGGGGGCATTACCTGTATGGGGAGAAAGTGGAGATCTATACGGATCATAAAAGCCTCAAATATTTCTTCACCAAAAAGGAACTCAACACGTGGCAACGATGTTGTCTTGAGCTGTTGAAAGATTACGATCATACCATTCAATACTATCCTGGAAAAGCGAACGTAGTAGCTGACGCGTTGAGTAGAAGATCATATGCAGGTATGAGTGCGATATTATCAACGCAAAGGCCCATTTTTTATAACATATAAAGGATGGAGATAGAGTTAAAAAATCTAAGGACCCACGTGATGATGTTAAATATACGAGTAGAACCGACTTTAATCGATAAAGTTAAAGTTGCTCAAGCTACAGACCTGGAGTTGATGCATATGAGGAAGAAAGTGCAAGAAGGTGCTATTTCAGAAGCAACAATTAATGAATAAGGAATATTTCGAGTCAACTCCAGACTTTATGTTCCTAACAACTCTGATTTTAAGTATAAAATCATGATGGAGGCACACAACACATCATTTGCAATCCATCCTGGGAGTACAAAAATGTATCGTGATCTTTGACATACATTTTGGTGAAGCAATATGAAGAGAGAGATAGTGGAGTTTATCTCAAGGTGTTTATCTTGTCAACGAGTCAAGGCGAAGCATCAAGTGATAAAAGGTCCATTGCAACCACTTGAAATTCCAGAATGGAAGTGGGAGCACATTGGCATGAATTTCATTACTGGTCTTCCCAAGGTTTATCAAGGCATAGTTGTAATTTAGGTCATTGTCGATAAATTAACCAAGTTTGCTTATTTTCTACCTATACGAGAAACTTATTCACTTAGACGTATTACTCGTATATACATAAATGATATTGTAAGACTGTGTGGTATGCCAGTATCCATAGTTTCTGATCGAGACCCAAGATTCACTTCATAATTTTGGGCTCGTTTGCAGAAAGCTATGGGCACGAATTTACGATTCAGTTCGGCATATCATCCTCAGACGGACGGGCAGCTGGAGAGGACTATTAAAACTCTTGAAGATCTATTAAGACTATGTGCCCTAGACTTCAAAAGAAGTTGGGACAAGTTCTTGTCATTAGTGGAATTCTCCTACAACAACAGTTATCAAGCAAGTATAGGCATGACTCCATTCGAAGTGTTGTATGGACGAAAGTGTTGTTCTCCAGTATGTTGGGACGAGTTGGGTGAAGCAACATTGTTGGGACCAGAATTAGTACGTATGACTACGAAAAAGATTCAAATGATCCAACAACGTATAAAAATTTCACAAGATCGACAAAAGAGTTATGTTGATCTTCATCGAAGGGACGTGGAATTCAATGTTAGAGATCATGTGTTGTTACGTGTTGCTCCATGGAAGGGAGTTACAAGATTTGGAAAGAGAGAAAAGCTCAATCCTCGATTCATTGGCCCATTTCAAATCCTCGATCGAGTAGGAACTATAACCTATAGACTTGCCTTACCGCCAAGTATGTCTCATGTTCATAACGTTTTTCACATATCTATGTTATGTAAATATGTGGAAAACCTGAACCACATTATTAAATTAGAACCATATGAGATAACGAAAGATTTAACGTATGAAGAGGTACATGTTAAAATCTTTGATAAGAAGGAACATATTCTACGCTCAAAGGTTATACCTCAAGTCATAAATTTTTGGAGAAACCACGATGTTGAGGAAATGATCTACGAGTTAGAATCTGAAATGAAATCAAGGTATCCTCACCTCTTCGACATACCAGGTACGTACACCAATTTTGAGGACCAAATTTCATAAGAAATGGAGGTTGAAAGACCCCAACTTTTATGAATAAAGATTTTATTTTCTCTAAATATTATTTTGAATAATAAGGTGTGAATTTGATATAATGTTATAGTTGTGAGTAATATTTACAAATTTTGCAAAGTAAGCAAGTTGTCATAAAATATTCGTTTGGTCGGGGAATATTCATTTTATCAGGGAATATTCGTACGACGGCACAATCATTGGTGTAGCCCACAACGGAATTACTGTCAGAGTTAGAAAACGACAGAAATAACTTTTTATAAAAATAACGGCAAACGTTTTACCGTAAACTGTTGAAATACTCGGTGATAAAAGTATAGTAATACGCGTGGTTGCATAGTAGCACACAATATTATACAGTATCTTTGATTATTGATGCTTACGTGAGAAGTCACTCAATTTTATTCAATTATTGCCACAGTAATTCTTGCATAGTATCTCACATTATAGATTCAATTATTGTCACAATATCATCTGCATAATATTTTATATTATTAAATCAATAATTGAGACGACAAAGTTATTCATATTATTATTTTCATTATTGACAATGTCTAGAAAGTTTTACCGAGGAAAGGGGTTTGGTCACCTAATTGCGTGCCAATAAGGAGAAGTCCTTATCGAAAAGCCCCCTCTTTCCTGGGAATCATCTGGTTGTTAATATTGCGAGTTATAATATTAATGATAAAAAAATGTTATTAAAAATGTGTTTAGTAAAGTCAAGTGAATTGAGATAAATAGAGGGGTTTTTTTATGAAGTATTTGTTATAAATTTGGCTTATTACATTGACCCCCACTTACCCATTTTTCAAAATCATCGGTATAAAGTTATCTTAGTTTTATTGTGTGAATGTGTGTGCGCGTGTGTGAATATGTGTGTGTGGGTGGATTATATATAAGTTTTGTTTTTTTATATAAAATAGAATATATTATATTTTATTATGTATAGTACTGCATAATGCTGCATAGTACTGCATAGTGTTTATATAGTACTTCATAGTGCAGCATAGTAAAATCAAAATTTTTTAAAAGTTTCAGTCAAACGTCGCCCGTGATTTTCTAATTCAAACAGTATCATGTCATTCTCCTATAAATAGGATGCTTAGTTTAGAATTGAAAATCACACCAGAATCAAAGAATTCTTCTTCTATAATATTGAGCGTATTTTTTTAGAGTTTAAGGAAGCTTTGAGTGTAGAAAACAGTGCAAATTTTCTTTAAGAATATCTCTGCTATACTAGTCAGAAATACTCTCCTTTTAAGGTAATGGATATTATTTTTGTTCAATATTCGTATGAAATAATATTTTCTTCCATACTCTATAGTATGTAAGTAATATTATTTCGTTTCATATTTCTAATTCTACACTCATGTTGATAATTATTGCTTCTATACTTCTTGAAATTAGTAGAATATCCTTGAAATTTTGCGCTTCATCTAGTATCTTTTCACGAAAATATTATTCTAAACATTCTTGTTATTTTTTAATCTTTTCATGTCGGGGTACTATTCCCGAAGTACTATTCACAGGGTACTATTCACTCGAGTACTATTCACCTGGGATACTATTCATGACAAAAATTGATTTCTTTTCTGTCTAAATTATTTTTGATACGTGAATATTATTCTTGAATTTTACTCCACAAAGCAGTTATCATGTTGACAATTTAGACATTTTTAAACTCTGGATATATTAAAAATCTTTAATATTTATCTTTGATTTCGTTTGATTGATGCTTATATCATTGTCATTATCATGCTTATATTGTGATGAAAGTCATCTTTGGCCTGTAGTGCATAGATAGATTGTAGATTGGTATGATTATTATCAGGAATTATGTATCGGTATAATTATGACTTGTAATGTTACAGATGATGTGGTAAAAGTCCTCATTGGCCCGTAGTGCATTGATGGACAGTTGGTGGCATGATCATGACCATTGGTGCTAATAACGAATATCATTGGCCCGTAGTGCATGGATAATTCGTGGATGTGATACTAACGAATATCCTTGGCCCGTAGTGCATGGATAATTCGATGATGTGGATTATATATTGAGCTGTGTTACAGCGATAAAATATTGATGATGAACTTTTAAATCATAGAAGATAGTTGATATCATGTTCTACTTGACTCTTCTAATGGATTGCTTGTTCCGCTGCAGTTAAATTTGTTGGTTATTGTATTCTATCAGTTTTACACTGTTGAAGGTTAACTATAATTTATTCTGCATTATCTTAGTTATAATATTCTTTATTGGGCTAGTTGAGCTCACCATTCGCTTTCATTGTTCTCTTCAGGAAATGAGAACATAGTTGGGACTAGTCGAGAAATGGACTGACGGTCCGAGATGGTGGCTGTAGTAATCCTCACTATTTTATAAAATAGTGTGATAATAATTATAATGAGAACTCTATTTGAGTTTGGATATTGTCTACGAGATAATATTCGTGTTAAAACTCACAGCTTATGTTTTGTCGTATTTTACACGACAGTTGTATAATTAAGTTTGTATTTGAATTATGTATCATGTATTTGGCAACTCATAATGGGTTATGTATACCTATTTTGGGGGCGTCACATGAGATCACTTTATTTGATCTGAAGATTGCATATTAATCTTGACTTAATGTAACGGTTGTGTTTGATCAATTCTTGTGATGGACTGTAATTGAATAAAACAAAAAGTATTAATAAGAGATGTAGTAAGGTATAGAGGGACATTAGAATGAAAAAGATTTGTAACTCAGTTGGTTTGAGCACTTGTTTAAGGAGTGGGTGAGGTCTTGAGTTCGATTCTCAAGGAAAACATCATTTTGTTTAAAAAAAAAATTTACTTGCGGGCCGGGCCGTGGCTAAAAGAGTTAAGCCCAAAGCCCAATTTTTACAGGCCAGGGCAAATTTTTCCAAGTCTATTTGAACCTATATTTTATGAAATTTTACTCATTTTTGAAAAAAATTAAATTTCTAATATTTTTTTTCTTTAAAATAATAATTATTTTTATAAAAAATTAAAAATATATATTAATTTTAAATATAAAAAAAATTATTATTATTAAAATATTAAAAATAATAATAATTTTTATATTATTTTAAAAAATATTTTATTCTAAAATATTAAATATAATTTTTATTTTAAAAAATAATATTTTATTTTAAAATATTAAAAATAATAATTATTTTCAAATTATTTCAAAAATATTTTATTTTAAAATATTAAATATACTAATTATATTACAAAAATTAAAAAAATAATATTTTCTTTTAAAATAAGAAAATTGACTATTTTTAAAATAATTTTTTTATTTTAAAAAATTAAAAATTATCATTATTTTAAAAATAATAATTTATTTAAAATGTTAAATATAATTATTATTTTAAAAATAATATTTTATTTTAAAATAATAGAAATATTTAAGTTTTTTAAAGGCTTAAATATAATTTACTATCCTAAACTATAGGCCATATTCCACTTTGGTTATCCACCTTTCAATTTTGTCAATTAAATAATTGAACTATCAATTTTTTTACTTTGGTTCAATTTTTAATACACATCAGCATAAATTTGTCTAGTCAGCGAGCCACGTCATCAATTTATGACGTGGCAGACTTAATTGAACCAAAGTGAAAAAATTTGATAGTTCAAACATGAAATTGACAAAATTAAAAAGTGGATAACCGAAGTAGAATATGGCCTATAATTTAGGGTAGTAAATTATATTTAAGCCTTTTTTAAAATATTAAAAATTGAGTTTGGGTTAAATTGGGTCGAGTTGGATCAAAATTTGGTTAAAATGGGTCGGGTGGGGTTAAATCGGGTAGAAGGAACGGAAACGTCCAAAAATGTCACTTTAAGGACTTAACTGACCAAAAAAAAAATTTATGGACGACTTTGAAAGTGAGTGGAAAATTGAAGGGACAGAAGAGTCATTCATCCTATAATATGTATTGCTTTATTTTATATGACATTGTAATAATTTGAATATAAATATTATCGTACTATATACGACATTGTAATAAATATGAATAGGAGAATTTGTGTTTGTAGTGTGTATTTTGACAACTCAAATTGGGTGGTATAGACCCGAATTTGGGGGCGTCATAATTAAAATATTGAAATTGTGTGAATAATTGTTGAAAGATTGAAAAGTTGTGAATGATTGATGAGTAAAATATTAAAAAGGTGTGAATAATTGTTGAAAGATTAAAAATATTTGAATAATTGATTAATAAAATATTGAAAAGGTATTGATTAAAGATAAAGTCTGATAATTGATGTGTTATGGATGTTGGTTAAATTTTGCTGTAAATAGGGGGGGCATAGCATAAGGAATTTCATACTCAAGCCAAATATATTCAATTGTAACATCAATAGTCATGATCATGTCAATCAACAATTCATTTTTACACTTAGGTCAAAGATATTCAACTATAACACCAATGATCATGTCAATCAACAATTATTATTTGCATTCAAGCCAAAAGAGAATTTTCCCCACGCGTCTTTGCCACACATGCAAAAGACACTCAACAATATTACTGTCTTTGCACCCAAGCCAAAGACATTTACAACTTAGTATTGATAACAATGATATGAATGATGGACAAAAATAATCAACATAAATAAATATAACATAAATATTAATGATTTTCAATTTAATTTATACAGAGTCCAAATTGTCCACATGATATCCAAAAAAAGTTTAGAATTCTTGATAGAATATAAAATTCAAGAAAATATACGGTTCAAATTTCAAATATCGCGATTAAAATTTAATTGTAAGATTCGAGTAAAAATATTAGATGAATCACAAACTATTAAAGATATTTTAATTATTTTCAGGAATTTTCACCATTTAATGACAATCCTAGAGAATGGATTAATAATTTCTTACCATAATATATGAGTATGAAAGAAAATGATATCCATTACCTTAGTAGGAGACTAGATATTGTTTGTTATATAGAAGATTAACTTGAGAAATTCCTTCACCATTAGCAATACTTAGAGTATTTTTATACTCAAAAGAAATACTCATAATATTGTAGTAGAAGAATTTTGAGTTTTTGGTGTGTGTTTCGTTGTTTAACCATGAAACCTATTTATAGGAGAGCATGGGCATGCCTAAGGATGCTCATCGATAAAAAACCGAACCGGTACCGAAAATACCGAACTGGTACCAATCCGAAATTATTGAAAAAATAAGAATCGAAACCGGTACCGAATTACCGATTTCGGTACCGGTTAGATATAAAATTGGTATCGATTTTTTCGGTTCGATTTTCGGTTATACCGCATGGTAATATATATTGTGACGCCCCCAAAATAGGTATACAACACCCATTCTGAGTCGCCAAAATACATGGTACAGAAAGCAAACTACAACTTCAATAATACAAGTGTCGTGGAAAATACGACAATACATACTGTGAGTTTAAATACAAATATTATCTTCTAGACAATATCCACACTCAAATAAGTCCTCGTTACAATTATTCAAACACTATTTTACAGAAATAGTGAGGACTACTAAAACATCTTTCTAGAACCATCAATCCGTACCCCGATTTGTTCCTGCTATGTTCTCACCTCCTGCGAAAAATGGAACAAAAAGGAAAAGGGTGAGCTCAACTAGCCCAGTAAAGAATATTATGACTAAGATAATATACAAAAAATTATCGTTAGTCTTCAACAGGGAAAAATCAAATAAAATATAATAGCCAACAAGTTTTAGATCAAGAACTGCAGCGGAAACAGCAATCCATTAGAAGAGTCAAGTAGAGAATGAGTTCTACTATCTTCTAAGAATTAAAAGTCCATCATCAATATTTTATCCCTATAACAAAAATCAATATACATCTTTAATCAAATATTCATCTTTGCACTACAGGCCAAAGATATTCATTTGTATCACCAGTTGGTCATGTTCATCTCAACACCTGTTCATCTTTGCACTACGGGTCAAAGATATTCATCAGATAATCATTTATCTTTGCACTACAGGCTGAAGATATTTAGTAATATCATCATTTAGGACTGAGGATGATGAAAAATATTTTAAAGAAAATGAATCCAGTGAAACGGAAGGACAAATAGTAGGGATTCGTATAACAGTTTATCCAAAATCAATAATACTTCATAAATACCAATTTTGAAGCAAGATTGAAAATTAAAGATCAAAACATGGATACAATCAAAGATAGTAACCATAATAGATATCTTGAACAAAAAGAAGAAAATTTCATTTTTCGGTGAATAATGCCGTATTCGTGAATAGTGCCGTATACGTGAATAGTAACCCCGACACAAAAAGTTCCAAATTTGATAAAAATTCAGATCAATACTTCGGCATAATGATATTGAAGAAATAATATCATATATGAAGAAAATAACATCCCTTACCTCAAAATATCAGTACTTCTGATCGGAATATCGGTATAAGGCTGAAGGAAACTTGCACTGATGAATAAAAACTCACAAAGTATCTAAATACTCACAAAATACACTCAATAATCTAGAGAGAGAAAGAGAGAAAATTTGTTTCTGGTGTGATTTTCAATTCTAACTTAGCCCTCTATTTATAGGAAAATGTTAGCAGACTTGACCTGCAACCTGATGGCTTTATCTGCTACTATTCCCACCCACCACATTTGAAATAAATTCAGCACATTTTTTCACCAACCATAAGTGGGGCCCACTCAATTCTAGAATTTTCCACCAAAATCATTTATAAACCTAATTTCTGAATCAGTCACCTCTTAAAATTCATAACAAATCATACGTTCATTTTTAACGGTTCAAAATTTGTGGACATATACTCAACTTATATATGTATAACATATCCAAAAATTATAACGATCCAACGATCGAATTAAAAATTATAACTCACACAATATATCTCAAAATTACTGGTTTAATTTTTAATACCTTCATTCCGATAAAAATACTGATAAAACCCCTCAACATTAACTCCTTCATTTTTAACCACAATAAATATATCCAACATTTATATCCACATAAAATAAATATTTCCTTATCATATGAATCAATAATTAATTATTCACAAATAATATTACAGAATCACATTTATGACAACCAGACCGTTCCCATGAAAGAGGGGGCTTTCCAATAAGAATTTCTCCTTATTGGCGCGCAATTAGGTGACCAAACCTCTCCTTGACAGAACTTTCTAGACATTGCCAATAATGCTATCTAATAATAGTATTCAAATAATATGAATTATTGATCTGATAATAGGAAATACTATGCAGTGACAATTATTGAAACAACAATAATATAAAATATCAACACAGCAATTATTGAATCAATAAAATAAAATATTGAACAGTAACTACTGTAACAATGATTGAGTAGTGCCTTCTTACGTAAGGATCAATAATTCATCAATACTGTGCATCCACGCTTATTACTGTATTTTAACCATCGGGTATTCCAACAGTGTTAACGGTAACAACTACGCCGTTATTTATAAAAACTCAAACTTGTCATTTTCTTCATCCGACAGTTATTCTGTTATGGGGCCCACAAATAACTGCATCGTCGTACGAATATTCCCCAACAACAAAAATATTCCACGACCAAACGAATATTCCCCTACAACAATGATTATTTTATAACCACTTGCATATTTTGCAAAATTTGCACATTTCACCCATAACCAGAGAATTATATCAAATTAATACCTTATTATTCATAAATATAATTAGAGGAAATTCGATTTTATTTATAATAAGTTGGGGTCTTACAACCTCCCCTCCTTATGAAATTTCATCCTCGAAATTGACATACGTACCTGGTGTTTCGAAAAGGTGAGGATACCTCGCTTTCATTTTTGATTCCAACTCCCAGGTCATTTCTTCAATAGCATGGTTTCTCCATAAAACCTTAACTTGTGGTATAACCTTGGTGCGTAAGACATGCTCTTTCATATCCAAGATCTTAACAGGTACTTCTTCGTACGTTAAATCTTCGGCTATCTCGTCTGGTTCTAACATAATAATATGGTTCGGGTCTCTCACATATTTACGAAGCATTGATATGTGAAAAAACATTATGAACACGAGACATACTTGGAGGTAATGCAAGTCTATAGGCCACATTTCCTATTCGGTCAAGAATCTCAAATGGACCAACAAATCGTGGATCGAGCTTTCCTCTCTTCCCAAATCTTGTAACTCCCTTCTATGGTGTAACACGTAATAATACATGATCCCCAATTTTAAATTCCACATCTTTTCGATGAAGATCCGCATAACTCTTTTGTCGATCTTGTGCCGTTTGTATACTTTGTCAAATCATTTGGATCTTTTTTGTAGTCATGCGTACTAATTCTGGTCCCAACAACGCTGCTTCTCCCACCTCATCCCAGCATACTGGAGAATGACACTTTCGTCCATACAACGCCTCAAATGGAGCCATGCCTATACTTGTTTGATAACTGTTGTTGTAGGAGAATTCCACCAGTGGTAAGTACTTATCCCAACTTCCTTTAAAATCTAGGACACAAAGGCTTAATAGATATTAAGGGTTTGAATAGTCCTCTCTGATTGTCCGTCCGTTTGAGGATGGTATGCCGAACTGAATCGTAAATCCGTGCCCATAGCTTTCTGCAAGCTAACCCAAAATCGTGAAGTGAATCTTGGGTCACGATCCAAAACAATGGATACTGGCATGCCATGCAATCTCACAATCTCATTCATGTACATAAGAGTAAGACGTTCAAGGGAATAAGTCTCATGCATCGGTAAGAAATGGGCAAACTTGGTTAATCTATCAACAATAACCCAAATCGCATCTATGCCTTGAGAAACTTTGGGAAGACCTGTAACGAAATCTATAGTAATGTGTTCCCACTTCCATTTCGGAATCTCAAGTTGTTGTAATGGACCCTTTGGAACTTGATGCTCCGCCTTTACACGTTGACAAGTTAAACACCTCGAGATAAACTCCGCGATCTCTCTCTTCATATTGTTCCACCAAAATGTATGTCGAATATCATGATACATTTTGGTACTCCCAGGATGGATTACAAACGGGGTGTTGTGTGCCTCCATCATGATTCTATGCTTCAAGTCAGAACCGTTAGAAACACAAAGTCTGGAGTTGAATCTAAGTATTCCTTCTTCATCGATTCTTGCTTCTGGAATAGCTCCTTCTTGCACTTTCTTCTTCATACGTATCAGCTCCAGGTCCGTAGCTTGAGCAGCTTTAACTTTATCGATTAAAGTCGGTTCTACTTGTATATTCGCCATCATCATGTGGGTCCCTAGTGTCTTTAATTCTACCTCCATCCTTTGCAAGTCATACAGAATGGGCCTTTGCATTAACAATATCACACTCGTACTCGCATATGATCTTCTACTCAATGCGTCAGCTACTACGTTCGCTTTTCCAAGATGATATTGAATAGTGTGATCGTAATCTTTTAATAGTTCAAGCCAACGTCGTTGTCGCATGTTGAGTTCTTTTTGCGTGAAGAAATATTTTAGGCTTTTATGGTCCGTATAAATCTCTACTTTCTCCCCATACAAGTAGTGTCTCCAAATTTTTAACGTGAATACGACTGCTACCAACTCTAGATCATGAGTAGGATAATTCCTCTCATATTCTTTGAGTTGTCGTGAGGCATAGGCTATGACTTTCCCATGTTTCATGAGAACGCATCCTAACCCTTTGCCTGAAGCATCGCTGTATATAACAAATCCATCTGTACCAGATGATATTGCCAGAACAGGTGCCGAAATGAGTCTCCTCTTGAGCTCTTGGAAACTCTTATCGCATTCCTCGCTCCATACAAATTTTGTATCATTTTGAGTCAACTGAGTTAACGAAGTAGCGATTCGAGAAAATTCTTCCACGAATCTCCGATAATAACCAGCTAAGCCCAGAAAGCTACGCACATCGTTCACCGACTTTGGTTGCTCCCAACTTTGTACTGCTTCAATATTCACCAGGTCGACAGATACTCCATGTTTTGACACCACGTGCCCAAGGAATGCTACTTCCTCAAACCAGAACTCGCATTTCTTCAGCTTGGCATAAAGTTTGTTTTCACGAAGTGTTTCAAGTATCAGCTTCAAATGGTGCTCATGATCTTCACGGCTTTTGGAATAGATGAGGATGTCATCAATAAAGATAACAACAAACTGATCCAAATATTCCTTGAATACACGGTTCATCATATCCATGAAAGCAGCAGGAGCATTAGTTAATCCAAAAGACATGACTAAGAATTTATAATGCCCGTACCGAGTTCTGAAGGCAGTCTTTGGAATATCCTCAGTTTTAATCTTCAGCTGATGATATCCAGAACGAAGATCGATCTTTGAAAAGAATTGTGTTCCTTGCAACTGGTCGAACAGGTCATCAATGCGAGGTAGCGAATACCTATTCTTGATGGTGACATGGTTTAATTCTCGATAGTCAATACAAAGTCGCATACTCTCGTCTTTCTTCTTTACGAATAAAACAGGAGCACCCCAAGGAGATGTACTAGGACGAATGAAACCTATGTCTAACAATTCCTGTAGTTGGACTTTTAACTCCTGAAGTTCAATAGGAGACATTCGATATGGGGTTTTAAAAATGGGTTTTGTACCCGGCTCAAGGTCAATAAAGAATTCAACATCACGTTCTAGGGTTAAACCGGGAAGTTCTTCAGGAAATACAACAAAAAAATTCTCTAACAACAGAAATATTATTCAAATCTGACTTCTCTTTGTTCAAATCCATAACATGGGATAAGAAAGCTTGACATCCGTTTTCAATAAACAAATAGCTTTATGGCTTGATATGATAGTGACTGATTTTAGTGGTTTAGTTGTTTGAATTCGTATGATAGGTTGGTTAGGAATATGAAAACTAACAACCTTACGAAAATAATCAATTTTGGCATGATGAGTGGTTAACCGATCAATTCCTAAAATCACATCAAAAGCAAGTATCTTTAAAGATATAAGATCAACAGGTAATGTGATTGTGCTAACTTGGATCATGCAAGATTTATAAACTGTAGATGTAACGAAGGTTTCACCCAACGGAGTTTCAACAGATAAGTCAAAGTCCAATTTCTCCGGAGTCAAGTTTAAACGTTGAGCACAAGCAGGAGAGATAAAAGAATGGGTAGAACCGGTATCTAGTAAGGTATAAACTTCGTAAGAGTTCAAGATTAGCTTATCTGTAATCACCTCGTTCGGGTTCCTCGAGTTTTGGCCAGTCACGACAAACGCTCTTCCAGGAACCGCTGATTTCAACTTATCCAGGACAGCCCTTGGAGTCACCATCCCCATTGAAATTGGTTTTGTTACAGAACAATCCCAAGCTATGTGGCCTTCCTTTCCACAGTTGTAATATACCTTGGATTGTTGTGGACAATTTGGGCTGATATGTCCCTCTTTCCCGCATTTGTAACATCTAACTGACGGTCGTTCTCCTCCCCTAGAATTTGTTGTTGGTGCTGGTGCTACTGTTGATGTCTTCCCATCATTGTTGAATCTCCTCTTTCTAAAATTTCCATTTGACTCACCTCTCCTATTATCATGGCCACGATGACCACCCGAGTGGTTATCGCCTTTGTTCGTATTTTTCCCTCCTCGTTGGTTATCATCGCTCTGATGACTGCTGTCACCGGTATGACCCTGGTTGTGGTCCCTCGGTTGAACATACTCATTATCTCGCTCTAATAATTGAGCCATGTTTACAACATCTGAATATAAAGAAAATTTATGAGATATAAGATATTTCCGAATCTCGGGCTTTAGACCTCTCAAAAATATCCTCGTCATTCGTTCCTCATTTTCGACCAAATGAGGTGCAAACCTGGATAACTCTGCAAACTTTGCCTCGTACTGGGACACCGTCATGTTGTTTTGTTCCAGTTTGATAAACTCCACCTCCTTCATATGATGAATACTTTTAGGAAAGTACTTGTTATTGAAACGTTTCTGAAACGTTTCCCAAGACATGCTGAGTGTGGCTGGATGGGTACGCTTCACAGACTCCCACCAGTAGTCTGCCTCACCGCGAAACATAAAAGTGGCGAATGGAACTTTTTGTTCCTCCGTGCATCCCAAGACATCGAATATCTTGGTAATTTGCTTGACCCAAGTTTCTGCCATGATCGAATTTGGCTTTCCCTTAAATTCTGGTGGTCCTAACTCCTTGAACTACTTAGATGTGACAAGCCACGCATTACTATCATTTCCACCCATATTTTGTGCACGAGTCTCCCTCGTCTGGTTTTGCATGAACTGCAAAAAGCTCCTAAACATTCCATCATTCATCGTTTGCTCTGTAGTGTTGTTTAAAAGAGGAATATTTCCTTCCTGTTTCACGTTCTCCTGGTTTGTAACTAAAGGTTGTTCCACGGTCTCATACACTCCATTGTTAACGTTCTCAGCGGCCATTCTTAAATACTACCATAAAACAAGGGTTAATTAAACAAATTAACATATCACATAATATCCCTATATTATGACTGACCAACAAATAAGCTTAGATAAGACACACTAGCGAAGGATTTACTCATCTCTCCCCTCCTAGTTCTATTCCCCGATCTCCGCCAGAGACCATATCCCTACGCTTTGATACCAACTGTGACGCCCCCAAAATAGGTATTCAACACCCATTCTGAGTCGCCAAATACATGGTACAGAAAGAAAACTACAACTTCAATAATACAATTATCGTGCAAAATACGATAACACATACTGTGAGTTTAAATACAAATATTGTCTTCTAGATAATATCTACACTCAAATAAGTCCTCGTTACAATTATTCAAACACTATTTTATAGAAATAGTGAGGACTGCTAAAACATCTTTCTATAACCATCACTCCGTACCCCGACTAGTTCCTGCTATCTTTTCACCTCCTGAGAAAAATGGAACAAAAAGGAAAAAGGTGAGCTCAACTAGCCCAGTAAAGAATATTATGACTAAGATAATATACAACAAATTATCGTTAGTCTTCAACAGGAAAAAATCTGATAAAATATAACAGCCAACAAGGTTTAGATCAACAACTGCAGCGGAAACAACAATTCATTAGAAGAGTCAAGTAAAGAATGAGTTCTACTATCTTCTAAGATTTAAAAGTCCATCATCAATATTTTATCTCTGTAACAACAATCAATATACATCTTTAATCAAATATTCATCTTTGCACTACAGGACAAAGATATTCATTTGTATCACCAGTTGGTTATGTTCATCTCAACACCTGTTCATCTTTGCACTACGGGCCAAAGATATTCATCAGTTAATCATTTATCTTTGCACTACAGGCTGAAGATATTTAGTAATATAATCATTTAGGACTGAGGATGATGAAAAATATTTTAAAGAAAATGAATCCAGTGAAACGGAAGGACAAATAGTAGTGATTCATATAACAGTTTATCCAAGATCAATAATACTTCATAAATACCAATTTTGAAGCAAGATTCAAAAATAAAGATCAAAACATTGATACAATCAAAGATAGTAACCATAATAGACATCTTGAACAAAAAGAAGAAAATTTCATTTTTCGGTGAATAGTGTCGTATTCGTGAATAGTGTCGTATACGTGAATAGTAACCCCAACACAAAAAGTTCTAAATTTGATAAAAATTCAAATCAATACTTCGGCATAATGATTAACTTAAGAAATTCTTTCACCATTAGCAATACTTAGAGTATTTTTATACTCAAAAGAAATACTCATAATATTGTAGTAAAAGAATTTTGAGTTTTTGTTGTGTGTTTCGTTGTTTAACCAAGAAACCTATTTATAGGAGAGCATAGGCATGCCTAAGGGTGCTCATCAATAAAAAACCGAACCGGTACCAAAAATACCGAACTTGTACTGATCCGAAATTATTGAAAAAATAAGAACCGAAACCGGTACCGAATTACCAGTTTTGGTACCAGTTAGATATAAAATTGGTATCGATTTTTTCGGTTCGATTTTCTGTTATACCGCATGGTAATATATATTGTGAAGCCCCCAAAATAGGTATACAACACCCATTCTGAGTCGCCAAATACATGGTACAGAAAGCAAACTACAACTTCAATAATACAATTATCGTGGAAAATACGACAACACATACTGTGAGTTTAAATACAAATATTGTCTTCTAGACAATATCCACACTCAAATAAGTCCTCGTTACAATTATTCAAACACTATTTTACAGAAATAGTGAGGACTGCTAAAACATCTTTCTAGAACCATCACTCCGTACCCCGACTAGTTCCTGCTATGTTCTCACCTCCTGAGAAAAATGGAACAAAAAAGAAAAGGGTGAGCTCAACTAGCCCAGTAAAGAATATTATGACTAAGATAATATACAACAAATTATCATTAGTCTTCAACAGGGAAAAATCAAATAAAATATAATAGCCAACAAGTTTTAGATCAACAACTGCAGTGGAAACAGCAATCCATTAGAAGAGTCAAGTAAAGAATGAGTTCTACTATCTTCTAAGATTTAAAAGTCCATCATCAATATTTTATTCATGTAACAACAATCAATATACATCTTTAATCAAATATTCATCTTTGCACTACAGGCCAAAGATATTCATTTGTATCACCAGTTGGTCATGTTCATCTCAACACCTGTTCATCTTTGCACTACGGGCCAAAGATATTCATTAGTTAATCATTTATCTTTGCACTACAGGCCGAAGATATTTAGTAATATCACCATTTAGGACTGAGGATGATGAAAAATATTTTAAAGAAAATGAATCCAATGAAACGGAAGGACAAATAGTAAGGATTCGTATAACAGTTTATCCAAGATCAATAATACTTCATAAATACCAATTTGGAAGCAGAATTCAAAAATAAGATCAAAACATGGATACAATCAAAGATAGTAACCATAATATACATCTTGGACAAAAAGAAAAAAAATTCATTTTTCGGTGAATAGTGTCGTATACGTGAATAGTAACCCCGACACAAAAAGTTTCAAATTTGATAAAAATTCAGATCAATACTTCGGCATAATGATATTAAAGAAATAATATCATATATGAAGAAAATAACAACCCTTAGCTCAAAATATCAGTACTTCTGATCAGAATATCGGTATAAGGCTGAAGGAAACTTGCACTGATGAATAGAAACTCACAAAGTATCTAAATACTCATAAAATACACTCAATAATCTAGAGAGCGAAAGAGAGAAAACTTATTTCTGGTGTGATTTTCAATTCTAACGTAGCCCTCTATTTATAGGAAAATGTTAGCAGACTTGACCTGCAACCTGGTGGCTTTACCTGTTACTATTCCCACCCACCACATTTGAAATAAATTCAGCACATTTCTTCACCAACCACAAGTGAGGCCCACTCAATTCTAGAATTTTTTACCAAAATTATTTATAAATCTAATTTCTGAATCAGTCACCTCTTAAAATTCATAACAAATCATGCGTTCATTTTTAACGGTTCATAATTTGTGGACATATACTCAACTTATATATGTATAACATATCCAAAAATTACAATGATCCAACGGTCAGATTAAAAATTATAACTCACACAATATATCTCAAAAACACTAGTTTAATTTTTAATACCTTCATTCCGACAAAAATACTGATAAAACACCTCAACATTAGCTCCTTCATTTTTAACCATAATAAATATATCCAACATTTATATCTACATAAAATAAATATTTCCTTATCATATGAATCAATAATTAATTATTCACAAATAATATTACAGAATCACAATAATGACAACCAGGTCATTCACAATAATCCCTCCAATCCTAAAAGATTATCGTTTTAGAAGAAAAAATTTGTTCCAAAATATTTTTCGTTTATAACTTTCGAGAAGAATAAATTATTTATTTTTTTATATTACCCCTACCTTGTAAGACTCCGAATTTTATGAAATAAAAATTTCATTTTCTCTAAATGTTATTTTGAATAATAAGGTGTAGATTTGATATAATATTATAGTTGTGGGTAATATTTATAAATTTTACAAATTAAGCAAGTGGTCATAAAATATTCGTTTTAACATGGAATATTCGTACGACGGCATAATTATTGGTAGACCCGCAACGGAATTATTGTCGAAGTTAGAAAACGACAGAAATATCTTTTTATATAAATAACGGCGAAAGTTTTACCATTAACTGTTGAAATACCCGGTGATAAAAGTACAGTAATACGCGTGGTTGCATAGTGCACGGTATTAATTATTGATGCTTACGTGAGAAGTCACTCAGTTATACTCAATTATTGCTACAGTAATTATTGCATAGTATCTCACGTTATTGATTCTATTATTGTTATAATATTTTATATTATTAAATCAATAATTGAGATGACAAGTTATTCATATTATTATTTGTATTATTGACAATGTCTAAAAATTTCTGAAGAGAAAAGGGGTTTGGTCACCTAATTGCGCGCCAATATGAAGAAATCCTTATTGAAAAGCCTCCTCTTTCCTGAAAATGATCTGGTTGTTAATATTGCAAGTTATATTATTGATGAATAATTGTTGTTTAAAATGTGTTTTGAGAAGCCAAGTAAATTGAGATAAATAGAGGGAATTTTTATGAAGTATTTGTTGTAAGTTTGGCGTATTAGTTGGACCCCCACATACTCATTTTTCAAAATCATAAGAAGAAAGTTATATATATATATATATTAAAAAATGATAATGGGGGGGGTGTTCACGGGTGGGAATAAGATAAGGGATTTATAAGGGTTTTAATTGCTAACTAGTAAAAAATTTGGTTTAAAAACTTTAATGGCTGTTATGGCAACCCAAAAGTGAAAACTTTTAAAAAATTTATTTACTTGGGTGATTTTTGTGGGTGTGTGAAGTGCCGTGGGCGGCGGGGTGAATTTATATATATATATATATATATATATATATATATATATATATATGTGTGTGTGTGTGTGTGTGTGTGTGTGTGTGTGTGTGTGTGTGTGTGTGTGTGTGTGTGTGTGTGTACAACCAGGATATAGAGAAAGGTTCTAAAACGGACTTATAAAACGGACCAGTGGACGGACTCAACAAAAAAAGAGGCACGCGGGTCATTTGAGAGATCCGGGTCGTAAAAATTGGCACACGCGGGTCATGGACATAAGGGTTTGACAGATGCAAAATGGAAGACTGAACAAGAGCTCCCTCTTTGCTCCCTGCCGATTCTCTACCCCAGATTCTCTGCCTTCTCCTCTCTTTCTAAGGTAACGAAACAAATGCTGGTGCTTGGTTGGTTCTCATTTTGTTGAATTTGAGCTTTCTTTCTTATGAACCAGTGGTTATTGTGTGTACGAGCAATTACTTTGTACAAATTTGACAAAGATTAGGTTTTTACTGACTCCACCCACCTAGCACAGTAAGTGCCAATGCCAATGCCTTGCTTGTACAGGGTATATTATATCTTAGATTTAATTCTAATTTCTTTGGAATTTTAGGTATGACATCTTTGATTTGAATAAATATTCTAAGGCAAAAATCTACATCATACAAAGGTTCGCACTTTCAATCGTATCTCAAGAAGCTAAAAGCCTAAAATACAATATAAAGCAAAAACTTTAGAACAGTAATTACCTTATATATGTTGTCGATGCTCCAAGTTGATGGAAGGTCTGGTATAACAATGTCAATACTGCCAGTTGCATCAACCAACTGCAAACTTCCAGAAGATTGGAAACTCTAAAAAGTAAAGGATGAAATTAAATTGCCAGATTTATAATTTCACCAATTTATCATGAGTATGAACGTGCCGATTAACCCCGATAAGAGACGATTTCGGATTACATTTTACTCCCTCATTCATTTTTGCACTTCAAAGGTTTGGAATGTATTTATTAATAAGGAAAAGCATGACCACTTCTAGGTCACCCGAATGCAAACAATAGTGTGTCAGCTATAGACTGTAGGGGGTTTTACTCCAAATAATTTGAATTTGATCAATTTTGTTTGATAAATTGAACCTACTGATATTTATAGTCCATCCTAAATTAAGTGAATGGGTCATTGGGTTTATAGTTTATATGTTAGAATTTACCAAAATAAGTGATTTGTTAGATCCAAACCATTCTCTTTCTCTATACAGAGTTATAATTCAAAGTAGAGTAATAACAAAGCTCTTTCTCTTTCAGGGGCTTGATGCATATCTGCTTTTCTTTTTTTTGTAAAAATGTCTCAATAAGTTTATTGCAAAGGGTATTGTCTATTGAAATTTGTTTGTATTAATATTGCAGTACCGATGAGCACAAATTCATCAGGGAGTTCATCACGCAGTTGCAAATGTGGAGTTCCTTCACCTGTGAAGGTTTCATGGACCAAAACAAATCCTGGGAGACGATTTGTTGGTTGCATAAATTATAAAACAGTACCATGTAACTCGTTTGAATGGATTGATCCACCAATGTCACCGGGCGCAAGAATTGTTCGGTATTATCGTGAAAACAATGAATTGAAGGCTGAAATAGAAATTTTGAATTGCAAGATTAACGACCTGACTATTGTAGAAAAGAAAAATCAAGAGTTGGTGGAAAAAATTGAGGGATGACGTTGAAGAATGAAAGACTGAAGAAAAAAGTGGTGTACTCGATTTTTATTTTTGCTTTCATGTTGTGTTTTTCGTGGAGTGTAATGTAGTCGAGTTGTGTTGCAATGACATTGAAGAACGAAAGAGTGAAGAAAAAAGTGGTGTACTATTGTAATGAAAGCTGTTGTTTGTAATGAAACTATGTTTGCATTTAGGACATCTCTGTATAGACTTATGTGTTGAATGTTTACATGTGTACATATATCTGATGCTACATAAGTACTGTTAATCCAACTTCATACCTTGCTCATTTTGGCTTCACCCAGAATAATTGACTCCGCTTCAAACATGTTTTAGCAGTAATTCAACTTCTGATGAAGCAGATGAGCAACAACTAAGCCTGATCAATGAGAGGAAGCAGAGGAAAATGATATCTAACAGAGAGTCATAGCAGGATCCCTACAATATATAACAACATTACTTCTCAAAACCATTACATCTCAAAACAATTACCATTACATCTCAAAATAATTACCATTACATCTCAAAACACCTACAATATATAACAACATTTTCATATCAAAAGTACTTGATCCTAACATAAGAAATCCTAACAGAGAATCATAGCAGGATCCCTACAAGCCAAAAGTACTTGATGAAATTATACATAAGAAAACACAGCAGTCCATTCCAATATATCAATAGTACATTCCAACATCTCAGCAAAATGCAGTCCATATCAACATCTCAGCAGTCCATTACAACATCTCAGCAAAATGCAGTCCATATCAACATCTTAGCAGTCCATTCCAAAATCTCATCCTACAATGAAATAAAATGATGATCACAATTGTTAGACAGCAGTCCATAACAAGAAGTTTCACACAAGAAGTTGCAGTCTACTGTTATTATGATCACAATTGCAGTATACTTCAACTATAATTGCACTTACATTAACATTGTAGAAAACAATGATCTTACTTACTTTTATCATAATTGCAGTCTACCATAGTCTAATAGACAAACCCAACATGTTAATGAAAGTTATAGTGATATTCTTGAAATGCAAAACAAAATGTTAGTTGAAAAATCTACAATGAAAATATCCTTGATAATATGATTTTTACAATCACCTAGAGATGAATAACTATCATTATCTACACTTGGATTGGGAGTTGCACAGTCATGACAAAGTGAATACCTGTAAAAAAAATAACATCTTATAAGCAAAATTACCATCAACTTCAAAAATATGAAAACACATGCAAAATTTACAAATTTCTTACCGATTTGTAAGCATGGGATAATTTCTTTTGTCGTGTGTTTGGCCAACCAAACCACACCCATTACACCGTCTAGCTTTAGATTTTTTTGGTCCCCCTAATGCTTTCTCTTTCCCTCCCTTGAGCCTTTTACCACAACCCTTTGCACGCACTTGACTCGGTTCGTTGTAGTAGTTGCTACCCCCACTACCTGAAGCAACTACATTTGGAATTTGACTTCTTTCTACACTATCAACAAAACTTGTACCACAACTAATCATTTGATTAATTTTATCATGTGCACCACTCAAAGCATCAATATATACCTTAGTTGCTTCATTGCTAGTAAGGGCCTTGTCAACTATATCTAAGGCTAGTTGCATTAATTGACTCCACTTCAGTAGATATGACCTGTTATCAGTTATCTCAATGCCACTACCATCAACGACTACCCCAGATTTTACTATTTTTGTCCATCTACTCAAAATGTACTGACTTGGCAATCTTTCATAATCATGCATTTTGTGCAAATATCCCAACATGTGTCTACAAGGAATTCACATGCTCTCAAATTTTTTGCAAGTACATGAAGCAAAATCCTTAACCTTGTCATAATGAATTTGTTGCAATGGATAATTACCGCCACTTTTTCTTGCAATGTTGTACACACAGTGATCTTCATCCTCATCTATAAGCTCAAATTTAAAAGTCAAGCTCTCCCACATCTCATCCTGAAATTTAAAAAATAATTCATGTGTATAGATATCAACCATATGCACCAAAAACTCGTGAAGCATTTTCATTTTAGGCTTCTCAATCATTTCTTTGTGATCCGCCAATAATTCTTTATGACGTTGACGCTCAAGTCCCCTACCAAACTGAATCATAAAATCCACCAATGAATTATTTTTTGAAACATATTTTTTGAAGAATGAGTGAGAGCTTTCAGCTCGTTGGCTACTTGACATTCCAGCCGAGAAAACATGATTCATATATGCCGGCACCCATTTAGTACGAATTTGATACATTGATTGTAGCCATTTGTTGTCATTTAACCCACTCTTCTCAACCAACTCTATCCATTTCAAATCAAACTCTTCCTTAATCTCTGATTTCCATATGCAATTTTAAAGCTCCTTATAGTAAGCATTGTATTTAACTGAATCTATCTTCTCAGAAAATTTAGTTAAAATATGCCAACTACAATATCTATGAAATGTTGTTGGTAGAGTTTGTGAAATTGCGTTTGTCATAGCAGGATCTTGATCAGTAATGATCATCTTAGGGGCATCACTTGACATGGCTTCCAAAAATTTGTTGAAAAGCCAAACAAATGAATCTATGGTCTCATTACTCAAGAATGCACATGCAAATATTATTGTTTGACCATGATTGTTAACCCCCATTAGTGGCGCAAAAATTAATCCATACCGATTAGTGTTGTACGTAGTATCAAATATCACTACATCACCATAAAAATTGTAAGCCCGTCTAGAGGTTGAATCAGCCCAAAAACAATGAGTAATCATGTTCTCATCATTTGACTCAATTTTGAAATAAAATGATGGATTCTTTCCTTGTTCCCCCATTAAAAACTCGCGTAACATATGTCCATCATATCCTCTCATCTCATTGCGCTTATCTCTTTCGAGATTATACAAATCTCTTTGCGTACAACCAATATTTTCAAGCCCCCCCAATTGCACTCCAAGCAAATTGAATTGTTGATGCGATGGTATATTTACCATCTGAAGCTGTTGAGTCAGGGCCTTTTGGGCAGTTGATATATTGCGGTGAGATCGCAAAAAATGTGTTTTTCGTGGAGTTGTTAATGGGTGACAATGACCTTCAACAAATATACTAACAACATATAAGCCTGAAGGTGTCATCACAATAGCAAGTTTTGCTTTACAACCCTCTTTAATTGATCCCCTGCGCCTTGTTGCCTCAATGTTCGCTACTGTTGTAGCATTCCCCTGTTTCCAACAAATAAACTCTTTTTTTGTGAACTCATTACTTCTCCGTCTCTTTTTTTCAGACCAATGTCGAACACTAAAGCCACTCTCTTTTGCATATGCATTGTAGAAACTAAAAGTATCATCTATTGTTTGAAATTCTTGACCTATTTTTTGGTTTCAGCTCTTGTGCTACTTGAGGATTATACAAATTATCTGAAAAATTAGGACCTAACACACTAGGTTCCTCATTTAGCCCACTCTCTAATTCAAAGTCTACATTTCCCCCTTCTTCCCGCTCTAAATTTTCTCCCATCCCATACTCTGCTTCCACGTTATCCATGAGAGATTAAAACCTATAATGATCAAATATGGTAATTACCTTTTCAGAATATGAGCAAATTGTGAATACCCATCTAAAACAATTAGTAATACCCATCTTAAAACTAATATATTTATAAAAAAACAGGAAAAAAAAATTAAAGTTAAGAAATTCGTACATCCAGATTTGGTCAAAAAAAAGATTGATATGTATATTAATTTGCTTCATAGCAGACACCCAAAATGCAAAAATAAATAAATTACAGATACTCACTGACTCTGTTTAAAAACTCTAATTAAAAAAATATTGAGAAAAACTCTGTTTAACACGAAAGAAGTTTGGTGCCCTTTGAAATTTTACCTTCTTTATGAGAATCTGTTTAACACGAATGAAGTTTATGTTTGCTTCAGATCTTTACCTTTCGATTCGTTGACACGAGAATCGTTTCTTTTCAAATGGGAAGCAAGAATCTGGGGTAGAGAATCGACAGGGAGCGAAAGTGCTAAGAGAATCGGCAGGGAGTCCTTGTTCAGTCGTTCTGTAGCAATTGGAAGAGAAAGAGGGATTTTGCATCTATCAAACCCTTATGTCCATGACCCGCGTGTGCCAATTTTTACGACCCAGATCTCTCAAATGACCCGCGTGCCTCTTTTTTTGTTGAGTCCGTCCACTGGTCCGTTTTATAAGTCCGTTTTAGAACCTTTCTCCCAGGATATATATATATATATATATATATATATATATATATATATATATATATATATATACATATATATAAGTTTTGTTTTATTAGATTATAAATAGAATATATTATATTTTATTTAAAAAAAAAATTTTATTAGAATATTTTATTGTACAGTAATGAATAGTAAAAATAAAAATTTTCGCCAGTTGCGCCCGTGAACGATTATATGGGTTAATACACTTTTTGGTCACTCTGTACTAGGGTTCGATTTTCATTGTGGTTACCGAAACTTTTTTTGTTACAATTGAATAACTGTACTCTCAAATTTTATAAAATGATCATTATTTTTAATTTTCGTCCGAAAAAACAGACAAAAAAGATTACTATGCATAAAACTCCATTTTTTTTGCTGATGTGGACGGGTTTCAGCAACAGTATCAATCAACAACTAATAATAATAATATTTTCAAAATAATAATAGTAATAATATTAATACTTTTTAAATAATAATAATTTCAAAATACTAATAGTAATAATTATTATTTTTAAATAATAATAATAATTTCAAAATAATAATAGAAATAATAATAATAAAAATATTAATAATAATTGTAATAATTATTTAAAATTTATAAAATAATTATTTAAAAATTCTTATTCTTATTATTGTCATTATTATTATTTTGAAGTTATTATTATTATTTTGAAATAATAATAATAATTATTATTAATATAGTTATTATTATTCTTAATATAATTATTATTATTCTTAATATTATTATTATTATTACTATTAATTATTATTGTCATTTATTATTCATATTTTTTTTATGAATTAGTATAATTTTACTAGTGGGAATATGAATTCGCTATATATGGAAAGGTAATGATAAGTGATAATAACGTTTCATGTTTCTTAAATTAAGGGAGGCCAATCCCACCACCGTGGAGCAATTAAAATTAAAACGGTTGGGAGAGAAAGGCGTTGTCGTCAATTTCGACGGCTTCATGGGAGACCTTCCTTCCTTTGTGGAGTAGTATAATATAGTGACCACCTCTGGTCACAAAAAAGAGTACACACGGTAGTAAAAAAATTTAGAGCAAGCAGGCCTACTTGTCCTTTATTTATTATTTATATTTATATTATATTGGTTCTAAAATATAAAATTAATATTCATTTTTAATAATAATATTAAGAATAATAATTATTATTTCAAAATAATAATAATAACTTCAAAATAATAATAATAATTTCAAAATAATAATAAGAATTTTTAAATAAATTTTAAATAATTATTACAATTATTAATAATATTTTTATTATTATTATTCCTATTATTATTTTGAAATTTTTATTATTATTAACATTTTTATTATTATTTAAAAATAATAATTATTACTATTATTATTTTGAATTATTATTATTATTTGTATTATTATTAATATTATTACTATTATTATTTTGAAAATATTATTATTATTATTAGTTGTTGATTGATACTGTTGCTGAAACCCGTCCATATGGCAAAATATGTCCACATCAGCAAAAAAATGGAGTTTTATTTATAGTCAGCTTTTCCGTCCGTTTTTTCGGACGAACCATTTTGAGAGTACATTTATTCGATTATAACAAAAAAAGTTTTGATAATCACAATAAAAATCAGACTCTAATACAGTGACCAAAAAGTGTATTATCCCACGATTATATTGTGCGTCCGTGATTTTATTTTCTAAATAGTATCCTTCCATTCTCTTATAGATAAGATGCTTAGTTTAGAAATAAAAATCACACCAGAATCAGAGAATTCTTCTTCTATAATATTGAGCGTATTTATTTAGAGTTTAAGAAAGCTTTGAGTGTAGAAAATAGTAAAAATTTTCTTCAAGAATATATCCGCTATACTAGTCAGAATTACTCTTCTTTTGAGGCAAGAGGTATTATTTATTTCATATTTGCTTACGATATTATTTTTTGTATTCGTAAGAATTTTATTTTCGTTCAATATTCGTAAGGAATATTATTTTCATTCAGTATTCGTAAGAAATATTATTTTCGTTCAATATTCGTAGGAATATTATTTTCGTTCAACAGTTGTAAGAGGTATTATTTTTGTTCAATATTTGTATGAAATAATATTTTCTTCCATACTCTGTAGTATATAAGTTGTAAGACCCCAAATTTTGTGAATAAAAATTAAGTTTCTCAAAATATTTTTGAAGTATTATGGTGTGAATTTGATATAATGTTATAGTTGTGGGTAATATTTATAAATTTTGCAAAGTATGCAAGTTGTCATAAAATATTTGATTGGTCGGGGAATATTCGTACGACGGCACAATCATTGGTGCACCCCACAACTGAATTATTGTCAGAATGAAAAAACGACAGAAATATCTTTTTATAAAAATAACGGCGAAAGTTTTACCGTTAAACTGTTGAAATACCCAGTGGTAAAAGTAAAATAATACGCGTGGTTGCATAGTAGCACACATTATTGATTATTGATGCTTACGTGAGAAGTCATTGAGTTATACTCAATTATTGTTATAGTAATTGCTGCATAGTATCTCACGTTATTTGATTCAATTATTGTCAATATATTATATATTATTAAATCAATAATTGAGACGATACAGTTATTCATATTATTATTTTTAATATTGACGATGTCTAGAAAATTCTGTCGAGGAGAGATTTGGTCACATAATTGCACGCCAATAAGGAGAAATCTTTATCGGAAAGCCCCCTCTTTTCTGGGAACAATCTAGTTGTTAAATATTGCGAATAATAATAGTGATGAATAAATGTTGTTAAAAAAATATTGAGAGAATTTTATGAAGTATTTGATGTAAATATTGGCGTATTATTTGGACCCCTCATTTATCTATTTTTTAAAATAATCGATAAAAATTTATTCTTTATAATAAAGGTGGGGGCCACATATGGGGTTCACATGTGGAAGAAATGATTTTGGAAATTGGGGGGGGGGGGGAGTATACGTAAAGGGGAGGGAATTTATATATATAAGTATGTGATATGTGTGTGTGTGTGTGTGTATATATATATATATATATATATATATATATATATATATATATATATATAATGTGTGTGAGTGGAAAGTGGTGGAAAAGTGATAGTTGTAAAAGTGATAGGTGGAAGAAAAGTGATAGTGAATAATGTGTGTGGGTGTTGTATATATATATAATTGGTATATATGTGTGTGATAGTGATATATATGAAAGATGTGTGTGTGTGTGTGTGTGTGAGATAATGAAAGGTGTAAGGGGTGGGTGGGTGTATGTGGGATGAAAATAGAATTGGGGTGGGGTGGGGTGGGGTGGGGTGGGGTGGGGGGGAGTTAACGTATTTGGGAGGGAGTTAGTATTATATATATATATATATATATATATATATATATGGCTATATGTATATACACTATACACAGCTGTGTATTACACAGTAGGTCTATGGCTACAGATTTTTTAGGCTATAGCGACGGTAAACTGTCGCTATAGCTCAGAATAGCTATGACCACGGATGAAACCGTCGCTATAGCCCAAAAAACCGTCGTCATAGTCTACTGTGTAATACACAGCTGTGTATATACATTTTTCCCATATATATATATATATATATATATATATATATATATATATATATATATATATATACGGGAAGCTTCAAGAGCATAATTCTTAAATAGCATAATACCTTAAATAGCATAATTTTATCAAAACACATAGTTTTGTAAATACGCGGTGGCATTTTTGTAAATACATGTCACCGCGTATTTACAAAAATGCCACCGCGTCCCTCCAAAACTACGTCGTATTGATAAAATTATGCTATTTAAGGCATTATGCTATTTAAGAATTATGCTCTTGAAGTTTTCCGTGTATATATATATATATATATATATATATATATATATATATATATATATATATATATATATATACACGGTTTCTTTCACAAACGGACTAAACAAACGGACAAAAAACGGACTGAACAAAAAAACGAGCTGAAACGAAAAAAAAGAAAGAAAAGAACGCGGGTCACAGGTGAAAAACCCATTTGAAATCAGTTTCAACCATCTGTTCTCTCTCGCTCTTCCCTCCCTCTCTCAAAGCAACCCTGTCCCCCTCTCTCTCAAAGCGATCCTGAAGCAAATCGGAAGGCAAAAGGCGATCGAATAGAAGCTGTTGCAAATCAGAAGATAACGATTCCTACAAAGAGAATCGGAAGGTAATGCCTGTAAGCCTTTCATGGCGCTCTCGCTTTTTCAGACAATCGTTACGGAAGTAACGAATTTGTGTTCGATTTGTCGATTTCAGAGCTCCTCTCCCTTCAAATCTAGGGCGAAAGTAGCGAAGCTCCAAATTCGGTGCAAGCCCCTCTTATTTCTCTCTCATTTTCAGACAAAGTAAACCCCTTTCCCTCATCCGATTCGGTCAAAAGGAATGAAGATGTGTTCGATTTCTTCCCCTGCCACTGACCCGAATCAGTTCAAGCAATCCTAGATATTCGCGGTACTTCCTTTCCTCCGGTAAGCTTTTCTTATTTGTTAGTCTTGTTTATAGAAACCGTAATTTTATAAGTTGTGTTGTAAAAATCATGAATTTGAATTGTTTGAGACACGTAAAGGCTTCCGATTTCTTCAATTCACCGCATGACCTAGATAAGTTTTGTCTGAATTTATGGGTATCTTGCAAAAAATGTAATCTATGGAGTTATGTTCTTCGAATTGCACTAGTTGTGTTCTGCGAATTGGGTTTGACAAAATAACCTTCAGTTGATCTATGGAGTTATGGATTTCTGATTATTGGATGAAACAGCTTTCGAGTTTTAGTAATTTGAGTCTCTTTTTTCATTTGGTTTTCAGGGATTATTCCCCCCTTCCTTTTGAGCATGTTTGTTTTGTGTGGTTTAATAGTGAAGTATTTAGGAGTAAAATGGAGAAGAGCATAACGCTGATAAATTGATTTAGGAGCATAACGCTGATTATTCCCCCCCTTCCATTCATGATATGCATTTGTGGTGCCTGTGGCATCCTACTTACAGTAGCAGATTGGTGGTTTTGACAGGTCTGTTTATGCACCAATCCTTTTTGGCTTATACGGCAGGACCAAGTTCGCTATTTCATCGAAAAGGTACACTTTTAATAGTACTATACTAGCCTCATCTCTAAGTGAAATTCAGTTATAGTTGATGATGTATGCAACCATTATAGAGATACTGCATATTCTTTTTGGAAAAGTGTTCCACTTTCTCTTTGCTGGTGATGAAGATTAAATTCATGTGCCATCTTCTTTGTCTTTGAATTTTAAGATGGCTACAGAAACTAGGAAGTTTATCACCAAGTTGTCTGAGCAGTTTTAAATATTTGTTTGAGATTAGTATTGGTTTTAGAAGTATAACATTTGTGCTTTAGTGTTTCAAGTGCAGATCTTGACATTCTTTACTGGAACAAATTTCTTATGTAAAAACACTACAATATCTTTGTTTGCATTGCAGTTGTACAGGTAGCTTAAAAGAATACAGAGAGATGGAGTATGAAAGAAACTGAAACATTTGTGCGCGTGTAGTATTTTGGGACGACTGGGTTATCTCTTTGTTGTTGCTGCTGCTGTTGGAATGGCTGGGTTAATTTTTGGTGTCCTAGTTACACTATGTTAACAATTGCTACCTCCTATTCTCTATTATTGTGGAATTTGTATAAACAATTGCTACCTCTTATTCTCAAATACATTTTCCCTATCAATTAGCATGATCTTTGGTATTGTATTGTGGGCATGCCAGTTGAGCGGTTCCATTACTCTTGGGTGTATGTTTGGGTTGTAAAAAGACAACAGTGCCATCAACGCTATTGGTTATATGACACAACCACCCATATACATTTTCCATCTTAAAAGTGTTTTGATGTTTTACTTCACAGAAATTGGTACGTTTTAGCAATATTTTTATTAAATATTAATGGCTGCAAAGAAAGGTGAGGATTAGGCTAATAAGCTTACTGGGATAATTTACTACCATTTGTGTGCACTGCTAAACTCCTGAAGACAAAGCTCTTGCGCCTCCCCTCCTATGGAGTTTTGAACCCATGACCTGTACATTCTTTGCTACAAAATTCCTTGACAATCTTTGAGCAACATTCTAAGTATAAATCATGCAAACAAACAGGATCAAAGCGAGAGACACTTTAACATGATAACATTTGTATGAAACTGTGGAATACAAAATTGTTTCAACATGTCCCTATCCTCCCTCTCGCCCTTTTCTCTAGACTAGAAGGGAAAATAGAGAGAAAATAAATCAAGATACTTGATGCCAGAATATTTACTGAAAAGTCCCCAAATTAATATTGGCACTTTTCCATTAATATTGATGAAGATCACAAGTATATTAAGTCACAAACAACACCAGAATCCCGACAATAAGCTCCAAAAAATTTCACAAAGTTCATCAACATTAAGCTTTTACTCATTAATAACAACCTTATAGGAAAGGAGACATTTGTTACAAAGACAAAACAACCTTATGCGAGCGGAGAATTGATGTTAATGCTAATATCACCGCTTCTAACAACACAAAGAAAACAATCCTTACAGATTCTAGAAGTTAAGCCAAATTACAATATTTACTACATCTACAATAACATGATTAAAATCAATACCCAAGAACAAACAAGTGCAGCAATAAATTTTATTCTTCGCATTTTGCCTATTGCACACATTTTCTCCATCTCTTGCTCCATTCCGTTAATCTTTCGAAGTAATCCGGGGATTATTTGTCCTGATCTGTCACACATTGGAGGATCATACCAAGCAAAAAATTGACAAGCATTCCTCTGTGAACAAGGAAGATTTCAATTTTATGTGCAAGTAACTAGAATGGAAGAGATATATAAAAAAATTGAAACCCTAACACACTTACTTTTCCATAATTCGGACATGATAAAAACCTTCTTCCTGGTTTGAATCAGTCCATGCTGTTTTAAGTTGCGGCCGCCTCTCACAGTCACAATGTGTGTTCATAGCTGCTCAAACGAAATGTATTCAAACACGAATAGAGTGAGAAAGTCTTTCTCAAACACGAATAGAGTTACTGATATATGGAATGCTATACATTAGCACCACTTTGTTGCAGCAAGTTACAAGTCGAATTAGCATCACTCATTCACATCCTAATAAAATGATGTCACATTCAGGTACTTGTTTCTCATTAAACCCACAGGAATAAATATTATATGAGGCAACCACCAAATTGTGCATTAAAAAAGACAAACAACACTCACCAAGGCCAAAAGAAAAACAAACCATTGACTTAAAGAAATTTCAAATGAAAAATGTGCATTGCAGCTTTTGTATGGCAAGTTCATCCTTTGTTCGATCTATCAGCGTTATGCTTTTCTCCAATTCAAGTAAAACTTCTTGCTTCTACTTTTTAGATATAAACCCATCCATGTTATTAAAGCTCATGCAGAAACAGTAATCAACAAAATCATTGTATTTTAAATAGATTTCAGAAGTATACAATCATGTATACATTAATTGCCATGGTCCAGGTAAGAAACAACTCTTATTGATTGCATAGGTTTAAATTGTTTTGTTCCTTTTCCTGCGAAACTGAAATATGTATACAGAAGTTGTTGAGCAATTGATAAGCCAAAGTTCAGCAATCCATCAAATTCAAGGTTCGCTCCACCGAAGTCTTACTTATATAAGTGCAAATTGTCCATATTGCATTACTGGCTTCATTAATTAGCCTTTTTCGTTTATTATACCATGATTCTAGCTTGCAATGTTAATGCCACTATAGCATGAACACATTCTTGGTATGTTCAGAATATAGCATTCTGGGGTATGCCCGTGACTTTGTACATTGGTTTTTATTTTAACAAGTCATTAATTAGCAAAACACCAAAAATGGGAAGGAAAAAATGGAGTGAGATAAAAATACCCTTAAATATGAGCTGTGTAAAATTCTCTTACTACAAAAATTTCAGATGCTAGACTATGACTTTAAGCCATGAGTTGTTATAATTTTGAAACAACTGTCAGGTTTTTTTCAAGAAAAAAAATCGTAGCAAAAGAAAGAAAAGCCACAAAATATCCTATACTAATTCTTAGAGAACTTTTGATAGAACAGAGCTAATATATACTATAACAGAGCTTGATATACACTACAGTATGCTAAGAAAGGTAGAACATCTATATACTATAACAGAGCACTGGCACAAACATCAAATTCTAGAGGTGTCGAATAAACCCTAGATTTCGACTATGAAATTCCACCGTTGGTGCTATCAATTTAACGTAATCTTAAACCAAAACCCCCTAATAAACCCTAGATTTCATTTGGTTTAAACAGAAATTACAAAAATAATAAGATGAAGTACCTTCCAGTGACTGATAGCGTCGGTCGGTCCCTTTCCGGAGCTTTACGGCTGAAGGATTCCTTATCAGATGCATCGGTCGCCTTGAGAGAGAGAGGGGAAGAGTTTGAGAGAGATTGGGATGGTGCATCTGATCTTCAATTGGGTTTTATTTTCTTCCTAACCCATTTAGCCAACCCACTTTGACCCGCTGCGTTTTTTTTAGAGTCCGTCTTTTGTTCGTTTTGTAAGTCCGCTTCTGAAGGATTCCGTATATATATATAGAGAGCCCTTCCATAGCAACCGGTTGCTGTGAGTACTGTGCAACATCCCTTTTTGTACTGTTGATAAACTTATTGGAAGGCTGAGATGAAACATAAATGTATCCCAGCCGGCACAACTTGTACCGGCTTTTATTTTAATATGAGGACCCCACCACAGTCAACATGTTGTCAGTTTATTGAAATAAAATGAATTTTTAATATTAAATAATGCTCGACCGACACAGCTTGTACCGGCTGTGCCTTTTTTATAAAATACTACCAACCGGGACAAGCTCTAACGGCTGAAAAAAAAAAAAAAAAAACCAACCGGGACAAGTTCTAACGGCTGTAAAAAAAAAAAAAAAAAAAATCAAAACCGTAAGAGGCTCTACCGGCTTGTCCTTTGGTACCACTCTTCTAGTACATAAAAAAGTTTAAAAAGTGCCTTCAAATAAAAGTACTCTTTTTAAAAAATAAATTAGAATCAGACTTTTTAAATTCAATTTAAGATGTTTTTGATATAAGATTGATGTGATTCATTAATTTTTAAAAATAATAATTCTTGTAAATATTAATAATTTTTTGATATTTTATAATTTTTATCGTTATATTATCTAAGTTTAAATTACTAATATTATCGTTATATTATCCAAGTTTAAATTACTAATATGAGTAATTTAATTTTAGATAATATAACGATAAAAATTATAAAATATCAAAAAAATTATTAATATTTACAAGAATTATTATTTTTAAAAATTAATGAATCACATCAATCTTATATCAAAAACATCTTAAATTGAATTTAAAAAGTCTGATTCTAATTTATTTTTTAAAAAGAGTACTTTTATTTGAAGGCACTTTTTAAACTTTTTTATGTACTAGAAGAGTGGTACCAAAGGACAAGCCGGTAGAGCCTCTTACGGTTTTGATTTTTTTTTTTTTTTTTTACAGCCGTTAGAACTTGTCCCAGTTGGTTTTTTTTTTCAGCCGTTAGAGCTTGTCCCGGTTGGTAGTATTTTATAAAAAAGGCACAGCCGGTACAAGCTGTGTCGGTCGAGCATTATTTAATATTAAAAATTCATTTTATTTTAATAAATTGACAACATGTTGACTGTGGTGGGGTCCTCATATTAAAATAAAAGCCGGTACAAGTTGTGCCGGCTGGGATACATTTATGTTTCATCTCAGCCTTCCAATAAGTTTATCAACGGTACAAAAGGGGATGTTGCACAGTACTCACAGCAACCGGTTGCTATGGAAGGGCTCCCATATATATATATATATATATATATATAACATTTGGGTGATAATGATATTGGGGAAGGAAAAATGAAGCATTCACGGGTGGTAATCTTGTGGTGGTGGTTTGTTGTGTGTGTGTGTGTGTGTGTGTGTATATATATATATATATATATATATATATATATATATATATTAATTTTTGTTTTTTATGAATAAATAGAATATATTATATTTTATTGAATATTATATTAATAAATTGAAGAAAAAAAACTTGCATAAGAAATTTTCTTCCGATAGTGAGTTTTTTCCTATTGAAATCCTACTTTTGCATCCGTGACTTTGTAAATAATATCTTTTCTATTCTCCTATAAATAGGATGCTTAGTTAGAATTGAAAATCACACAAGAATCAGAGAATTCTTCTTCTATAATATTGAGCGTATTTCTTTCGAGTTTTAGAAAGCTTTGAGCGCAGAAAACAATATACGTTTTCTTCAAGAATATCCCCACCCTACCAGTCGGAATACTCATCTTTTAAAGGTAAGGGGTATTATTTATTTCATATTCGCTTACGATATTATTTTTCGTATTCGTAAGAAATTTTATTTCTTTTAATAATCGCAAGAAATATTATCTTCGTGTTTAATATTCGTAAGGAATATTATATTCGTTTAATATTCGTAAAGAATATTATTTTCGTTCTACAATCGTAATGGATATTATTTTTGTTCAGTATTCGTATAAAATAATATTTTCTTCCATACTCTGTAGTATGTAAGTAATATTATTTCGTTTCATTTTTTGAATTCTATACTCATTTTGTTAAGTTTTGGCTTCTATACTCCATGAAATTAGTAGAATATCCTTGATATTTGCGCTTAATCTAGTATCTTTTAATAGAAATATTATTCTGAGCATTCTTGATAAGTTTTAACCTTTTTATGCTGGAGTATTATTCACGGGTTACTATTCACCCGGTTACTATTCACCCGGGGTACTATTTATGATAAAAATTGATTTCTTTTCGGTCCAAATCATTTTTTATACAATATTATTCTTGAATTTTATTCCACAAAGCAGTATCATGTTGACAATTTGGACATTATTAAATTCTTGATAAATTAAATTATAAATCTTTAAAAATTTATCCTTTGGTTTCATTTAATTGAATTCTTATATCATTGTCATCATCCTCATGCTTATATTGTTGTGAAAGTCATCTTTGGCCCGTAGTGCATATATGGACTTGGTATGATTATGACTAGAGATTATTCGGTATAATCATGACCGTAATGTTACAAATGATGTGCTAAGAGTCCTCATTGGCCCGTAGTGCATTGATGGACAGTTGTTGGCATGATCATGACCATTGATGAAAACACGAATATCCTTGGCCCGTAGTGCATAGATAATTCGTGGTCGTGATACTAATGAATATCCTTGGTTGTAGTGCATGGGTGATTCGTTGATGTGGATTATTTATTAAGCTAAGTCTCAGCGATAAAACTGTTGATAAACTTTTTAAATCATATAAGATAGTAGATATTGTAAGACCCTGATTTTTTTTATATATAAATAAAATCGAATTTCCTTTATTTATTATTGTGAATAATAAAGTGTTAATTTGATATAATACTTTGGTTATGGGTGAAATGTGCAAATTTTACAAAATAATCAAGTAGTTATAAAATATTTATTTTTGTCAGAGAATATTCGTTTGGTCATGGAATATTTTTGTTGTCAGAGAATATTCGTACGACGGCACATCCATTTGTGGGCTCAATAACAGAATAAAAGTCGGATGAATAAAAGAACAAGTTTGAGTTTTTATAAATAACGGCGTAGTTGTTACCATTAACACTGTTGGAATATTTGGTGGTTAAAATACAGTAATACGCGTGGTTGAACAGTAGCACACGGTATTACACAGTATTTTTGAATTATTGATTCTTACGTACGAAGGCACTACTCAATAATTGTTACAGTAATTACTGTTCAATATTTTATTTTATTGGTTCAATAATTGCTGCGTTAATATTTTATATTATTGTTGTTTCAATAATTGTCACTGCACAGTATTTCCTATTATCAGATCAATAATTCATATTATTTGAATAATATTATTAGATAACATTATTGTCAATATCTAGAAAGTTCTATCAAGGAGATGTTTGGTCACCTAATTGTGAGCCAGTAAGGAGAAATCCTTATCGGAAAGTCCCTCTTTCTTAGGAACGGTCTGGTTGTCATTATTGTGATTCTGTAATATTATTTGTGAATAATTATTTATTAATTTATATGATAAAGAAATATTTATTTTATGTAGATATAAATGATGGATATATTTATGTGGTTGTAAATGAAAGTATAAATGCTGAGGTGTTTTATCAGTATTTTGTCGGAATAAAGGTGTTGAAAATCGTCCGTATGCGGATTTCGGTCATTTTTCGTTTGGAATTTGGGAAAAAAATTAAACTTACAAAGTTGTAGAGAATTTAATTTCCTATGAAATAGACATGAGATTCAAATTTTTTGATAAAAGGGCTATTTATTATGAATTATTGAAATTTCAAAAATAAATATTTTTATTAAAAATATTGTAAGACCCCAACTTTTATGAATAAAGATAAATTTTTTATAAATATCATTTTTGAATATTATGGAGTAAATTTGATATAATGTTATAGTTGTGGGTAATATTTATAAATTTTGCAAAATAAGCAAGTGGTTATAAAATATTCGTTTGGTCGGGGAATATTCATTTTGTCTGGAAATATTCGTACGACGACACAATCATTGGTGGACCCCACAACAGAATTATTGTCGGAGTTAGAAAACGACAAAATTATCTTTTTATAAAAATAACGGTGAAAGTTTTACCGTTAACTGTTGAAATACCTGGTGGTAAAAGTACAGTAATACGCGTGGTTGCATAGTAGCACACGGTATTATACAGTATCTTGGATTATTGATGCTTACGTAAGAAGTCTCTACTCAATAATGGTTACAGTAATTACTGTTCTTAATTTTATTTTATTGATTCAATAATTGTTACGTTGATATTTTATATTATTGATTCAATAATTGTCATTGCATAATATTTCAAATTATCAAATCAATAATTCATATTATTTGAATAATACTATTATTTGTATTATTGACAATGTCTAGAAAATTCTGTCGAAGAAAGGGGTTTGGTAACCTAATTGGGCGCCAATAGGGAGAAATCCTTATCGAAAAGCCCCCTCTTTCCTGAGAACGACCCGATTGTCGATATTGTAATTTTGTAATATTATTTGTAAATAATTAATTGTTGATATATGTGATAAAAAAATATTTATTCAATGTGGATTTAAATTGAGGAATTGTTAACATGTGACATTTGTTGAAAGTTGGTATTTTATCTTTTTCGATAAAATAATTTATACAAATATATTATTATAATATTACATTATAGTAGTATGATGTGATTATATAGTAGTACATTTTTTATAATTTGAATGGTAACATTATTATAGTAAATTCATGGTATAAAAGAAAAAGGAGGTGGAAGAGAACAAATTGAATTTGAATTCCTATGATGCAAGCGATGATGTCATCGGACGATGAGGTAAGCGGTGATGTCATCGAACGATGAGGTAAGCAATGACGTAATATGATCGATGATGTCATAAATTATGGTGAAAAGACTATTTTACCATTACTCTGCCAAACCTATAAATAGAAGCTCATTTCTTCATTATTTTTCACCAATTCATTCAAGCTATAGAGATAGAAAGTATAGAGAGAATAAGAAAGAAAGAAGAAGAGTATTCTTTTACTACACTATTGCAGTATCTAAATCTCCTACTAAGGTAAGGGGTATTATTTCTTTCGTATTCATGAAGAGAGTTTTTTTTCTTTTAATACTCGTAAGGGTTGTTATTACATTCTTATTATTCTATTTGAATAACCTGTCTGTGCGGTCTATCGCATGCCTGGTGAATTCTGTTGTTATTCAATTCTTTATTATTCTGTTGGAATATCCTGTCTATGCTGATTACGCATGACCTGGTTCTATTCTTTATTATTCTGTTGGAATATCCTATCTGTTCGGGTTACGCATGACCTGGTTCCTTTTTTATTATTCTATTAGAATAACCTGTCTATGCGGATTACGCAAGCCTGGTGAATTCTTCTGTTATTTCATTCTTTATTATTCTGTTGGAAATGATCTGTCTACGTGGATTACCGCATGGTGGAAAAAAATCCATTTGCGATTTCATATATTCTATTATATTCAGTTGGTTAAAGTTTTGGCTTCTATACTTCATGAAATTAGTGGAATATCCTTGATATTTGCGCTTCATCTAGTATCTTTTTATGGAAATATTCTTCTGAGAATTCTTGAATTTTACTCCACAAAACAGTATCATGTTGACAATTTGGACGTTACTGATTTCAGGATAAATTAAATTATAAATCTTTAAAAATTTATCCTTGAACTTATTTTATTGAATTCTTATATCATTGTTATCATCATCATGTTTATAATATGTTGAAAGTCATCTGTTGCCTGTAGTGCATAGATGGACTTGGTATGATTATGACCAGAGATTATTCGGTATAATCATGACCGTAATGCTACGAATGATGTGGTAAAAGTCATCATTGGCCGTAGTGCATTGATGGACAGTTGTTGGCATGATCATTACCATTGATGAATACACGGATATTCTTGGCTCGTAGTGCATGTATAAGTTGTGGTCGTGACACTAATGAATATCCTTGGCCGTAGTGCAAGGATGATGTAGTTTATTTATTAAGCTGAGTCTCAACGATAAAAGTGATGAAAAACCTTTTAAATCATAGAAGATAGTAGATTTTATTCTCTACTTGACTCTTCTAATGGATTGTTTGTTCCGCTGCAATTAAACTTGATGGTTGTTATATTTTATCAGTTTAACACTGTTGAAGGCTAACGATAAATTATTCTGAATTATATTAGTCATAATATTTCTTACTGGGCTAGTTGAGCTCACCCTTTCTTTTACTGTTCTCTTCAGAAAATGAGAATATAGTTGGGACGAGTCGGGGAACGGATTGACGGTCCAGATGGTTGTTTTAGTAGTCCTCATTATTCTATACAATAGTGTAAAAATAAATGTAATGAGGACTCTATTGAGTGTGGATATTGTCTAGATGACAATATTCTTATTAAAACTCTTAGATTATGTTTTGTCGTATTTTACATGACTGTTGTATAATTAAGTTGTATTTAAATTTTGTACCATGTATTTGGCGACTCAAGATGGGTGATGTATACCTATTTTTGGGGGCATCACAGTTGGTATCAAAGCTTAGGGATATGATCTCTGGCTGAGATGTGAGACAAGAACTAGGAGGGGAGAGACGAAAAATTCCTTCGCTAGTATGACCTACCTAAGTTTAATTGGTATTTAATTGGTCGGTCTGAGTATAAGAATAATATGTTGCATGTCATTTAACCCTTGTTTTGTGGCAGTATTTAAAAATGACATCTGAGAATATTGAGAATAGCAATGGAGCACAGGAAATCGTTAAGTCACCACGGATCAATACCCAGGATAATGTGCAACAGAAAGACAATAATCCTCAGGTAAACAACAACGATCAAATGATGAACGATGGAATGTTAAGAGGCTTTATGCAATTCATACAACAACAGGCGAGAGCGACTCCTGTCCAAAATGTAGGTGGAAACACTAGAAACTTTCGGACGGTCACCGCTAAACAGTTCAAGGAGCTGGGACCACCGGAGTTTATTGGAGAGCCAAAACCCCTTAAGGCGGAAACGTGGATAAAGTAGATCACCAAGATATTTGATGTGTTGGGATGTTCCGAGGAGCAAAAGGTTCCCTTTGCTACCTTTATGTTGCGAGGAGAGGCAGATTACTGGTGGGAATAGGTAAAACGTACTCAACCTGCCGCACTGATGATGTCTTGGGAGAAGTTCCAAGAACTATTCAACGACAAGTACTTTTTCGAAAGTATTCGTCACATGAAAGAGGTAGAGTTCATCAAGTTGGAGCAGAACAATATGACGGTGTCGCGGTATGAAGCTAAGTTTGCCGAGTTGTCCCGGTTTGCGTCTCACTTAGTTGATAATGAGGAGAGAATGACGCGAATGTTTCTAAGAGGTTTGAAACCCGAGATACGTCAATATCTTATCTCTCATAAACTGTGTTTGTATTCAGGTGTTGTGAATAGGGCTCAGTTATTGAGCACGATAACGAGTCAACCCAACCAAGAGAAAGCAGCCGACAAAATGATAATACCAGTGGTAGCAGTCATCGAAGCGGTGACAATAAACGTGGAGGGAATCAACATGCTAGAAATGGTAACCACTTCGGTGGTAATCATGGACAAGACAATAAGAATGGACATTTCAAGAATAGGAGATTCAACAATGATGAAAAGATGTCAACATCAGCATCCGTTATTAAGGAAGGAGAACGACCACCTATCATATGCTTCAAATGCGAAAGGGAGGGACATATCAGTCCAAAATGTGCGCAGCAGTCCAAAACGTGTTACAATTGTGGAAGAGAAGGTCACTTTGCTCGATTTTGTCATTCAGGGAAGGCAAATCCAGCTGGGATGGAGGCACCAAAGGTCATCCCAGAAAATTCAAAACCAATAGTTCAAGGGAGATCGTTTGTTATAACCTCCCAGAAAGCAAGAAACCTGAACGAGGTCATCACGGGTAAGCTTATCATAAACTCTAGCGAAGTCTTTATCTTATTTGATACAGGTTCTACCCATTCTTTTATTTTTCCTACTTGCGCTCAACGTTTAAACTTGACTCTGGAGAAATTAGACTTTGACTTATCTGTGGAAACTCCGTTGGGAGAAACCTTCATTACATCCACTGTTTATAAGTCTTGTTTGGTTTAAATCGGTACCCTCACATTACCTGTCGATCTTATTTCATTGAAAATACTTGCATTTAACGTAATTCTAGGGATTGATTGGTTAACTACTCATTATGCAAAAATTGATTATTTTCGTAAGGTTATTAGCTTTCATATTCCTAACCAACCTATTATGTAAATTCAAGCAACCAAGCCATTACAATCAATCACTGTCATCTCAAGCCATAAAGTTATTCGTTTATTAAAAAACGGATGTCAAGCTTTCTTAGCTCATGTCACAGATTTAAACAAAAATACGTCAAATTTGAATGATATTTCTTTTGTTAATAAATTTCTTGACGTATTCCCTGAAGAACTTCCTGGCCTACCCCCAGAGTGTGAAATTGAATTTTTTATCGACCTTGAACCCGGTACAAAACCCATTTCTAAAGCCCCATATCGAATGGCTCCTATTGAACTTCAGGAGTTAAAAACTCAACTGCAGGAGTTATTAGACATCGGCTTCATTCGTCCTAGTACGTCTCCTTGGGGTGCTCTTGTTCTATTCGTGAAAAAGAAAGATGGGAGTATGCGACTTTGTATTGATTATCGGGAGTTGAACCATATCACTATCAAAAATAGATACCCGTTGCCTCACATTGATGACCTGTTTGACCAGTTGCAAGGCGCTAAATTCTTTTCAAAGATCGATCTTCATTCCGGATATCATCAGTTAAAGATTAGAATCGATGACATTCCAAAGACGGCTTTCAGAACTCGGTACGGACATTATGAATTCCTAGTCATGTCTTTTGGATTGACTAATGCTCCTGCTGCCTTCATGGATATGATGAACTGAGTATTCAAGGAATATTTGGATCACTTTGTGGTCGTCTTTATTAATGACATTCTCATATATTCCAAAATCCATGAAGATCATGAACAACACTTGAGGCTGATACTCCAAAAGCTTCGTGAAAACAAGCTTTATGCCAAGATGAAGAAATGCGAGTTCTGGCTTGAGGAAGTTGCATTCCTTGGGCATGTGATATCAAATCATGGAATATCTGTTAACCCAGTGAAGATTGAAGCAATTCAAAGCTGGGAGCAACCTAAGTCAGTGACCGAAATACGTAGCTTTCTCGGTTTAGCTGGTTATTATCGGAGATTCGTAGAATGGTTTTCTCGAATCGCTACTTTATTTACTCAGCTAACTCGAAAAGATACAAAATTTGGTTGGAGCGAGGAATGTGAAAAAAGTTTTCAAGAACTCAAGAGGAGACTCATTTCAGCACCTGTTCTGACAATACCATCTTGCTCGGAGGGATTTGTCATCTACAGTGATTCTTCGGGCAAAGGGTTAGGATGTGTTCTCATGCAACATGGAAAAGTCATAGCCTATGCCTCTCGGTAACTCAAAGAATATGAGAGGAATTATCCTACTCATGATCTAGAGTTGGCAGCTGTTGTCTTCGCACTTAAAATTTGGAGGCATTACTTGTATGGGGAGAAAGTGGAGATCTTTATGGATCATAAAAGCCTCAAATATTTCTTCATCTAAAAGGAACTCAACATGCGGCAACGACGTTGGCTTGAACTGTTGAAAGATTATGATCATACCATTCAATACCATCCTGGTAAAGCGAACATAGTAGCTGACGCATTGAGTAGAAGATCATATGCGGGAACGAGTGCAATATTGTCAACACAAAGGCCCATTTTGTATGACTTATAAAGGATGGAGATAGAGGCGCACAACACACCGTTTGCAATCCATCCTGGGAGTACCAAAATATATCATGATCTTCGACATATATTTTGGTGGAGCAATATGAAGAGAGAGATCGCGGAGTTTATCTGAAGGTGTCTAACTTGTCAACGAGTCAAGGCAGAGCATCAAGTACCAAAAGGTCCATTGCAACCACATGAGATTCCAGAATGGAAGTGGGAGCACATTACCATGGATTTCATTACCGGTCTTCCCAAATTTTCTCAAGGCATAGATGCGATTTGAGTCATTGTTGATAGATTGACCAAGTCGGCTCATTTCTTACCTATACGAGAAACTTATACACTTGAACGTCTTGCTCGTATGTACATAAATGAGATTGTAAGATTGTGACGCCCCAAAAATTAGGTATACATCACCCATCTTGAGTCGCCAGATACATGGTACAGAATTCAAATACAACTTAATAATGCAACTGTCGTGTACAACACGACAAAACATAAACTATGAGTTTGAATACAAATATTGTCTACTAGAGAGTATAAAAACTCAAAGGATTCCTCATTACAATTATTATCACACTATTTCACAGAATAGTGAAGGATTACTAATGCAAACATCTAGGACCATCACTCTGTTTCCCGACTAGTCCCAGCTACGTTCTCATTTCCTGAAGAGAACAGTGAAAGAAAGGGTGAGCTCAACTAGCCCAGTAAAAAATATTATGACTAAGATAATGTAGAATAAATTATCATTAGCCTTCAACAGTGTTAAACTGATAAAATATAATAACTATCAAGTTTAACTGCAGCGGAACAAGCAATCTATTAGAAGAGTTAAGTAGTGAATAAAATCTATTATCTTCTATGATTTAAAAAGTTTTTTCATCACTTTTATCGCTGGGACTCAGCTTAATAAATAATCCACATCATCGAATCACCCTTGCACTTCGGCCAAGGATATTCTTTAATATCACGATCACAAATTATCCATGCACTACGGCTAAAGATAATCATGTTTTCATCAACAGTTCTGATCATGCCATAAAATAATTCATCTTTGCACTACAACCAAAGAGAATCCATAGCCATAATCATACCAAAAACAATCCATCAATGCACTACGGGCTAATGAGGACTTTTTTCACATCATTTGTAACATTACGGTCATGACTATACCGAATAATCCCCGGTCATAATTATACCAAGTCCATCTATGCACTACAGGCCACAGATGACTTTTAACATAATATAAACATGAGGATGATGACAATGACATAATAATTCAATAAAACAAGTTCAAGAATTAATTTATCTAGGAACTAATAACGTCCAAATTGTCAACATGATACTTTTAAGTAGAGTAAAATTCAAGAATGCTCAGAAGAATATTTTCATGAAAAGATACTAGATGAAGCGTAAATATCAAGGATATTCCACTAATTTCATGGAGTATAGATGTAAAAACTTTAACAAATTGAGTATAATAGAATATATGAAACTGCAAATGGATTTTTGCTCGCCATGCAGTAATCCACATAGACAGATCATTTTCACAATTTAAAAAGGAATGAATACGAAGAATCATTCACCATGCATGTGATAATTCACGTAGATAGGTTATTCCAACAGAATAATAAAGAATGGAATAACATAAGGATTCACCATGCGTGCGATAGACTGCACAGACAGGCTATTCCCAACAGAATAATAAATAATGGAATCAGGTCCGGCGTAAACGCACAGATAGGATATTCCGACAGAATAATAAATAATAAAACCAGGTTCGGCATAAACGCACAGACAGGATATTTCAACAGAATAATAAAGAATGGAATAACAACAGAAATCACCATGCATGCGATAGATCGCACAGACAGGTTATTTCCAACAGAATAATAAATAATGGAACCAGGTCCGGCGTAAAGGCACAGACAGGATATTCCGATAGAATAATAAATAACAGAATATTAGAAGAATTTCACAATGTATGCGGTACTTCGCATAACAGGTTATTCCAACATAATAATAAAGAATGGAATAACAGAAGAATTTCACCAAGTATAGGGTATCCCGCGTATACAGGTTATTCCAACATAATAATAAAGAATGGAATAACAGAAGTTCTCTTCATGAATAAGAAAGAAAGAATACCCCTTACGAGTACAACAAATAATATCCCCTACCTTAAGAAGAAGAGTAATGGATATATGAGTAGTAAGTAGCAGAATACTTTTCTTCTTTCTCCCTATAGTTTATCCCTCTAGAGTTTCAGTGAATTCGTAAGAAATAATGAATGAATGAGCTTCTATTATAGAAAAAGGAATGCATAGTAACTACTCATGAACGGTCCAGATTGATTTACTTTAATATGAAGGTCCATATTTAAAGCAAAATCTTTTAAATAAAATATATATATTCTATTTAAATCTAATAAAACGAATAAATTATAAAAGATTTTACTATGCAAACACTATACAGGCACTATGCAAATATTATGCATAATAAAATATAATATATTCTATTTATAGAATAACTTTATAAAAGTATTTTGCTTTATATAAAAGATTTTACTATGCAAAACTACTATGCAGACACTATGCATAATAGAATATAATATATTCTATTTATAGAATAACTTTATAAAAGTATTCTATTTTATATAAAAAGTTTTTCTGTTTTATTATATTAATAATACCAATAAAACAAACTGAGTGACTTATCACGTAAACATCAATAATCAATACCGTGTGCTAATTCCAACTATTGCGTATTACTGTTACTTTTACTACCGAGTAGTTTAACAGTTTTAAACGGTAAAACTTCCGCCGTTATTCTCATAAAAAATATTTGTGTCATTTTCTCCATCCGACAATAATTCCGTTGCGGGTCCACCAATGATTGTATCGTCGTACGGATATTTCCTGACAAAAAGAATATTCCCCGACCAATTGAATATTATACACAACTTGCATACTTTTCAAAATTTATAAATACTACCCACAACTAAACATTATATCAAATCCACACCAATAATATTCAAAAAATTATTCGAGAAAATTAAATCTTTGTTCATAAAATCTGGGGTCTCACAATCTCTCCTCCTTATAGAATTTTGCCCTCGAAACTACGTACGTGCCTGATATGTAAAAGAGGTGAGGGTACCTTGACTTCACTTCAAATTCTAACTCTTGAGGTATAACCTTTGAGCGTCGAATATGATCCTTCTTATCCAAGATGTTAACACGTATCTCCTCATACGTTAAATCTTCTGCTATCTCGTCCAGTTCTAAATTAATATTGTGGTTCGGGTCGTCAACATATTTACGTAACATCGATACGTTAAAAACGTTATGAACACGTGACATACTTGGTGGTAAAACGAGTCTATAGGCCACAGTTCCTACTCGATCGAGGATTTTAAATGGGACAATTAAATCGAGGGTTGAGATTTCCTCTCTTCATCTATTCCTGCTTCTAGAATAATGCCTTCTTGAACCTTCTTCTTCACATTTATCAGCTCTGAGTATATAGCTTGAGCTGCTTTAACTTTATCGATTAAAGTCTATTCTAATCGTATATTCGTTATCTTCACGTGGGTCCTTAGAGTCTTTAACTCTATATCCTTCATTTGTAAGTTATACGAAATGGGTCTTTGTGTTAACAAAATCACACTCGTAAACGCATACGATCTTCTACTTAACGCTTCAGCTACCACGTTCGCTTTCCCATGATTATATTGAATGGTACGATCGTAATCTTCAACAGCTCGAGCCAACGTCTTTGGCACATGTTACGTTCGTTTTAGGTGAAGAAAATATTTGAGGGTTTTAGAAATGGGTTTTGTACTGGGGTCAATACAAAATTAAATTTCACGCTCTAGGGGTAGGCTAAGAAGTCTTCAAGAATACGTCAGAAAATTTATTAACAATAGAAAGATCATTCAAAACTGTGACTCTCATCCAAGACTTGGATAGCACATGAAATGAAGGTTTCTACTAACGGAGTTTCAACCAATAAGTCAAAGTCTAATGTCTCCGAAGTCAATTTAAACGTTGAGCGCAAGCAAGAGAGATAAAAGAATGGGTAGAATCGGTATCTAATAAGTTATAGACTTCGTAAGAGTTTATAATTACTAACCCGTGCTAACTTCGTTTGGGTCACTCATTTTCTGAGAAGTAACGAAAAACGCTCTTCCTGAAACCACCAACTTTGTTTTGTCCGTATCCGCCTTGGGTGCCACCTTCCCAGCTGGACTTGACTTCACTATACGACAAAATCGAGCTAAATGACCTTCTCTTCTTGAAATTTCCACTTCTATTATCTTGGCCATGATTACCACCAAAGTGGTTACCATTCTTGGCATGATAATTTTCCCCATGATGGTTATCATTGTTCCGATGGCTATTGCCACCGGTATGTATTATTGTGTTGTTGTTCGTTACCTTTTGGTTGAGCTAACTCAACGGTCTCATGTGCTTCATTGCTTATCTCAGCATTTTCAGATGCCATTTTCAAACACTGTCACAAAACAAGGGTTAATTAACATGTCACATATTATCCCTATACTCTGATCGACCAATTAAATACCAATAAACTTAGGTAGGTCATACTAGCGAAGGAATTCCCCGTCTCTCCCCTCCTAGTTCTTGTCTCACATCTCAGCCAGGGATCATATCCCTAAGCTTTGATACTAACTATGACGCCCCCAAAATTAGGTATACATCACCCATCTGGAGTCGCCAGATACATGGTACAGAATTCAAATACAACTTAATAATACAACTGTCGTATACAATACGACAAAACATAAACTGTGAGTGTGAATACAAATATTGTCTACTAGAGAGTATAAAAACTCAAAATGAGTCCTCATTACAATTATTATCACACTATTTCACAGAATAGTGAGGACTACTAATGCAAACATCTAGGACCATCACTCTGTTCCCCGACTAGTCCCAGCTATATTCTCATTTCCTGAAGAGAACAGTGAAAGAAAGGGTGAGCTCAACTATCCCAGTAAGAAATATTATGACTAAGATAATGCAGAAATCATTAGCCTTCAACAGTGTTAAACTGATAAATATAATAACTATCAAGTTTAACTACAGCGGAACAAGCAATCCATTAGAAGAGTCAAGTAGGAATAAAATCTACTATCTTATATGATTTAAAAAGTTTTTCATTACTTTTATCGCTGGGACTCAGCTTAATAAATATCCACATTATCGAATCACCCCAGCACTACGGACAAGGATATTCTTTAGTATCACAACCTGAATTATCCTGCACTACGGCTAAAGATAATCATGTTTCATCAACGGTCTTGATTATGCCATAAAACATTCATCTTTGCACT